>JARQOD010000005.1:134672439-134747222 GCA_033576555.1 Oophaga sylvatica | reverse complement strand
CGGCGGGACATGACCAATCAGCGACAGGCACATCCGGCTGCGAATTGGCGCAGGATGTCAACCTGGCACGTCACACCTATCGTCGGGCATGACAGGCACAGTCCAGCACACCACCGCTATCTTCGGGAGATCAGCGGCGCTAGCTATCGTGGGTCATCTCCACGTACATACTCACCTTCCGTCTCTGCATCCGTGTCCCGGCCAGTGAGTCTGCTTCTATCCTGTGCGGTGCTGTCACGTAGTACCGCTCATTAAGGTCATGAATATGGACGCGATGCCACTCCCATAGGCGTGGCGTCCATATTCATGACCTTAACCCCTTCACCCCCAAGGGTGGTTTGCACGTTAATGACGGGCCAATTTTTACAATTCTGACCACTGTCTCTTTATGAGGTTATAACTCTGGAACGCTTCAACGGATCTGCGCGATTCTGAGATTGTTTTCTCGTGACATATTGTACTTCACGTTATTGGTAAAAATTCTTCGATATAACTTGCGTTTATTTTTGAAAAAAATGCAAATATGGCGAAAATTTAGAAAATTTAGCAATTTTCAAATTTTGAATTTTTATTCCCTTAAAACAGAGAAATATGTCACACAAAATAGTTAAGAAATAACATTTCCCACATGTCTACTTTACATCAGCACAATTTTGGAATCAAATTTTTTTTTCTTAGGAAATTATAAGGGTTAAAAGTTGACCAGCGATTTCTCATTTTTACAACAAAATTTACAAAGCCATTTTTTTTAGGGACCACCTCATATTTGAAGTCACTTTGAGGGGTCTATATAGCAGAAAATACCCAAAAGTGACACTATTCTAAAAACTGCACCCCTCAAGGTACTCAAAACCACATTCAAGAAGTTTATTAACCCTTCAGGTGCTTCACAGGAGCTGAAGCAACGTGGAAGGAAAAAATGAATATTTAACTTTTTAGCCACAAAAATGATCTTTTACAAACTTTTTTTTATTTTCACAAGGGTAAAAGAAGAAAATGGACAGATAAAGTTGTTGTGCAATTTCTCCTGAGTACGCCAATACCCCATAAGTGGGGGAAAACCACTATCTGTGCGTACAGCAGAGCTCATAAGGGAAGGAGCGCCGTTTGACTTTTTCAAACTAAAATTGGCTGGAATTGAGATTGGATGCCATGTCGCGTTTGGAGAGCCCCTGATGTGCCTAAACAGTGGAAAACCCCACAGGTGACACCATTTTGGAAACTAGACCCCTAAGGAACTTATCTAGATCTGTTGTGAGCACTTTGAACCCCCAAGTGTTTCACAAAAGTTTATAATGCCTGGGTGTGAAAAAAAAAGAAACAATTTTCCACAAAAATGATTTTTTAGTCCCAAATTTTTGATTTTTCCCAAGGAAATTGGACCCCAAAAGTTGTTGGCCAATTTGTCCTGAGTACGCTGATACCCAATATGTGGGGGGGGAAACTGTTTGGGC
Source organism: Oophaga sylvatica (assembly GCA_033576555.1). Lineage (NCBI taxonomy): Eukaryota > Metazoa > Chordata > Amphibia > Anura > Dendrobatidae > Oophaga > Oophaga sylvatica. Next base: position 134,745,768 of record JARQOD010000005.1, on the reverse strand, counting down.
GCACGGCAGGGCTTGGAAAGGAAGTAGTAACGTTTTGGAATGCAGATGTTGATGGGGGTCATGTTCCGTTTGCAGTGCCCCAGATGAGCCTAAACAGTAGAAACCCCCCACAAGTGACCACATTTTGGAAACTAGACCCCCTAAGGAACTTATCTAGAGCTTTGGTGAGCACTTTGAACCCCCAAATGCTTAACACAAGTTTATAATGCCCGGGCATGAAAATAAAAAATCCTATTTTTTCCCCACAAAAATTATTTTTAGTCACTAATTTTTTATTTTCCCAAGGGTAACAGGAGAAATTGGACCACAAAAGTTGTTGTCCAATTAGTCCTGAGTACGCTGATACCTGATATGTGGGGGGGAACCACTGTTTGGGCGCACGGCAGAGCTTGGAATGGAAGGAGCACCATTTGACTTTTTCCAACCAAAATTGGCTGGAATTGAGATTGGACGCCATGTTGCATTTGGAGAGCCCCTGATGTGCCTAAACAGTGGAAACCCCCCACAAGTGACCCCATTTGGGAAACTAGACCCCTAAGGAACTTATCTAGATCTTTGGTGAGCAATTTGAACCCCCAAGATCTTCACACAAGTTTAAAACGTAGAGCCGTAAAATTAAAAAATCATATTTTTTCCACAAAAATGATCTTTTCACCCCAATTTTTATTTTCCCAAGGGTAACAAGACTCCAAAAGTTATTGTGCAATTTGTCCTGAGTACGCTGATACCCCATATGTGGGGGTAAACCACTGTTTGGGTGCATGGCAGAGTTTGGAAGAGAAGGAGCGCCGTTTGACTTTTTCAACGCAGAATTGGCTGGATGCCATGTCGTGTTTGGAGAGCTCCTGATCTGCCTAAACAGTGGAAACCCCCCACAAATGACACCATTTTGGAAACTAGACCCCTCAAGGAACTTATCTAGATGTGTGGTGAGCACTTTGAATCCCCAAGTGCTTCACAGAAGTTTATAACGTACAGCCGTAAATAAAAAAATTTTTTTTTTTACAAAAATGATTTTTTCGTCCCCAATATTTTATTTTCACAAGATTAACAGGAGATATTGGACCCCAAAAGTTGTTGTCCAATTTGTCCTGAGTACGCGGATACCCAATATGTGGGAGAAAACTACTGTATGGGTACACGTTGGGGCTCGGAAGGGAAGTAGTGACGTTTTGGAATGTAGACTTTGATGGAATGGTCTGGGGGCGTCATGTCGCATTTGGAGAGCCCTGATGAGCCTAAACAGTGGAAACCCCCCACAAGTGACCCCATTTTGGAAAATAGACCCCACAAGGAACTTATCTAGATGTGTGGTGAGCGCTATGAAGCCCCAAGTGCTTCACAGAAGTTTATAACGTACAGCCGTAAAAACAAAAAAAAATCATTTTTTTTCTAAAAAATGATATTTTTGCCCCCAGTTTTATATTTTCCCAAGGGTAACAGAAGAAATAGGATAAATTGCACAATAACTCTTAGGGTCCAGAGTACGCTGATACCCCATGTGGGAGTAAACTACTGTTTGGGCACATGGCAGAGCTCAGAAGGGAAGGAGCACCGCTTGACTTTTTCAACGCAGAATTGGCTGGAATTGAGATCAGACGCCATGTCACATTTGGAGAGCCCCTGATGTGCCTAAACAGCGGAAACCCCCCAATTCTAACTCCAACCCTAACCCCAACACACCCCTAACCCTAGTCCCAACCGTAACCACAAACCTAACCCTAACACACCCCTATCCCTAATCCCAACCATAACCCTAATACTAACTTTAGCGCCAATCCTAACCCTAACTTTAGCCGCAACCCTAACCTTAACCATAACCCTAATGGGAAAATGGAAATAAATACATTTTTTTAATTTTATTATTTTTCCCTAACTAAGTGGGTGATAAAGGGGGGTTTGATTTACTATTTATAGTAGGGTTTTATGATTGGCAGCTGTCACGCTAAAAGACGCTTTTTATTGCAAAAAATAATTTTTTGCATCGCCACATTTTGAGAGCTATAATTTTTGCATATTTTGGCCCACAGAGTCATGTGAGGTCTTATTTTTTGTGGTACGAGTTGACGTTTTTATTAGTACAATTTTTGAGCACATAACATTTTTTGATCGCTTTTTATTTCGATCTTTGGGAGGTTAGAATGAACAAAAATCAGCAATTCATGAATTTCTTTTGGGGAGGCGTTTATACCGTTCCGCGTGTGGTAAAATTGATAAAGCAGTTTTATTCTTCGGGTCAGTACGATTACGGCGATACCTCAGTTATATCATTTTTTTATGTTTTGGCGCTTTTATAGAATAAAAACAATTTTATATAAAAAATAATTATTTTTGCATCGCTTTATTCTGCGAGCTATAACTTTTTTATTTTTTCACTGATGATGCTGTATGGTGGCTCGTTTTTTGCGGGACAAGATGACGTTTTCAGCTGTACCATGTTTATTTAGATCGGTCTTATTGATCGCGTGTAATTCCACTTTTTGTTCAGCGGTATGATGATAAAGCACTGATTTTTTGTTTTGTTTTTATTTTTTTTTAAGGGGTTCACAAAAGGGGTTAACTAGTTGGACAGTTTTATAGGGGGGGTCATTACGGACGCGGCGATACCAAATATGTGTACTTTTATTGTTTTATTTTTTTTATTTACAGGAAGAAATGAATTTATTGGGGAATTTTTTTTTTTTTTTTTTTTTTAAATTATTTATTTTGGAATTTTTTTTTTACACATGTTTATTTTTATTTTTTTTACTTTTTTACATTGTCCCAGGGTGGGACATCACTGTAAAATGTCAGATCGCTGGTCTCACAGTGTGCACAGCACTCTGTGAGACCAGTGATCTCACAGGTAGCGCTGCAGGCTTCTCAGTGCCTGCTCTCAGCAGGCACTGAGGAAGCCGCCTCCCTCCAGGACCCCGGCGCCATCTTGGATCCGGGTCCTGGGAGGGAGGAAGCCCTCAGAACAGCGCGATCACATCGCGCTGTTCTGAGGGTCTCAGGGGGGCTCGCAGGGAGCCCCCTCCCTGCGCGATGCTCCCCTGTGCCCCCGGTACACCACGATCATGTTTGATCGCGGTGTGCAAGGGGTTAATGTGGCACACAGTCCTGGGTGTCAGCTGTGATAATCAGCTGACACCCGGCGGCGATTAGCTGCGCTCCCCCGGGAGCGCAGCTGATCGCTATGACGTACTATCCGTCCATGGTCAGATTGTCACGGGTTTTATGGACGGGACAGTATGTCAGATGTCAGAGAGGAGTTAATGAGTGGTACCACGTGACCGCTCCACAAAGGATGAAGCTGACCACCGGGATAGAGATGCAGGGACGTGCAACGATGGAACGTGGAGGGTAAGTATGATGGGGTGGACGGGGGAGCCCAGCGGAGGGTGGGAGCGGAGCCATGTATACAGGGTGAGAGGGTGGGAGCGGAGCCATGTATATAGAATGGGAGGGTGGGAACGGAGCCATGTATATAAGATGGGAGGGTGAGAGCGTAGCCATGTATATCATCATAGAATCATAGAATGGTAGAGTTGGAAGGGACCTCCTGGGTCATCAGGTCCAACCCCCTGCTCAAAGCAGGATTCACTAAATCATCCCAGACAGATGTCTGTCCAGCCTCTGTTTGAAGACTTCCATTGAAGGAGAACTCACCACCTCTCGTGGCATCCTGTTCCACTCATTGATCACCCTAACTGTCAAAAAGTTTTTTCTAATATCTAATCTGTGTCTCCTCCCATTCAGTTTCATCCCATTGCTTCTAGTCTTTCCTTGTGCAAATGAGAATAAAGATGATCCTTCTACAATGTGACAGCCCTTGAGATATTTGTAGACAGCTGTTAAGTCTCCTCTCAGTCTTCTTTTTTGCAAGCTAAACATTCCCAAATCCTGTAACCGTTCCTCATAGGACATGGTTTGCAGACAACCATTCTGGTTGTTCTTCTCTGAACTTGCTCCAGTTTGTTGATATCTTTTTTAAAATGTGGTGCCCAAAACTGGACACAGTATTCCAGATGAGGTCTGACCAAAGAGGAGTAGAGAGCAATAATGACTTCACGTGATCTAGACTGTATGCTTCTGTTAATACATCCCAGAACTGTATTTGCCTTTTTTGCTGCTTCACACTGTTGACTCATGTTCAGTCTGTGATCTATTAGTATACCCAAGTCTTTTTCACATGTGCTGAGGCTTAGCCTTATACCTCCCATTCTGTATACGCTTTTTTCCCAGATGTAGTACTTTGCATTTTTCCCTGTTAAAAACTATTCTGTTAGTTGCTGCCCACTGCTCCAGTTTATTTATATCTTTTTGAATCCTCTCTCTCTCTCTTCTCTAGTATTAGCTATCCCTCCTAGCTTTGGTCATCAGCAAATTTAATCAGTTTACCCTCAATTCCTTCATCTAAATCATTGATAAAGATGTTGAACAATACAGGGCCCAAGACAGAGCCCTGTGGTACCCCACTTGATACATTCTTCCAACTGGATGTGCAGCCATTTACTTCCACTCTTTGGGTCCTATCACTAAGCCAGTTATGAATCCATCTAACAGTTGCCTTGTCCATTCCATACTTAGTCATTTTTTCAATAAGGATTGTATGAGATACTTTGTCAAATGCTTTGCTGAAGTCAAGATATAATATATCTACAGCATTTCCCTGATCCACCCAGTCAGTGATTCTGTCATAGAAGGAAATTAAATTAGTCTGACATGACTTATTAGTTACAAACCCATGCTGACTCTGGTTAATCACTTCATTCTTGTCCAGGTACTTACATACATGTTGTTTAATAATTTGTTCAAAGATCTTTCCTGGTATAGATGTCAGACTCACCGGCCTATAGTTCCCTGGGTCCACCTTCTTCCCCTTTTTGAAGATAGGAACAACATTTGCTCTTCTCCAGTCTTCTGGGACTTCTCCTGTTCTCCAAGAATTTTCAAAGATTATGGAGAGTGGTTCAAAAATTTCTTCTGCTATCTCCTTCAGTACTCTGGGGTATAATTCATCTGGACCTGGAGACTTGAATTAATTTATGTTAGCTAAGTGTTTCCTCACTATTTTTCTGTTTATAGATATCCTGGATTCTTCTATTCCCTTGATAGGACAGTGAAGATCAGTTGATGTTACATTTCCTTTCTGAGAGAAAACAGATGCAAAATAGGAATTTAAAAGTTCGGCCTTCTCAACATCCTGTCTTACCATTTCATCATTTTCATCCTTTAAAAACCTATAGCATCTTTGACTTTTCTTTTACTTTTGACGTATCCCCAAAATCCTTTTTTGTTGCTTTTGATGTCACTTGCAAGCCTTAATTCATTGTCAGCTTTAGATAATCTGAATTATCTAAAGCTGACAGATAATTTGTGCCCTGCAGGTTCTGCAGACGGCATTATATTCTTCTATAGATATGCCTCCCTCTTTCCATTTGATAAACATTTCTTTCTTCCTTTTTAGCATGTGTTTAAGTTCTTTGTTCATCCATCCTGGTTTCGTTAAATGCTTCCTATTCTTCCCTCTTTTCGGAATTGTTAATGATTGTGCTTTGAGAATCTCATTTTTCAAGATTTCCCATCCTTCCTGGACATTTTTATCCTTAAGTATATCCAGCCATTGGATCCCTCCGATTCTCTTTCTGAGTCCCTTAAAATCTGCCTTTCTGAAATCTAACCTTGAAGTCTGAGTCTTCACAGGTCTTCCTCCTCTAGTTATCTAAAATTCTAAAATAGCATGGTCGCTACCTCCTAGGGTCCCAGCCACTCTTACCTCCTCAACCATTTCCTCCCTGTTTATAAGGATTAGATCCAAGGTAGCAGATCCCCTTGTTTTCTCCCCTACCTTTTGGAAGATAAAGTTGTCAGCAAGAGAGGATAAGAATTTCCTGCACCTATTAGTTTTGCCTGAGAGAGATTCCCAACAAATGTCTGGATAGTTGAAATCTCCCATGACCACTATGTCATATTTTTTGGAGAACTTGGCCATATGATGCATAACGAGTTCATCCAAATCTTCAGCTTGCATAGGCGGCCTGTAGTAAATGCCTACAATGGTGTCCTTTCCATTGTTCGCTCCTTGTATTCTTACCCAAACAGAACTCCCAGTCTCTGAAGCTTCAATCTCTGTGCAGATATATGCTTTTCTAACATACAATGCCACACCTCCTCCTCGTTTATCAAGTCTGTTTCTTGCAAATAAGTTGTATCCTTCTAGCCTTGTATTCCAATCATGTGTATCGTCCCACCAAGTTTCAGTGATTCCAATGACATCATATTTCTTTTCCTGCGTTAGTAGTTCCAGTTCTCCTCGTTTGTTGCCCATGCTTTGTGCGTTTGTATAGAAACATTTTAGTTTGTGATTGGTTTCTCTTCCTCCAATATTTTTATTATTTAGATTTTTTTTGTCTTTGTTCTTCCTTTCCACTTCTAATAGTAGAGTTCTCAATAGCATTTGTCAGGTGTATGGATTTTTCTGGCCTTTTGTTTCCCTTCCCACATTGTTCTAGTTTAAAGCTCTCCTGATGAGTGTAGCAAGGCAACTTCCAAATACATATTTTCCAGTCTTCGTAAGGTGCACCCCATCTCTAGCAAGTAGTCCATCGTATAGGTAATTCACTCTGTGATCCAGAAATCCAAATCCTTGCTGACGGCACCATCGCATAGCCAGTTGTTCACCTGCAGAATCTTATTCCACCTCCTTGTTCCATGGCCATCCTCTGGGAGGATGGAAGAGAGGACCAACTGCGCACCATGTTCTTTCACTTTCTTGCCTAAGTTTTCAAAGTCACTGCAGATGGTTTCCAGGTCACTTCTTGTGGTGTCATTTGTCTCCACATGTATTAGCAGGAATGGCTAGTCATTAGTGTTGAGCGATACGATACTGCAAATATCGGATATCGGCCGATATTAGCTGTATCGACCTTTCGATACTTCGTTTCGATATTTTCGTCTTATCGAATACCGGAATCGGAAGTTCCCATAATTCTTTGCGAGGCAATGTGATTTTAGTCAGCCAATGAGGAATCCTAAGAAGTGTGGGCACATCCTGTACTGCTGCGGTCATGTTAACTAATGGCATGGCTGTGATTGGATGCTGAAATGATGTCAGAATGCACTATAAAAGGCGCCGCCGCCATTTTAGCGTCACTGTGCTGTGAATTCAGTAAGGGACAGAACGCTGCTGTGCTGACTCTGAGGGACAGTTAGAGATTGCGATTTAGTGTACTGTGCTGTAGGCAGGCTAGCACCAACCGCTGTGTAAAGCTTCCTTTTGCCTGCAGTGTTGTTTTAACAGCTCTGCAAGGTGTGTGTGAGTGCAGGTGACGCTGCAGTTTGCTCTGCATGCAACGCTGTCTGTAGGCATCTGCACATGTCACTCACAGACTCTTTTTTTTTTCCTTCAGTGTAATTCTTGCAGCTCCATGCAATTTAACTATTAGTGTGACGCGCTTCCATCCGTATCCAATACATTGGTTGCAAACACTATAGAAGTAGACAAAGGAGTAGCCTTTCACAGATTGTGAACAGTTGTGTTTCAGTGTTCACTTCAGTCTGTGTTTTTTATTTTTTGAGTGCACATCACGCTCCAGTTACTTGTTCAAGCACTGCTGCTTGTACTCAGCTGAGCGTGTCTCAGTGGCTCATCCTTTTCATTTATCTCCAATTGGTTTCTGCTCCATTCCATTAAAATTTAATCTATTAGTGTGACGCGCTTCCGTCCGTATCCAATACATTGGTTGCAAACACTATAGAAGTAGACAAAGGAGTAGCCTTTCACAGATTGTGAACAGTTGTGTTTCAGTGTTCACTTCAGTCTGTGTTTTTTATTTTTTGAGTGCACATCACGCTCCAGTTACTTGTTCAAGCACTGCTGCTTGTACTCTGCTGAGCGTGTCTCAGTGGCTCATCCTTTTCATTTATCTCCAATTGGTTCTGCTCCATTCCATTTAAAATATAATCTATTAGTGTGACGCGCTTCCATCCGTATACAATACATTGGTTGCAAACACTATAGAAGTAGACAAAGGAGTAGCCTTTCACAGATTGTGAACAGTTGTGTTTCAGTGTTCACTTCAGTCTGTGTTTTTTATTTTTTGAGTGCACATCACGCTCCAGTTACTTGTTCAAGCACTGCTGCTTGTACTCTGCTGAGCGTGTCTCAGTGGCTCATCTTTTTCATTTATCTCCAATTGGTTCTGCTCCATTCCATTTAAAATATAATCTATTAGTGTGACGCGCTTCCATCCGTATACAATACATTGGTTGCAAACACTATAGAAGTAGACAAAGGAGTAGCCTTTCACAGATTGTGAACAGTTGTGTTTCAGTGTTCACTTCAGTCTGTGTTTTTTATTTTTTGAGTGCACATCACGCTCCAGTTACTTGTTCAAGCACTGCTGCTTGTACTCTGCTGAGCGTGTCTCAGTGGCTCATCCTTTTCATTTATCTCCAATTGGTTCTGCTCCATTCCATTTAAAATATAATCTATTAGTGTGACGCGCTTCCATCCGTATACAATACATTGGTTGCAAACACTATAGAAGTAGACAAAGGAGTAGCCTTTCACAGATTGTGAACAGTTGTGTTTCAGTGTTCACTTCAGTCTGTGTTTTTTATTTTTTGAGTGCACATCACGCTCCAGTTACTTGTTCAAGCACTGCTGCTTGTACTCTGCTGAGCGTGTCTCAGTGGCTCATCCTTTTCATTTATCTCCAATTGGTTCTGCTCCATTCCATTTAAAATATAATCTATTAGTGTGACGCGCTTCCATCCGTATACAATACATTGGTTGCAAACACTATAGAAGTAGACAAAGGAGTAGCCTTTCACAGATTGTGAACAGTTGTGTTTCAGTGTTCACTTCAGTCTCTGCGTAATAACCACACTTAGGCCTTATAACTTTTCTGACTTTCTTTATCAATCTACCAAGATGAAGAAGTCAGTGAGTAAGGTACGTGGTCGTGGCCGTGGAGTTTCAGCAGGGAGAGGACATGGGGATTCTGTGGCTGCTGCCGCCCTCAGTGACACAGCATCCACCAGTTTTCCCCGTAAGCGTTCCTTTATGCGCACTTTGGTAGGAGCTCGGCGTGCCCCCCTGCTGCGGGAAGAACAAATTGAAGCCGTTGTTGGTTGGATGGCAGCCAATGCATCGACTTCAATTCCTTCCACCTCCTCTCAGGAACACAACACTGTTGAGCAACCATCTGTCTGTTCACCGCCTGTCAAATTGCCCAGGCAGTCAGAGAGTTCTGTACTGGAGCCAGCTGAGTCTCTGCTTCTGTTCTCAGAATCTGTTGGCTCGCAAACACGGGCACAGGCAAGCAGCATTCTGCAATTTGAAGAAGAGGGAGTATGCAGTGATGCGCAACAGCTGTGTCTCTCTCAATCTGAAGAGGCGGGTGAGCCAGTGCCGATGGACAGCACACCGCAGAACGCATCTTTTGATGATGATGAGACTCAGGTGCCAGGTTTTGTGGAGCATGGTGCTGCCCAGATCATCCAACAGCAGCAGGTGTTGGAAGAGGGTAGTGGAGATGATGAAGTCCGAGACCCAACATGGCGTGAGCAACAGGAAGGTGGTGGGAGCAGCTCTGAGGAAGAGATTGTCCCAACAGTACAAAGAGGAGGGAGAGGTAGGCTGCAGACTCGCTTGCCTGTAGCCTCCAGTTTGGCACCTGTTGGGAGCAGTTCTCTTAAAAATGTCAAAATTGGCGCTCCCATGTCTTGCATTGCGTGGTCCTTTTTTGACAGACTTGTATCTGATATTTGCTATGTTCAATGCAAGCTGTGTAAGCAAAAAGTTAAAAGAGGTAAAAATATCAGGAACCTGAATACCACAAATATGTGGAAACATGTACGGACAAAGCACGTAGCTGAGTTACAAAGACACACTGGAGATGTAGGCCAACCTACAGCAGCACCTACATCTTTAGGTCATGTTCGAGCCTATACCTCCAGCTCTCACACACCTGGTTCGGCTTCCTCACAGGATCTCCATGGAAGAACCTCGGTCACTGTTGTCCATAGACAAACTGTTATTCCACCCACTGCAGCAAGTTCACAGTCATCGTCACACTCCCAGAACAAAAAACAGCCATCGGTAACACAGGCATGGGATAAAAGACGGCCATACTCGGCAAACCATCCACGAGCACAGGCTCTGAATGCTGGCCTTGCAAAACTCCTGTCCCTTGAAATGCTGTCATTCAGGCTGGTGGAGACTGACAGTTTCAGGAACTTTATGGCATTGGCAGTCCCACAATATAATGTGCCAAGCCAATTTTATTTCAGCAGGCAAGCTGTCCCTGCTCTGCAAAAACATGTCGAGGGAAACATTAAACATGCGCTACTAAACGCCGTCAGTAGCAGGGTCCACCTGACCACCGATGCGTGGACCAGTACCCATGGCCAGGGACGATACCTTTCCCTCACTGCCCATTGGGTCAATGTTGTGGAGCCGGGTACAGATCTTGCCAGTGGCGCTGTACGTGTTCTGCCAACTCCAAGGATTGCAGGAATCCAGTCTGTGCACATTGATTCCTCCTCCTACTCCAGTTCCTCAGAATCATCGCTGCACGAGCCGTCACGGTCTACCTCCACATGGACCCGTGAACGCTTACCTGTTGCGACCGATATGAGCACAGCCATGGCCAAACGTCAACAGGCCGTCCTGAAATTAATTCCCATGGGGAATCGAAGCCACACAGCGCAGGAGCTCTGGGATGCCATCAAGCAGGAGAGCGACGTGTGGTTTTTGTCAGCTAATCTCCAGCCAGGCTTGGTAGTGTGTGACAATGGCCGAAATCTGGTGGCAGCTCTGGGCCTTGGCAACCTCACTCACATGCCATGTCTGGCACATGTGCTCAACTTGGTCGTGCAGAGTTTTTTGAGGGACTATCCGGATCTTGATGCACTGCTGCACAAGGTCCGCCTAGAGTGCGCTCACTTGCGACGTTCCAGCATGGCCAGATCGCGCATTGCAGCTCTGCAAGTCAGATTTCGCCTTCCTGAACATCGCATCATATGTGACGTACCCACCAGGTGGAATTCCACGTTACATATGTTGGAGCGGTTGTGTGAGCAGCAGCCAGCAGTAATGGAGTATCAGCTGCAACAGGCGCAATCAACTCGCAATTTGCGCCGTTCACACTTCACCACTACTGAGTGGGCCTCTATGAAGGACATCTGCGACGTTTTGCGTGCGTTTGATGTCTCAACGCGGATGGCGAGTGCAGATGATGCACTAGTCAGCAAGACTGTCCCCCTTATCTGCCTGCTTCAGAAATCACTGAAAGCACTAAAGGAAGAGGTTTTGGAAGAGGTGGAGGATGAGGAGTCACAAATTCAATTACCTTCAGGACAGTCAGCGCAACGTGGTTCCTCACAAAGGGCTGGGCAGGGCTCACTTTGTGAGGAGGAGGAGGAGTCAATGGAGGAGGAAGAAATCCCTACAGAGGGAGGTACACAACGCTGTAGTCAGTATGTAGAGCGAGGGTGGGGTGATGCAGAGGAGGCAGAGATGACGCCTCTTCCAGAGGACAGCCTTTGTTGGCCAGTTGGGAGTCTGCAGCACATGGTTGATTTCATGCTTCAGTGCCTGAGAAACGACCGCCGCATCGCCCACATTCTCAGCACGTCAGATTATTGGGTGTACACCCTCCTAGACCCTCGCTACCGGGACAACTTACAAACCCTCATCACACCGGTGAACCGGGACAGTAAAATGCAGGAGTACCAAGACACACTGGTGCAATCCATACTGTTGTACATTCCAGCCGAGAGAGCTGCTGCTGCTGCTACTGCTTTACAAAGCAGCTCTGTGCGTCGAGGCAGTGTAGACACCTCTACAACAAGAGGGAGCAGAAGCAGCGGCTTTGCACAGGGCAAGAACTGTATGTTACAAATGTGGCAAAGTTTTGTGACAGCGCCAGCAAGGTCTACACCATCCGAGACGGCTCCAGTCACCAGGAAGAAACGTTTCCGTAAGATGGTGACAGACTACTTGGCTTTCCCTCTAAGTGTACTCCCAGATGCCTCTTCCCCTTTCAAATTTTGGGTCTCTAAGTTGGATACATGGCCAGAGCTTAGCCAGTATGCATTGGAGGTGCTGGCTTGCCCTGCTGCCAGTGTATTATCTGAGCGTGTCTTTAGTGCTGCAGGTGGTGTAGTAACAGACCGTCGCATGCGACTATCCTCAGAGAATGTAGACCGGCTTACTTTTCTGAAAATGAACAAGGCATGGATCTCACCTGAATTTGCCTGTCCGTTTTCATATTAAATAACTGTTTGGCAACGTTTTCCATGTCTCCTGTTATGTTCATCTTTCTACCACCTGAACTCTACTCCCTGGGCTACAACACCGCCATTTGTTGCTCGTAAGTAATTGGCAGGGGTACTGACTCCTGGCCAGCCTGGTTACAGCACGACAGCTGTTTCCTGGCAGTGTGAACGTCAATTATCCTCCAATAAGTTGTGCTGTCGTGTTGCATTCGGGTTAGCCGACTCTATGGTGCCTGCAGTTTAGGTGATTCCTATGTGTGCTGTGGGATATGTAAATAAAAGCGGTTTCCATTGTGACAATAGGATAAGCACCCACTGTAGGACTGTGTGATTCGGTAACTGCGGACGGCTTGCGTCCTGTCAACTTACATTTTCATGGGTGCGTTCTTCTACCCGTCCGGGGTCCAGTACCGTCAAGTGGTTCTCCCCAGTGCTTTTGGCCTAGGTGCCTCCTTCTCCGTATCGAGTTCCAGCAACGTCTGCTGGTCCTTGGTAGTGCTTTGGAGCACAGGTACCTCCTGCTTAGTAACCGTGTCACAGTAACGTCAGCTGGTACTCTGTTGTGACATTGCCTCTTTTCCTTCTGCTACCCGTCCGGGGTCCAGTACCATCAAGTGGTTCTCCCCAGTGCTTTTGGCCTAGGTGCCTCCATCTCCGTATCCGAGTTCCAGCAACGTCTGCTGGTCCTTGGTAGTGCTTTGGAGCACAGGTACCTCCTGCTTAGTAACCGTGTCACAGTAACGTCAGCTGGTACTCAGTTGTGACATTGCCTCTTTTCCTTCTGCTACCCGTCCGGGGTCCAGTACCGTCAAGTTTTTCTCCCCAGTGCTTTTGGCCTAGGTGCCTCCATCTCCGTATCCGAGTTCCAGCAACGTCTGCTGGTCCTTGGTAGTGCTTTGGAGCACAGGTACCTCCTGCTTAGTAACCGTGTCACAGTAACGTCAGCTGGTACTCTGTTGTGACATTGCCTCTTTTCCTTCTGCTACCCGTCCGGGGTCCAGTACCGTCAAGTGGTTCTCCCAGTGCTTTTGGCCTAGGTGCCTCCATCTCCGTATCCGAGTTCCAGCAACGTCTGCTGGTCCTTGGTAGTGCTTTGGAGCACAGGTACCTCCTGCTTAGTAACCGTGTCACAGTAACGTCAGCTGGTACTCGGTTGTGACATTGCCTCTTTTCCTTCTGCTACCCGTCCAGGTTCCAGCACAGTCAGCTGGTCCTCGTTACTTCCATTGTCTCTTGCTCCATCTGATACCCGTCAGGGTTCCAGTAACGTCAGCTGTTTCTCGGAAATTAGACGACCTTAAAGACCACCCAGAAGAAGATGACGACAACAAGGACGACGAGCATGAAGCCAACCAGCCTGAACACCATCACAAAGAAAAAATAAAAGATTACACAGAAGAAGATCACCAACAGGACAAAGAAGGTTAAGACAAACTACAAGATACAGAACAAGAGACAGAAGAACAATAAGCAAAAGATCAAAAAGCAGAAGAACATGAAGTATAAGACCAAAATGAAGAGCAAAATATATGCTCTAAATTCTAAGCAGAAGAAGACTAAGCAGTGTATGGGGGTGAGTCCGTTCCTCCTCGTGGTGCCCCTGGAAAATGCCTGCTGCTGCTGCAGGCTAAACTGAACACGGACAAATACTGTTGTAATTTAAATCTTTTGTGACAGCAAGAACGGAAGGATGAACAATTCATACTTTTACAGATTACAAGTACAGGAATCTCTGTCACAAATAAGAATATGATGAAGAAGATGAAGAGGAAGAAGATGAAGAATTTGAATATGAAGAAGATTAATTAGTTTAATAATAACAATATGAGTAATGTAAACAAAAACATGAATAGCAAGAAGTTTAAGAAGAAGATTAAGAAGGTGAAGATGAAGAATAATTTGATGAGAAAGATGATGCTGCTGAAGATTATGAAGGAGAAAGTGTGGCACTGGCAAAAGTTAAAAAGGTGAAGAGCATGGAAGTTGTGAAACATACATATTTGCCAAAATAGAAAAAAGGTTAACAACATTGTCAATTTGTTAGTCAATCCAAACGTATTTCCCAAAAAAAATATATTAATGGTATTCCAATGCATTGGGTTAAACATGTATGCCTTTATTGTCTCCTCAACCTCCCCCAATACAATTCTACATTAGTCTTTGTTGTTTTCCTTCATGTACAATTAACCAACCAGGCAAGAATGGGTTTTTTTTAATGTCGATATTTGGTTCCCATAGACTTACATTGGACTTCCGGTATCGGAATCGGATATCGACGATATTTAGTGATATCGGCGATACCATTTCGATACGATATTTTTAGATATCGAGCAGTATCGCTCAACACTACTAGTCATCTTTAGGTCTCTGTGTGTGGTTTCACCATTACTCCCCAGCAACATGTCCGCTGTCTTGGGGTCATACTTGATTCCAAGCTTTCATTCACCTCCCACATCCAATCACTTGCTCGCTCTTGTTATCTGCACCTCAAAAACATCTCTAGAATTCAACCTTTTCTTACTTTCGACTCTGCAAAAACCTTACTGTTTCTCTTATTCATTCTCGTCTGGACTATTGTAACTCTCTAGTAATCGGTCTCCCTCTTACCAAACTCTCCCCTCTCCAATCTGTGTTGAATGCTGCCTCCAGGATCATATTCCTCAGCAATCGTTATACCGATGCCTCTACCTTGTGCCAATCATTACACTGGTTACCCATCCATTACAGAATCCAGTACAAACTTTTTACCCTCACCCACAAAGTACTCCATGGGTCAGCACCACCCTACATTTCATTTCAGTCTACCAACCTACCCGTGCCGTTCGTTCTGCTAATGACCTGAGGTTAGCATCCTCAATAATCAGAACCTCCCACTCCCGTCTCCAAGACTTTTCATGTGCTGCGCCAATTCTTTGGAATGCACTACCCAGGTTAATATGATTAATCCCCAATCCCCACAGTTTTAAGCGTGCCCTAAAAACGCATTTGTTCAGACTGGCCTACCGCCTCAACGCATTAACCTAACTATCCCTCATGGCCCATTCAAAAATTTTTTACCATAATCAGGTACCTTGTATTATGTTCTCACCCGCTTTATGCATTTAATAGCCCTCTGTGTCTGTACTGTTACATACTTTGGCTGTTAACTGGTTCATGCAGAATTACATGAACACCTGATTCTTACACTAGGGCTGGTCCGAACAATGAAAGCAATTGTTACCATTTACCTTTTGTGTCTCCCCTTTTTCCTCATAGATTGTAAGCTTGCGAGCAGGGCCCTCATTCCTCTTGGTATCTACTTTGATCTGTGTTTATTGTTATGCTGTAATGTCTATTGTCTGTACAAGTCTCCTCTATAATGTAAAGCGCTGCAGAATATGTTGGCGCTATAGAAATAAAATTATTATTATTCCATTTTTTGTTCTTGTATGATGATAATTGATAAAGCATTGTTTTTTGCCTTTTTTTTATGGTGTTCACTAAAGGGGTTAACTAGTGGGACAGTTTTATAGGTCGGGTTGTTACGGATGTGGTGATACCAGATACTTTTATTGTACTTTTATTGTTTAGATTTTTTTTATTCAAATATTTATTTAGTGACAGAATAAATATTGATTTTTTTTATTAATTTTTATTATTTTTTAAAATATTTTTACAATTTTTTTTTTTTTTCTTAATTCTTACTTTTACACTTTGTCCCACTATGGGACATTGATTTGTGCAGGCTGATCGCTTCTATAGCATGCAGATGAAGCAGCATCTGCAGGCTACAGAAGCTGTCAGCGCTACAGCTTTTGTGCACTAACCTGTGAGACTTCATGACATGCACTGCGCATGTCAGGAAGTTTCACTGCTCTGGAGACCTGGATTTTGTCATGACGACATTGGGTCTCCATGGCAGCAATCGGGGTCTCCGATCCAAAGGCAGTGGGCTGTCAGCCCCTGTGCCAGCTCCGGAAAGCTGCGATTATGTTTGATCACAGTGTTCTGGGGGTTAAAGTGCAGGGAGCGGTCTGTGACTGCTCCTGGCACCTAGTGCCGGGTGTCAGCTGTGAGAATCAGCTGACACCTGGCCGCGATTAGCCGCGCTCCCTCCAGGGAGCATGGACGAGCGCATATGACTTACTATCCCGTCCATGGTCATTAAGGCCCAGGTCACATGGACGGGATAGTAAGTCAAAGGTAAGAAAGGGGTTAACGGAGCTTTTTTTGAGGAGCTTTTTGTTTCCTGTAGCATTTTTTGAAGCATTTTTGCAGTCTTTTTTCCACTAGGTATTCATCAAAACCTGAAGCGAAACAAATTCTGAAATGTTTGAAAATATGAACAGCAAAGTGGTTTTACAATCAAAATGAGTAGGAAATCATTTCAAAGGAAGTTTCATTTGTGATTTTTCAGACATTTCTTGAAGTTGCTCAAAGACAAACTCCTTAAAAAAAACTCCATGCTCTCATCGCCTAAGTCTGTAAAGTGATTCATATACTTAATGTTTTTCACATGTATTAAAGAACCATCCAGATTAAGACAGTTATGAAATATGGAAGATTAAACATAACTATGCGGACCTGCTAATATTCTTTGGAAGTGAAGAGGAATGTGGGCTAGTATGTTTGACTTGAGTGGCTGAGATCAAGAGTTACTGCGAAGGTCCACGAACATGAAATTCAGGTGTCTCACATGACTGTAAGTGTGAGAAGAAGCTGTGGGTGTGGGAGCGAATGATAATATTATAGTTTCAGCATAACTAATGGTGCACGCTGTGCTTTGTTCATTCAAACAATAATTCTTTAGGCAGCTCAATGATCTGGGCTTCAGCCAATGCTTACAACTTGCCTAAGTCACACCACATTGACTGAACCTCTGTCAACAGGAGAAGTACAGTATGTACTAGTTAAACAAGTTGAAATAACAGAACTGACTTAATAATATGGTAAATTATAGATTATAGCAGAACCAGACAACCAGTTTACTATTGCTATTTGTAGTTTTTATTTCAGCTTTTCAGACATGGTATTGTTAAAAATTGTTTAAAATAATGTGTATTCATTTTACGCTGCTTATTATTTATACATAAATGAGTATTCTCAGACAGTTCATGTAAAAATTAGCACTTATTTTCCGATTTACTGTTTTTTTTCAATTTGCATCCATTTTTAAGATATTACCACTATTTTTTGTATACAACTTGTTGCCTAGGGAACTGACCACCTCCAGGCTCAACAGAAAAAAGCTTGTAGCACTGCTTGTGTTTGTCCACCACTGGACAGCGGTGGCCAAACATGAGCAGTGCTAACAAGCCTTTTTCTGTTGAGCCTGTAGGCACTGGAATAAGGTCTAGGGCTGCCAATCAAATATAGTGTTCAAAAAGCAAGGTACAGGTAATCGTTAAAATATAGCTTTTAATACTGTTATTTAAAATAAGATGCCCTCAGAACTATTACACGAAACTAAGACACACATAACAAATAACAAAAATTCACATGATATATCATATGCATCAGCGGTGCATGAATGTGTGAAGCCATTGGGTATCCTGAATACCCCGATGCGTATAATGTACTCATAAACTGGGCATATTCATTTGTATAAACCATAATCGGTGGAACATGTCAAATCTAGGTGGTTAGAATTGGGTCCCAATATTCATACAGTGACAATGAATAGTATTGTAAGAAAAGGAACTGTCTCATCCAATTGTGAAGTCCAGAAAGTTTACTATAGGGTCCTATTGGTCAAAATACAGAGGGGAAGCCATGTTTTTTTTTGGCCACACATTGCCCTACCATTCAGAAGATTCAATGGGTTGCATATACTCTGTGCCCCTTGTTTCTCCTGATGAGTTTCATCTCGGAACTCTTCAGGGGAGGTAAAGAGCAAAAAATAATTACAAGGGTCTTATAGAGACTATGGGTACATGCCCATCTCTCATGTAGACAGGAAAGATGCTAAAAGTCATGGGATATGGCTGTGTATGATTTCCATTTAATTTTAATTTAGAAATCCCAAAATGAAAGCAATTTGCCAATGCAGACGTACTATAGATACGAGGCCTACCATAACAGTATTTGTTACATGAAAATCGCCTCTTTGGCTGTGAAACGGGTACATTGTCTGGCCTATATCTCATTATTTGTGGCTATAATTAGGCTCTGTATGCAGTCCCTTGACAACTTGTAATAAAGCTTCCATGACCAGGCTTTTGACTGGCTATTCTGACTGTCCAATCGCAGGGCTTCATCCTTTCATTCCTGTACAGGGATGTGAACTTACACAGGGTTGATTTTTCTTAGTAGTCACTAGCTGATAAAGCAACAGATAGAAATGGTCAGGTTGCTGAGCAAAAATTACGAGGGTAAATAGGAAACAAAATAAAATAAAAGGATAATCGTCCGAAAGCAGGTCAAGGAAACAAAATAAAATAAAAGGATAATCGTCCGAAAGCAGGTCAAGGAAACAAAATAAAATAAAAGGATAATCGTCCGAAAGCAGGTCAAGATCAGAACGAAAACAAAGAAGATTAAACAGGAGCTGGACTAGAGACATGACCTAAAGTTAGTGAAACTATAACTAGCGACTCTGAGCAGTTAGCTGGGAATTTCATTAGGGTGTGGTGTTTTCCAATTATCTACAGCACAGAGGTGATTACTTCAACATTACTTCAACTGGACAACACAGACTTACAGCTGTGCTCAAAAGTTTACATACCCTGGAAGAATTGTTGCTTTCTTGGCCTTTTTTAAGAGAATATGAATGATAACACCAAAACTGTTTCTTCACTCATGGTTAGTGGTTGAGTGAAGTGTCACGCTGTATAGCAGATATATATATGTGATGTCAGTAATCTATATCAAAAGGGCAACATACTATATAACATGCGCATAGATATATGATAACATAGAATTACCTGACAGAATGTCCAGTGGGTCAATACTGAATCCGTTATACGCTGTCTCCGGCTAGAGGGTGACCGGGGTCTATGCTGACCCTAAACTGGGGTCCTGACTAATCCCTCTACCTGGAGGTACTGTTAAAGGTACAGAGGTCCAGGCCACAACCCTGTCTCCTATCAATCCCTGCCAACTGTAATCTAGTCCTAAGAAGGACCCTGATTACCACCAAAGGGAATGAACAGGTAACGGTTAATGAACAGAAAGACATACAAGAAAGACAAGAAATAAAGTAAATAAAGTCTTACATACAACACTCACACACAGTAGGAACACCTAAGGTCTCAGAGATAAACTATAAGCTATAAGAGTAAAAACAACTAAGGAGCTCTTAGCTTAAGTATTCTCAGAACCGCCCAGTCTGCTAGACTACATGAATGCTTTCACCGGCGTCTAACACCCAGACTGGCAGGAATATAAAGGAAACTAATTAGAACATAATCAAAAGCAGCCGGGCGAGGCTGGACCTAGTCTTAGCAAAGAGCTAGGTAAAATTAACTCTCTCATTACCAAACACAAAGAAACAGCAGCTCAGCTGTGAGAAGTCAGAATGTGCAATCGCGACGATCTTCGTGGCGATGCACCCATGACATGAAGCCATTTATTGTCAAACTACTGTGTCTTCTCTTTTTAAATCATAGTGACAACTCAAAACATCCAAATGACCCTGATCAAAAGTTCAGATAGCCCATTTCGTAATACCGTGTATTGCCCCCTCTAACTTCAATGACAGCTTGAAGTCTTTTGTAGTAATTGTGGGTGAGGTTCTTTATTTTCTCAGATGGTAAAGCTACCCACTCTTTTTGGCAAAAAGCCTCCAGTTCCTGTAAATTCCTGGGCTGTCTAGCATGAACTGCGTGCTTGAGATCTCTTCAGAGTGGCTCAATGATATTGAGGTCAGGAGACTGAGATGGCCACTCCAGAACCTACACTTTGTTCTGCTGTAGCCAATGACAGGTTGATTTGACTATGCAATTTGGATCATTGTCATGTTAGGATGTCCAAGTAGGTCCCATGCGCAGCTTCCGGGATGATGATTGCAAATTTACCTCCAGTATTTGCTGATAACGTCCTGCATTCATCTTTCCTTCAACTTTGACCAAGTTTCCTGTGCCTTTGTAGCTCACACATCCCCAAAACATCAGCGATCGTTCTCCGTGCTTTACAGTAGGAATGGTGTTCCTTTCATCATAGGCCTTGTTGACCTCTCTCCAAATGTAACGTTTATGGTAGTGGCCAAAAAGTTCAATTTTGGTCTCATCACTGCAAATTAACCTATTCCAGAAGTTTTGAGGCTTGTCTCAGTGATGTTTTGCGTTTTGTAGGTGAGATACTCTGTGGCATTTATGCAGCAATAGCTTTCTTCTGGCAACTCCACCATACAGCCCATTTTTCTTCAAGTGCCTCCTTATTGTTCATCTTGAAACAGCCACACCGCTAGATTTCAGAGAGTCCAGTATTTCAGCTGATGTTATTTGTGGGTTTTTCTTTGCATCCCGAACAATTTTACTGACAGTTGCGGACAACATTTTTGTTGGTCTACCTGACCGTGTTATTTGTTTTTATAGAGCCCCCGACTTTCATTTTGTTAATCACAGTTTGAATGCTGCTGACTGGTATTATCAATTCCTTGGATATCTTTTTGTATCCCTTTCCTGTTTTATACAGGTCAACTACTTTTTCCCGTAGATCCGTTGACAATTCTTTTGCTTTCCTCATGACTCACAATCCAGAAACATCAATGTCTTGATCCAAGAAACTCACTCAGCTTTTATGCACACACACTGATTACAAGCAAACAGGTCACAGGTGAGGATGTTACCTTTAGTAGCCATTCAAACCCATTTGTGTCAACTTCTGTGCACTTTATCAGGCCAAAATCACCAGGGTATGTGAACTTTTGATCAGGGTCATTTGGATGTTTTGTGTTGTTATTATGATTTAAAAAGAGAAAACACAGTAGTTTGACAATAAATGGCTTCACCCAACCACTAACAATGAGTGGAGAAAAAGTTTTGGTGTTATCATTCATATTCTCTGAAAAAAGGCCAAGAAAGCAAAAATTCTGCCAGGGTATATAAACATTTGAGCACAGCTGTACATACTGACAGACTGGACCGCACTACAACTTCACGCCTCACCAGCCTCGGTGCATTGACAGAGCTACTGTCCTCCAGATCTTCTGGTCTTGATGTCTGTTTCATCACCAGTAATGTCCACACAATGAATATGGCACTGCATGGTGACAGAAGCAGACATCACAGGTGAAAGCCCAGGACGATGTGACAACTGTAGCTAGCGTTTTATTAACTAAATCATTTCTGCAAATCTCAAGCCAAAATCCTTCTTTTTCCAAATTCTAATTTATAATTTTATGCAGGCTTTTTTTTTAATTAGATAAGCTACTCCACACTTCTACTACCTTCAGTTTCTGACACAAGATGCCACTTTGTGCGAGCCACATTAGTTATTATGTATTAGAATCGCTGTCAGTCAGTCAAACAAAAAGCTTTCAAATTTGTATCTGTGTCCAAATGAAAATATATTGGCTTCTCCCTCAGCTTTCATCTTTTAACTAGCAACCAATTACTGTAAGGCAACTTATCTCCTACCCTTCTTACTGAGCAGAGACATTCCGATTTATCAGGAAGCTCTCTGCTGACACTGGTATGTGGGTCACTGTGCTGGCACTATTGGATTATTAAGGGCAGTCTGCTCTTTGGTGGACATATAGCTTGTGCAGTCAGTGCAACTGCTCAGGGCACCAAAAAAAAGGCGGTCCTTCACAACCACCATGACAACCTATGGTAAATTTAAGGTTGAACCCAACAGGGTGAGGCTTAAGGGCAGAGCTTTCCATCCACTAGTTTTGAGTTTGAGGCAGATCAGCACTGAACGTGGTGTTTATACCTGTTTGATCGACATGATTTGCTATGAGATAAAACATCACATAGCACTTGGACCAGTATTCATCTATGGGGCAGCTCCCATCAGAGATTTTTTTCTCAGCTGTTTTCAACATGCAAGTGAAATTGCAGCATGCTGCGATTGTCACCGACACTCGGCCGAGTCTCGGCTCACTCGCACCCATATAAGCCTGTTGGTGCGAGTGAGACAACGCACATCACTCGGATATCATCCGAGTGCTGTGCGATATACGCTGACCCCGGCAATGGAGGAGATGAAGAAATTAATTTCCCTGCCTCTTCCGCAGCTGTGCTCTATTCTGCTCTGTATGAGAGGCTCGGAGCATAGTCGCATGACACTCGGCTCCCGCACGCAGAAGAACAGGAGCCAAGGGTCATTTATTAGCATATCATATCTGATGCTGTCACATTGGATGCCATACGCTAGTCTGACCCCAGCCTAAGGTAAAAGTTTAAAAGTATATTTTACCTCACAGAAAGAATCAGCTGTGATTCCTTTCTGTCTTGTCTATATACTTCTTTCGTTCCCCCATGGCATGGAGTAAAAGACCATGGAGCAGCTCTTCATGGTAAGACACGGCCATTACACAGTACACAGTAGGGGCACTTTTATAAGATTATCTCAACGCAGCAACATGTTTTTATGCATCCATTTGTGGAACTTTTTTTCCAAGGTCTTTTGAATAAACTTTATTCATGGAGAAAACCCCTTTAAGTGCGGGTGCCCATACACAATTCTCACACCGGGGCTTTTTACCCTCAGTGTCTGCCTTTGGGCTGCTAGCAATAATTTTTCGAATAAAGAAAGAAAAACTTTAGTCAGCTCACATTATCATTTCACTGTGTTTTCACTGTCGTAGCCAATACAGAAATCCAAAATATTAGTCATCACTCACTAATTAGAATCTTTCATGCTTTATGAACATTAGATGAAAAAAATTCAATTTTCATGGCAAAAAATATTTTCCAAACAGTGTATTTTTGACCTACACCTTTCTTAATGTTCAACTTTGACTATCGAGAACATAGAAACAAGTTATCAGAAACGCGTTGCCTGGAAAGTGCTATTTGTTGCCTATGTTTTATAATCTATATAAGGCTTGTATTGAGCTAAGGAAAGTTAGACTTTTAACATCAGATATTAAAAAAAATGTGCAAGATTGTAGGAGCATTAAGTGCTGGTTAATTTTTTTTATTCAAATATTTAATGTCAGTGGTATACAGGCATTGTTATGGGCAGGTCCTCCTCAGTATACACACTTAGACTATATTCATATTACTATATTACCACAAAGTCATCATGTGACCCAGTGGCACTGGAAACCAGAGAAGACAGTGAGTATGGCGACTGGTGAGTATATTAATGCACCTACACTACACTACATATACATTCACACAGATTTAACATATAAAAAATGTAATGGGTAAGCTGCCTTAACATTAGCCATTGAGGTAATATACTCTGAAAATGTTCATTAAATCTTATGGCAGACTTCTCATAACCAAACTTACCAACATTTACAAGACAATATTTGGGACATTTCATCCCTGTCCCAGTAATGTCTCCAAAACTCCACCGCTTGTAACTCTGTTCACGTATAAGTGACTTATGCAGTGGTCACTATGCATGGAGGGGAAGGAGGTGAGCTGTTTTCATTTGTGTTTAGAATGGTGTGATCCTGTGTAAATTGTATATGTGTTATCTGCCATACTAATTCTGCCTATGGTGATAATCATGACTGCTTAGAGGTTGTCTATGCAGATGAGCAAACCCGAATTTAAAAGTTCGGAGTTCGTACTGGACAGTTAGTGTCCGGTGCCAAACGCTGAACACAGACTTCTTCCATAAGTCCACTGCAATGTTCGGAGTTCCGGGGTAAGTGTGTTGGAGAGAGAGAGAGATTTTTTCCAGCTTAAAAGTTCAGGTCCCATTTTTTTCAGTATAGTTCAGATTCTGGTTCAAGTTCGGGTACAATTCTAGTACCTGAAACGAACTTTGGAATAAATTTCAGGTTGGGTACTAGAACCCGAACATTCACGGGTTTGCTCATCCCTAGTTATCTATCCAGAATAGGAAGTGTCAGGTTAATATTAAACTTTGTTACCTAAGTAAAAAAAATATACTTTTTTTTTTTTATATATAGATAGTAACAATAAAAATGTAAGAAAACATTTTAATTAGAAAAAATACATTTAACATTAAAACTCAGTTAAAACACTGGGTAATTTTCTGATAATGTTCTGCAAAGACATACTGATAGAAAATTTAGATTATGAGCCCTAATGGAGGCAGCGATGATGTCTGTAAAGTGCTGCGGAATATGATGGCGCTATGGAAGAAATGCATAATAATTAATTAGATAAATAAATAATGCATGCTCTTTGAAATACATAGATTTTTTTTTCATTAAAATAACAGTTTGGCAAAACAAAATCTATAAAATATGTAAAAACGCCTTAAATGTCTCAGCTAAAACCATCCCACATTTTGCTGTCTGTTGCACCATGTTGAACAGTGAAACGTGTGTAAGGTGTGATGCGAAGGTGGTATTACCTGTAAGCTGGACAAAGTTTCCCATAAAGTATGATAACTCTGACAGTAGTATTTATAAATCTTGTCCTTATCTTATCAGATTATTAATTTCCAGATGTGAGAAGGGAAGAGGCGGGATGCTTCATTATGTATTCTGCTCCACATCCTTTTGTTGACAGCTCTTCAGAAAAGAATTAAGATGCATGAATAACAAGTGACAGCGAGGCAATTCTGTGATAAGGTGAGCTCCAAGGAGAAACTCATTTCTAATTAAACCGCATTGCAATATACATATTTACAATATATATACTAGCAATAAAGCACAGAAAATACAATTATTTACATAATTAGGAAATACTGATCTAATGTAGCAATATCTTGTCTGCCTTTCGTGTAAGATATTAGGTTGCTGCTTATAATTGCTCTGGACAGGGGAAAGCCTTGAGGACTAGACATCTCAGCAAAATTGTAATGCCCCCTTCTGTTAGTGATTCATGCCCTCAGCAAGATTCTTATTCTCCTTATATCACAGCTCTCAGTGCTGCCAATCAAGAGATGGAGGGATCTTCCCCACCGATCAACTGTGGTAATATCAGAACTGCTAATTAATCCTCTAGGAAAAGATTTTTCAGCAGTACTTGCACCCTTCCTTCTTTAAATGAGCTTCTATAGTTTGATATGGTCGGCGCATCATTACCTCCAAAATGTGAACCATTCATACAATAGTGTATTAAGTGTCAGGCTGTGTACTGCTTTATCCTCAGTTCTAATCGTTAGCTTTGATGTTCATACTTTTTTGTCTCCATTACGCATTATTACCAGCTAAAATACCCTGGTAGTAGTTAATGTAACATGAATAAACAGTATTTACAGCTACACTGCTCTGCATATACCGTACAATAACAGCAAGAGTGTCAAAATAATAATATCAGATACAGTAATTCCAGATGTAGTGACGTTAAAGATTTTGGCCACCTTCACACTTTGTTTTAGTGTTCATTTGCTCCATTTATGGTTAATTTGCTTTATAAATGCAACTTTCTAAACAGTCTTCAATTAAAATTTTCTAGATTTTTTCTGCAGCAAACTGTCTATAATTCCTTTATTTAGTAAAATATTCTACAAAAATGTTACAAGTCTATGAGACATCCTGCTACTGACTCCTTATGAGCGAACTTGTTCTGAAAACTTTCTCCAATCTCAAATTTGGCACGAACGTAGCACATTCGGATTCATGTTGGGTTTCCGAGTTATTTTTGCACAAAGTCGGCAGCTTCAGTAAATGATCGGTAAATGATTGTATTTCCACTATTGTTTTGTTTTGGGGGTGTCTAGGTCAGAGGTGCATAATAATTTATTTTCTTATTGTGCGTACATCCCGGCAGCCAATTGGGGTGCAGAAACCATCCACAACATCATGACACAAGATCTGCTGTAATTGGCTGCTGAAGTCACCTGTCACTGTCCATATAAAAAGTGGACATCTTGTTTTGTTGGCACCATTTTCTTAGTGTAACAAAGCAGAGAGGCTGCTCCTGCTGCTGCTGATAGTGAACTTGACAGTTAGCCAGACAGGATCTTGTCCTGTGTGAAATCGATCTTCCAGCATCCAATTAGATTGTGCTAAAACTGTGTTGCTGTCAGGAGGCCCCATTTGCTAATCCAAATCGTTTGTGCAAAAACTGAGCTGCAGTGAGGAATCAAGAGCCCCATTTTCTCATCAAAATTCCCTACCACAAAAGGTAGTAATAGCAGACACTATAGCAGCTTTTAAAAAAGGGCTGGATGATTTTCTCAAAACACATGATGTGTAGCCCAGCTGCGCTTGGAGCCACATGTACCCAGGAGGATGCACCGAAGGTAAACCCACACGCACCTGATATTCATTCACAGCTTCACCAATCCCGAAAAGCCATCAGAGGGAGCCCTTGTAGAGTATGTTATATATATATAAGGATGGTGGAGCCACAGCAGTTAGTCTAGCTGAGAGCTGGGAGAGGTCAGTCTGAGTCTAGACGGCAGTGAGATCAGATTACTTCAGAACGTTGAAAGACTGTTTGTTCCCTTGGAGCGTGGAAAGTTAGCTCTTGAAGTGTGCACAGATCAGTTAGACGGAAGGTCCTGATAGCTGCTTCAGACAGGGCATTAGAAGGAGAAGAGGGAAAGGGAACAGCAGTGATTGAAAGACTGAAGACTACAGCTTGAGCTTAGTTCACTGTGTGGAGGCCAGTAATAGTGGAGGAAGATAGCCACTTCAGCCTGGTCAGAACTGAGTCAACTGAGTGCAGTTTCAGTGAGCAAGCGTGCCGACGCTTTGAAAGCGGTGAAGAGAAGGAAGAATCAGCTATCTACTGCTAGTGTGCTTATGTTAAGGGTCGGAGTAGGACGAAAGGCGAGTGGAAGGGAAAAGAGAGTGACAGAGGTTGAAACAGCATTGATCGCTTACCTCTACTCTGAACAACCGGACACCGGGTCCGAGCTTGCTAGCATCTACACGACTAGTAGGAGATACCGGAGACCCTGTGGGACTTCAAGTCGCAGGGGCCCACAAGTGCTGATACGTAACCGGGGTCAGGAAGAACAGGAGTCTGGTCAGCGCAACCATTAGAGTCTAAGTTCTATCCAAGAGAAGGCTCCACCACAAAGTCAGCCGGGCGTATACGAGAAGACAGAGTTAGACTTCGTTTCATACAGGTCAGAAATTCACACATACAGGAGTACGGAGGCCCTACACCTACTCAGTGGGATTACTGGACGTGCATCCTCCACCCTCCAGCTTCCCGGGACGTGCCTGCAACTACCATCAGTAAAGGTACAGAAAGAGACTTTCGTGTGTGTGCCTTATTGCTCCTGCACCCCTACACCGCCATATACCCTGAGGGACCCAGTCTTGCCTGTGGAAGACTTAACACCTTGCTGCCAAGTAACAACCCCTCAGTGGATCTACCCTGCAGCGCTGGTCCCCCTGACCAGGTAGCACAGGTGGCGTCACGAACAAACTGTATATACTTTAATCCCCTGTAAATATCCCCCTTTCAGTGAGCGCACAGGGCCACGGACCGAGCTGTGCTACCCGTGACATCCCCCATTGAAGTGAACGGGCTCGGTGCCGAGTACCCCACAGGTCCTGGCGGGCGACTCAATAACATTGTGGGTTATAGTAAATTTAGTGACAAAAAACCAATTGGTGGAGAAAGGTTGAACTTGGTGGACCTAGGTCTTTTTACAACCTATATAACTATGTAAAAACTCATTAGACCTAATATAGGGGTCAGGGCCAGCTCCAGGTATTTGAAGGCCATGGGCGAAAGTCTCAGTGGGCCCCCCGCTACCCTTTTAACACATACCACGATTCATGATGCACGGATACAGAAGACTTGTGAACAGGCCCCTGCTCCTTGGTTGCAGTCTTACCATGTATTCATTTCTAATATGTGGCGTTTTTTGTATATGTCCTGTCTGGATAGGTATGTAATCTGGATCAGGATGCATCAGGATTGCTACGCATCACAACGCACCGCACCAAAACGCTAGTGTGGAAGCAGAGCACTCGCGTAGCCCCTCACCAGGTGCCCCCATGTCATATACAGGCTCCCAATACATTTTATTAACATTACCACACCGTAACATTGGGCACAAGCTCTTCTAGTGAGGCGGGAGAGATCACTGTATGGCAGCACAGCATGCAGAGTCTACATTATGTCTGCATACTGGTCCCATACAGCTTCATCACTTTCCCATACAGCACATCCCTCGCTTCCAGGCATGCTCAGTCCCGCAAAACAGATCCCTGCACACAGCACTGATCCATATTGTCCTGGATCCATGCTCCACAGAGCTTCATTTTAATTCCTGATGTGTAGCCGCGGATCTGTGCGTCTCCCGGTGCCTGCGTGTTTTTCAGATGACACAAAACTTCAACAAGTTGCGTTTTTGTGCGTCTGATAAAATGCTCAGTGCTGCTGACTACTAGTATGAGGACTGGAGAACAAACATGATACCAATTTGCTGAGACAATCTCTGACTAGGGTTGAGCATTCCGATACTTCCGATACCTGAAATCCAATGTAAGTCTATGGGAACAAATATCGGAAGTATCGGAAGTATTTACTTTCGATATTTTGTTCCCATAGACTTACATTGGATTTCAGGTATCGAAAGTATCGGAAGTATCGGAATGCTCAACCCTATCTCTGACCCCTTCTTCAGACCCACACATGCCATATATGCTGTCACTGTGCATGAAGCTAGTAGTATATGAAATAAACCAAAGAAAAAGACCAAACAATAATAGATTTGCACACCTGAGCAAAATTTAAATAGAATAATCACAAATGAGTTTATTTGGAAAAATAGGACACACAATAGTTAAAATATTTTTTTGGTCTTTTTCTTTGGTTTATTTCATGGTTTTTCCCATGCAAGGTTATGCACCCGAGGTAATTTCTTTGGCGTCAGGTGCACCCCATACATATATCATTCAACTGAAGCTAGTAGTATTTCACTTTATTTGGGACTCAAGTAGTCACAATCAGTCACACTTCAATAAGCTGAATCTGATTACATCTGCCACTGCCAGGCGCCAGAAAAAAAAACCTCGGCTCTTTTAACTGCAGAGCTGGCTCATTTCATTCACAGCAGGGAGCCGGCTTTGTATCAGCTTGTTCACGAACGAGACAAGTGTGCACTCACTGAGTGTCTAGTCACTGCCGCAGGAGGAGCAGTCACTCGGAGGAGCCTCAGCGAGCGCTGGGAATCTGTGCAGTGCTGCTGGTGAAGGGACCATTTCTCTCTCTCAGAGCTGCCTGCAGCCTGCACACAAAACTTCTGTCCTCTGCAGCTTGTCTCTTCCTGTCTCCACCTCGTCACTTCCTCCCTGGCTGCAGCACCCGTGAGAAGAGACGGGGGGGAGCTCTACTAGACTCCACCAATCCTGATCATCTGGACTCAGTCTGATTGGCTGACGGCGGCACGCAACTTGTCCTGATTCCTATTTTGAATATGCGTCCAAATTCCAATAGAAGCAAGCGCGTCTGCTGCCATGAGCGTGAGTGGGCCCCCCATCTCGCCAGGGCCCCGGCACTTGCCCGGGTGCGCCGGGTGCTGATGCCGGCTCTGATAGGGGTTCAGCCAGGAAGCCCTATTTGCTAATCCAAATTGTTTGTGATAAAACTGTGTTGCAGTGAGGAATCAGGAGGTCCTATTTCCTTGTAAAAATAATTAGGCCTATTATAGGTGTTCAGTCAGGAGGCCCTATTTTCTAATCCAAATTGTTTGTGATAAAACTGTGTTGCAATGAGGAATCAGGAAGCCCCATTTGCTCATCAAAATGCCCTACCACAAAAGGTAGTAATGGCAGACACTATAGCAGCTTTTAAAAAAGGGCTGGATGAATTCCTCAATACACATAACATTGGGGGTTGTAGTTAATTTAGTGACAAAAAAACAATTGGCGGAGAAAGATTGAACTTGATGGACCAAGGTCTTTTTTAACCTAAGTAACTATGTAAAAACTCATTACACATAATATAGGGGATCAGCCAGGAAGTCATATTTGCTAATCCAAATTGTTTTTTATAAAACTGTGTTGTAGTGAGGAATCAGGAGGCCCTATTTCCTCATAAAAATCATTAGGCCTAATATAGGTGTTCAGCCAGGAGACCCCATTTTCTAATCCAAATAATTTGTGATAATACTGTGTTGCAATGAGGAATCAGGAGTCCCCATTTGCTCTTAAAAATCATCAGTCCTGATATCGGGTTTCAGCCAGGAGGCCCTATTTTCTAATCCAAGTAATTTGTGCTAAAACTGTGTTGCAGTGAGGTATAAGAGTCTTGTTCAGGCACATTAAGAAAATAAATAGTGATTCATTTAGTGACAGGTGACTGACAGGTGTGGGCCCAGGGTGGTGAAACAGCAGGGTACAAGAGGGGAAGGATACATACAACATGAGTGGGAAAAAGCGAAGTCATGGTGGAAGGGGGAATAGGCTTGGTGTTCGATGTGTATGTGAGTTAATGATAATGAAAGCTCAACTGAACAAACACCATCTCGTACTATCGAAAGACCACTGACAACATCTGTTATTGGACAGGCTACTCCACACCCTTTCTTTGGCAGTCACACAGAGTTACGCCTTCTAGATGAGGCTCAGAAAGAGCATGTACTTCAGTGGATGACAAGCGTTGCATCAAATGGCCTCTCCTCTTCTTCTCTACCTTAACATCACACACAGTACAATCCTCAGAAGTGGAACCACAATCACCCTTGTTTCCCCCCGCTTCAAAACTTTCCAGACACCCAAATGACTGTGAGGAACCACAGATTATTATTATTATTTATTATTATTTATTTATATAGCAGCATTGAATCCATTGTGCTGTACATGAGAAGGGGTTACATACAAATTACAGATATCACTTACAGTAAACAAACTAACAATCACAGACTGATACAGAAGGGAGATGGCCCTGACCTTGCTCGCTTACATTCTACAGGATGGTGGAGAAGGAGACAGTAGGTTGGGGGATTGCAGCAACTCCGGTGTTGGTGAGGCGGTAGCTCCGGTAGTGCTGAGGAGGCAGCGGGGTCATTGCAAGCTGTAAGCTTTCCTGAAAAGGTGAGTTTTCAGGTTACATCTGAAGGATCGAATGTGCTCGATAGTCGGATGTGTTGGGGCAAAGAATTCCAGATGGGCCATTCTGCAGAGCTGTTCATACATTCTATTCCATGGTCATCAGATATCTGCTCCAAAGAATCAAAGAATCCAGAGGAGGAAAGCAATAAAAACTCAGTAGAGGCAAAAAATGCAATAATTTGACAACTTAATACATGAACCACCACATGTGCGCTCAACATTCCTTAGTATGGGAATCTCACTTTCCTAAAATGTGGACTGGCGGGCCTTGCCAAACACCGGTGGTCCCATCAACCACAACTGCTGCTTCTTCCTTCTCCTTCACCATGCCAAGGGTTCTCACACAGGCCGCAGAAACTCCACTTGTTTACCCCTGTGAGACAGTGAAGGGGTGCCTACTGGACGGGGTGTATATCTCGCCCAGGTTTCTTATCTGGGTCGCATAAGGAATATAGGAGTGAAGGTAGGATGGCAGTACGACGTTCACTCCACTCCTCATCCAGTACAGGCTTGCAGCTCAACCCTGAATACACACAGCTGCTTAATTAAGCAGCCAGAAATAGGTGGTAGAGTTACACAGACAGAGCTCTCAGTCTGAATCTGGCTTCAGACGCTGCTGGAGTCTCCTGCAAGCCAATCTCTGGTAATTATAAATCCATGTTGCTGTGGCCAGGCTGGTAGAGTCTAGACCACGGTAGTGAGGGAACTAACTGTGTCTAGTTAGCAGCCTGCCAGGCTTAGGATTTTGTTTTATGGTTTTGTTTTATGTTTTGTTGCTGTGGACTTTAATAAAAGCTGGTTGACGCCAGTTTGCACCAGTGCTGCTGTCGGTGATTGGACTCTTTATGCCACTCCGTCTACCCGAGACGGCGATCCCAGGGCTAGATACCCCTGAACTGGTTACAATTGGTGCTCGAATGCGGGCAGCACAGTGGCTAAAAACAGCAGCAAAGTCTGTCAAAGCAGCCTTTAAGAGACAGTAGCCCTAATAGTGTCTGCACAGAAAAAAAAAAAAAGCTGAACTTGCTGTGGTAAAGACTTTGGAGTGTGCATGTCCTGGGTAAAGGCTGCCGTTGCTGGGACAGACAATTCTGACAGCATGGAGGAGCTGCTTAGACATATGGCGCAAGCCAGTGTGCAACAGCAGGAGACTAACCGATTGCTAATGGAGCAGATTGCAGCACTACACCAGGCTCTCAGCACCTCATCCCAGAGTGATGACGCAAGGTCACCTGCATTGTCCGCTGTAAAAAAGGCGGTAAAACAGACCCTGCAAAAGATGACGCCTCATGATGATGTGGAGGCATATCTCGCTATATTTGAAAGACTGGCAGAGAAGGAGAATCTGCCACCATCTGAATGGGCCATGGTGGTCGCACCCTATCTGACTGGGGAACCCCAAAAGGCCTATTTTGACCTTAGCGAGCAGGACAGCAGAGACTATGCCAAGCTGAAAGCAGAGATTCTTGCCCGGCTGGGTGTTACGGTTGCAGTCCATGCCAGGAGAGTCCATAACTGGAGATACAGTTGGGATAAGCCTTCTCGCTCACAAATGTATGACCTGATTTATCTGGTAAAGAAGTGGCTGGAGCCTGACATCAGCAACCCTGCCCAAATGGTCGAAAAAGTTGTGATGGACCGGTACATCTGGGCCCTTCCTCCTGAGGTGCAGCACTGGGTCGGACAGGGAGACCCCAAAGATGCCAATCAACTGGTCAGCCTGATAGAGAGGTACTTCGCCACCAAAGACTACCTCCGTGCCCAGCCGTCCGAGCGGTCATCATTTCGGAGTACCCAGCCTCCGACATCTCCCGGTAAGAGAGTTCCAGCTGTTGGGGCCAGGGGGGCTGCTGATAGACGGGTTCAGGCCCGAGGGGACATGTGTGAGGCAATGGCTGATGCTTCCCTGTCGGAAGTCCCCAGGCCTAGAAAGGTCTCCCCGTCTGAACCCCCAGACCTGAGACAGTGTTGGAGATGCCGTGAACGGGGTCATATTTCAGCCAACTGTTCACTAGTGGGGGAACCTATGGACTGTGATGCTGGAAGGTCCCTCTCTTTCCTCGCGGAACCCGTGTGCGTGGCCACCCCAGCCGAGGAGACTGGCCCACAGGTGTCTTAGGTGGTTATAAATGGCTGCCCAGTACAAGCCCTCCTAGACTCAGGGAGTCGAGTGACTCTGGTACATGCCAGCCTGGTTGATAGGGACTTCATCCCCAATAAACACCTGAGCGTGGGGTGCATCCATGGAGACGCCAAAGTCTACCCGGTGATTTCCGTGGACTTGGTCACAAAGCTCGGGGAGGTCTCGTATGAAGTGGGGGTAGTGAAGAACCTGATGCACCCAGTCATATTGGGTCGTGACTTTCCCTGTTTTGGGGTCTCTGGAAAAAAAAGATTCTACCGGACAGTGTGATGAAGCTCCTACTGAGGTTGCGCGGTCCATAGGGGCGGAACACAATGCTAATGTGTTGTTGAATTTATGTGATGATAATGATAATGATGAATTTCCTTTGCAGGTGATGTTGGGGAAAGAGGATAGTGGTTCTCTGGCACAGAATGTCCCTGACCTACCTGTGTCCTGTGACCATTTTGGGAGTGAGCAGTTGCGAGACCCCACTCTTAAAAATGCCAGGGAAAGTATAACTGTTCTGAATGAGATCCCACAAGAGCCCGGCTCTGATAAACGGTTTCCCCATTTTGCCATGAACAATAACCTGCTATATAGGGTCCCTAAGGTTAGGCCATTGGTTAAGGATCACCTGCAGGGAGCCCAAGCAGCTCAAAGCAGAATATATAATCAGTCAGCAAAAGTTAGGACTTTCAACCCCGGAGATCGGGTCCTGATCCTAATTCCCACGGTGGAAATTAAGTTTTTGGCAAAATGGCATGGCCCCTACGAGATAGTACAGAAAGTGAGCGAGGTCACCTACAAAGTACATCAACCAGGGAGACGGAAGCCCTGCCAGGTCTATCATATCAACCTGATCAAGCCCTGGAGGGACAGAGAGTCATTGTTGGCTCGGGTAAATTAGATAAAGGGTTAAAACCACCTATACCTCCTGTGATAGTTGGTGAGACGTTGTCAGTACACCAAAAACAGGAAATACGGGAATTTCTGCAGAAAAATCAGCAGAGGTTTTCAGACTTGCCCGGCCGGACTTCTCTAGTGAAGCACAATTTCTCTGTAGAGCATAGGCCGGGTAAGTTACAGGGTAATGCCGATGCCTTGTCCAGAGTTCACAGTCTCTTTGGAGTTGTTGACCAGCCCTCCGTTCTGGAGAAGAGGGGGGGATATGTGAGACAGTGAAGGGGTGCGTACTGGACGGGGTGTATATCTCGCCCAGGTTTCTTAGCTGAGTCGCATAAGGAATATAGGAGTGAAGGTAGGATGGCAGTACGACGTTCACTCCACTCCTCATCCAGTACAGGCTTCCAGCTCAACCCTGAGTACACACAGCTGCTTAATTAAGCAGCCAGAAATAGGTGGTAGAGTTACACAGACAGAGCTCTCAGTCTGAATCTGGCTTCAGACGCTGCTGGAGTCTCCTGCAAGCCAATCTCTGGTAATTATAAATCCATGTTGTTGTGGCCAGGCTGGTAGAGTCTAGACCACGGTAGTGAGGGAACTAACTGTGTCTAGTTAGCAGCCTGCCAGGCTTAGGATTTTGTTTTATGGTTTTGTTTTATGTTTTGTTGCTGTGGACTTTAATAAAAGCTGGTTGACGCCAGTTTGCACCAGTGCTGCTGTCGGTGATTGGACTCTTTATGCCACTCCGTCTACCCGAGACGGCGATCCCAGAGCTAGATACCCCCTGAACTGGTTACACCCCCTACAGTCTGGATGAGTGAGAACCCATCAACTGTTACAGAAATGGAGATGCCTGCTGTTTTTGTTTCACTGAGCACAACACATCTTTCTCATTCCACCATAACATCTCCACCTGCAACTCACTCACAGTCCAACAGTTTGTCCTGTTCACCCTACTCAACCCTCTCTTAGCACAGCAGCCAGTCTGTTGTCCCGCACTTGTGGTCACGTAAAAGAATGTTTCCTCCTAAAATTGTCAAAGCTAAGAGCTTGAACTCCACTATCTTCAATCTGTTGGCCATGGAAATGCTGCCTTTATGCAGTCCCCCAGTACCAGTTGCCCAGTCGCCATTAATTCTCTAAGAAAGCTGTGCCTGCTCTACTCTAGCAGGTCGCAGACAACATCACCCGTTAATTGAAAAAATCTATGTCTGGAATGGTGAATTTCACTACTGACACCTGGACGAGCAAACATGGGTAGGGGTGTTACATTTTGCTGACAAGACACAGGGTGACTCTGGTGGCTGTGGAGGCAGGCGGTCAAGGGTCTGCTCCACAAGTCTTGGAATCCCCAAAGCTTGCAAGACCAACCTCTCTATGTAACACTTCCTTCACTGCTTCTGGCTCCTCCACCTCCTCTAAGGCCTCCACTGACCCTCAACTACACCCTTAGTAAGACATGCATTCCAACAGTGCAGAGAGAATCCCCCCATCTCTGTAGTGCGCAGTCAAGGCTCAATGCAATTAAGCAGTGTTAAAATGAATATGCTTTGGAGTTTGCAGTCACACAACTCAAGAGTTGTGGACAGCTATTCAGGCTGAGTTAGAATAATGGCTGTCTTCACTGAACCTGGAGCCAGGGAAGGCCATGTGAGATAACGGTGCAAACCAGGTGGCAGCCCTATGCTGGCGCAACCTCACACACATGGCTCATGAACTCAACCTAGTGGTACAGAAATTTCTTCATTACTATCCTGGCCTTGATGCACTGCTGCAGAAAGCACGGCCGCTTTGTGTTCACTTTTGATGATGGTACCCAACAGGTCATCAACTTGCATCGCTACAGAGGTCTTTTGGCCTACCGGTTAACTATTTGATTTGCGATGTTCCAACACAGTGGAATTCCACTCTGCACATGTTAGAGTGAGTGTGGCATCAGCGATGAGCCCTGGTGCAGTATGTAATTTTGCATAGCCTGGGCCAAAACAGTACGGATGTGGTGCAAATCACTCTTGCGGAGTGGTCACAAATAAAAGACCTCTGCACCCTTCTGCATAGTATCGAAATGGCTACTTAGATGGTTAGCGATGATGATGCTGTCATCAGCATCATTATTCCGTTCACCTATATGCTGGAGCACACTATGAATAGTCTGCGGGAGGGGGTAGTTGTCCAGTGGAAGATATGGAGGCAGAGGAGGATGTTGACGTGATAACAATATCTCTAAGATCCGGACTGCATCACACAAGCATGTACCATGGGAGGGTGGACTACAGTGATCAATAAGGGCTCATGGTACCAGACAAACTTTTAGTGAAGGTGCAGGAGCCAAGGAATAAATGGAGAAGGACAAGGAAAAAGAGATAGGCACGCAACTGTCATTAGATGAAGAGGATAATGATCCACTCTTTGTTGTCTGTGGTTGGCAGGAGGGGATGGAGGAAGCAAGCTTGAGTATTACCCCACAACCAACACACTATGGACTTGGACCTCATGTAAGCACCTGATACATGAGGGCCTACTTGCTGCATTATCTGCAACATGATGCCCATATTGTACAAGAGTAAGTTTTGCCAGATGCTTACCCCATGAAAAGGGACGAGCACACGCTGGAGTATCGAAACCACTTGTGGACTATTTTAAGAGTGGCTTTCCCCAAGACAGCAATGAGGCACACAGTGTGCATCATAGTTCTAGATTTCCAACCCTGGGAATGTCAAGGTGTCACCTCAAAAACATTAGCAGCAGCAGTGTAAGTGGCATAACCAATGTCTGTGAGTCATTTCACACATTTTTTTTTAGAACAGCCCGTACACCAGGAAAACAGAGTCAAAGTCTGACACGTTGTGACCGACTTTAGGGGATAGTGAAGGATTATTTAGAGCTCAATATCAATGCCATCAGGGAAAATTGGGACTCTTTTGCATTTTGGTCTTCAAAAATGAAAGAGTAGCCTGAGCTCGCCTGTCACACCTTGGAGGTTTTGTCATGCCTGGCAGTCAGCCTTCTCTCAGAACGTGTGTTTAGAGCTGCTGGTGGTGTTCTGATGGATAAGCACATCCGGCTGTCCCCTGAAAGTATAGATTGCCTAACTTTCATTAAAATGAACAAGTCATGAATCTTCAATAACTTTTGCTCCCAGTCACAGACTGGACAGCCTAGGCGATGGTGTCGTTTTTAGTGTCATGCATTGATCTCGCATTATTGCAGTCTGTGACACCTTTGACATGGCTTCTGTGTCTGCTGTTGCTATTTCTGCTGATGTTACAAACAATTTCAAATTGTGTCTCCATCTGGTGAGTTGCCTGTATAGGAAGGTTTGTCAGAGGCCTATTATACTGTTTCTACTCTGTTGAAATTGATGCCATTTTAGTCTGTGTGAGACAATAATGTTTTGAAATGTGAAGGCTCCAAGTTGGGTCTCTATTTGGTGGGTTGCTTTAGTAGAAGGGGTGTCATAGGCTAATTATACTATTTCTACTTTTGTGGAAATTCATGCCATTTTAGTGGTGTGTGACAATTTTTTTTAAATGTGGAGACTCCAAGTTGGGTCTCCTTCATGTGCGTTGCCTGTAGCAGTAGGGCTCCCAAACAGGCAGGCCTGCACTTACAATCCCTTAATTACCTGTACTTACTATCCTTCCATTTTTCAGCCAATAGTACTGTATGTAACTGATGTTTGTGGCACCTGAGTGTGGTTGGGAAAAAAAAAAAATTTGAACTGTTGCATGATGAATCAGGGCTACCAGCAAAGAAGGTTGACGCCACTCACTTAACCACCAGGTCTTAATTGAAACTTCAATTCAAAGCTCTAAATGTTGGCCCAGACCCTGATACCTCATTCATGGCTTATGGCTGACTGCTGCTGTGCCATTATAAAATGTTCTACTGTGGAACAATTGATCAGTCAATTACCTGTGTTACTTTCCTTCCATTTTTCTGCCAATAGTACTCTATGAAACTGATGTTTGTGCCACCTGAGTGTGGCTGGGAAAAGTTGCATGAGGTATCAGGACTCCAGCAAAGAAGGCTGACACTGCTCCCTTAACCACCAGGTCTTAATTGCAACTTAAATTCAAAGTTTTAAATGCTGGTCCAGACCCTGATACTTCATGCATGGCCCACGGCTGACTGCTGCTGTGCTATTTGCAAATTTCTTCTGTGGGTCAATAGATGCCACTTTTCATGGTGTCTGCCGCTAATTTTAGCTGTTTGGGAAGCTTTTGGTCACCCCTTAAGGTGTTGTGTATATGTTTGGTTTGCCCTCCCATTGATTTTAATGGGGGTCGGGTACGTTCGTCGAACTGTTGTCGAACATTTCATTGAACATTGGGATGTTCGGTGAACCGAACCTTGGAAGGTTCGCTCATCTCTACTCCTGACTGCTCCACCTCCTCTTTTCTTTCAGTAATAGGGCTCCCTCACACCAGCGTATAAATCAGACAACTGCTATCCCAGGTTTAATCAGATAGCATACTGACCAATGTTATTCTGTGAAGCAGTGCTGATGGTCGACTTTTTCACTGACAGAATCTGTCTGTGACAAAAATTGCAGCATACTGCATTTTAACTGTGACATCGGATGAGTATCACCCATTCAAGTCTATGTGTGTGAGAAAAAAAATAGGATGCCACAGTATGGCATCTGATTTTTATGGATACATTGCAATTGTAGAAAACAGGAAACAGTAAATATTCCTGTAAATTATTAATACCTGCTAATGTAAAAAAAATGGACAGCACACAAATGACAACTGAAAAAAAATCATCCAACTTTTGTGGATGAAAATGGGATTGAATTTTTTATACTTTTGTATGACCCCAGCCTTTGAGATAGCAGAAGGAGGGTTGTACACAGATTTTCTCCGTGAGAGGAAAGAGGAAAAGTTATCGAAAGTTGCAAGTTGGTCAGAAAAACAGGCTATAGAAAAAAAGAAAAGCGTGTGAAAATTGAAAAATGAAATTGAATGGAATGCCATTAACTAAAGGTTACCCAAACAATGTTAGGGCTCATCTGGTGAGGTGGATACAATAATTTTCAGGTCACAGTGTACACACAAACAGGGAATGATATCACAGCAACAAGGACCAGGACCATGAGCTATGCTACAGTGGGTACGGAAAGTATTCAGACCCCTTCAAATTTTTCACTCTTTGTTTCATTGCAGCCATTTGGTAAATTTAAAAAAGTTAATTTTTTTTCTCATTAATGTACACTCTGCACCCCATCTTGACTGAAAAAAACAGAAATGTAGAAAGTTTTGAAAATGTATTAAAAAAGAAAAACTGAAATATCACATGGTCATAAGTATTCAGACTCTTTGCTCAGTATTGAGTAGAAACACCCTTTTGAGCTAGTACAGCCATGAGTCTTCTTGGGAATGATGCAACAAGTCTTTTACACCTGGATTTGGGAATCCTCTGCCATTCTTCCTTGCAGATCCTCTCCAGTTCCATCAGGTTGGATGGTGAAAGTTGGTGGACAGCCATTTTCTGGTCTCTCCAGAGATGCTCAATTGGGTTTAGGTTAGGGCTCTGGCTGGGCCAGTCAAAAATGCTCACAGAATTGTTCTGAAGCCACTCATTTGTTATTTTAGCTGTGTGCTTAGGGTCATTGACTTGTTGGAAGGTGAACCTTTGGCCAAGTCTGAGGTCCAGAGCACTCTGGAAGAGGTTTTCATGCAGGATATCAATGTTCTTGGCCACATTCATGATTCCTTCAATTGCAACCAGTCATTTTGTCCCTGCAGCTGAAAAAACACCCCCATAGCATGATGCTGCAACCACCATGTTTCACTGTTGGGATTGCATTGGGCAGGTGATGAGCAGTGCCTTGTTTTCTCCACACATACCACTTAGACTTATCACCAAAAAGTTCTATCTTCGTCTCTACAGACCAGAGAATCTTATTTCTCACAGTCTGGGAGTCCTTCATGTGTTTTTTAGCAAACTCTATGCGGGCTTTCATATGTCTTGCACTGAGGAGAGGCTTCCGTCGGGCCACTCTGCCATAAAGGCCCAACTGGTGGAGGGCTGCCGTGATAGTTGACTTTGTGGAACTTTCTCCCATCTCGCTACTGCATCTGTGGAGCTCAGCCACAGTGATCTTGGGGTTCTTCTTTACCTCTGTCACCAAGGCTCTTCTCCATGATTGCTCAGTTTGGCTGGACGGCCAGGTCTAAGAAGACTTTTGGTGGTCCCAAACTTCTTCCATTTAAGGATTATGGAGGCCACTGTTCTCTTATGAACCTTGGGTACTGCATAAATTCTTTTGTAAACTTGGCCAGATCTGTGCCTTGCCACAATTCTGTCTCTGAGCTCCTTGGCCAGTTCCTTTGACCTCATGATTCTCATTTGGTCTGACATGCACTGTGAACTGTGAGGTCTTATATACACAGGTGTGTGCCTTTACAAATCAATTCCTATTAGTTTAATTAAACACAGCTGGACTCCAATGAAGGAGTAAAACCATCTCAAGGAAGATCACAAGGAAATGGACAGCATGTGACTTAAATATGAGTGTCTGAGCCAAGGGTCTGAATACTTATGACCATGTGATATTTCAGTTTTTCTTTTTTAACCCCTTTACCCCCAAGGGTGGTTTGCACGTTAATGACCGGGCAAATTTTTACATATCTGACCAGTGTCCCTTTATGAGGTAGTAACTCTGGAATGCTTCCATGGATCCTGGTGATTCTGACTATGTTTTCTCGTGACATATTGTACTTCATGATAGTGGTAAAAATTATTTGATATAACTTGCATTTATTTTTGAAAAAATTGGAAATCTTGACAATGTCCAATTTTTCAACTTTGACTTTTCATGCCCTTAAATCACAGAGATATGGCACACAAAATACTTAATAAGTAACATTTCCCACATGTCTACTTTACATAAGCACAATTTTGGAACCAAAATTTTTTTTGTTAGGAGGTTATAAGGGTTAAAAGTTATCCATATGTGGGGGGAACCACTGTTTCGGCGCACGGCAGAGCATGGAAGGGAAGGAGCGCCATTTTGACTTTTTCAAAGCAAAATTGGCTGCAAATGAGATAGGACGCCATGTCGCGTTTGGAGAGCCCCTGATGTACCTAAACAGTGGAAACCCCCTAATTCTAACTTCAACCCTAACACCAACACACCCCTAACCTTAATCCCAACTTAATCCCAACTCTAGCCCTAATCCTAATTCCGACCCTAACCCTAGCCCTAATCCTAACCCTAACGCTAACCCTAATGGGAAAATGGAAATAAATACATTTTTTTATTTTATTACTTTTCCCTAAATAAGGAGGTGATAAAGCGGGGTTTGATCTACTATTTATAGTGGGGTTTTATAATTGGCAGCTGTCACACGCTAAAAGATGCTTTTTAATGCAAAAAATTGTTTTTGCATCACCACATTTTGAGAGCTATAATTTTTCCATATTTTGGCCCAAGAGTCATTTGAGGTCTTATTTTTTGCGGGACAATTTGACATTTTTATTGGTACCATTTTCAGGCACATGACATTTTTTGATCGCTTTTTATTACGATTTTTGTGACGCAGAACGAACAAAAACCAGCAATTTATGAATTTCTTTTGGGGGGCCTTTATACCGTTCCGCTTGTGGTAAAATTGATGAAGTGGTTTTATTCTTCGGGTCAGTACGATTACAGCGATGCCTCATTTATATCATTTTTTATGTTTTGGCGCTTTTATACAATAAA
The DNA here is from genome assembly GCA_033576555.1 of Oophaga sylvatica. Taxonomy (NCBI): domain Eukaryota; kingdom Metazoa; phylum Chordata; class Amphibia; order Anura; family Dendrobatidae; genus Oophaga; species Oophaga sylvatica. The sequence goes on along the minus strand of JARQOD010000005.1, from coordinate 134,703,717 downwards.
AACAATTTTATCTAAAAAATAATTGTTTTTGCAACGCTTTATTCTGAGAGCTATAACTTTTTTATTTTTTTGCTGATGATGCTGTATGGTGGCTCGTTTTTTGCGGGACAAGATGATATTCTCAGCGGTACCATGATTATTTATATCCATCTTTTTGATCGCATGTTATTCCACTTTTTGTTTGGCGGTATGATTAAGCATTGTTTTTCTGCCTTTTTTTTAAGGTGTTCACTAAAGGGGTTAACTAGTGGGACAGTTTTATAGGGCAGGTCGTTATGGATGCGGTGATACTAAATATGTGCACTTTTATTGTGTTTTTTTTATTTACATAAATGAATTTATTGGGGAATATATTTTTTTCTTTCTTTCAGAATTTTTTTTAATTATTTTTACGCATGTTCATTTTTTTTTGACACTTTTTACTTTGCCCCAGGGTGGGACATCACTGTATAGTGCAGATCGCAGATCAGACAGTTTGCACAGCACTGTGTCAGACCAGCAATCTGACAGACAGTGCAGCAGGCTTTCTCAGCGCCTGCTCTCAGCAGGCACTGAGAAGCAACCTCCCTGCAGAACCCGGAAAAACCCCGTGGCCATCTTGGATCCAGGACCCTGCAGTAAGGAGGCCCTCGGAACAGAGCGATCACATCGCGCTGTTCTGAGGGTCTCAGAGAAGCACACAGGGAGTCCCCTCCCTGCGTGATGCTTCCCTATGCCACCGGAACACTGTGATCATGTTTAATCGCAGTTTGCCAGGGGTTAATGTGCCGCTCCTGGCACATAGTTCCGGGTGTTAGCTGTGATAATCAGCTGACACCCGGACGCGATCAGCTGCGCTCCCCCCATGAGCACAGCTGATCGCATATGACGTACTATCCCATCCACGGTCATACAGGTCTCCTGGATGGGATAGTACGTCAGATGTCAGAAAGAGGTTAATAAATTTGCAAAAATTTCTATATTTCTGTTTTTTTCAGTCAAGATGGGGTGCAAAGTGTAATTAATGAGAAAAAATTAACTTTTTTTAAATTTACCAAATGGCTGCAATGAAACAAAGAGTGACAAATGTAAAGGGGTCTGAATACTTTCCGTACCCACTGTATACAATAAGTAAGCAGAGCAGTACACATTGGATGTCACAATGCCAGAAGTATAAACAAACACTATAAAGCAGGTAAAGGATTAATTGAAAGGTATGAACCAAGATGTAGATAAAAATTGAAAAAAACAGAAGTTTTGCAGAGATGATTACAGTGTAGTGCGAACAGTCTCTAGATTACAGTTCATAATGCATATAACAGACTATGGGTTAAATATATGCAGAATGCCCTAACCACAGGAGTATGTAGAAATGGTTACAGTGTAATGTGAAAAGACTCTAATTAAAAGTTTGTAAAGTTCACAACAAACGATACTTCTTGGGTTGTAAGAGTAAATTCTAAAGATTAAAAAGAATGTTCTTCAAGTCTTTAAAAACATCTTTAATTCACTCTTATTATTCATTGCAGAATTATTATTTATGTAGATTTAAGCTACATAGTTACATTATTACATTTTAAATTGTATATCATTATCTGTTCTTGCAATTTAATTATTTTTTTTTTAATGTAACCATGGAAATAATAGCCAAATATTAAGGGTAAATACATGAATAAAGGGCTAGAGTACTTAGTGATGGTGGGGACACACCAGGACAGGACAAGTAAGCAGCATATTTTGAAATCCATTTTCATAAACAAGCCCACTGCTTATGATAATTCAAATAGAATTTGAAGCTGCAGTGACAGTGCATTTGGTCCTGGAAATGCATTAGCTCTCAAAAGCTCCTGATAGTTGGAGCAAATTGAGAGAAGGAAAGCATTTGTTCTGTCATCTATTCCATGCTCAATAATCATGAAGCTGCCAACATTATAATTCTTCCCAGTTCACATGAATGCCTGCCTGTCTTTGAAACCATTCATATCTCCCAGCAATTTTCCATCAGAGCAATAAGAGAATTTTAACACTGGACAAAAAAGGAAGCCTGTTCATATAAATACTTTGTAAAGTAAACATATCAAGTAATGGGTGTTTGCTTTCATTGTTTTGAAAATGATAGAGAAAAGGGTACAATTTGTTACCGATAAGCACAATGAAATAGTGGTAGGAAAGGCTAGGAGCCTTAATAATGCATGACACTTATCAGGCTGTAATGTTCACAATACCAATAATTGAGGGGTTTTTTGAGAGTTAGAAAATTCCTGTTGAAGGGAATCTGTCAGTAGGATCAACTCTCCTAAGCCATCTACATAGGCATGTACAGTACAGACCAAAAGTTTGGACACACCTTCTCATTCAAAGATTTTTCTGTATTCTCATGACTATGAAAATTGTAGAATCACACTGAAGGCATCAAAACTATGAATTAACACATGTGGAATTATATATTACACTTTACAAAAAGTGTGAAACAACTGAAAATATGTCTTATATTCTAGGTTCTTCAAAGTAGCCACCTTTTGCTTTGATTACTGCTTTGCACGCAGAAAAGGTGAACGGATGGACTCTACATGCCTGGTTCCCACCGTGAAGCATGGAGGAGGTGGTGTGATGGTGTGGGGGTGCTTTGCTGGTGACACTGTTGGGGATTTATTCAAAATTGAAGCGGTGAGCGGTCCAGCTCACCCTAAACCGTTTCGATTAAGTTCAGGTCTGGTGACTGTGGAGGCCAGGTCATCTGGCATAGCACCCCAACACTCTCCTTCTTGGTCAAATAGCCCTTACACAGTCTGGAGGTGTGTTTGGGGTCATTGTCCTGTTGAAAAATAATTGATGGTCCAACTAAACGCAAACCAGATGGAATAGCATGCCGCTGCAAGATGCTGTGGTAGCCATGCTGGTTCAGTATGCCTTCTACATATATCTACAATTTGGTCTTATTCCAGAGAAATCCACATTATTTTTTATATGTAAATGAGCTTTATAGATCTATGAACCAGACACAGATCTCCCTGAGAATCTGACTCCAGAAGTTATTTTAGTTGAAAGGAGGCATTATCAGTGTTAGTCATGTAACAAAGATATAACCTAATATAAAAGAGTATAAATACCCTGTAGTAAGTAAAAAATAAAAAACTAATAGTACATGTAAATTACATAGGCTACTTAGTTTACACTGTTTTGACCAAAAAGTGTATGAGCCATCCCACCGCGACAAGGTGTACTTAATCAGGCTGGTCTTGTCTCTAAAGTAAAACGCCTCTATTGTGCCAGATTTACTCATTAGATGCTAGATTATTTACTAGGGATGAGTGAGACTGAGCACTAAAATGCTCTGATGCTTGTTACTTTAACCAAGCAATTCTTAATACTGGCATGCCTGTTTAGAGCAACAGGCATAATGAAAGTCAATGGGAAATCCAAGCATTTTTCCAGAAGACCCTACAAGGAGGTCTGGGGGGCAGTGAAAATGTTGAAATAGATAGAAAAAGTGTTGAATGGAAGGAGAACAGCATGGGGAAGACTGGTGGAAGCATTACTGATTAAGAGATTAACAAAGTGTAGTTGTGGTACTTCTACACTCATGAAGGCTCAGCTCAAAGTGCAAAGCCAAAAAAAAATTTCTATGGAGAGTCATCCATACCCCCTTGAAGGCACCAACTGATGTACCTCATTAAAATATCAACAAAGTGTAATTGTGGTACTTCTACACTCAAAGGCTCTGTACACAGGGCAAAACCAGAAAAAATTCTAAGGAGGGTCTTCCATATACCCTTGAAAGCAACAACTGGCGGGATTCATTCAAATATTGAAAATTAAAACACTTTTTAAGTGTTTCTTTCATCTGGTGGTGTGGAAAAGTCGAGGCCAATCCATGCTTTGTTATTTTAATCAGAGTGAGCCTGTCAGCATTTTCTGTTGACAGGTGAAAGAGCTTGTCTGTTATGACCCCCTGGCAGCACTAAAAACCCGCTCAGACAAGATGCTAGTGGCAGGGCAGCACAACACTTTCAAGGCACAGAGGGATAGCTCATGCCTTCTGGTATTGCACCCTTTTAGTAGACCTGTCCTCCTCAGGTAGGAGAGATGTAAGGTTCTCCTTGTAGTGTAGGACTAGAAGGGTGAAGAGTAGTGTTGAGCATTCCGATACCGCAAGTATCGGGTATCGGCCGATATTCGCTGTATCGGAATTCCGATACTTAGTTCCGATATTTTTCCAATATCGTATACCGGAATCGGAAGTTCCCATAATTCTTTGAGAGGCAATGTGATTTTAGTCAGCCAATGAGGAATCTTATGAAGTGTGGGCACATCCTGTAATGCTGCGGTCATCTTAACTAATGGCATGGCTGTGATTGGCTGCTGAAATGATGTCAGAATGCACTATAAAAGGCGCCGCCGCCATTTTAGCGTCACTGTGCTGTGAACTCAGTTAGGGACAGAACGCTGCTGTGCTGACTCTGAGGGACAGTTAGAGATTGCGATTTAGTGTACTGTGCTGTAGGCAGGCTAGCACCAACCGCTGTGTAAAGCTTCCTTTTGCCTTGCAGTGTTGTTTTAACAGCTCTGTGCAAGGTGTGTGTGAGAGTGCAGGTGAAGCTGCAGTTTGCTGTGCATCCACCGCTGTTTGTAGGCATCTGCACGTGTCACTCACTGACTCTTTTTTTTTTTTATTTTGTGGAATTGGTGCAGCTCCATTATATTTGAAAAAAATCTAATCTATTAGTGTGACGCGCTTCCATCCGTATACAATACATTGGTTGCAAACACTATAGAAGTACAGAAAGGAGCCTTTCACAGATAGTGAACAGTTGTGTTTCAGTGTTCACTGCAGTCTGTGAGGTTTTGATTTTTTGAGTGCAGATCACGCTCCAGTTAGTTCTTCAACCACTGCTGGTTGTAGTCTGCTGAGCGTGTGTCACTGCCTCATCCTTCACATTTTTCTCTAATTGGTGCTGCTCCATTATATTTGAAAAAAATCTAATCTATTAGTGTGACGCGCTTCCATCCGTATACAATACATTGGTTGCAAACACTATAGAAGTACAGAAAGGAGCCTTTCACAGATAGTGAACAGTTGTGTTTCAGTGTTCACTGCAGTCTGTGAGGTTTTGATTTTTTGAGTGCAGATCACGCTCCAGTTAGTTCTTCAACCACTGCTGGTTGTAGTCTGCTGAGCGTGTGTCACTGCCTCATCCTTCACATTTTTCTCTAATTGGTGCTGCTCCATTATATTTGAAAAAAAATCTAATCTATTAGTGTGACGCGCTTCCATCCGTATACAATACATTGGTTGCAAACAATATAGAAGTACACAAAGGGGCCTTTCACAGCTACTGAACAGTTGTCTGCAGTGTTCACTGTAGTCTGTGAGCTTTTCATTTTTTGAGTGCAGATTACGCTCTAGTTAGTTCTTCAACCACTGCTGGTTGTAGTCTGCTGAGCGTGTGTCACTGCCTCATCCTTCACATTTTTCTCTAATTGGTGCTGCTCCATTATATTTGAAAAAAATCTAATCTATTAGTGTGACGCGCTTCCATCCGTATACAATACATTGGTTGCAAACACTATAGAAGTACACAAAGGGGCCTTTCACAGATAGTGAACAGTTGTGTTCAGTGTTCACTGCAGTCTGTGAGGTTTTGATTTTTTGAGTGCAGATCACGCTCCAGTTAGTTCTTCAACCACTGCTGGTTGTAGTCTGCTGAGCGTGTGTCACTGCCTCATACTTCACATTTTTCTCTAATTGGTGCTGCTCCATTATATTTGAAAAAAAATCTAATCTATTAGTGTGACGCGCTTCCATCCGTATACAATACATTGGTTGCAAACAATATAGAAGTACACAAAGGGGCCTTTCACAGCTACTGAACAGTTGTCTGCAGTGTTCACTGCAGTCTCTGAGGAATAACCACACTTAGGCCTTATAACTTTTCTGACTTTCTTTATCAATCTACCAAGATGAAGAAGGCAGGGAGTAAGGCACGTGGTCGTGGCCGTGGAGTTTCAGCAGGGAGAGGACGTGGGGATTCTGTGGCTGCTGCCGCACCCAGTGACACAGCATCCACCAGTTTTCCCCATGAGCGTTCCTTTATGCGCACTTTTGTAGGAGCTCAGCGTATCCCCCTGCTGCGGGAAGAACAAATTGAAGCCGTTGTTGGTTGGATGGCAGCCAATGCATCGACTTCAATTGCTTCCACCTCCTCTCAGGACCACAGCACTGTTGAACAACCATCTGTCTCTTCACCGCCTGCCAAATTGCCCAGGCAGTCAGAGAGTTCTGAACTGGAGCAGCTGAGTCTCTGCTTCTGTTCTCAGAATCTGTTGGCTTGCAAACAGGGGCCCAGCCAAGCAGCATTCTGGAATGTGAAGAAGAGGCAGTATGCAGTGATGCACAACAGCTGTGTCTCTCTGAATCTGAAGAGGCGGGTGAGCCAGTGCCGATGGTCAGCACACCGCAGAACGCATCTGATGATGATTAGACTCAGGTGCCAGTTTCTGTTGAGCATGGTGCTGGCCAGACCACCCAACAGCAGCAGGTGTTGGAAGAGGGTAGTGGAGATGATGAGGTCCAAGACCCAACATGGCGTGAGGAACAGGAAGGTGGTGGTAGCAGCTCTGAGGAAGAGATTGCCCCAACGGTCCAAACAGTAGGGAGGGGTTTAGGCTGCAGACTCGGTTGCCTGTAGCCTCCAGTTTGGCACCCGTTCGTAGCAGTTCTCTTCCAACAGCCAAAACGGGCGCTTCCAGGACTTGCACTGCGTGGTCCTTTTTTGACAAACTTGCAGATGATATTTGCTATGTCAAATGCAAGCTGTGTAATCAAAAAGTAAAATAGGTAAAAGTGTCAGTAACCTTAATACCACGAATATGTGGAAACATGTGCGGTCAAAGCACGTGGTTGAGTTACAAAGACACACTGGAGATGTAGGCCAACCTACAGCAGCACCTACATCTTCAGCTCGTGTTGGAGCCTCTTCCTCCAGCTCACACACAGCTGGTTCGGCTTCCTCACAGGATCGCCATGGAAGAACCTCTGTCACTGTTGTCCAGAGACCCAGTGTTATTCCACCCACAGCTGCAAGTTCCCTGTCATCCTCACACTCCCAGGCCACAAAACAGCCATCGGTAGCACAGGCATGGGATAAAAGACGGCCATACTCGGCAAACCATCCACGAGCACAGGCTCTGAATGCTGGCATTGCAAAACTCCTGTCCCTTGAAATGCTGTCATTCAGGCTGATGGAGACTGACAGTTTCCGTAACTTAATGGCATTGGCAGTCCCACAATACAATGTGCCCAGCCGATTTTATTTCAGCAGGCAAACCGTCCCTGGTCTGCAAAAGCATGTTGAGGGAAAAATTAAACATGCGCTACTAAACGCCGTCAGTAGCAAGGTCCACCTGACCACCGATGCGTGGACCAGTACCCATGGCCAGGGACGATACCTTTCCTCACTGCCCATTGGGTCAATGTTGTGGAGCGGGTACAGATCTTGCGAGTGGCGCTGTACATGTTCTGCCAACTCCAAGGATTGCAGGAATCAAGTCTGTCCACATTGACTCCTCCTCCTACTCCAGTTCCTCAGAATCATCGCTGCAGGAGCCGTCACGGTCTACCTCCATATGGACCCGTGAACGCTTACTGATGCGACCGATATGAGCACAGCCGTGGCCAAACGTCAACAGGCCGTCCTGAAATTAATTTCCATGGGGAATCGAAGCCACACAGCGCAGGAGCTCTGGAATGCCATCAAGCAGGAGAGCGACGTGTGGTTTTGCCAGCGAATCTCCAGCCAGGCTTGGTAGTGTGTGACAATGGCCGAAATCTGGTGGCAGCTCTGGGCCTTGGCAACCTCACTCACATACCCTGTCTGGCACATGTGCTCAACTTGGTCGTGCAGAGTTTTTGAGGGACTATCGGATCTTGATGCACTGCTGCAGAAGTCCGCCTAGAGTGCGCTCACTTGCGACGTTCCAGCATGCCAGATCGCGCATTGCAGCTCTGCAACGCAGATTTCGCCTTCCTGAACATCGCATCATATGTGACGTACCCACCAGGTGGAATTCCACGTTACATATGTTGGAGCGGTTGTGTGAGCAGCAGCCAGCAGTAATGGAGTATCAGCTGCATCAGGCGCAATCAACTCGCAATTTGCGCCGTTCACACTTCACCATACTGAGTGGGCCTCTATGAAGGACATCTGCCACGTTTTGCGTGCGTTTGATGAGTCAACGCGGATGGCGAGTGCAGATGATGCACTAGTCAGCCTGACTGTCCCCCTTATCTGCCTGCTTCAAAAAACACTGCAAGCACTAAGGGATGAGGTTTTGGAAGAGGTGGAGGATGAGGAGTCACAAATTCCATCACCTTCTGGACAGTCAGCGCAACGTGGTTCCTCACAAAGGGCTGGGCAGGGCTCACTTTGTGAGGAGGATGAGGAGGAGTCAATGGAGGAGGAAGACATCGCTCCAGAGGGAGGTACACAACGTCTAGTCAGTATGTAGAGCGAGGGTGGGGTGATGCAGAGCAGGCAGAGATGACGCCTCTTGCAGGGGACAGCGTTTCTTGGCCAGTTGGGAGTCTGCAGCACATGGTTGATTTCATGCTGCAGTGCCTGAGAAACGACCGCCGCATCGCCCACATTCTCACCACGTCTGATTATTGGGTGTACACCCTCCTAGACCCTCGCTACCGGGACAACTTACAAAGCCTCATCACACCGTTGAACCGGGAGCGTAAAATGCGGGAGTACCAAGACACACTGGTGCAATCCATAATGTTCTCCATTCCAGCCGAGAGCACTGCTGCTGCTGCTACTGCTTTACAAAGCAGCTCTGTGCGTCGAGGCAGTGGAGACAGCTCTGCAACAAGAGGGAGCACAAGCAGCGCCTCTTCAAAAGGCAAGACCAGTATGTTCCAAATGTGGCGAAGTTTTGTGGCAGCGCCACAAATGTCTACACCATCCGAGACGGCTCCAGTCAGCAGGAGGCAACGTTTCCGTAAGATGGTGACAGACTACATGTCTTTCCCTCTCAGTGTACTCCCAGATGGTCTTCCCCATTCAAGTTTTGGGTCTCTAAGCTGGATACATGGCCAGAGCTTAGCCAGTATGCATTGGAGGTGCTGGCTTGCCCTGCTGCCAGTGTATTATCGGAGCGCGTCTTTAGTGCTGCAGGTGGTGTACTAACAGACCGTCGCATGCGACTATCCTCCGATAATGTAGACCGGCTTACTTTTCTGAAAATGAACAAGGCATGGATCTCGCCAGAATTTGTCTGTCCGTTTTCAGATTAAATAACTGGTTCGCAACGTTATCCATGTCTCCTGTTATGTTCATCTTTCTACCACCTGAACTCTACTCCCTGGGCTACAACACTGCCAGTTGCTGCTCAGAAGTGTCGTGTCCACAGACCAATACACAAGCTATAGTGTTAGTGGGGTTCAGTAACGCCAGCTGTTCCCCTGCTGTGTGTCCGGCAAGAAGTCTCCTGTTCCCTACACATGCACAGAAAAATCCATGTCGAACATGCTCCAAATAGGGAAGAGCCGTCACCCTGATTGTTATGCTTAAAACATGAAATTGTGAAGTTTTCCAGGCCTAGAATGATAAATTTTTATGACAAATATGGACAAATAATAATTTGTCATCACAGCGCATATCTGCACATGTCTATTAGAAATGGTAACAAAAACTAAAACATAGTGTTCACTTTTTGAAATTAATGCATAAAAGTACATTTCATACTTATCAGTTAATGCTTTTTAAGGAACTTTATCTGTACCTGTAAGATAATGCAGTCAATGGATGTACGAATCATAAAATCCTCATCATCATCATCACGAGTTTTATTTATGACAGACATTATAAAATACACATACTGATGCCAACTGTAACTTCACACACCATATATGAAATGGCCAGCATGTAAACCTGGTAATAATGTGCAATAATAAATTATTACATCTAGAAAGTGCATCATGCATACTGACAATAGGTAGTTATACCTGCAAGTGCTGTTGAAACAACCACAACAGATATAAATTAATAATGGTATATAGGTATCACAGTGCATAGTTACTCATGGACAATGTCGATGTAATACTGTACCTCAATAAAGTCAGCGTCAACCATTATGGTTGTTAGTCTTGTAGATTGTTAAAGAGGGAACGTTCTTTTTTTGTTGGTCATAGGTGGAGTATTAGACAGTAAATGATTACTGCTGTCGTATTTTTGGCGTCCCTAGGACGCAATAACGCTGCGTAACGTCACATTTTATAGAGTCATCTAATTGACACATGCTACCCTACCCTACGCGTGACAGTAGGAAGGTAGTGTTGACGGATAAAGCCTTGTGCAACCAGACATGCTTTTACCCTCTTCAACACTGTACAAGCAAAAAATGCATGATTGCAGCCGCAGACTTTATTGACGTACAGTATAACATCGCCATTACCCATCAGAGGCTGTCCACTGTCTGATACAGACATAGAATATACCTTTGCTATCCGTAGCCTTTGTTTCACCTACACTTGCAGGCACACACTTAAATTGTGACAATGCATTATGTTTTTTTAAATGGTTATTTTTTATCGTACATTATTGTGTCATCACATTGATGAGTCCATGCTGGACATGTCATACATGCTGTACAAAGTAACGATTTTATTAACTTAAATAATTGAAATGTCTGTGACTGTCACATCTAAATTGCAATGATGATGATGATGAGTGACTATTACAAAATCCATTGTCTTCACTATGTTATGGTTTAACATAGCGTTCCTTAAGCATTATTCATAAATACAAAAATGGACTTTTATTCTTAAATTTACAACACTATATTTTGTAACCAATTTTTTGGGTGGTGTGTTGTTCCATTTCTTGTTGGCATGTGCATATATACGTTTATATTTGCAGTGTCTTTATTTTTATTCTTGAAGTTAGGAAACGTGTATCTTCGTACCGTGTTAGCCAGTAGATAGAAAAATATTTAGACTTGAGAGTCCGCAGTGGTTGTTACCTTTTAATGGATAACTGAAAAGATGGTAACAAATTGCAAGCTTTCGAGGCTACTCACGTCTCTTCATCAGGCAAAGACTAAACAAAAAATGAAGCATCACATTTTTCTATACACAACAGGACACAGGAATAGTGAAATAGGTAAGACAAGTAAGTGACGTGTAGCAGAACTCTCATTATCACAGAGGGATGAACATAAATATTGTAACAGTTCCTAGATAAGGATAGAAAGTTTTATTGCCCTCTGATTGGGGTCTGGTTTTGTGTTTTCATGCCCCTGGAAGGGCAGAGACGCAGATTCCTTAATTGATATAGAATGACATAAATCCGTGTGATCTATTCATTCCATCACTAACAGTGTCAAAGGTCATTGATGAGCTTATATTCTGAAACCTTTGTATCTTTCTCATATTTGAAGTTATATTTTAATACCAGTAATTCCATATCATCATGCTATGACCGGGCATACAAAAGTGTTTTGCCACAGGTAAATCCATTATTTTTTCTCTTATTGTGTGGCGCTGATAATTCATCCTTGTTCTCATTTTTTGGCCGGTCTCCCCTCACTTGTCCCTCCCTCACTTGTCTTACCTATTCCTGTGTCCTGTTGTGTGTAGAAATATGTGATTCTTCATTTTTTGTTTTAGTCTTAGCCTGATGAAGAGACCTGAGTAGTCTCGAAAGCTTGGAATTTGTTACCATATTTTCAGTTAGCCATTAAACGGTATCAACCACAGAGGACTCTCAAGTATAAATATTTTTCTATTCTTGGAATTGAAATTCATCATTTTATTGTCCTAGTAAAACTTCATTTATTCTTGTTTGAAGTACATACATTTGCAATGGCCACGTAACAAGGCAATAACTCAATATTTTATGCCTACACCCTCCTTGACCCTGGGCTTCAACACCGCCAGTTGCTGCTCAGAAGTGTTAGATGCACAGATGAAAACAATCGCTGATGTGTTTGTGGGGTTCAGTAACGCCTGCTGTTTCCCTGCTGTGTGTCTGGCAAAAATTACTGCTGCTAACTACAACTTCAACTTCAAACATCTCATACTAGGCCTCTGCCTACACCCTCCTTGACCCTGGGCTTCAACACCGCCAGTTGCTGCTCAGAAGTGTTAGATGCACAGATGAAAACAATCGCTGATGTGTTTGTGGGGTTCAGTAACGCCTGCTGTTCCCCTGCTGTGTGTCTGGCAAAATTACTGCTGCTAACTACAATTCAACTTCAAACATCTCATACTAGGCCTCTGCCTACACCCTCCTTGACCCTGGGCTTCAACACCGCCAGTTGCTGCTCAGAAGTGTTAGATGCACAGATGAAAACAATCGCTGATGTGTTTGTGGGGTTCAGTAACGCCTGCTGTTCCCCTGCTGTGTGTCTGGCAAAAAATTACTGCTGCTAACTACAACTTCAACTTCAAACATCTCATACTAGGCCTCTGCCTACACCCTCCTTGACCCTGGGCTTCAACACCGCCAGTTGCTGCTCAGAAGTGTTAGATGCACAGATGAAAACAATCGCTGATGTGTTTGTGGGGTTCAGTAACGCCTGCTGTTCCCCTGCTGTGTGTCTGGCAAAAATTACTGCTGCTAACTACAACTTCAACTTCAAACATCTCATACTAGGCCTCTGCCTACACCCTCCTTGACCCTGGGCTTCAACACCGCCAGTTGCTGCTCAGAAGTGTTAGATGCACAGATGAAAACAATCGCTGATGTGTTTGTGGGGTTCAGTAACGCCTGCTGTTCCCCTGCTGTGTGTCTGGCAAAAATTACTGCTGCTAACTACAACTTCAACTTCAAACATCTCATACTAGGCCTCTGCCTACACCCTCCTTGACCCTGGGCTTCAACACGCCAGTTGCTGCTCAGAAGTGTTAGATGCACAGATGAAAACAATCGCTGATGTGTTTGTGGGGTTCAGTAACGCCTGCTGTTCCCTGCTGTGTGTCTGGCAAAAATTACTGCTGCTAACTACAACTTCAACTTCAAACATCTCATACTAGGCCTCTGCCTACACCCTCCTTGACCCTGGGCTTCAACACCCAGTTGCTGCTCAGAAGTGTTAGATGCACAGATGAAAACAATCGCTGATGTGTTTGTGGGGTTCAGTAACGCCTGCTGTTCCCCTGCTGTGTGTCTGGCAAAAATTACTGCTGCTAACTACAACTTCAACTTCAAACATCTCATACTAGGCCTCTGCCTACACCCTCCTTGACCCTGGGCTTCAACACCGCCAGTTGCTGCTCAGAAGTGTTAGATGCACAGATGAAAACAATCGCTGATGTGTTTGTGGGGTTCAGTAACGCCTGCTGTTCCCCTGCTGTGTGTCTGGCAAAAATTACTGCTGCTAACTACAACTTCAACTTCAAACATCTCATACTAGGCCTCTGCCTACACCCTCCTTGACCCTGGGCTTCAACACCGCCAGTTGCTGCTCAGAAGTGTTAGATGCACAGATGAAAACAATCGCTGATGTGTTTGTGGGGTTCAGTAACGCCTGCTGTTCCCCTGCTGTGTGTCTGGCAAAAAATTACTGCTGCTAACTACAACTTCAACTTCAAACATCTCATACTAGGCCTCTGCCTACACCCTCCTTGACCCTGGGCTTCAACACCCCCAGTTGCTGCTCAGAAGTGTTAGATGCACAGATGAAAACAATCGCTGATGTGTTTGTGGGGTTCAGTAACGCCTGCTGTTCCCCTGCTGTGTGTCTGGCAAAAATTACTGCTGCTAACTACAACTTCAACTTCAAACATCTCATACTAGGCCTCTGCCTACACCCTCCTTGACCCTGGGCTTCAACACCGCCAGTTGCTGCTCAGAAGTGTTAGATGCACAGATGAAAACAATCGCTGATGTGTTTGTGGGGTTCAGTAACGCCTGCTGTTCCCCTGCTGTGTGTCTGGCAAAAAATTACTGCTGCTAACTACAACTTCAACTTCAAACATCTCATACTAGGCCTCTGCCTACACCCTCCTTGACCCTGGGCATTCACACGCCAGTTGCTGCTCAGAAGTGTTAGATGCACAGATGAAAACAATCGCTGATGTGTTTGTGGGGTTCAGTAACGCCTGCTGTTCCCCTGCTGTGTGTCTGGCAAAAATTACTGCTGCTAACTACAACTTCAACTTCAAACATCTCATACTAGGCCTCTGCCTACACCCTCCTTGACCCTGGGCTTCAACACCGCCAGTTGCTGCTCAGAAGTGTTAGATGCACAGATGAAAACAATCGCTGATGTGTTTGTGGGGTTCAGTAACGCCTGCTGTTCCCCTGCTGTGTGTCTGGCAAAAATTACTGCTGCTAACTACAACTTCAACTTCAAACATCTCATACTAGGCCTCTGCCTACACCCTCCTTGACCCTGGGCTTCAACACCGCCAGTTGCTGCTCAGAAGTGTTAGATGCACAGATGAAAACAATCGCTGATGTGTTTGTGGGGTTCAGTAACGCCTGCTGTTCCCTGCTGTGTGTCCGGCAAAAATTACTGCTAGCTACCTAATCATGGTGAAAAAAACATGACATGTCAAAGTGTCTAGTGCTACACATAGATATGAGGCTAACCCTGATTTCTAAGCTGTAAACATTTGAAACGTCAACTTTAAAACCATAAAATGATTAGTCTTTGTCACAAATCTGTTACAAAATAATTGTGACATATTATTACAGATATGCACATGTCGAAAACAAATGCAAACACAAAAGCCTACTTATGCTATAGGATACTGATGGTCAACCTTGTCACTCCATAGCTTAGACAAATCCAACTCACATCATGACTCAAATTCTGCATTTGAAGTGCATATGTGGTGAACTTGACAACTGCTGCAGTGCGAAGGTTATACTTCAGTGTTCTTGCCTTTTAAATAAAGCATACAAGTAAATATAATAATCCAATGTTGATTAAGGGACGTGATGTACACCTGTAATATTGTGCAAACAATGCATGTAGGAATAGTCCTCTTCAACATTACTTATATTTGTGTCATTTTAAAAAATACATATTTAATTAGAAAGTTAACAGCCCATATCATAAAGGTCCTTCATGTAAACATGATAATCGCTAACAAAAATCATGCATTACCTTGGTAAAGTCAATAGTGCATAGTCACAATAGCAAAATATATACCTGTAAGTGGTGCTGAAAGAACGACAACTGATAGAATAGGTGAATGATATCTATTTATCAGACTGAATAGCGACACCTGTACAATGTCGATATAATACTGTACCTTAACAAAACAGCTGTGTCACACCTCACACTCGTTTTTCTTGTAGCTTGTTATGTAATAGGGCACATGCGTGTATGTTTCATCATAGGTGCATGTTTACTGAGTAAAGCAGTCATGACAACGCCTTTGTGTTGTCGGTACGCTTGCGATGATGAACGATGCGCACCGTGAATGTTAGTCTGCGTCATAAGACGTACAGACGCTCCAATACCCAACGCGTCACAGCAGGAAGCCAGTCTGTGCGTCCAAACAAAGGCGCAACCATACATGCACGTAACCTTTTATAAAGCTATATAAAAAAAAGGATGTAGTAGTAACGCACACTTTATTGAGGTACAGTATTACATCGCCATTCACCATCTGTGGCTATGCAGTCTCATCTATATATACCTTATCTATCCGTTGTCATGCTTGCAAGTCCACAGTCAGGCATAAATATCTGTTTTCACTCTGCACTATGCACTTTTTAAATTTTTTGTTTGTTAATATAAATGATTGGCACATATTATCAGTATTACATGATGGAAATTTTAGATATTTTTAAAAAAATTTTAGTGATATTATTCACCAAATGTAAAGTTTTATGAATGTCAAAGATAACTTGTAATGCTGATATGTTTTTAAGTCAGCCATTCATTGTCTACACAATAAAAATGGTGTACATACTGTTACTTAGCCATCATTAATGGATTCTGATATGTACTTGTATGCTTTTATTTTAAACCGTATAGCAGATTATTTAACCTATTTTAATTGTGGTTTGCATTGCTTTTCAACATGTTAATGTATGCGTTTTGTTTGTAAATTATTAATTTACATATATTTTTTTAAGTAAATCATCATCTTATGGTACTAAAGGTTATATTTCTCTTGTTTGGAGTATAGACATTTTTAATTGACACGTAACAAGGAAAATACTTGATATAGTATTTAAACATCCTCCTTGACCCTGGGCTCCAACACCGCCAGTTGTTGCTCGGAAGTGCTGTTAGCACAGTCAACACTTGCTCCTGTGTTACTGGGGTTCAGTAATGTCAGCTGTTCCCCTGCTGTGTGAACGGCAAAAAGTCCTGCTGCCTCCACCATGTTCTCTTCTCATCCCTGGGCACAACACCGCCAGTTGTTGCTCGGAAGTGCTGTTAGCACAGTCAACACTTGCTCCTGTGTTACTGGGGTTCAGTAATGTCAGCTGTTCCCCTGCTGTGTGAACGGCAAAAAGTCCTGCTGCCTCCACCATGTTCTCTTCTCATCCCTGGGCTACAACACCGCCAGTTGTTGCTCGGAAGTGCTGTTAGCACAGTCAACACTTGCTCCTGTGTTACTGGGGTTCAGTAATGTCAGCTGTTCCCCTGCTGTGTGAACGGCAAAAAGTCCTGCTGCCTCCACCATGTTCTCTTCTCATCCCTGGGCTACAACACCGCCAGTTGTTGCTCGGAAGTGCTGTTAGCACAGTCAACACTTGCTCCTGTGTTACTGGGGTTCAGTAATGTCAGCTGTTCCCCTGCTGTGTGAACGGCAAAAAGTCCTGCTGCCTCCACCATGTTCTCTTCTCATCCCTGGGCTACAACACTGCCAGTTGTTGCTCGGAAGTGCTGTTAGCACAGTCAACACTTGCTCCTGTGTTACTGGGGTTCAGTAATGTCAGCTGTTCCCCTGCTGTGTGAACGGCAAAAAGTCCTGCTGCCTCCACCATGTTCTATTCTCATCCCTGGGCTACAACACCGCCAGTTGTTGCTCGGAAGTGCTGTTAGCACAGTCAACACTTGCTCCTGTGTTACTGGGGTTCAGTAATGTCAGCTGTTCCCCTGCGGTGTGAACAGCAAAAAGTCCTGCTGCCTCCACCATGTTCTATTCTCATCCCTGGGCTACAACACCGCCAGTTGTTGCTCGGAAGTGCTGTTAGCACAGTCAACACTTGCTCCTGTGTTACTGGGTTCAGTAATGTCAGCTGTTCCCCTGCTGTGTGAACGGCAAAAAGTCCTGCTGCCTCCACCATGTTCTCTTCTCATCCCTGGGCTACAACACTGCCAGTTGTTGCTCGGAAGTGCTGTTAGCACAGTCAACACTTGCTCCTGTGTTACTGGGGTTCAGTAATGTCAGCTGTTCCCCTGCTGTGTGAACGGCAAAAAGTCCTGCTGCCTCCACCATGTTCTCTTCTCATCCCTGGGCTTCAACACCGCCAGTTGTTGCTCGGAAGTGTCATTGGCACGGGTACTCACTCCTGCCCAGACTGGTTACAGCACGCCATCTGTTTCCTGTCAGTGTAAACGTCACTTAGCCTCCAATAAGTTGTCCTGTCGTGTTGCGGTCGGGTTAGCCGACTCTATGGTGCTTGGAGTTTAGGTGCTTCCTATGTGTGGTGCGGGATATGCAAATAAAGGCTGTTTCCGTTGTGACAATAGGACAATCACCCACTGTAGTACTGTGGGATTCGGTAACTGCGGCCGGCTCGCGGCCTGTCAACTTAAATTTCCATGGGTACCTTCTGCTACCCGTCCGTGGTTCCAGTACCGTCAGCTGGTTCTCCGCAGTGCCTTTGGCCTAGGTGCCTCCATCTCGGTATCCGAGTTCCAGCAACGTCTGCTGGTCCTTGGTAGTGCTTTGGAGCACAGGTACCTCCTGCTTAGTAACAGTGTCCAGTAACGTCAGCTGGTCCTCGGTTGTGCCATTGGATCTTTTCCTTCTGCTGCCCCTCCGGGTTCCAGCACAGTCAGCTGGTCCTCGTTACTTGCATTGGCTCTTGTACCTTCTGCTACCCGTCCGGGTTCCAGTACCGTTAGCTGGTTCTCCGCAGTGCCTTTGGCCTAGGTGCCTCCATCTCGGTATCCGAGTTCCAGCAACGTCTGCTGGTCCTTGGTAGTGCTTTGAAGCACAGGTACCTCCTGCTTAGTAACCGTGTCCCAGTAACGTCAGCTGGTCCTCGGTTGTGCCATTGGCTCTTTTCCTTCTGCTGCCCCTCCGGGTTCCAGCACAGTCAGCTGGTCCTCGTTACTTGCATTGGCTCTTGTACCTTCTGCTACCCGTCCGGGTTCCAGTACCGTCAGCTGGTTCTCCGCAGTGCCTTTGGCCTAGGTGCCTCCATCTCGGTATCCGAGTTCCAGCAACGTCTGCTGGTCCTTGGTAGTGCTTTGGAGCACAGGTACCTCCTGCTTAGTAACCGTGTCCCAGTAACGTCAGCTGGTCCTCGGTTGTGCCATTGGCTCTTTTCCTTCTGCTACCCCTCCGGGTTCCAGCACAGTCAGCTGGTCCTCGTTACTTGCATTGGCTCTTGTACCTTCTGCTACCCGTCCGGGTTCCAGTACCGTCAGCTGGTTCTCCGCAGTGCCTTTGGCCTAGGTGCCTCCATCTCGGTATCCGAGTTCCAGCAACGTCTGCTGGTCCTTGGTAGTGCTTTGGAGCACAGGTACCTCCTGCTTAGTAACCGTGTCCCAGTAACGTCAGCTGGTCCTCGGTTGTGCCATTGGCTCTTTTCCTTCTGCTACCCCTCCGGGTTCCAGCACAGTCAGCTGGTCCTCGTTACTTGCATTGACTCTTGTACCTTCTGCTACATTTACAAATTGAAGATTTTTTCAATGCTTTTTTGGGTAATCACTCTGGATCTCCAACAATTAAGACGACGACCCTGATGACCACCCCGAAGAAGATGACGACCACAAGGACAACGAGCATCAAGCCAACCAGCCTAAACACCATCACAAAGAAGAAATAAAAGATTACCAAACAGGACTAAGAAGGTTAAGACAAACTACAAGATACAGAACAAGAGACTTAAGAACAATAAGCAGAAGATCAAAAAGCAGAAGAACATGAAGTATAAGACCAAAATGAAGAGCAAAATATATGCTCTAAATTATAAGCAGAAGAAGACTAAGCAGTGTATGGGGGTGAGTCCGTTCCTCCTCGTGGTGCCCCTGGAAAATGCCTGCTGCTGCAGGCTAAACTGAACACTGACAAATACTGTTGTAATTTAAATCTTTTGTGACAGCAAGAACGGAAGGATGAAAAATTCATACTTTGACAGATTACAAGTACAGGATTCTCTGTCACAAATAAGAATATGATGAAGAAGATGAAGTACAATATGAATAAGAATAATAGTTTAATAAGAAGAATATGAGTAATGTTAACAAAAAGATGAATAGCAAGAAGTTTAAGAAGAAGATAAAGAAGGTGAAGATGAAGAATAATTTGATGAAAAAGATGATGCTGCTGAAGATTATGAAGGAGAAAGTGTGTCAAAAGTTAAAAAGGTGAAGAGCATGGAAGTTGTGAAATATACATATTTGCCAAAATAGAAAAAACGTTAACAACATTGTCAATTTCTTCGTCAATCCGAACATCTTTAAAAAAATATATATTTATGCTATTCCATTTGATTGGGTTAAACATCTATGCCTTTAATGTCTCCTCAACCTTCCCAATACATTGTACATTACTCTTTGTTGTTTTCCTTCATGTACAATTAACCAACAAGGCAAGAATGGTTTTTTTTAATTCCGATATTTTGTTCCCATAGACTTACATTGGATTTCCGGTATCGGTATCGGGTATGGCCGATATTTTCTGGGTATCGGCGATACCATTCCGATTCCGATACTTTTGGATATCGGAAAGTATCGCTCAACTCTAGTGAAGAGCCATTATTCTTTTTGGCCAAGATGAAAATAACACAAGGGTCAAGGGAAAGGCATCGGTGCATAAAGTCGGCCATATGTGCCAAGGTCCCGATAGCTAACACTTCCCTGTCTCCACCATGATGATGCCTCTCCATTTCCTCTCCTCCCTCTCTTTGTTCTCATTGCCCTCCTCAGCTTATCCGTGTAGGATAGCTGGGATGCAGCTTGTGTGGGTACTAGCCTCTGTTGCCCTAGTAACCAGCTCCTGTTCCTTCTCCTCCTTCTCCTCAGCCTCCACCTCCTCATTGTTACCCAATCCATGATGATCAGATGAGGTGAGGTTGAGCTGGATAGTATCTCCCTGTCTCATGTCTTCCTCTATCTCCACCTGGTCTGCATGCAAAGCTTCATGTTTAACTGTCAGCAGTGAGTGTTTAAGTAGACACAGTTGCTGGATTATTGTGCTGATTATGGTGTCATCGCTACTCTCCATCTTTGTGGAGTCCTCAAAGTCTTGGAGAACCAAACAAATGTCTGACTTCCATGCCCACTCTTCAGTTGTTATGTGCGGAGGCTGGACAGAATACCGATGGGCTTGTTGGAGCTGATATTCCACAACTGGTTTCTGCAGCTCACAAAGCCTTGCCAGCATGTGCAGTGCAGAGTTCAAGTGCATGGTCACATCGCACACTAGTGAGTGAGCTGGCACTTGCATGTGCTGCCGCAGCACCGCCAGAGCGGTCACAGCTTCAGCTGACTTGCGAAAATAGGCGCTAACTCAGCTTAAATTGACCAGAAGTTCTGGCAAATCTGAGTAGGCTTTCAGAAACTGCTGAACTAACAAGTTGAGCACATGGTCGAAGCATGGTACGTGTGTGAGCTATCCAAGCTTCACCGCTGCCACCAGGTCATCACCGTTATTACACATGACCATACCTGGTTGTTTGTTCAGCGGCAAGAGTCACAGATCCGTCTGGTCTGTTATTCCTTTCAGTAACTGTGGCAGTGTGCTGTTTATCTCCTAGACAAATTAGCTTCAGCAGAGCCTGTTGCTGCTTTGCTGAGGCATTGCTGCCAAACTTCTAGCTTCCAGCTGATGTGGACGACGTGCTCTGAGATACTGAACTTGATGGACCTAAGCCTTTTTTCAATCTATACAACTATGTTACATCGGACATGGAGAATGAGGCGGAGCAGGAAGGGTTGCAGGAAGTGGTGTAGGATGTGAAGGAAACCCTGATAGAAATAGTTCCAGCAATCATCAGAGTCAGTCGCACGTGTGACTTGCCAGAGCGCCTCCACAATGTTCACTCAGTGTGCCATCAGGGAAATATAGTGACCCTGGCCACAAGTGCTTGTCCACATGTCAGTCATTAAGTGGACAATGCCAGTAAGTGCATTGGTAAGGGTACAGGTGATTTTCCTAGACATGTGCTGGTACAAGGTGGGAACACCATCCCAGGAGAAATAGTAATGGCTGGGGATTGAGTGCTAAGGGACTGCTGCCACCATGAATTGGCAGAAATTCTCTGTGTCTACAAGCTTAAGCGGCAACATTTCCAAGGCAAGCAGCCTGGAAACTGTGCCCTTTTAGCGTTTGGGCGGCAACTTTTTTGTTCCAAGGCCTGGGGTAGGGACAGCTGAACATTGTACTGGGTCAAGGATTTGGAAGTGCCTGATGATGGTGCCTTGGAATGTGCAAGGACAGGTGCAGGGCAGGAGGTATCTGTGCTAGTGTCATGGACAGGGGTTTGGCAAGCACCTAGCACAGGGGAAGAGGCAGTGGTGCCACCCGCTGGCACCAAATGTGGACCAAGTCTTTCGACCCATCGAGTCGGGTACTTAAAAGACATGTGCCTGATCATGTTGTTGGTGGTTAGACTGTTAGTGGTCAGGCCCTTGCTGGTCTTGGCATGGCACAGGCTGCAAATGACCATTTATTTTGTCTCAGAACTCTCTTTAAAAAAGTCCCTGACTGGGGAACACCTAACTCTTTGGTGGAGAAATACACAAGTGTCGGTGCTCTGTCTATTCCTTCCTTATCAGCAACTGTGTCTCATCAACATCTACCACCTAAAACAAAATTTGCCATTCATCTTCTTGTGACTGTAGCTGTTCTAAGTTTTGTGCATCAGTTAACAGCATGTCCCCTGTCCCTCTTGGAACATGCAGGGTGAGAGGCCAAAATTATGAAGTGATGATGGAAAGAGCTCCTCGGAGTGTACTGGTGTGAGATCACTGGTCTCCTGGGACTCAATATGGAGGGAGGAAGGAGGATGAAGGTGAGGTTTAAATGATGCAGACTCTTGGGTGCTGAGACTGGACCATGTGGAAGACTGGGTGGTGCTGGCCAGTATGCTGGAAGCATTATTTGCTATCCAACTGACCACCTGTTCTCACTGTGTGGTTTCAGAAGTGGTGTCCCATGCCTCCTTGCAAAGTGAGAAAGGAAGCTATGTGACATGGATGGGTGTGTTGCTTTTGCAGTCAAGCACATCTCCTCCATCTGCGTGCACCATCATCAGCATTTCCATTTCCCTGTCCTTTATTGCATACCTTACGCATTTTCTAATTGCTAGGTCTCTGGAAAAAAGTTTCCTTGATTAAATTAATTGAAAATAATTTTTTTTAATAAAAGAAATTTGGTCACAAGTAGCAGGCCAAGCAGTTTTTAATTTTAAACCACCAAAATTTTAGAATGTTACACTGTATAGATGACAATAGTCAATGTTTGGAGCCAAAAAAATGTTGTGAACAGTAACAGACCAAGCAGTTTTTAAAAATTTTTAACCACTGTAACTTTACACAATGCACATTAAACTGTATGGATGACAATAGTCCATTTTTTGAACAAAAAATGTTGTGAACTGTAGCAGGCCAAGCAGTTTTAAAAATGTTAAACCACACAAAGCACATTGAACTGTATGAATGACAATACAGTACATTTTTTCACACAAAAAAAAGTAGTCACCTGCAGCAGTTATATACGTAGCAATGGACTGCAAAGCCCTAAGTCCTGCCTAGAGTCTGGATTCATCACTCTTCATGCTCAAGCTGTCCGTAGGTTAAATGTATCACGTAGAAACAGCAAAGCACAAAATTAGCTGTAAGAAGGACTTTTATTATGATGGTTCAGCAAAGTATCACCACTAGAGGACCCTGATTTTTAAAACTGTGCACACCTGGACAACTACTCTATTACTTCAATAAGAACTGTCACTGAGCTGTGCAATGGTGTCAGTGTGCCAAGTGTGGTGATGCCAGTCCTTTATTAACCTCTGATGAGGTATTGCGGCCAGCCAATCAAAGTATTTCCACTACCAAGATGGCTACAGCATTACAGTGACTGTGGCAGGCAATCCACACAAGTTTATTGGCTGTGCAACAGGTGCCAAGCATGCTGAGCAGGATTCAAACATTCAATCCAAGCACCAGCCAAGGCCCGACGAGTGCCCAGCATATCCAAGCACCCAGATACTGGAGTAAGATCCGAGTATCACCGAGCACATTCACTCATCACTGTTATTTACTTAATGCAGGGTATTTATTCATTTTGTATTTATTGTAGGTCTTGTTTGTTAATGGCCACAGTGTTTGTATCACAAACATTCTGCATTTAGTCTAGGAAGGGAGAGAGAGTTGCAGGAGGAGCGACAGTGGCAAAATACAATCTGTTGATAGGTATTAGGACTGTGTAGCTCCTTGTAAAATATATAGCTAAGGTATTTTTTGGTAAAAAAATTTGAATAAATTGTGTGATCAATCGAGTATTACGTGCTTTGTTTTTATGGATTAAATTACTCATCCATAAAGTATTCTTTGCTCTGAAGTACATCTTTTTTATATCTAACACTCCAAAAAAGCGTTTAAAATTTTTTCTTGGTTCAATTATTCACACACACTCCAAAAAAGCATTCAAATCTTGCTGGTTTAAATTTCTCAGCCATATAGTATTCCGTGGTCTGGTTTACATTACTGTGATATCATCACTCCAAAACAAAGCGTATAAAATTTTTTGGGGTTCTAAATTTCTCACTAGTGATGAGCGAGTATACTTGTTGCTCAGGTTTTCCAGAGCATGCTCGGGTGTCCTCCGAGAATTTGGGCGTGCTTGGAGATTTAGTTTGTGTCGCCGTGCTGCATAATTTGCGGCTGCTAGACAGCCTGAATACATGCCGGGATTTCCTAACAAACAGGTAGTCCCAACATGTATTCAGGCGACACAAACTAAATCTCCGAGCACTCCCAAATACTCGGAGGACACCCGAGCATGCTCGGGAAAACCCGAGCAATGAGTTTACTCGCTCATCACTATTACTCACCCATACAGTATTCAGTGGCGTAGGGTACATTTTTGTGATATATAACTTTCAAAAAAGAGAAAACATTTTTTGCTGGGTTAACTTTCTCACCCATGCATTATTCCATGGTGTGGGGTACATTTATGTGATATCTAATGCTCCAAAGAAGCATTTACATTTTTTTCTGGGTTCAGTTACTCACTAGTGATGAGTGAATAGTGAAACATTCAGATTCTGGAAAATCGGCACAAATACTTTCTAATTTCCGTGTATTTATACCGAATAACGGATCCAATGTAATTCAATGGGAAAGCCGAATATTTTTCTGGGGGTCCAAACAAACAGGTCTGGAGGCATGAGTGAAAAAAATGAAATGGATGAGATAGTAGATAGACAGATGGATAGAATAGATAGATGTAGATGAAAAGCTGGCAATTCATCTGCCGCGTACAGTAAAATCACAGCATAACAGGTTAGAATAGAATAGATAGAATAGATATATTCACATAGACAGATATATAGATATCAGTGACACACATATATGTATATATTGCGTCTATCTATCTAAGAAATTCCGGCAATTCAGTAGCCACGTACTGCAAAATCGCAGCAGGAGCCAACAGCATAGAATAGATCGATTACATAGAGTATATACACGTAGAATAGATAGGTATATAGCGTATTTTTCGGACTATAAGACGCACAGGAGCATAAGACGCACCCAAATTTTGGGGTGAAAATAGCAGAAAAAAAGATTTTTACAATATGGGGTCCGTCTTATTGTCCGAATTTTAAGGTACCTGAGGGCCGGCTGTGGTACAGCAGGGGTTGCGGCAGTGGTGTGGCAGAGGTGCGGTGATGCTGATACTCACCTTCCTCAGGTGTGGTGACGCTGAGGCACGGAGAGCAGAGCCGGTTTGTGGCAGTGGTGTGGCGATGGCAGAGGTGCGGCTTTGTAGAGGCGCGGTGGGCGGCGTGAAACTGAGCAGGGTCCCTTCTTAAGGTGGTGAGGTGACGGCGCAGCACGGAGAGCAGACGGGAGTGCAGAGCTGGGTTTGTCGGTGGTGGCGGCCATCTTCCTGAGGCGGCGCATGCTGTTGTGAGTGGGCTTGGGATGAGTTCTGAGCAGAGGCTCCCTCTGGTGGTTACAAGCGGTGCTGGTCTGTCCAGTGAGATAGATTGTGAGGATTGGGAATCAGGTGTTACTGACTGGTCTTATATAAGGGAGTCACCTTCCCATCAGGGTTGCCGGTGATCAATTGTTCTGGTCTGAATCCTTGATTCCTGTTTCCTTTGTAGCCTGCTGTGTCGTGTCTGCATCTCCTGCTAACAGATAAGACATTTTCTTCTTTTTGTTTTTGTGCTTGATTTTTGCATTTTGTCCTGCACTTCTGTGGGGGCCTTCAGGGTCCCCTCCGGGGGCTTTTGCCCTCTCAGTTTAGTTCAGCCACTGATGTTTGTACCTTTGCTTTTTCCAGTTTTTTCAGTGGCTGCTGTTTTGATTTTGTTACAATAGAGAACTAATTTAGGTGGTAGAGGTCGTGTGATCTCAGGTGTTTTTGAAATTAGTAGAGTTGGTGCTTTTCAGGGTTTTCTGGGATTGCAGTAAGTACCCTTCCTATCCTTTTCTATTTAGTTAGTTTGGGCCCCAACGTTTGCTCATACTATTTTCTGTCTGTGTCAGTATTTCTTCTTGTCTAACCGCCATTACATGTTTGGGGGCTTTCTATTGTCTTTGGGGTTCTGCTCCGGGGCAGATAGCTTTCCTATTTCTATCTTTAGGTGTAGTTAGTTTCTCAGGCTGTGACGAGGCGTCTAGGACCAACGTAGGAACGCTCCACGGCTGCCTCTAGTTGTTGTGGTTAGTCAGGGTACTGCAATCTCATAGATTCCAACTGCTCTGGTATATTGCCTTTTTTGCCTGCACTCCTCAGCTACCGAAACATAACAGTATCACGGGCCCAAAATTTAAAATTGTATGGTACTCACAGAAGGGAAAAAATTTGTGAAAGAAAAAACGGTTGTCAGAGTTGTCAGAGATATTTTTCTGTTTGTTGCATTTTTTTTTTTTCCCTCTGTATCTCTGGGTGCTGGGGAGGATTTTTTCTCTCAATGGAGTTTGCACAGTTGTCTGGCCGTGTGGATCAGCTTGCCACTGAGGTTCAGAGTATTGCTGCATATCTTGCTAGGTTGCCTGTTGTGGAACCTAGGATTCCCATGCCAGATTTGTTTTTAGGGGATCGAGCTAAGTTTCAGAATTTCAAAAATAATTGTAAATTGTTTTTTGCCTTAAAATCTAAGTCCCCAGGGAACGCAGCGCAGCAGGTTCAAATTGTCATCTCTCTCCTGCGCGGCGATCCTCAGGATTGGGCTTTTTCCCTGACACCTGGGGATCCTGTTTTGAGTGATGTTGATGCATTTTTTCAGGCTTTGGGGTTATTGTACGATGAGCCTAATGTCACTGATCAAGCTGAAAAAGCCTTGTTGGCATTAAATCAGGGGCTTGATGACGCTGAGTTATACTGTCAGAGATTCCGTAGGTGAGCAGTCCTGACCAAGTGGAATGACGACGCTTTGGCGGCCCTTTTTCGGAAGGGTCTGTCAGATAATGTAAAGGATGTTATGGTGGGATTCCCTGTCCCCTCTGGTCTCAATGATTCTATGTCATTAGCGATTCAAATTGACAGACGTTTGCGTGAGCGGAGAAGTATGCGTGGAATAGTGTTGCCTTGTGAACCTGCTTCTGAATCCATGCAGTGTGATAGAGTGGTGTCTGGGGCACAGCGTCATGAGTTTCGAAAGCGCAATGGGTTATGTTTCTACTGTGGTGATGCCTCTCATGCTATTTCAGTCTGCCCTAAGCGGGAAGACGTTTTGCACGCTCAGTTGTCTTGGGTAGTGTTCAGACTAAGTTTTTATTAACTGTCACTCTGATATGCTCCCTGTCCTCATTTTCTGCTCAGGCTTTCGTTGATTCTGGAGCAGCTATTAACCTGATGGATTATGATTTTGCTAAACGTTGTGGGTTTCCCTTGATACCCCTACAGAAGTCTATTCCCCTACTGGGGATCGATTCTACCCCTTTGGCTGAGAATAAACCTCAGTTCTCTACTCAGGTGATAATGAGGGTTGAACCTGATCATCAAGAGTGCTGCAAATTTTTGGTTCTGTATAATCTGCATGATATTATCGTACTGGGTTTCCCTTGGTTACAGTCTCATAATCCTGTTTTGGATTGGAAATCTGTGTCTGTAACCAGTTGGGGCTGCCAATGTGTTAATACCAACACTCCTGTTTTTTCTGCCTCCCCCCAGGCTCAGGATGTTCCTGACTTTTTGATTGATTTTTCTGATGTATTTAGCGAAAGTAAATCTGCATCCTTGCCTCCCCATAGGAGCTATGACTGCGCTATTGAATTAATGCCTGGTAGTAAATTCCCTAAAGGTCGCCTTTTTAACTTGTCTGTACCTGAACATGATGCTATGCGGTCTTATATCAAGGAGTCATTGGAGAAGGGTCATATCAGACCATCCTCTTCACCCTTAAGTGCCGGTTTTTTCTTTGTGGCCAAAAAGGATGGTTCATTAAGGCCGTGTATTGGTTATCGTCTTTTGAACAATATTACTGTGAAATATCAATACCCGTTACCCTTGATTTCTGACCTGTTTTCCAGGGTGAAAAACGCTACTTGGTTTACCAAGCTTGACCTCAGGGGGGCATATAACCTTATTCGCATTAAGCACGGGGATGAATGGAAGACGGCATTCAATACCCCGGAGGGGCATTTTGAGTACCTTGTGATGCCCTTTGGGCTCACTAATGCTCCTTCTGTCTTCCAGTCCTTCATGAATGACATTTTTCAGGGATTTTGTGGATAAATTTCTGATTGTTTATTTGGATGATATCTTGATTTTTTCTAATGACTGGGACTCTCATGTGAAACATGTTCGAACTGTATTCCAGATTTTAGAGAGAGAATGCTCTGTATGTGAAGGGATCAAAGTGTCTTTTTGGCATACAGAGGATCTCATTTCTGGGATTCATTTTGTCCCCATCTGTTATTGAAATGGACCCGGTCAAGGTTCAGGCCATCTGTGATTGGGTCCAACCTACTTCATTAAAGGCTCTTCAAAGATTTTTGGTTTTGCCAATTTTTATCGTAAATTTATTGGTAATTTCTCGGTTATTGTTAAACCTTTAACTGATTTGACCAAAAAGGGTTCTGATGTGGTGAATTGGCCTCCTGAGGCAGTCTCTGCATTTCAGGAACTTAAGCAGAGATTCACTTCTGCTCCTGTTCTACGGCAGCCTGATGTTTCTCTGCCATTTCAGGTGGAGGTTGATGCCTCTGAAATTGGGGCAGGTGCCGTTTTGTCCCAAAAAGATCCAGAGACCTCTAAAAGTAACCCTTGTGCCTTTTTCTCTCGAAAATTTTCTCCTACTGAACGTAATTATGACGTGGGTAATCGGGAGTTATTGGCCATGAAGTGGGCTTTTGAAGAGTGGAGACATTGGCTGGAGGGAGCCAAACATCAGGTGGTGGTCCTTACTGACCATAAGAATCTGGTTTATCTGGAATCTGCCAAGCGACTCAATCCTAGACAGGCCAGGTGGACCTTGTTTTTCACACGTTTTAATTTTGTGGTTTCCTTTCTTCCTGGCACTAAGAATGTTAAGGCGGATGCCCTCTCGAGGAGCTTCCTTGTGGACTCTCCTGAGTTATCTGATCCTTCTGTTATTTTGAAAGAGGGTGTAGTTCTTTCCGCCATCTCACCTAATTTGAGACTTGCTCTGGAGGGGTGTCAGGAGGATAGGCCCGAGCGCTGCCCTGTTGGAAAATTGTTTGTCCCGGACCAGTGGAAAAAGAGTGTGATGTCTGAGATTCATTGTTCCGCGTTGGCTGGGCATCCCGGAATTTTTGGTACCAGAGACTTGGTTAGTCGGTCCTTTTGGTGGCCTACCTTGTCTCGTGATGTCAGGGAATTTGTGCAGTCCTGCGGGACTTGCTCTCGCTCCAAGCTTTGCTCTCGCTCTAGTGGTTTGTTGATGCCATTGCCTGTGCCCAAGAGACCATGGACCCATATCTCTATGGATTTCATTTCCGACCTTCCTGTTTCTCAGAGAATGACCGCCATCTGGGTGATTTGTGATAGGTTTTCTAAGATGATACATCTTGTGCCATTACCTAAGTTGCCTTCCTCCTCTGAATTGGTGCCGTTGTTCCTTCAGCACGTGGTTCGTTTACACGGCATTCCTGAGAACATAGTGTCTGACAGAGGAGTCCAGTTTGTTTCCAGATTTTGGAGGACTTTTTGTTCTAAACTGGGTGTTCAATTGTCTTTCTCCTCGGCATTTCATCCTCAGACCAATGGTCAAACTGAGAGAACAAACCAGACATTGGAGACTTATCTAAGATGCTTTGTGTCTGCTGATCAGGATGACTGGGTCTCTTTTTTGCTTTTGGCTGAGTTTGCTCTTAATAATAGGGCTAGCTCTGCCACTTTGATGTCTCCGTTTTTCTGTAATTCGGGTTTCACCCTCGATTTTCTTCAGGACAGACGGAGGCTTCTGTCTGTCCAGGTGTTGACTCTGTTGTGGAGCGTATGCAACAGATTTGGGACCAGGTAGTGGAGAGGTTGTCCCTCTCTCAGGAGAGGGCCCAGCGGTTTGCTAACCGGCATAGGACTGATGGTCCTCGGTTTAAAGTAGGGGACTTGGTCTGGTTGTCCTCAAAAAATATTCCTATGAGAGTAGCATCTCCTAAATTTAAGCCTAGGTTCATTGGACCTGATAAGATCATAGAGATTCTTAATCCTGTTTCTTTTCGTTTGCTTCTTCCAGGGACATTTAAGATCCATAACGTGTTCCACAAGTCCTTGTTGAAGAGATTTGTTGAGCCAGTGGTTCCTGCTGCTGTGCCTCCTGACCCTGTTTTGGTTGAGGGCAATCTGGAGTATGTGGTTGAGAAAATATTAGATTCTCGTTTTTCTAGACGGAAACTCCAGTATTTGGTTAAGTGGAGAGGTTATGGTCAGGAAGACAATTCTTGGGTGTTTGCTTCGGACATCCATGCTAGGAGACTCATCCGTGCGTACCATAGAACTCATCCTGACCGACCTGGTTGCTCAAATGAGGGTTCGGTGACACCTCCTCAAGGGGGGGTACTGTTGTGAGTGGGCTTGGGATGAGTTTGAGCAGAGGCTCCCTCTGGTGGTTACAAGCGGTGCTGGTCTGTCCAGTGAAGATTGTGAAGATTGTGAGGATTGGGAATCAGGTGTTACTGACTGGTCTTATATAAGGGAGTCACCTTCCCATCAGGGTTGCCGGTGATCAATTGTTCTGGTCTGAATCCTTGATTCCTGTTTCCTTTGTAGCCTGCTGTGTCGTGTCTGCATCTCCTGCTAACAGATAAGACATTTTCTTCTTTTTGTTTTTGTGCTTGATTTTTGCATTTTGTCCTGCACTTCTGTGGGGGCCTTCAGGGTCCCCTCCGGGGGCTTTTGCCCTCTCAGTTTAGTTCAGCCACTGATGTTTGTACTTTTGCTTTTTCCAGTTTTTCAGTGGCTGCTGTTTTGATTTTGTTATACCAGAGAACTAATTTAGGTGGTAGAGGTCGTGTGATCTCAGGTGTTTTTGAAATTAGTAGAGTTGGTGCTTTGCAGGGTTTTTTGGGATTGCAGTAAGTACCCTTCCTATCCTTTTCTATTTAGTTAGTTTGGGCCCCAACGTTTGCTCATACTATTTTCTGTCTGTGTCAGTATTTCTTCTTGTCTAACCGCCATTACATGTTTGGGGGCTTTCTATTGTCTTTGGGGTTCTGCTCCGGGGCAGATAGCTTTCCTATTTCTATCTTTAGGTGTAGTTAGTTTCTCAGGCTGTGACGAGGCGTCTAGGACCAACGTAGGAACGCTCCACGGCTGCCTCTAGTTGTTGTGGTTAGTCAGGGTACTGCAATCTCATAGATTCCAACTGCTCTGGTGTATTGCCTTTTTTGCCTGCACTCCTCAGCTACCGAAACATAACAGCATGCGCAGAGTACTCTGCTTCCTGGGGCTTCAGGAAAATGGCCGCCGCGATCTCTATCTGCGCATGCGCGGCCTCACGCGGCCATTTT
>JARQOD010000005.1:134637768-134672339 GCA_033576555.1 Oophaga sylvatica | reverse complement strand
TGGATTGGCAAGAACCCCATTCTCTTAAAGCAGTGCAGCGCTTTATGGGGTTCATTAATTACTATCGCCAATGCATTCCCCACTTCTCCACTTTGGTAGCTCCCTTGGTAGCCCTCACCAAGAAGAGAGCCAATCCCAAATTGTGGTCAGAGGAGGTCTCCAAGGCCTTTACTTCAATTAAGTCCCATTTTGCTAGCGCTCCCATCTTACATCGCCCCGAGGTTGATAAGCCTTTTTATTGGAGGTCGATGCCTCGTCCGTTGGTGCTGGAGCAGTCCTTTTTCAAAAGGATGCTCAAGGTCGGAAACATCCTTGTTTCTTCTTTTTCAAGACCTTCACACCAGCGGAGAGGAATTATTCCATTGGGGATAGGGAGTTGCTAGCCATGAAGTTGGCCTTTTCTGAGTGGAGACATCTCCTGGAGGGGCTCGCTTTCCCTTTCAAGTTTTCACTGACCACAAAAACTTGGTCTATTTACAGACCGCCCAGCGGCTAAATTCTCGTCAAGCCAGATGGTCCCTGTTCTTCTCCCGGTTTCATTTCACCCTCCATTTCCTCTCCGGTGAGAAGAACATTCGGGCCGATGCTCTTTCTCGCTCCGTGGTGTCCTCTGAGGGGGTGGAGGAGGAGCCTCGGTTGATTGTCCCCACAGAGAGCCTAAGAACTGTGGCCCCGGTTTCGCTTGAGTCTGTGCCTCCGGGCAAGACTTTTGTGCCCACCAATTTGTGACCGGAGGTACTCTCTTGGGCACATTCGTCCAGGGTGGGTGGACATTTTGGGGCAAAAAGGACATCTGAGTTGCTGGCGAGGACATACTGGTGGCCACATATGGTCAGGGAATACGTTCAGGCGTGCGTCTCCTGCACCAAGAATAAGTCCCCTCGACAACAGCCAGCTGGGCTACTTTTCCCTTTACCGGTGGCAGACAGGCCTTGGGAGATGGTCGGGATGGATTTTGTGGTGGGCTTATCCAAGTTTCGGGGCTGCACCATCATCTGGGTGATAACCGACCACTTCTCCAAAATGGTGCACTTAGTGCCGTTACCACGGTTACCGTCTGCACCGGCCTTGGCAGCATTATTCATTAGGCATATTTTCCGCCTACACGGTATGCCAGACAGTGATCGAGGTCCCCAGTTTGCGTCTCTGTTCTGGAGAGAGCTGTGTCGTTTACTCAACATTGAGTTGAATCTCTCCTCTGCATACCATCCCGAGAAGAATGGGTTGGTAGAGAGGGCCAACCAGACCTTGGTCACATACTTGCGACATTTTGTCCTGCCAGGCAGGATGACTGGGCATCCTTGCTACCATGGGCTGAGTTCGCTCTAAATAATGCCGTGGCTGACTCCACCAGACAGACCCCATTCCTCCTGAACTACGGTCAGCATCCATGGGTACCAGTGCCCATGCCCGTGTCTTTCGCCGATTCCAGGGTGGCAGAATGGGCTGTGGAGGCATGGGACATTTGGTACCCGCCCCAGGATGCCATTCAGGCCTCCAAAGAGAGGCTGAGGTCTTCGGCCGATGCCCATCGGCGCCCCGCTCCTACATTTGCTCCGGGTGACCTAGTGTGGCTTTCTGCCCAAAACATCAGGCTACGTGTAGAGTCCACCAAGTTGGCACCTCGCTTTTTGGGCCCCTTTAAAGTTCTTGAGCAGGTGAACCCGGTGGTTTACCGCCTAGCCCTTCCGCCTCGCCTTGATATCACCGACACCTTTCACGTGTCCCTCCTGAAACCCGTGGCCATTTCCCGGTTTTCCGAGTCATCTGCCGGACGTCGGGTTCATCTACCGACGATCATGAGGTGAACGCCATTGTTGGATGCAAGGTGGTACGAGGCAAAAAAAGTTATTTGGTGGATTGGTTTTGGGCCTGAGGATAGGTCCTGGGAGCCTGCCGAGCATGTTCATGCTCCGCAGCTCATCGCTGCCTTTGAGCGCAGCGACGCCTAAAGAAGGGGGGGCCCTAGGAGGGGAGGTAATGTTAGGGTTTGAGTTTCTGCTGCTGCACAAGGGGAGTTTCAAACCAGTCCCGCTGCGGTCCCCCATTCATCTCCAGCCACAGTGGAGCCTGCTCAGCAGAGACGTCGGTCCCAGCGTCTTGCCCATTCCAATACTGTGCAGAGATTTGCTGCTGCCTCTCCTGGATCTGCTATTATAGCCAGTGCTGGAGCAGACGTCTTTGGGATGAAGTCCTGCGTTTCCCCTTCTGAGCATGCCCAGGGTAAGATCTCTCATTGGAGATCAGGGGTCACATGTTCAGGTACTGCAGCAGCTCCTATTGGTCCGCCAGGAAGGTCCTGAAACTACATGTGTTTTGGAACAGTTTCTCATTGGTCCTTATTTCTGGCAGGTCCTGTAGCTGTTACTATAAAAGGGTGGCATTGCTTCGCCGCCATGTGCTAATATCAACCGTTATATGCTTTGTGCCAGTGTGGTCATGCGTGTGTGTGGTTAGGGCGGCTGAAATACGCCATTACAATACCGACTTAATCGGTGAGGAGCTTGGTATGCTAGCTGGTCAGGGTCGGTGTCCTAGATGCCCTAGATTACCGGCATAACCGGTGAGGAGTTTGATTGCCATATTTAGGGCCTGGCGTTCAGACGCCATAGATTGCGGGTGACTCCCGCGAGGACATTAGCGCATGATCACGTTCTATGTTCGCTTAGCAGTCAACTGTGTACCTGGGTGCCTGACAGGACACAGAAGTTTGTCTCAGCGGCTCTGTGAAGTAACAGGGTTCGCTTTCAGCGCTAGACAGCACCCTAGTGTGTTTATTTTGCGACTCAGTGGTGTTAAGTGAGTTCGCACACATCGCCATATAGCGCTGCGGCATTCCTTCTAGCGGCTCTGTGGAATAACAGAGTTCGCACATATTGCCACAGCGCGTTACGGCGTTTATTTTGGCGACTCTGCGGGATAACAGAGTTCGCTTCTTGCGCCATTTTACTAGCAGCAGGCTCCGCCTGCACGGTGGACCCCGGGCTGCGAATGCACCTCTCTACATCATATATTTAGTGCGTTCCGCAGACCCTAACATCGGGTTTCATGAAACCTGACTTGACCCTAAAAAAGGCAAAGTCGCTCATCTCTACTCTAGAAATTTGTGCATTTTTTAAATTAGAATTTGCCAAATTTTCCACAAAAATTAAATTTGTGGTGAATAAATTTGCGTGAATCTTAATACTGGAAAGTTTGATATTGCTCAGAAAATAAACATGGGGAAAAGAGAGAAAGAGAGAGGACTCTGCTGAGTAACAGATACTCTAACTCTACAGAATAAAGAGATAGGACCCTGCTGATCCTAAGAGCTGACACTTTACATTACAGGAGAAAGAAAGCGCAAGAGGATCTTGCTGATCATATACTCTTCTGGCTGCCAGGCTGAATGCTCGCATCAGGCCAATGTTCAGCATGGCAGCTATCTAGATGAAGCAGAGCTAGACGAGTCGCGTGACAACTTGATTATCATCTCATTGGACAGGTGAGGAATATGGTTGTTTATTATTTTCTGTCCTTTACAGGGGACATGGGCTTCAGTGGGTTAGGCATAAAGGTAAGTATAACTTTGCTTTTTTATTTTTAATTCAAATAAAGGAGTCCGTGTCTTTATTTCACTTGTATGACTCTATTCTGGCTGGGGTTTTTTTTTACACTCTTACTATGGGGTTAGTAAAGGGAGTGTGTTATAGACACCCCTCCATTACTAACCCCTGGGTTTGGTGTCAGCTGCACCAGAGTAAGAGGGAAGAATTAACCTTTTTACCATCAGTTACAGCTGCTGGCCTCACGCTGTCATCTGACAGCATGTGAACCGCAGCTCTCTTATTGGCGATAACCAACTTGCTGCAGATCTGAGCCGCCAATGTTTCTCATGCTGTGACACAGAAGACATTGTGAGAAACAGTCGATGTTTGTGGTACTGAACTCGAACAGTACGGCCGGCGTCACACTAAAGAGGAATACAGGCGAGTGAGAGGCGTGAAAAACACGCATTACACTAGGACCAATATTTCTCTATGGGGCAGCTCTGATCATGCGTATATTTCTCGGCCGTATTTTATGGTGTGAGACACTCGCAGCATGCTGCGATTGTCATCGTATTACGCCGTTGTACGCCAATAGAAGTCTATGGATGCGAGAAAAATAAGGATTACACACGGACCACACGTGTGACTTGCGAGAAATACGCAAGACTTCTGCAGCTCACAGGAAATGGTGCAAGCCATGAATCAGGAAGCTTACACATGCAAATTAGCTCAAAAAGAGCGCCAGACATCCCGGAAGAATGCCGCCACGGAGTCGGCAAACATGTCTACAGTCATGGCCAAAAGTTTTGAGAATGACACAAATATTATGTTTTCACATGATCTGCTGCCCTCTGGTTTTTATGTGTGTTTGACAGATGTTTTTATCACAGACAGAAATATAATTGCAAACATATGAGTAACAAAAGCTTATATTGACAGTTAGAATGAGTTAATGCAGCAAGTCAATATTTGCAGTGTTGACCCTTCTTCTTCAGGACCTCTGCAATTCTCCCTGGCATGCTCTCAATCAACTTCTGGACCAAATCCTGACTGATAGCAGTCCATTCTTGCACAATCAATGCTTTCATTTTGTCAGAATTTTTAGGTTTTTGTTTGTCCACCCGTCTCTTGATAATTGACCACAAGTTCTCAATGGGATTAAGATCTGGGGAGTTTCCAGGCCATGGACCCAAAATCTCTATGTTTTGTTCCCTGAGCCATTTAGTTATCACCTTTGCTTTATGCTCCATCATGCTGGAAAAGGCATTGTTGATCGCCAAACTGCTCTTGGAGGGTTGGGAGAAGTTGCTCTTGGAGGACATTCTGGCACCATTCTTTATTCATGGCTGTGTTTTTAGGCAAGACTGTGAGAGAGTCGATTCCCTTGGCTGAGAAGCAACCCCACACATGAATGGTTTCAGGATGCTTAACAGTTGGCATGAGACAAGACTGGTGGTAGCGCTCACCTTGTCTTCTCCGAATGAGGCGTTTTCCTGATGTCCCAAACAATCGAAAAGGGGATTCATCAGAGAAAATAACTTTACCCCAGTCCTCAGCAGTCCACTGCCTGTACCTTTTGCAGAATATCAGTCTGTCCATGATGTTTTTTCTGGAGAGAAGTGGCTTCTTTGCTGCCCTCCTTGAGACCAGGCCTTGCTCCAAGAGTCTCCGCCTCACAGTGCGTGCAGATGCACTCACACCTGCCTGCTGCCATTCCTGAGCAAGCTCTGCACTGCTTGTAGCCCGATCCCGCAGCTGAAACACTTTTAAGAGACGGTCCTGGAGCTTGCTGGTCTTTCTTGGGCGCCCTGGAGCCTTTTTGGCAACAATGGAACCTCTCTCCTTGAAGTTCTTGATGATGCGATAGATTGTTGACTGAGGTGCAATCTTTCTAGCTGCGATACTCTTCCCTGTTAGGCCATTTTTGTGCATTGCAATGATGACTGCACATGTTTCTTTAGAGATAACCATGGTTAACAGAAGAGAAACAATGATGCCAAGCACCAGCCTCCTTTTAAAGTGTCCAGTGGTGTCAGTCTTACTTAATCATGACAGATTGATCTCCAGCCATGTCCTCATCAACACCCACACCTGTGTTAATGGAGCAATCTCTGAAAAGAGGTTAGCTGGTCCTTTTAAGGCAGGGCTGCAATGATGTTGAAATGTGTTTTTGGGGATAAAGTTCATTTTCTAGCCAAATATTGACTTTGCAAGTAATTGCTGTTAAGCTGATCACTCTTTATAACATTCTGGAGTATATGCAAATTGGCATTAGAAAAAGTGAAGCAGTAGACTTTGTAAAAATTAATATTTGTGTCATTCTCAAAACTTTTGTCCATGACTGTACACACATAAATGTGGAGATGCTGATAGTTTTGGTCCAGGAGAGGCCCGAAATTTGGGACCAACGGGATGCACACTACGCAGACCGCACAAGAAAAAAGGCGGCATAGAGGCGCATCTGTGGGCAGATGTTTCCCCATTTTGGTGACAGCCCACACGAGGAGCAGCAGCGAATGAGTAAGTTACCAGATTTTTTCACAAACATCTTAAAGGGCAGAACATAATAATTGAGCTGAGTTTCCCTAAAATATACTTTTTTAGTATAATTTTTTTTTTGTTTAAGCGTCAAAATGTTAGGATGTCATCCGTCTAGGCCCGCATGACTATGTGAAATGTATGTTGAACAATTTGGCAATGTGCAGCTAGGTAAATTGTGAAATTATATGTCACATTGCAGTGGATGATGTAATGAGACGCTGGAGAAGCATCCGCGACCAGTACCGGCGGGAACGTCAGCAGAGGTCCAGGAGTGGTTCTGCAGCACCAACCAAGCGGAAATACCGTATTTTTTGGACCATAAGACGCACTTTTTTCCCCCCAAAATTTGGGGGAAAATGGGCGTGCGCCTTATGGTCCCAACATACCAAAAAATCTGGTGGCGGCGGCGGTCCCGGTGGCGGCGGCAGCCTTCCTGTGGTGTCTGGCCAGCAGCGGGGCTCTGTGCTGCGTTGGGGGCTCCGCCGGCATTTCCCTCTTAGCCGGACAGCCCCCCGCAGCTCCGCTGCTGTGGCCTCCTGATACATGGCCGCCAGGGGCCTCCGGTGGCGGTCCCGACGAAGTCTTCCGAGCGGTGGTTCCGGGGCAGCAGCCGGCTCTGTGCTGCAGGGGGGCTCCGCCGGCATTTCGGTCTTAGCCAGAAAGCCCCCCGCAGCTCCGCTCCCTCCTGCATCTCGGTGGCGTCTTGTCCTGAGATCTCGGGAGAAGAGATCTGGTTGCCGAGACTTGAATGAGATTCGGCGGCCATCTTACCGGAGTCCCCTGGCGGCCATGTTTGAGGACGCCATCGAGATACAGGAGGGAGCGGAGCTGCGGGGGGCTTTCCGGCTAAGACCGAAATGCCGGCGGAGCCGCCCTGCAGCACAGAGCCGGCTGCTGCCCGGAACCACCGCACGGAAGACTTCGTCGGGACCGCCACCGGAGGCCCCTGGCGGCCATGTATCAGGAGGCCGCAGCAGCGGAGCTGCGGGGGGCTGTCCGGCTAAGAGGGAAATTCCGGCGGAGCCCCCACGCAGCACAGAGCCCCACTGCTGGCCAGACACCACAGAGCACAGGAGGCTGCATTGGGACCACCGCTATGGGATGTGAGTACCATATATTGCACAGCGACCCCACAGAGCACAGCGACCCCACAGAGCACAGCCACCCCACAGAGCACAGTCACCCCACAGAGCATAGCCACCCCACACAGCACAGCCACCCCACACAGCACAGCCACCCCACAGAGCACCCCTGTAACACAGAGCACTTCGGACTGTAAGACGGACCCCCATTTGACACATTATTTTTTTTTCCCTGTTTTCCTTCTGAAAATTTGGGGTGCGTCTTATGGTCCGGTGCGTCTTATAGTCCGAAAAATACGGTATGTGTACTTTGACCGCCTTTGGTTTTTGGCTCCTATTCTGGATCTGAGACCGTAAGTACATACATCACACCACATAACACATATGCTGTTTAGGCTGACATCTCCAACATGTTCTATTCCCATTAAATTTCCTAACAGAACTCAGTCCAACCTCACTGAGAGGGAGACAGGCTCCGACTCAGAGGCCATTATAGACCCGGTTGGGGGAGGTGAAGAGGTGGCTGGCCCATCTTCTGACCCTCCCAGCTGCATTCTCCAAGCTTCCCAAGCACCAGGACCTGACCAAACAGCTGCACCTCTACCTGTACCTGACCCACCAGCTGCAGCAGCAGCTCCCAGTGTTGAGGAAGCAGAAAACAGTAGCAGCCCCACTGTACCTCTGGGATCTCTGGGGGTCTCCCCCAGCCTGCTGCAATATCCCGCCATGGGAGAAGACGTCGAGACAACACTGCCTCTGATACCCGGAGGCATGTGGACACTGGAGTCCTCAATTATCTTTCAAGGGCAGCTGTGGATGAGGGTGAGGAGGCGTATTCACGTAGCCTTGCCCGATAGCTTGTCACCTACCCCGTGAGGTCAGGCTCCATGTGAGAGGATCAATTCAGATCCTAATTGACGCATGCACACCCCCCAATACCCCATATGAGGTGTTTGAATTCCTTGAGAGGTGACAGCTCTCACCCCATAACCTTCTGCGCCTTACCCTCCACCAAAATGTGCATGCTCAATTAGGATCTGAGGATCCTTCTGCACATGCGCCTACACCTCAACCCATTCCCCCACAAAACCAACCTTGGCAACAACAGGGTCAAATGGCAGGCTATAACCCAACTTCCCAATATGGCCACTTGTACAGATCTAGTGTTGGAGGCTGGTCCCAACCTGGATTTGGTCAGCATGGTCATATTGGGGGGTATGATTCTCGTGGGTAGCAGCTTCCCCAGGAGTATAATCTCCATTATCTTTATGGCAATGTGCCCACACACCAACCTGACTGTGGGCAGATGTTAGCTCAGGGCCCTGAAAATCCACCCCAACAGGGTGATGGTCAAGGTGGTCATCAAAGCCAACAACATAGAGACGCTGGTCACCCGCCAACCCCACCACCCCACACCACCAGCTCTGATTTGTTATTTTTCTTATATATTATGATTTCAAACCCAGTTTGTTATTTTTTTTACATTTATTTTACAACATTTTGTGTAAAGCATGTTTGCACTAATCTGAAAGCCTCAAAAAACCATATGGTACAGATATTGTCTTCAGTGGGCTAAGTGAAAGTTTGTTATTTTGATTTTGTATTATTATTTATACCAATGTTTGTTATTTTTTTATCTTTACTTTTACT
Organism: Oophaga sylvatica; assembly: GCA_033576555.1. NCBI lineage: Eukaryota > Metazoa > Chordata > Amphibia > Anura > Dendrobatidae > Oophaga > Oophaga sylvatica. The sequence continues at coordinate 134,663,536 of JARQOD010000005.1, read as the reverse complement.
CCATGTTGGCTATTGCATATTTGCACTAGTCTAATCTTACAAATCAACAATATGGGTCACATATGGTGTTCATTAGTCATAGTGATAGTTTGTTATATTCATTATCTATTATTATTTATTCCAATGTTTGTTGTTTTTTTATTTTTACTTTTACTCCATGTTGGCTAATGCATATTTGCACTAGTCTAATTTTACAAATCAACCATATGGGTCACATATGGTGTTCACTAGTCATAGTGAAAGTTTGTTATTATCATTATCTATTATGATTTATTCAAATGTTTGTTATTTTTTAGTACTTATTTTGGTACTTGTTGTGTAATAATGCAGACTTACAGTATTGTGCTTTGAAGACATATACCATATGACTAAAATATGGTAGTCACTACCTCAAGTGAGAGTTTGCACATATAAGAACATATTTTTATAGAAAGTTTGGACTCTTCTTTCATAAGTTCTTTCTACTAAACTACCAACACATCTGTTATGAACATTAACACCAGACACAAATACTATGTCAGAGAAATTTTTTTTTTATCCATAGACACTGAACAACATTACAGCATTGATAATGCCTCATCTTGCCAGGTTCTAGTACCTTGAGGTGACACAAAATACTGGGTAAAGATATCATGGGTTTTCAGTCCTGAGAGTCGACGACGTAAAGGGATGACATGTGGCCTAGACATATCCCCATTGGTCACCACACTTTCACCAACATCAGATGGGCCACAATCATGCATTCTAGTGAAATTATGTAGGACAACACATGCTTTGATGACCTCATTGACATTGACTTCACTCAGCTGAATAGCAGACTGGAGGACCCGCCATTTTGCACATAGAATGCCAAAGGCACACTCCACCAGGCTCCGGGCCCGTGATAGGCGCAAGTTGAAGATCCTGCGACGGTGGTCAAGGTTTCGTCGTCTATATGGCCTCATAACATTCCTTGATAGTTGGAAGGCCTCATCCCCAACTACAACATACGGCACAGGTTCAAGATTGGAGCCAGGAAGTTGACGTGGTGGTAGGTGCAACTCGTTATTGCGCAGCCGCAGACTCATAATGGAAGAATTCTAGAGTCTCCAGTTCTTCCATAGGCCCCAATGTCTACAATTATAAACCTGTAGTTACTGTCAACCAGAGCCAACAGCACTACAGAAAAATATTGTTTATAATTATAGAATTGGGACCCTGAGTTCGGCGGCTTACGTACACGGATGTGCTTCCCATTCAGGGCTCCTATACAATTTGGAAACTGGCATTGCTTCTCAAATCCCCTGGCAATCCTCATCTAGTCTTCCATCTTGGGCTCAGCCATGACCACTTGATGAAGTCTGTCCCAGAGTTGTGAGCAGGTATCACAAACAATGCCAGATATTGTGGATCTCCCAATCAAAAACTCCATATAGAGTGCGGCATATGAAATGGCAGTTGTCAGGAACCTACAATTAAACAAATGTAGAGAGAAAAATCATTACACCAGCCCAAAGGTTTCACAAATGCACTATACATAACCATAACAGGATTTAATTTACAAATAATCATAACTTAAATTATACACAAGTCAAAGGACTATGTGATTTTGACATACACATCATTGCTCTGGTAGTTCGAGCTGATATATGGGATATATTATGAGGATATTTAAGCAACAGCCATAAGAGTAAAGGCAAACTTGTGGGAAAACACATCATCAACAGACATTATATACCGTATTTTTCGGACCATAAGATGCACTTTTTTCCCCCCAAAATTTTGGGGAAAATGGAGGTGCGTCTTATGGTCCCAACATACCTAAAAATCCAGTGGCGGCGGTCCCGGTGGCGGCGTTGGCAGCCTCCTTGTGGTGTGGTGGTGTCTGGCCAGCAGCGGGGCTCTGTGCTGCGTTGGGGGCTCCGCCGGCATTTCCCTATTAGCCGGAAGGTCCCCCGCAGCTCCGCTGCTGTGGCCTCCTGATAGATGTCCGCCAGGGGCCTCCGGTGGCGGTCCTGACGCAGCCTTCTGTGCGGTGTTGTCGGGGCAGCAGCGGGCTCTCTGCTGTGTGGAGGGCTCCGCCGGCATTTTGCTCTTAGCCAGAAAGCCCCCGCAGCTCTTCTCCCTCCTTCAACGCGGTGGCGTCCTCAAACATGGCCGCCAGGGGCCTCCGGTAAGATGGCCGCCGAATCTCATTAAAGTCTCGGCAACGAGATCTCTTCCTGAGACTTGAATGAGATTTGGCGGCCATCTTACCGGAGGCCCCTGGCTGCCATGTTTGAGGACGCCACCGTGTTGCAGGAGGGAAATCTTACTGGAGGCCCCTGGCGGCCATGTTTGAGGACCCCACCGCGTTGCAGGAGGGAGAGGAGCTGCGGGGGGCTTTCTGGCTAAGAGCGAAATGTCGGCGGAGCCACCCACACAGCACAGAGCCCGCTGCTGCCCCGACACCACTGCATGGAAGGCTGCATCGGGACCGCCACCGGAGGTCCCTGGCGGCCATATTTCTTGAGGCCACCGCGTCGCAGCTGTGGGGGGGCTTTCCATCTTAGAGGGAAATGCCGGTGGAGCCCCCCACGCAGCACAGAGCCCCGCTGCTGCCCCAACACCACAGAGCACAGGAGGCTACATTGGGACCACCGCTATGGGATTTGTGAGTACCATATATTGCACAGCCACCCCACAGAGCACAGCCACCCCACAGACCACAGCCACCCCACAGACCACAGCCACCCCACAGACACAGCCACCCCACAGAGCACCCCTGCAACACAGAGCACCACCACCGCACCAGCCTGGACCACCGAACGACCCCTGTGACCACTCCTCTACCTGTGCTGATCTCTTTGCTGGTAACCTAAATTCGGACTGTAAGACGGACCCCCATTTGACAATTTTTTTTTTTTCCCTATTTTCCTTCTGAAAATTTGGGGTGCGTCTTATGGTCCGGTGCGTCTTATAGTCCAAAAAATACGGTAGCTGAGGAATACATACCGTAATGTAAGAAGAAGTCGCTCCTCGGCAGAGATAGCTTTGCACATCCAGGTGTCCTGGAAGGTGATCCCTGGGCGCACGATCTCCAACAAAACATCAAATGTGGCAATGCTCATCCGACAATAGAGAAAAAACTTGTCGGGATGAGTCCGCAGAGATGCATAAAGATGGTGAAAATGGCCTTTAGTGAGGCGTTGCCTCAAATGCGGATGCACCCACATTCATCTCGTCCTGCGCGGAGCAACGATCACTGGGAATGGCTGCCCAAAGTGGCGGGACAAAACCCAGTTGTACAGAACTCGATCAGTTGGGGTGAACTAAAGAGTGTCAGACATTTTGGCAACCAAACAGCAGTACTCCAACACAAGCACATCACCAAAATGGCCTGATTGGGGGCTGCCACCTGATGCAGAGCCAATACTGTAAATAGGCTTGCTGATGATGGTTTCAATGATTTTCTGGCCTAAAAACTGTTAAATGTCCATTTTGCAAGGTTGCGAGAAAAAAAACGCTATACGGATGCCATACGGATTGCATACGGATGCTTACATGCGCAATATACGCAGCCACACCTCGACAACGGATGAAATTCTGATCACTGTGCTGGGAACATTTCTGCATATTACGGCCATACAATACGGTCCGTATTTTTATAAGTTGAGTGTTACTCCAGCCTAACACAGACTTCTGGAGAAATAAGTGTTTGGGGTCCATGCAAGGACACTTGGTGGGCCCATCATTAATTGTGTGACCATTCTCTATAGCTGCAGATGTAAGATAGGGGTACTCTATCAACAAAAAACAATAGCTTTCTGCTTATAATTAGATTGCATCAACTACACTGGGTTATTGAGTTTAAAGAACCACAACTAGAAAACATTTACCATTTGAAATTTTCCCCAAAAATTTGATTTTCGGTGGAACTTAATACTGTAGATACTTAATTGCCCAAAAATGGCTATATAACACTCCGATATCCCCTGTGACTGTATTGAAGTCCCTTTGAGTTTCTTAATGCAAACACAGCTTTATTAATGCTCAACTTATCTCTAATAGTCTGGCTAGGTGAAAGTGGATGGTAAGCAGTGTTAAGTAACAAGATATTTAACAACACATGGCAGTATCAGACTTGTTAGGCTACTTTAATTTATGAGGCAGATAGCTATTTTCCAGATTCCGAAAATTTGTCATTTGTATTTAAAATAAATAATGGTTTCCTTGTCTATAACACACAAGACTTAGTTTCAGGATTCTTTTTTACTACCTAAATTATTCCAAAGGGTATGAACTGCTGTTAAAAAGTTGTAGTACAGGGTGGGCCATTTATATGGATACACCTAAATAAAATGGGAATGGTTGGTGAATTAAACTTCCTGTTTGAGGCACATTTGTATATGGGAGAGGGAAAACTTTTCAAGATGGGTGGTACCATGAAAGAATAAAGTTATGTTAAAACCAAGCAGACCATTGTTTTTCTTGTGAAATTCTCAATAAGTTTGATGTCACATGACAAAAAATAAAGTTAGATCCAAAATGGCTGACTTCAAAATGGTCGCCATCCATCTTGAAAAGTTTTCCCCCTCCCATATACTAGTGTGCCACAAACACGAAGTTGATTTCACCAACCATTCCCATTTTATTTAGGTGCTTGCACATAATTGGCCCATCCTGTATACTGCAGTATATCACAAATCAATTAATTCACCATAACACTAACTGTGCAGGTACAGCATCTCCGTATCTAGTTTTGAATTAGTATTCACAGACTGACTACTAGTCCACTTTTTAACGTGCTTCATTACTAGTGCAGTAGTGCAACACAATCCAATTTTAGCTATTTTCTGCCTCTATATGGACATAGCTGTGCACTCTCACCACCTATCCCTACTCTTATCTTTTATACTGGTTGTGACAGTCCCCCTGATTGGCTGAGCTAGACCATATTATGTGATAGCTACAGGCAGCGTCGGACTGGAACACCTTGGGCCCACCAGAGAAAATCATTCTTGGGGCCCACTATGTAGCTACATAGAAATAAATACAAGACCACAAATTGTGCAGTAAAACACACTAATATCAGGGTATAATATAAGGTAGTACATGTCTTAATTATGTAGCAGGAGTTGGGGTAGCCTCCCTCATAGATTATAAAGCAGCCCCCTCATAGGGCATAATGCTGCCCCCCATAGGGGATAATGTTGCCCCCCTCATAGAGGATAATGCTGCCCCCCCTCATAGGGTATAATGCTATATATATAATAGATAGATAGATAGATAGATAGATAGATAGATAGAATAATAGATAGATACCATATATACTCGAGTATAAGCCGACCCCCCTAATTTTGCCACAAAAAACTGGGAAAACTTATCGACTCGAGTATAAGCCTAGGGTGGAAAATGAGATTATGCCCCATATGCTGCCCCATGTATTATGCCCCACAAGATGCTCCATAGATTGTGCCCCATATGCTGCCCATGTATTATGCCCCCATAGATTGTGCCCCCATAGATGCTCCACAGATTGTGCTCTCATAGATGCTCCATAGATTATGCCCCCATAAATGCTCCTTAGATTATGCCCCCATAGATGCTCCTTTGATTATGCCCCCATAGATAGCTCCTTAGATTTGCCCCCATAGAAGCTCCTTAGATTGTGCCCCCATAATGCTCCTTAGATTATGCCCCCATAGATGCTCCATAGATTATGCCCCCATAGAAGCTCCATAGATTGTGCCCCCATAAAGCTCCATAGATTATGCCCCCATAGATGCTCCATAGATTATGCCCCCATAGATGCTCCTAGATTATAGCCCCCATAGATTATGCCCCCATAAATGCTCCATAGATTATGCCCCCATAATGCTCCTTAGATTATGCCCCCATAGATTATGCCCCCATAAATGCTCCACAGATTATGCCCCCATAAATGCTCCTACATGATTATGCCCCCATAAGTAATTATGCCCCCATAAATGCTCCACAGATTATGCCCCCATAGATTATGCCCCCATAAATGCTCCACAGATTATGCCCCCATAGATTATGCCCCATAGATGCTCCACAGATTATGCCCCCATAGATTATGCCCCATAGATGCTCCACAGATTATGCCCCCATAGATTATGCCCCCATAGATGCTCCACAGATTATGCCCCCATAGATTATGCCCCCATAGATGCTGCAACAACAAAAAAAAAAGACATACTCACCTCTCGTCGCTGGGGGCCAGGTGCCGGTGTCCTGAGCAGGCGGGGACACCGGCGCGCTATGGGTGACAGGTGCCGGTGTCTCCGCTGGCTCAGGGCCCCGGCACCTGCGATATTTACCTCTCACCGGGTCCACTGCTGAGCGCCGCTGTCTTCAGTCCTCCGGCAGTGAATGCTCAGGCAGGGGGCGCGGCGCTCACTAATGACGTCATCGCGCCCTCTGCCTGAACATTGCAGCAAGAGAGGACGCGAGGACACAGCGGCGCTCAGCGGTTGGAGCGGGTGATAGGTAAGTAATGATATTCACTGCTTCCCACGCCCATGTAGGCGTGGGAAGCAGTGAATATTCATTTCTCTTTAGCAGCGGGGACAGGGGCTCCTGCCTCCTGTCACCCGCTGCTGCTCCGCTGGCACGGGGCCCCCATGGCAGCTGCGTGGTGTGCCGCTATTAGCGACACGCCACCGGCTGGGGGCCCCTGGAGCAGCGGGGGCCCTAGGCAACTGGCCCCTGTATGCCAGCAGGTGCCAGGGCCCCCCAGATGCCAGGGCCCACCGGAGAATCCTCCGGTTCTCCGGTGGGCCAGTCCGACACTGGCTACAGGGAATTATGAGGAATCCACACAAATGGAATCACAAGCTATTCAAACTCGTAGGACTCTGCAAATTTCAGGAAATTTGATTTTCCCCTAATTGATTCAATTACCTCTAACTACAATTACTGGAGGATTTTAAATAGCCTTGGTAAGGGGAGACTCATTCAGTAGTTCTGTTTACTGCTCTGCTTCCTGTATTTGTTTCATTACTTCTTTTGAATGGAGTTAGGATAAGTATACACACTGTATGCTTTTAGATTTTTCTGTTTTCGGCAGAAGATTGACTTCATTTGTCAGGCCATGTGATATATTTTACTTTTTACATGGCAGATTATATTAAACCAATATTAATAAATACAAACAAACAAAAAAAGTAGAGCCTAAAGCAATAACCTACTATGTGTTTGCAAATCGAACTCTTAAGCTTTCTGTTGCCAGATAGATTTTCTCCAGGGGAAAGATTTATGCTCTGAAATTGATGTGGTACAGATATGCTTTCAAACTTCACTGAGATGAGACGGCAATATACAAAAAATGCTGTCAAAATTATTCACTAGAGTCAGAAAGTCAAGAACAACTCATGGGAAAATAAAAATATACCATCAATGATACTGTAATACGAAAGTCTTAGGATTTCTTTCCTGTCACTGGATTGTAAAAGTGCAGAAAATGTACCTAGAGTTGCAAGAATTAATTGAAATTCATTTTATCATTTGAAAGCATTTTTTTTCCTTTTGAGGAATGTGTCTGTGCAGTTCTGCAGATGACAAGCCATCACCATTACTTGTCAGGCAGATTAACATCTGTGAATAATCTGCCCCTACATTCACTGACGGATCGTGCAAAAAGGAGACAATGACAGAATCAATGAGAAGTGTAAGAAAAAAAATTCTGTGACACATTCAGGGGTACAAGAAATGTATTCTATCTCTGTACATCGCTGACTAAATATAGTACTTGACAAAGTTCGGCAACAGCCCGGACATCAAAAGAAAAATTCACTAAATATAACATATACATAATGTGCCTACCTGGCATTACTCACTTCATGAGGTAAATTCACCATATAATAACAACTTAAAGAGCACTCATTATAACAAGTGTTTGTAATAAAGATTGTCATTGTGCAGGCTTAATTATGCTTCACTGCTTCATGTGTTAAATGACATTTGCAGCAGGATGACTAATTTTTCCTTTTTTTCAAAGTTTAACCAGTGTATAAGTTTCCTTTTTGGAATTCTAAAACTGTATAGAGTTGAAGGATTAAAAATACTTTTTCCATCTATGTAACTATATAAAGATAAGTGTTCTTCAGTAATCACATTAAAAATAATTACTTGTTTTTTAAATGTATGTATGACATCCTTCTAGTAAATTTCATTTGTTCTGGTCAGGCTGTAATCACACATTAATTTAGCCGTTAAAGGGTCGTAAAGAGAGAGTCCTCTGTTCATCATGATCTTCAGCTATTAGCACGAATGTTGCTTGAGTTCAAAGACTTTCTCTTTGGAGAACCCATCCTGTCCTGCATTACACAACTTAGAAACGGGCACTGTGTTATGCTTTATTTCCCCTGTAGAAGAGCAGCAGGGAGACTGAAGACTTATTGCCAGGTTTTACTACAGATTTTAGATGATGGCTTGTGTAAGGCTTAATCACAGTTTACAGTATTGTGAGAGATTTGTGATGTAATATATGATCTGGCCAGTAGAGGCCAGTGTCAAGAGGCTTGTGTTGCAGCTCAGGGGTTTTTGGTGGTTGGGGGTTGGTGGGTAGTTGGGAGCAGTCGAAGGAGAGTCCAGTTGAAGTGAAGCTGCGGATCCTTGGAGAAAGTCAGGATAGGGCAGTGTGTCTGTGGATGTGTTGTTGGTGACTCTGGGACGCATTGTTTGTCTTGACATGAGCCGACTCAGTGAGGTCAACCTAGTACAGAGCATCTTGGACTAGACCACTTGAGGCCTTATCTCCTGGAACTTAGGGAAGCCTGGCGTAGGAGAGATCGGCATTCCCTAAGATCTTTAAGACGTCATTTCATGTCCAAGTACTAACAGACTAAAGGGTATGCCACACTAAACAATATCGCTAACGGGATCGCTAAAAAACGTCACTATTTAGCGATCCCATTAGCGATGTTGTTGTGTGCGGCAGCTTCCAGCGACGAGCTTCCTGCTGTGATCTCGCTCGTCGCTGGAATCGTTCCGGACCCTACTTTCTCGTCGGCGCTCCCGCTGGGTAAGTATATATCGCTAGTGTGGCACCTTTTCTTAGCGATTTAGCGGTACTTTTGTACCGCTAAAGTCGTTAAGAAGATCGCTAACGGCGATAGCGTCGTTAACTATATCGCTAAATGTGGCCGCACTTAGCGATATAGAAACAATCCCGCTAGCGATCGCATTAGTATGCGTCGTTATCGTGATCGCTAGCGGGATTGTTTAGTGTGGCAGTACCTTAAGGGTATGTTCATATTGGGTGTTTCTGCTTCATTTTTTTGCTGTTTTTTATGTTAATTTTCAGCTGCTTTTTACAGTACAAGCAAAGCCTATGAGATCTCAGAAATCTCTTTCACACACATTGTTTTTTTTGTCATCAGGATTTTGCGTTGATGTTTTGACAGAGCATGTCACTTCTTTCAGCGTTTTTTCAGCGTTTTTCACCCATTGACTTGAATGGATGGTGAAAAAATGCTGCAAATACGCACGTTGATTTTTTTTGCAGCATATGTGCTGCAGAAAAGTCAAGGACAGCAGGATGTGACCTCACAGTCAACTCTGCTACATCTAGATGGCAGGCTGCATGATGCGTCCATACAGCCTGTCATCCAGCAGAGCGGACCCGAACCCCATTCACTTGAATGGGGGGCCCGACAATACAGTGTTTGACACGCTGTCATATGCATGACAAAAGACAACGTGAGTGCTCAGCTGTGATCAGAGGTATAAAGTCTACCTCCGGTCATTGGTGTCAGCAGATGGGATTACTGCTCCCATCATCCGACACCTGCTGGTGCTAATAACAGTGAGAACAGGAGCGTATTCATTAGCTGGCTCCTGTGCAGTAAATAAATAATTTAAAAAAACCTGCAAGGATTCCCCTGTATTTTTGATAACCAGCCAGGCAAAACTCACAGTTGGGGGCTGCAACCTTCAGCTGTCAGCTTCAGCAAGGCCGGTTATCAAGAATAGAGGGGTCCCCATGCTGGTATTCTCAGGCTGGTAAGAAGCCATGGATTTTGGCCCTCCAGCCTAAAAATAGCAGCCCGCAGCTGCCCAGAAAAGGCGCAACTATTAGATGTGCCTATTCTGGCACTTTGTTTTCCCACTTGCCCTGTAGCGGTGGTAAGTGGAGTTCATATTTGTGGGGTTGATGTCACCTTTGTGTTGACAGGTGACATCAAACTCATGGCTTAGCAATGGAGAGGCATCTATAAGACACCTATCCATTACAAATCCGATAGTTGTATTGTAAATAAAGACACAGCCAGAATAAAGTCTTTTATTAGAAATAAAACAAATCACAGTTTTCCATTTTTATTTAAAAATAACAAACACAGTAATACTCACCTAACGCCTAATTCGACCGAAGCCCTCATCTCCTGTAATAAAACTAAAATTAAAAAACAATAATATACTATACCTGTCTGTCGTTCTGTCCCACGCCGTAGTCCACGTCAGGGGGATTAATAGTTTTCAACCTGAACAGTGCCAAGATGCGACCGTCCTGGCTGAGAAACACTGGTGAATGAGCTGCTGGGAGTGCAGCATCGGTGACTAGCGGTGACATCACTGAGGCTCCGTTCCTAGCCGGGATAAACTGTGGTGACCTTGGTGAGATCCCCGCTAGCACCATGAGAAAGTCGCACAGTACAGAGGTGAGTTTACCGCAGTTCAAATTCTCCCGGTGAACTCGCCTCTGCACCGTTTTTGCCGCAGCTTCTTTCCTACCAAGAAATCAGGTTTTGCTGCAGAAAAAAAAGCAGCAAAAATGCCCAGTATGAACGTATCCTAAGAATTATGATTGTTGGTGAACCCTTGTATCTGCTATCTGTACACAATGTATCGAGCCAGAATACCACAGCTCCATATATTGTGTAGTGGCCACTCTTGGTTACTGCAACTGAGTTCCTTCTAAAGTAAGTGATAGCTTAGTTGCATTACCCAAGACTCTACTCAACGTATGAAGATGTGGTGTTCTGGCTTTGCACAGTTTATGCTTCTTGTAACCATGGGATCTGATAAGAGCTGAGCACGCTGCGTGTTGGAGCACACTGATTTGATATTGATGACTTATCCTATGGATAGTGCATAAACATCAAAGTCCTGAACTACCCCTTTAATATGTAATCAATTCTATGACATTAAAGTAAATTTTTGTCTAAATATACAAAATGAATTAACCTCATTTATGATTGCATGCATCATACGCTCATGGGCAAAATGATCTTCCAAATACATATTTGCTTCCCTGCAGGAAAATTAATCCAGAGATTTGTTTCTCATAGCTACTCCTCAAGTACAGCAGTTGATATATAACATAAGAGTCTAATACAGTAACAAATTACCTAGAATATTCATGATTGGTCTAGTAAAGTTGAGTCCAGTCTCACAGACAGAAGATTCTCTGTGTCACTTTCACATCACATATACATCATGAGATTGTATGAGCTGCACAATATGTCTAGAGCATTATCCATTCACAGGATTGCCTGCACAATTGCCGCTGGGAGTTTTCTGAACTGTTAGTCGAGCTACTGCTGTAACATTCCTGGCTGCTGCCAGTGTCGCCCTTGGTTTCATCATGCAAATGCTGCAATCAATAGTGATTGCAGCATTTTGAATGTTACAAAGAAGAAGGGTGCTCTCCAGGAACTCTCACCTTATCACCTTCCCACCCTTGACGCAATTGCGGGGAGCCATTGTTTGTCATGGGGCCAGAGGTCAAATAATGTCTGCCAAGTATGGTTGCCTTTTTGGATCCATCCATAAGAAGAATTTAACAGGCATTCTGCCAGTATCAAACCGGACAAATCTAATGCATTGCAATATATTTGTATCATGGCGCCACTCAAAGAATCTTACGCGAAATGCACTTTGTGATCTGTCACCTCCCAGCATCAGGTAGTAACTTTGAGTCCTGCTACTCCAGGGGACCTCTATAAGCACTTCTAATGGATATCATGACAGGGTGAATTTATTATGGACTCTGTGGCTTTTGAGTTGATTTGGTACCTTGCCACATTTATCTCTCTTTTTATACATCCTAAAATTTTGTTTGCTTCTGCTGCCGCTGCTTGACATTGAGTACTGTTGCTGAATACTCAAGTTCTTCTCCTGTTCTGTAGTCCAGAGTATACTTCTATTTAATGTATATGCAGCAATAGGGTTACTCCATCCTAGGTACATTACCCTATATTTATCTACATTAAACCTCATTTGCCAAGTGCTTGCCCATTCATTAATCTTATCCAGTTAGTTTTGCAATATTGCAATATCAAGGTCAAATTTTAATATCCTACAGAGTTTGGTGTTGTCAGCAAAGACTGACACTTTACTCTTAATTCCATCCAAAGGTCATTGTATGACGATAACCTGGAATGAAAGCTCCATTCCTTATACTTTTCTAGAACTTTCCACACAGACAAATACTACACCCATTATGTTTAGCAGCACAGAGCCAAACCACCGCCCTCTCCCCCCTTCCCCCTTGTGCCTGCAGCCTCCCAGCCTGCACACATAGTGTAATTTGAGATGCCAGTGTTTGATTTTTCCCTCCTCACCGCGGGCATCTCCTTTGTGTCCAGCATGTGCTTTTTCCCCATAGACAATAATGATAATCTAATCATTTGGTCATAAAACGCTGCGAGTTTATGATAGAAACACGAAAGCTACAGTTCTGCAACATGCTCCTATCAGGTTTCACTACAGTGGTTCTGGCTAAGTTCCAGCCCCAACAGAACCAGAGAAATGGATTTCTCTGGAGCAGAGTGGAATAACTAATCTGAGTTTGAACTCATTAGTAGTGTTGAGCGATAGTGCTCGATATCTAAAAATATCGTATCGAAATTGTATCGCCGATAGCACTAAATATCGTCGATATCCGATTTCGATAGCGGAAGTCCCATGTAAGTCTATGGGAACAAAATATTGCAACAAAAAAAACCCTTTCTTACGTTGTAAACACAAAATATACACACATAGAATACATATATATATATATATATATATATATATTTATATATATATATATACATGTCATTGTGACATATATATGCATATATTTATAGTTTATACACTTCTACATAGTAAAATAGACTCTGATTCAATTGCCGGGTAAAGCCGTGACATACCCCATAGAAGTCGACGGGCTCGGTGCCGAGTACCCCCAAAACCTCTGGCTCTGTGCGACTCAACTTGGGCGTCACGAACAGGATTCTGTAGCTCGCTATAAGCGAGTCCTGTGTGCCTGAATTGAACTGGTTTTGTGCTTGAGAATTGCTAAAATCATCAGAGAATGTATTTGCTATTTTTCCGCCATATCTGCGTCACGACGAGGCACTGGTGAAGAAGAAGGGCGTGCTCTTCATGGGTGTACACTCACTCAGTGGCGCGAAGACGATGGCCGACCACTGTAAATGGTACTGCAATGTAACATCGTGCCCCACAGCTCTTCAGTTCCGCCTCCTCATCCTCCTCAGTGTGTGGAAACTAACACGAAGGTCCCGCCTCCCTACAAAAGAGGGGCCCTCTCCAGATGCTAATGACACATGTGACTTGGCAGAGATGGCTAATGGACACGAGCAGAAGTGTGAAGGGATGGAGCAGTCAGAGCTCTCCCCCCACGGAAGCGACCCGATCGCCACGGAATCACCGTTGGGCACCTGGCCTGGAAACCCTCCTACGCTGCAAGAAGCGGCGGATACCCTAAGAGGTCTGGCCCGGCACCGGGAGGAGGTCGCCAGGATGGAAGCCAGCTGGCGTGCCCTAAAACTAAACTTGGAGCGGCCCCAATCCCTCTTACCTGAAGTGTCTGTACCGGAAGGTGAGGCACCCATTCTAGTAGAGGAGTCCTTGCAATGTGATCCGGTTGACGTTGTCGCAGTGGAGGCACCCGTTCCTGCAAAAACCGCAGCACCGTCAGCACCCCAGATCCCGCTGTCTGCCCCCGTCGCTGAGACAGAAGAAGCGACACCCGTCCTCATGGAGGAGGCCGCGCAGGCACCAGAGCACTACCTGCCTGTACCGGAGCCTCGACTGTCATCTGATTTAGAGCCGTCTGCTTCCTCCGCAGGGGAGCGCCGCCAGGACTGGGGGGCGACAGGAGAGCTGCCGCAAACCGGACACTGTAAGCTGCAGTGGAGTGGTGGAGACATGGAGCAGCTGGTGGAGGAGAATTACAACCGGCGTCAGGAGTAAGAGTGGAGACGTTGGGAGCGGGAAGCAGAGCGACAAAGGGAGCAGCGAGAAACCCTAAAACTTCGCCAATGTCACCTGGAGAAGGACCGGGCAGATAAGGACCGGATGAGAAAGGATAAAGGAACCTGTGTGAGCCGCGGCGTAAGGGTGCAGTACGGAGCTTTAAATTGAAAGGTGGGTGGGGCTTCATCAAGGAGCCTGGACTTTATTTAGAAGTCTTTGTGAACCGGCGGGACGTGGAGGCTCACCTCCCAGAAGGACACCCGGGGAGGGACCTGTTGCCAGGAGACTTGGTGACTTACACCCGACACTGGGGTTACAATGGATGGTACGCCCTAAATGTTACCAGGTGCGACCCCTACTCCCCAGTGTGTCAGGAACCTGTGAGACCCTCGGAGCCTTCAGCCTCCCACATCCAGGCCTCTGCAAAAGTGCCCACCCCACGCTGTAAATCTCCCAAGCCTCCCTCAGTGGTCTCCTCAGCAGCCCCAGCTATGGACATGATAAGTATAGCTGGCCCGTACCCGGCGCCTGTTAGGCCCCCTGGGGTTCGTTCAGTCCGGGACATAGGGTTCCAGACCCGGAGGGAGATGAAAGAGGTGGCCACACAGACCCAGATAGCGGGTCACGACTTGACTGTACAGGCCACACGACATCATCAGGTCCTGGTGGTCCTTGGTGCCTCGGATGTTTGGCAAGCATCAGAAGAGTACCAGGTGGTACCTGGAACACCCCTGCCAAAGAAGTATAAATAACCTGGACAGGGTCCCTGTATGTAAATAGTTAAATTGTTGATAAATAGTTAAATTGTTTATGTACCCGGACGGGTGAATGTTTATAAAAAAGTTTTTTAATTTAATAAAAAAAAAAAAAACACAGTTTTCATTACTTTTATTACAGTCTCATCCTGCGACGCCATCGATATCCTGTAAAAAAATGAAAAAAAAAAAAAGTATACCACCTGACCGACGCAGTCCATAGTAACGAGTGTCCCACGACGATCCAGCTCTGCTACATCAGAATCCCGGCGCAGCACAGCTGATTACCTGCTTCCCCGGCGGTGACGTCATCGGACTGGTTTACGGCCGGGATTACCCTGCAGTCACTGCAGTTATCGCGAAAAAACTGCATGTGACCGCCAGGGAGAAGATAATGGCGGCCATCAAGCAGTCCAGGACGTGACCGCCGGAGATCTTCTGCCAGGTAAGTGCCGCTGACTCCTGACAGACCCGACCGACGGACACTCACAGTGACAGTGACAAATCCGATTCCGGTATTCGATAAGACGAAAATATCGAAACGAATTATCGAAAGGCCGATAGAGCTAATATCGGCCGATAGCCGATATTTGCATTATCGTATCGCTCAACACTAGTGTTGACTAGTGTTGACAGACTAGTGTCTGTCTGGTTGCGAAAATAGGGCGGGAGCCCACGCCTTTTTTTTCAGCAATTTTACACCTCATATATATATATACATGTGTAGCCTTTCCGGGGGGTTTAGCTCTAGGATCGCTGTCTGGGTAGACAGAATGGCACGGAAACAGTTCATTCAGACAGCAGTTTGGTGAAAACTGGCCGCAACCAGTTTTATTAAAGTCCACAGCACACAGATAAAAACAAATCATAACAGAAAACCTGGGCTTGTCTAGCCACTAAATTACACTTAGATAGATGGCCCTCTCTATCCGGGACCCAGACTCTACCAGTCTGTGCCCAAAACAACACATATCACATATGTTACCAGTATGGAGTTTCACAGACACTCCTCTTTATGTCCGAAGGCAACTCCAATGTCCAGACTTGAGAGAGGTCACCTCCTATTCAGTCGCTATTCGCACGGATTCTCACTGCGACTACTCCTGTGTCCGGGGTACTTCCTGCACCCAGACTGAGATAGCTCACACTCTTAGAGACTGCTTCCTTGTGCCAGGACACCTCCCTGTGTCCGGGCTAAAGACAGCTCCCACACTCTTGGAGACACCTTCTGTGTCTGGACCCCTTGTCCAGACTGAATGAGCTCTCTGACTGTGCTCCCAAGCACCTACTTCTGGCTTCCTAATCAATACCTGAGTGGCCACAGGTTTGAGCTGCAAACGTGTACTTGAATGGATGGTGTAATGACCTTTCTCCACCACTAGTTTTACAAAGGCACACATTTCCCTCATACAAGTCAGCAAAGTACCTGTGAAATGTACACCCCATTCAATACATACGCTCTCACTGTCTCACATATCCCCTCCCTCTTCTCCAGACCGGAGGGCTGGTCATCCAGACCGGAGGGCTGGTCAACAACCCAAAAGAGACAGTGAACTCCGAACACTGCCTCAGCACTATACTTCTATATAGGTCAGGGACACTTGGTTCCGGTGAACCACCATACTCGTCTCCCAACATCACCTGCAAAGGAATTTCATCTTTATCACGGTCATTACCATTATCAGTATCATCACTATTATGATTAGCATCATCATCATTATGATCATCATCATCATTATCATCATCATCATGATCATCACATAAGTTTAAGCTTGTGGGGTTGAACACATAATATATCCAATCACCTCAACCCACAGTTCACACAGAGACCATGTACTTGTCCCTTGCTCTGTTCAGCCCCGGAATATTAGTCAATGACATTCGCTCATTCCTTAGGGACCTACCGTCTGTCATTGTCACAGACTTCGTCCAGTCACATTTCTGGGACGTAACCTTGTCAGGTCTCCCCTTCGCTCCCAGTGGTCAATCGTAACCTTGTCAGGTCTTGCCTGGGTATCTAAGGTCCGGTTAGACTCCGTACTGTCCTGTACTCTATCGGGTCGTCTGTGTGGGCCTCTCAAACCTGAGTTACTGGAGGTCTCACTACCTCTAAACCCACGCCCACTACCCTCAGGACGTCTTGAAAGGTCCCTAACTTCAGCCTTAGCTGTTCTGTTATTTAGGGGGCCCTTTCTCTGTCGGGTCTCACTATTCTTAGACGGCTGCCATCTTCTGCTGCTCAGATGATGCTGTCTATCTACTCGCTGTCTAGCGAGATTCAATTGTTCTACCTCTCGCAGGTAGGTCACACGGTACGCCACCAGCATGCGCACATATTCCAGACTTTCTTCTGTTCCTATAGCGTAGAATGACACCATGCCGTCTTCATCTGGTATCCAGTCCCGACGATCACGTGGACTGCTTACTTTCACCACACCAGACTTCTTCACCATTATCTGCATGGCTCGGCCATTTCTCCCGATCAGCTTTCTCACCAGAACATGAGGCACCCGGATGACCTCTTCCTGTAGACTGTGAGCTTTTCTCATAAGCTTTAGTTGTCTAACGGTTTGTTCTGTCTTCAACCGGAGAAACCGCTTTGTGCGAATACATCGCCAGTGCATGTCACTTAGGATTGCCACCCTCTTCACTGTAACTTCAGTCGTGGACAAGACCACCAGCTGTTTAGCTCCTGAGGTTGAGTACACCTTATAGGCTCCCACGGCCTTCTTAAACGCTTCATGCACAGACTCACGGGTGCATTCTTCTCTCAAGTCCTCGGGTACATCTACGAGGCACTTGTACCGACACGTTTCTGTCTCACCAGTGGTTTCCAGACGATCAATCAGCTCAGGTTCAGGGACAACTGACTTTCAGCTTCTTCCCCCTTTACACTTCTTCTGAGCTGACTCACAGCTACAATTTCGTGAATTTCCGTCCGGACCACTTCCATTTCATATTTATCTTCCGTTACCACACTCTTAGCTCTCCTCAGGTCTATCTTCTGGCCAAAGGGAGCGAGTGCAACGTGTTTGCCCTTTTCTTTCTCCAAGGAGGCCTTGTTCACCGAGTGACACTGTATCAGGCGACTTTTAAGCGCGAGAACTTCTTCCTCTAGTTCCGCCATTCGCCTCTCAGCTGCCCGTCTCTGAAGCTTCTCTTGCGTCCAGTGGGCTTGTAACCACTCCTTGAGCTCCTTGATCTCGGCTCCGACATCCACCGAATCATCCGAACTCACAGCACTCGAGGAAGTATCTGCGTTACACCTCTCATTTCCAGTGGCCAACTCCTGGCCCTGGTCTGTAGCTTCTCTGAGGGACTCCTCCATCTTTTCCCGCTCAGCTTCCATCTGTCTGAGCTTTTCCTTAAGGCGCATCTCCGCCTTCTGGAGAGTATCACAGGACATCTGTAGCTCCTTCACCTGAGCTTCCAGACCTAGGGTCTTTCTGCGCAGATCACCATTTTCATCACGGGTGTCCTGCAGAGTGGTCTCAACCACCTGGCGCATTTGCTCTGCATCCATCTTATCCTCTTCTAGTTTTTCTTTGACCCTGAGGAGATCCACATACTCTTTCTTCATCTGTTGCAGTTCCCTACTGCGTTCATCACACTCCTTCTTGGAGTCACACAGCTCCTGGTTGAGCTGTTCGCGCAGTCGTTCTAGGATTTGTTCACTTCCAGAAACTCCATCCTGCAGCGCCTCCTTCTCACGCTTCAACTGCAAAACCTCTTCCTTGATTTTGCGGCGGTCCTCTTTAATGGCAAAGAACATATTCTGCCACAGGATAACTTCCTCGTTGCCTCCTTTTAGATCTCGCTGGTCTGAGGACACGTCCTCCAGGTTTTCACATAATTGCAGCATGTCACTCTGATACTGCAGCCGAATAGTTTTCAGCTCTTGGCCCTGACTGGCCACCTCCTCTTCTACCTCTAAAGGAGAATCCACACTTGAAGCATAGGCAGACAGTACTACATTCTCTTCATTTCCATTTTCAGCGAGTACTACCGGAACAACCTTTTTGTGGCCCTTGCGCCGTCTACGACGAGAGGAGGACTCTCTTCCCTCGTCTAGCCTCTCCTGACTGAACTCACTTTTTACTTTCATAGTGTCCCAGTCAGCTACAGGGTCTGTGTCACTCCCCATGGTGTTGTGGACTAACAGGTCACCTCCCACTTTGACGTCACCCCCTTCTACTGGAGCTACCCTGTTATCAACGGTCACATTGTCATTTTTAGGAGGTCCCAGCCCACCACCAGTAACAATTTTCATTTTTCCACACTCTACACTCTTGTGAAAATCCGCCCCTTTTTTAGACTCCGCCCCCTTTTTAACAACCACACCGGCAGGGTAATTTTTACACAAAAAATCAGCAGCAGTCTTAGGACTCAGTTCACAACATCTCTTACCACCTCCCCGGGCACTCTGTGACAACACTGGCACCCCCGGAGAGTCCATAGAATGGTCCACTGCCGCCATTCCATACGGTGCCCATGGTTCCCGCACCATGTCCAGTTGCATGTCCAGTAGACATTTCTCAAATATGCGGTCTGACTCGTCAGACCCATTCGTGGCTCCATTCACAGCCATCGCGGAGCACTGTTCACACCAGAACTTCACCGCTTTCCCTTGAAAAAAATCTTCGTGGCCCCGCCGAGCCACAGCACAACTGGATTTGAGTGCGACGACAATCTTCACAACCCCGCCGAGTTGCAGCAAGATGCCTTCGTGACCCCACTGAGTCACAGCAAGATGCTTGTATCCACACTCGTCTTCCATGCTGTCAGACTTCTCTGTCTTCACAACGGCAGACTTCAGTCAAGGCACACACACTACACAGCTTTTTTCCACAGAAAATTCAGCCTTGCTGTGCAAACACTTTTTTTTTTTTTTTTTTTTTCCTTTGCAAAGTCTATTAGGGCTACTGTCTCTTTAAGACTGCTCCACAAACTTTTCTTTTGCTGCTGCACATTCCACAGTCATTTTCACAACAAGTTCAGCTTTGCTGTGCATACATTTTCTCTCTGCAGACCCTATCAGGGCCACTGTCTCTCCAAGACTGCTCCAAACAGACGTTTCTGCTGACACACACTTTTTTTTTTTTTTTTCTGTTGCTATTTCAATAGACTTCACCTTTAATGCTGTCTCTCGCCACTGTGCTGCATACACACTCCAGCACTAACTGTATCAGGCCCTGCGCTGCCCGCATTCTCCACCAATTGTAGCCTTTCCGGGGGTTTAGCTCTAGGATCGCTGTCTGGGTAGACAGAATGGCACGGAAACAGTTCATTCAGACAGCAGTTTGGTGAAAACTGGCCGCAACCAGTTTTATTAAAGTCCACAGCACACAGATAAAAACAAATCATAAACAGAAAACCTGGGCTTGTCTAGCCACTAAATTACACTTAGATAGATGGCCCTCTCTATCCGGGACCCAGACTCTACCAGTCTGTGCCCAAAACAACACATATCACATATGTTACCAGTATGGAGTTTCACAGACACTCCTCTTTATGTCCGAAGGCAACTCCAATGTCCAGACTTGAGAGAGGTCACCTCCTATTCAGTCGCTATTCGCACGGATTCTCACTGCGACTACTCCTGTGTCCGGGGTACTTCCTGCACCCAGACTGAGATAGCTCACACTCTTAGAGACTGCTTCCTTGTGCCAGGACACCTCCCTGTGTCCGGGCTAAAGACAGCTCCCACACTCTTGGAGACACCTTCTGTGTCTGGACCCCTTGTCCAGACTGAATGAGCTCTCTGACTGTGCTCCCAAGCACCTACTTCTGGCTTCCTAATCAATACCTGAGTGGCCACAGGTTTGAGCTGCAAACGTGTACTTGAATGGATGGTGTAATGACCTTTCTCCACCACTAGTTTTACAAAGGCACACATTTCCCTCATACAAGTCAGCAAAGTACCTGTGAAATGTACACCCCATTCAATACATACGCTCTCACTGTCTCACACATGTCATTAAATTTGTGACACATATATATATTTATAGTTCATACACTTCTACATAGTATAATAGCCGCTAATTCAATTGCCGGCTTTTGTGAAAATGCAGAACCCGACATGAAATGACACTTGGTTTACATAGAGTTAACCATGTCTTTTCATGTAGTTTGATATCTGATTTGCACAAACAATTACATGAGTGTAAGTGTGCAAAATTTCACACCTGTAGGGGTTAATTAAAGGTGTAAATTCGTAGCAAAAAAGTCCGTTTTTTTTACAACGAATTTACACCTTTAATTAACCCCTACAGGTGTGAAATTTTGCACACATAGACTGATGTAATTGTTTGTGCAAATCAGATTGCAAACGACATGAAAAGACATGGTTAACCCTATGTACACCAAGTGTCATTTCATGTCGGGTGCTTCTGTCTTTTCACAGAAGCCGGCTTTACCCGGCAATTGAATCAGAGGATATTTTACTATGTAGAAGTGTATAAACTATACATATATGTATATATATATGTCACAATGACATGTATATATATATATATGTATTCTATGTGTGTATATTTAGAATTATCGAAAGGCCGATAGAGCTAATATCGGCCGATAGCCGATATTTGCATTATCGTATCGCTCAACACTAGTGTTGAGCGATACGATAATGCAAATATCGGCTATCGGCCGATATTAGCTCTATCGGCCTTTCGATAATTCGTTTCGATATTTTCGTCATATCGAATACCGGAATCGGATTTGTCACTGTCACTGTCTGTGTCCGTCGGTCGGGTCTGTCACTGTCAGTGTCTGTCGGTCGGGTCTGTCAGGAGTCAGCGGCACTTACCTGGCAGAAGATCTCCGGCGGTCACGGCCTGGACTGCTTCATGGCCGCCATCCTCTTCTCCCCGGCGGTCACATGCAGTTTCTCGCGATAACTGCAGTGACTGCTGGGTAATCCCGGCCGTAAAGCAGTCAGTCCGATGACGTCACAGCCGGAGAAGCAGGTAATCAGCTGTGCTGCGTCGCGATGACAGGCTCTGCCTGTCATTGCGATGTAGCAGAGCTGGATCGTCGTGGGACTGTCGTTAGTTACTATGGACTGCGTCGGACAGGTGGTATACTGTTGGTTTGTTTTTTTTTCTTTTTTTACAGGAGATCGATGGCGTCGCAGGAATGAGAGTACAATAAAAGAAATGAAAAGTGTGTTGTCTCTTTTATTTCATTAAAATACTTTTTTCTTTGCTGTGTCTTTTTTTATGCATTTAATAACTTTGGGATTAATAATGGATCAGTGTCTTATTGACGCCTCTCAATTATTAACCGGGCTTATTGTCACCGTGCAATCAACGGTGACATCAACCCCTTATTACCCCGCTTGCCACCGCTACAGGGCAAGTGGGAAGAGCCGGGTAAAGTGCCACAATTGGCACATCTTTTGATGCGCCAAATGTGGGGCTGCTGTGGCCTGGTATTATCAGGCTGTTGAGGGCCAAAATCCATGGGCCTTGACAGTCTTTTAATACCAGGCCGCAGCAGTCTGCATTTTACTTGGCTGGTTAACAAAAATAGGGGGACCCCTACGCCGTTTTTTTTTCGAGGGGATCCCCTATTTTTGTTAACCAGCCAAGCTAAGCAGACTGCTGTGGCCTGGTATTATCAGGCTTGCAAGGTCCATGGATATTGGATCCTTACCAGCCTGAAAAACCAGGCCTCAGCGGTCTGCTTCATCTGGCTGGTTAACAAAAATAGGGGGGACCCCACGCCAATTTTTTTCGAGGGGATCCCCTATTTTTGTTAATCAGCCAAGCTAAGCAGACTGCTGTGGTCTGGTATTATCAGGCTGGCAAGGTCCATGGATCTTGGCTCCTTAACAGCCTGAAAATCCAGGCCTCAGCGGTCTGCTTCATCTGGCTGGTTAACAAAAATAGGGGGGACACCACGCCAATTTTTTTCGAGGGGATCCCCTATTTTTGTTAACCAGTTCCCTCTGACGTCACTGATTGTGTCCCTGGCTGACCTGAAGTGAAAGTGGAAAGCAATCAATTAAGCTTTCCACTTCCTCTCCTGTCAGCCAGGAGAGGAACTCATTCATTTGGGGGTTTACTGTGAGGCTGCAGCATTAGCTGCGGTCCCTGCAGTAAACATTAACCCTTTCTGAAGGATTACACCGTGGGACCTGACTGTACATCGGATTGGTAAGAATAATTTTGCTTTATTATTTTATTTTTATTACAGGAAATGGTTTTAGCAGGAAAATAAAATATGGTCAAAAACTGTGTGATTATTTCATTAAACTTCTTTTTTATTAAAGTGTGTGTGTTTTATTTTTCTTTCATACAATAGGATTAATAATTGATAGTTGTCTAATTGACAGCTCTCAATTATTAACCTGGCTTAAAGTGACCTTTCAATTGCAAGGTTATTTTAACCCCTTATTAACCCATTCGCCACCGCTACAGGGCAATGGGAATAGACGGGCAAAGTGCCAGAAAGGGCAAATCTAATTAGAGATTTGCCCTTTCTGGGGTGTCTGGGGCAGATGTTAGTAGCCGGGGGGGGGCAAAAATAATGGTCCCTCTCTGGGCTATTATTATCTGCCCCCACTCACTGGCTTTGTCTGTCTGGTTGCGAAAATAGGGCGGGAGCCCACGCCTTTTTTTTCAGCAATTTTACACCTCATATATATATATACATGTCATTAAATTTGTGACACATATATATATTTATAGTTCATACACTTCTACATAGTATAATAGCCGCTAATTCAATTGCCGGCTTTTGTGAAAATGCAGAACCCGACATGAAATGACACTTGGTTTACATAGAGTTAACCATGTCTTTTCATGTAGTTTGATATCTGATTTGCACAAACAATTACATGAGTGTAAGTGTGCAAAATTTCACACCTGTAGGGTTAATTAAAGGTGTAAATTCGTAGCAAAAAAGTCCGTTTTTTTTACAACGAATTTACACCTTTAATTAACCCCTACAGGTGTGAAATTTTGCACACATAGACTGATGTAATTGTTTGTGCAAATCAGATTGCAAACGACATGAAAAGACATGGTTAACCCTATGTACACCAAGTGTCATTTCATGTCGGGTGCTTCTGTCTTTTCACAGAAGCCGGCTTTACCCGGCAATTGAATCAGAGGATATTTTACTATGTAGAAGTGTATAAACATATACATATATGTATATATATATATGTCACAATGACATGTATATATATATATATGTATTCTATGTGTGTATATTTAGTGTTTACAAGGAAATAAAGTTTTTTTTAATTTCGATATTTTGTTCCCATAGACTTACATTGGACTTCCGCTATCGAAATCGGATATCGACGATATTTAGTGCTATCGGCGATACAATTTCGATACGATATTTTTAGATATCGAGCAATATCGCTCAACACTACTCAACACTACTCATTAGAACACTAATTTCAGAATAAGGTGAATGATGGTTCTGCCGACATTCTGCTAGGTTCTCAAGCCAAGCGATGATCGTTATAAGTTTTCAGAACTAAAATTGCAACTTAGAGACAATGGGAGGACCCTGGTAACTCAGCACCTTTAATGATGTCTAGAGCAGAGGTCTATAAGGCAGGGCCAGGTAATTTTGCCTCAGATTGGTCATGGAAACCAGATGCAGTGCAGGTCCGTAATGCACTACAATGTGTCGCCCATCCCCCAACCGCATGGCTTGCCTACAATGATCTAAGTAACTGTACGTTTCTGCCTTTCATCCTTTTATTTTGTAACTGTATTGTACATATTTTTAATTGTCTCACTTTTGTAAAACCTTTTTAAATCTTTAGTAAACACTGCCTAACTTTTGGAGTAAAAATATAAAATTACTAGTTCGTCTCTATGCCCTATAACGAATTTGCATGTGCCTGAAGTATACTATGCTACTAAATTGGGGTAGCCTCTGCCCCACATTCTAGATGTAGAGGCTGGTGGCAGCAGCGTGCATGTGCTGGTGTGGGGTATAGCTGGCAGTGACGTAGCAGGTTTTATAAGTGTATTGCCTGGCTGCAGCTAAGAGTAGTTATAATCACCACACTGCAGCGTGCCCAATAGCCAGTACGCGTTTAAGTGGCCCGTCCGGCGACTAATTATCCTAGGTGCAGTTCCCTGACTGACCTGAGAGTCAGGGGGGCGCCGGAGAGCTGCAAGTTCCTAAGTGGAACTGGGAAGTGGGATAAATATAAATCCCTGTATTCATCCATTGGTCCGGGGGGGTTTTTAAATAACCCTGATTCCCCCCGGCCTCCGTCTGCCCTTTTTTATCACATTTTGGGGGCAGCGGGGGATCATAAACCGTGTTTTCCCCGGGGCCCCCGTTGCAATTTCCCCTTTCCATATATGATTTCCTTAAAGGCCCCATATATGATCCCATGTTAATGGGCCCCCTAAGTTCTCCAGTATATGATGGGCCCCATTTATACTGCTCCATGATGTGGGCCCCATATATAATGCTCCAGTGATAATGGGGCCCTATCTTGATGCTCAAGTTAATGGGCCCCATATTTAAATTTTCAAGTGTAAATGCTCCACATAACACTGTTTCCAAATTATTATGCAAAAATTTTTTAGAGTGATAAGAGTTTGACGATACGTCGATACAAAAATATCGGGTCGGGTGGGATCGCCGATATCAAAACATCGGCGATATCCATTCCCATACCGGAAATCCCCTGTAAGTTAAAGGAACAAAATATCGCAACTAAAAAAAACCTTTATTCCTTTTAAACACTAAATATACACACATAAATACATATATTGTGGACAGTGAGAATTTGTTGAATGGGGTGACATTTTTCACCTAGGTATAAGGGGAAAGGGGTTTTT
>JARQOD010000005.1:134538108-134637668 GCA_033576555.1 Oophaga sylvatica | reverse complement strand
AGGTCGCGGCAAACAAGCCCCTTATAGTCAGTACGTAACTGGGTCAGGGGAAGTGAAGACTTTGAGTCTCTGCAGGACAAAATAAGAATTCAGCTCCCTCATAGAAAGGCTCCTAACACTAAACTGACTGGGAAGCACAGCTTTGGATAAGCTGGAATCATAGAGGGGACTACGCTTCAGGCTGGTCGTACTCATCTTCATTGGACAGTAAAGGAGGCCCCTAACTTGCTTAGCTGTTGCCTCAAAGCTCATCCTCCATCAACCCCATCAGCCTCCCTGGGACCTGCCTTATCATCTTGCAAGTAAAGGTATGGAAAGACGCTGACGGTGTGAGACTGAGTTATTATTGCATGCCTGCACAATCCCTACCTAACTACCGACCTGAGGGAAGAGTCCCACCTGTAGGGGACCCGACATCTAGCTGCATCACCATCCCCTCAGAGATCTACAGCAGCGCTGGTATAAATTACCAGAAGACTACAGGTGGCGTCAC
Source organism: Oophaga sylvatica (assembly GCA_033576555.1). Taxonomy (NCBI): domain Eukaryota; kingdom Metazoa; phylum Chordata; class Amphibia; order Anura; family Dendrobatidae; genus Oophaga; species Oophaga sylvatica. The sequence goes on along the minus strand of JARQOD010000005.1, from coordinate 134,637,175 downwards.
GAACTGTATATAAACCTATCCCCTGTAAATACATCCCCAACATACGCCAGACCGCCAGGGCCACAGACCGAGCCACAGCTACCTGTGACAATCCCCATAGACTTCTACGGGCTCGGCTCTGAGTACCCCATTGCCCTGGTAACCCACAATTGTGGTGGCGGGTCGACACACATCACTGTCAATAAACGCTCACCAGACGCATAATTGATTCCTCTTACGTGTGCAGTGATTCTGTTTGAACTTACATTAGGCTCGTTGCTCGGTTCGAGCACTCGAGCATTCCAATATGCTCGACCCGAGCAACGAGCACCCGAGCATTTTTGTGCTCGCCCTTCACTACTAAATGCATATCATAACTAAGAATTTACAGTAATTTTAAGGCACAATGCACACTATTATCATAGCCTGAGCAGCATTGCACTTAACTGAGCATCTGTGTTCCATCGATTTTTGGAACTGTTAGGTATCCGCTACATGACATGGAATCCATTTATACAATACATGCTAATATAAATATGAAAAATACACTGACAATAATAACATCTTAAAATGTTATTAATTTGTAATCTTCGAAACTTAGAACTAAACAAGGAAAGAACAATAAGGACACAAAATGAAACGTTATTTTATGAAGAACTTGTCAACCATCCGCATCGAGCTCCGGTTCGTCTCATTGTGGAAATAATGATGAAATACAGTCTTTTTTTAGACTTGTAGGATAATCACAGGAAAACTGCTGTCAAAATGTTCCTAGGACAGTACTTGCAAAAACAGACTTATTCTTACAAATATTTCCTGTTTTTAAATAACAGCAATTTACATTTGGTTACATCATCTTACTGTCAAACAGAAAACTTTTATCATTCCAGGCTTTTTTGTAGAAACGAAGGGGACGGAGTATGACTAGTCTGACTAATTGTAATTATAAATAATTAGATATAATTGGAAAGTCATGTAATTTAAAAAAACTAAGTAAGCTTATCAAATAAGACAATTATATACAACTTGTAAGAAGGTGCCAGGTAAAGAGATTCACAGCGAGTATGTGTCACCGAAGTGCCTAGTCTTGGTGAAGTAAATCCTAGGAAGACTGTAAGGCTGGAGTCACACACAACGTTTAAAAAAACGTTCCGATTTTGTCATGCGATAATCGCACAACAGTCCTCCGTATGTTGATCCGTATGTAATCCGTTTTCAATGCGATGATGCGATTTGCTCGCATGTCAGGATCCGTGTGACATCCGTATGGCGTCCGTATTGCGCTATTTAATCGCAGTAATGCAAAATGAGCATACAATGAATTTCGGAGCTGAAACTAATTACTTAATAATGTTGAAGGCTATTTATTGGCTGCAAAGCAATTCTCCTCTTCCTACTACTTTAATGTTGTGTGTGTTTAGCTGACTTGTGTGCATCATGTCATACAGGCTGACCTTTAACACCACAGAGCAGGTTCTTTTCCACTGGGTATTGTCTCAGCGTTTTGGAGAACCTTACCCTGTCATTTGTGATCCCAGGAGGCGTAGAAGAATGTGGGTTCATCCACTTGTGAGACGCCGGGTGACAAAAGGACATTTTCACCGTCTTTATGCTTCACTACGCAGCCATCCAGACAAATTCTATCAATATTGTCGTATGAGCCTGCCCACTTTTGACATTCTTCTCGAGACAGTCCGCCTTGGGATCACGTATAAGGATACGGTGATGCGCAAGTCGATTTCCGCGGAGGAGCGTCTTCTACTGACTTTACGGTATGTCATATACCTTAATGTTGTTTGAAATACCAAAATTTTTATGTGTTTAGGTCTTAATATTTATTTTCCTTTTTGCATCTAGGTTTCTGTCCACTGGCCTGTCATATGTGGCACTGCACCTTGAGTTTTTACTCGGCAAATCCACTATTTGTGGGATTGTACGCTGTACCTGCCTTGAAATTTGGTCAAGACTACATAACTCGGTGATGCCTGTGCCCAAACAAGCCGATTGGGTGCGTATAGCCCGTGGATTTGAGGAGATGTGCCAGTTTCCCAACTGTATAGGGGCACTAGATGGGAAGCACATTCGTGTACGTAAGCCCCCCAACTCTGGCTCACAATACTATAATTACAAAGAGTATTTTTCTGTTGTTCTGTTGGCCCTGGTAGACAGTGCTTACATGTTTACTTTAGTAGATATTGGGGCCTATGGGCGAACAGGAGACTCCAGAGTGTTTAATACCTCAATAATGGGTCGGCGTATGTGGAGTAATCAGTTGGACCTCCCACCCCCACGTCAGCTTCCAGGGGCTCAGCTGGAACCAGTGCCTTATGTGATGGTTGGTGATGAGGCATTTCAGCTAACCAGGAACCTGATGAGGCCATATCCACGGCGAACCCTGGACAACCGGCGGCGCATTTTTAATTTCCGCCTATCCCGTGCCCGACGCCTCGTTGAGTGTGCCTTTGGTATACTCACAGCCAAATGGCGTGTTCTGCAGTCTGCCATACAACTAAGCGAACAAAATGTTAATAAAGTAATCAAAGCATGTGTGGTACTACACAATTTTACCCGAAAACATGACTGTCTTGCAAATGAGGCTTATGATGTTGTAGATGCAATTAATGTGCTCCCAAATCCACATGGACATCAACCACATCGCCCAGCATCTGGACTTAAAGTGCGGGATGTGTTTACTAATTATTTTGTTTCCCCAGAGGGATATACTCCTTGGCAAGAAAATGCATTGTCTATGTTATGATTTAATGTTTGTGTGCGTGATAATCAGAAAATTAGGTAACATGTCCCGTTGTTCAACACTGCAATATAATGTGTGAAAAAAGACATTGCTAACATCAATGACATTTAAAAAAAAAATACAAAACACAATTTGAGCTTGTGGTTTTTATTTCCAAACCTTTGTGGACAGACCATACCATATTTACATCATATGGCAATGATGGCCTTTATTGCCACCCACAAACCCACATTAGAAAAAGAAATAATCATAACAACATGGATACAACAAAATATAAAAACTAAATACAAAAAACAAAAAGAATCACAAATTCTCATATGTATGTGGTGGAGAATGCGGAGCATCAGGCTGAGAGGATTGGTTTGTTTGTTGCGCCAATTGGCCAGGATGCTGATTTGGGGCTGAGGTTCCATGAAGGACCATGGAAGGTACTTGTGGTGCAATGTGTTGGTAATGTCCACTTTGGTAATGAGGGACATAATCAAGGCTATTGACAGGGCCTATGTGCGGATACATCCCAGAATGTCCATGTCGACCATACCCATGTAGTGGCCATTCTCCTCCACTGGGTATGGTCAAGTGGGCATACTGGTGATGTACTGGTGGCGGATATATTTGACCATGTTGTGGACGGTGTTGAGTAACACCTTCAGGTTGTTGTGGGGATGGACTACGTGTGGAAGGGGGTTCACTTTCATGTCTTGCATTATCCTCAGGTGGTACAGGCATTTGTAGACGGTTTGCCCGTGACAGTTGCTATCTTTCTAGATTAGCAAATATCTGCGTTGGGTTATTGGGTGGTGTGCAAGCATCTATCACTATTTGAATGGCACCTCTGGCGCGCAGCCTTACTTCTCGGGGATAGTGCGTAGATAGCGAGCCAGACTCCTTGCATAGGCCTCTTCCCAATCATTATTTGCCGTGCGGGACAGATAGTTTAATACCCCTGTATCCACTTGGCTTTTGTTGCCAGTGGTGTTGAGCTCCCTTCGGCGGCGTGACCGTCGGGACACTACTGCAGGCTGTGGTGAGGTATCATGGCGGAGGGTTGGGCTACTACTGTGGGCACGGTCGTCCTCTGCCTGTGCCTCCTGTGCTGCAGAAGAGCGTGCTGTAGGGGGTGGTTGTTGGCTGGAAACTGGTTGTGAAGATGGACCAGCCTCTTCTTCCACATCAGCAACTGGGTCCATGTGGACCTCTGAGTCCGAGCCGGTCTCACGCTCCGTTATATTGGATTCAGTTCTAGTAAGCATATAAAAAATAAAAATTAAAATCATACTTTTAACCAAGTAGGCAAAGGTGTGCATATTTTAAGCATTAACTTACGGACGCAGATCCATAATTGGTGCAAGAAAGTTCAAGCGATCATAATATATGTATTTGCGCTTTTGTGTTTTCTCTGACCCACTCCTGGCACGATTCTGCCGCTCTCTGCGGAACTGGTCACGGCAGCTACGCCAGCGTCTAGTGACATCACCCACTGCAAAGCAATGCACCAAATTTGAAAAATTAACGTATCACAGTTTAAGCATTGCGACATCTATTTTTGCACTGCATGCTTTTTCACAAGTGCCAAACATGCAGTCTACGAAGCAGATTATGACATAGGATCGTGTTTGCAAAAATGGTGCAGTAAGCTTATCACTTACTCATTTCCTGCTGGGCCTCTGGTGAACTTTCCGCATAGTTTGGAAAAATTTGCCGACATATACGCTTCCAGGCCGCATCCTTCCGCAAACGGTCTGCGTAATGTGCATCACGTACATCCCACAGTTCTGGGGTCTCCTGAACAAGAACAATGAGGAGCTCCACATTAATTTGTCTAGCCATCTTGCTGGACTCCGTGGAGGCGTGCTACTTCCTGGTTTAAGACCTTCACAGGCTAAATAGCATGTGTAACATTCATGATTTTATGTGTGAGGCAATTAACTGTCACCTGCCCAATGCATGCATATTTCTCGCAATTCACACGCATGGTCCGTGTGCAATCCGTTTTTTTTGCGCTCCCATAGACTTGTATTGGCGATTCTCGGCCGACATACGAGGACACGTACAACACGTGCGATAAAAAATCGCATGATGCGAGCTGCCCTATAGATTAACAGGGGGACGAGCGCAATGCGATTTTTAATCGCCTCACGCTCGTCCGTATTAAACGGTAGTGTGACTCCGGCCTCACAGTAAGGCTGGAGTCACACAGAACGTTTAAAAAAACGGTCCGATTTTGTAATGCGATAATCGCACAACTGTTCTCCGTATGTTGATCCGTATGTTATCCGTTTTAAATGCGAGGATGCGATTTCCTCACATCTCAGGATCCGTGTGGCATCCGTATGGCTTTTCATTTCTCACTGCTTTTCCCCTTTGAATTTAATGGCTCAATGGGCTGTCATGAGGAAAATATGTGCGTATTTCTCGCAAGTCACACTGATGGTCCGTGTGATGTCCGTTTTTTTGTCGCACCCATAGACTTGCATTGGCGATTGTGAGCCGAGATACGCGTACAATCGCAGCATGCTGCGATTTCACTCGCGCGTATAAAACGCGCGAGAAAAAATCTGCTGATGGGACCTGCCCCATAGAATAACATTGGGACGAGTGCTAGGCGATTTTTTATCGCCTAGCACTTGTCCGTATTATACGGTAGTGTGACTCCGGCCTAACACTAGGTTACTGAGTAGTTTGACTAGATTCCAGGTCTGGGACTTAAAAGTGACCAGAGATCCTGGGAGAGAAAGGTAGCTTCCATACTCTGACTTGGGCCTTACATGCCTAATAAAAAGCAGCTCATACAGCTCAGAAGGAGTTCTATGCTGGAAATGAACATTGGTGTTTTGTGTTGAAAGCATTTAAAGCTGCTTAACTTCCTGCTTCTTGTGACACCTAGACTGGAGAGACCATTACAGTTACTTTGTTTTGCCTTGCCTGAGGAAGAGACTTTGTATACTATTGTGCTGAAAAAAGCAATTTCAGTGGAAGTGTGGAAAAACACAATTAAAGTTACTTTATATTTGCACCGAGACCTTTGCCTGTGCTGAAATTAGTGCCTACTAGTGATGAGCGATTATGCTGGTTGCTCGGGTTTTCCCGAGCATGCTCGGGTGTCCTACAAGTATTTGGGCGTGCTAAGAGATTTAGTTTCTGTCCCACAGCTGCATGATTTGCGGCTACTAGATAGCCTGAATACATATGGGGATTTCTTAACAAACAGGCAATCCCCACATGTATTCAGGCTGTCTAGCAGCTGCAAATAATGCAGCTGCGGTGGCAAAAACTAAATCTCCGAGCATGTCCAAATACTCGGAGGACACCCGAGCATGTTTAGGAAAAAGTGAGCAACGAGTATACTCGCTCATCACTTGTGCCTACCTGTAAGCTGAAACCCATACAATTGGTGATTTCAGTTTAAAGGCTGAATATCCTGAGTAAAGGCAGCTACATCAATGCAGGCATGGTCTGAAAGCTTGGAGGAGTTTGTTAAGCAGCTGGTCAAGGCCAATCTACAGCAGCTGCATCAGGCCCAACAAGAAACCAACAAACTCCTGATCCTGCAGTTGCAACAGCAGCAGCAACAGTTTCAGAAGCAGCATCAACAGCAGCTGTCTCTCTTGGCAGAAACTGTCCAGGTCAGGGTGACAGCACCTCCCACCAGCCACAGTGATGGTAACCGCGTGAGGCTAACTGTACGGGAGCCAATGCAGAAAATGACTCTTTAGCATGATGTCGAGGTATTCATGTCTGTCTTTTAAATGTGGCAGACAGGGAAAAACTGCCCCCAGAGCAATGATAAAAGGTCTTTGCTCCATACCTTTCTGGGGAAACACAGGAAGCATATTATGACCTTGCCATGTAGGATTCCTTGGAGTACAGCAAGGTGAAGGCAGAGATTCTGGTAAATTTGGGCACAACCCTTGCAGTCAGGGTGCAATAGATACACCTCTGGTGCTACCGCAGTGACAAGCCTCTCAAGTCCCAGATGTTCAACATGCTACACTTGGTGAAAAAATGGCAGCAACCTGAAAACTGCTCTCTTGCACAGTTGATGGAAAGACTCATGATGGACCAATTTATCCACTCACTTTCTAGGTCTATCCAAAGCTGGGCTGCCGAGAGAGATCCCCAGAATACAGAGGAACTCATGATCCTTGTGGAAAGATACATGACTGTGGAGAACTCCATGAGCAGCCATGGGAGCCTGAGGTCATCTTACTGAGGTACCCAAAGTGCAGCTGATACCCAAAAGAAGAATTCTAAATCCTTGCCCGAGTGGTGCTCAAAGACCCAGGAGGGGTCAGAAACGGTTTCAAGGGGTTCATCTCTGTTGGTGGTCTCATTCCCCAGGACATATAGCAGGCTATTGCACTATGGCCTCCGCAGGCAGGTGCTGCTCATTATTTGCATATTCCGCGTGCAGTGCCATACCTTACCCTGGTGAGGGACGTCAGCTGTGTTAGGTGACAATGACTGGTGTGACTGTGACTGGACTGCTGGACTCAGGGAGTTTGGTTACCCTATTAACAGCCACACTTTTGCATGTGATAGTATCTGGGAAGAAGGCGGCGATAAGGTGTATCCATGGAGACATCAAGAACTATCCCATGGCCAGGTCGACATATGCGCACACTGTGGTTCTGTGTCCCACAAAGTGGGAATTGTGTAGCATTAATTGCATTGCTGTTATTATTGAACAAGATTTCCTGTTGTTCTTAGATTTGTGGGCTAAAGTTGTAGAACACGATAGTTCAGTATGCAACCTAATATTCGGCTAATATAACCATGTCACATGATGTAAATGGTCAATTTCATTTCACCTTACTGGCTAGAAATTACAAAGTATCAACTGAAGCCAATATCTCTGACCTTGAGGTGTCCAGGGAAAACTTTTGGACTGCCCAGCTCAGGGCTTTACACTGAAAGGTGCTCTGGAAAGTGTAACAGTGTTAAATAGGGTTCTCCAAGAGTCAGGGGTTGCTAGTTGTTTCCCTCACTTTGCTATGAATAATTGTTTGCTGTATCAGGTGACCAAAGTGAGGGATGAAGTAGTAGAACAAATACTGGTGCCTAGGCCCTATAGGTATTACATATGGCCTATTCCCAAGTGTTCACCTGGGAGCAGATCAGATTCTGGAGTGTATCTTACAAAGGTTGTACTGGCTGGGTTGGTTTAAGGAAATAATGAACTGCTGTCAGTCTTGCCCCATTTGCCAGTCGATCTCCCCCATCTTCCACTTCTGCATTGCTTTACTATCTCTGTTCATATTTGAAATTCCCATGTATCTGGTGGGGCGCCATGTGAAGTCAGCAAGATGTTATCAATATATTTAAGTGATAATGGACTATACTACCTGGTGCCCTGAGGTAGTGCCCTTGAGAAATGTATCTCTCAATAGTTGTTCCATATGGTCTCTAACTGGCTTGTCTAAAAAAACGTAAATGCAACAAGGGACCCTATTTATGTCCAAGGTGATGAGGGAGGTTTGTAATATGCTACAAATCACGCAGCTACAAACTTCAGTGTACCATCCCAAAATTGATGGATTGGTGGAGAGGTTCAACAAAACACTGAAGGCAATGTTAATTAGGGTGGTAGAGAAGCATGGTAGAGACTGAGATGGTCTCTTACCATATCTGTTATTTTCCATTAGAGAGGTTCCCCAAGCTTCCACAAGGGGATTCACCTTTCGATTTGTTGTATGGCAGACACGCTCAGGGATAACTTGATGTAGTTAAGGAAACTAGGGAAAATGAGACCACTCCACATAAAGGTGTTATTCAACATTTTGCACAGATGCAACCCTCCTTAAAGCCTTTGCTTGGTGGCTCACCAGAAACTGATTGTTGAAGATGTTAGAATTGTAGAGAACTTGTTGCATTCTCAAAAGCAGCACAGCAGGGAACTGTTTCAACAGAACAAGGATATATTCTCAGATTTGCCAAGTCTCACCCAAGTTATTGAACACAAGATAATCAGGAAGCCTCAGTCTCAAGTAAATATCAAGTCATACAGAATTTCTGAAGCCAACCAGGAGGTGATATTCAACAAGGTTAAGAGGAAAAAAAAAGTACATGTGATCGAGGTGGTCAAGCCCCATACTTTTGGTGCCAAAACCAGATGGGGAGTGGTGAATTTGTAATGACTATAAGAAACTGAATAAAATGGGGAGAAGCCAGTGCTGCTTATGGTCAGAATGCAATACATAAAGTGCATATGCACATATTGATTTCTAACTGTACTTTAAAATGAGACATTTAGCAAACAATTGATCAATTCTTTGAACCACCCGCCACGTCACGGCATTCTCATAGTCCTACTCTACATTTTTTATATTCGCTATGCCATTACGACCTCCTAAATGTATTTAAAGCAAGACTGTATAAAATGTAAAAAGTACCTGAAGCGTTTCTAAATCACTCCCATGGTGCCAGAAGGGCAAGCGCAGGTAAAAGTCGACCAGGTCTGGATATGGACATTTCAGATCTGACCTCCACACTGCCAAACCAGCAACCACAGATAAAAGGTGAAACAGGCCCAGACATAGATGCATAATCAAATAGAGCCTGGGGCAGGGTAGGGCTGCTGTATGTGTGTACAGAATTTCTGAAGCCCGCCAGGAGGTGATATTCAACAAGGTTAAAAGGAAGAAAAAAGTATGTGTGATCGAAGTGGTTAAGCCAAAACCAGATGAGGGTGTTAGGGTTCGAGTTCCTGCAGCTGCACAAGAGGAGTCACGAACCAGTCCCGCTGCGGTCCCCCATCCATCTCCGGCCGCAGTGGAGCCTGCTCAGCAGAGATGTCGGTCTCAGCGTTTAGCCCAGTTTAACACTGTGCAGAGGTTTGTTGCGGTCTTTCCTGGTTCCTCTATTATAACCAGTGCTGGAGCAGGCAGTTCAGGAACTAAGTCCCTGCTTTCTCCATCTGAGCATGCCCAGGGCAAGATCTCCCATTGGAGATCAGGGGTCACATGCTCGGTTGCAGCAGCGACTCCCATTGGTCCGCCAGGAAGGTCCTGAAACTACATGTGTTCTGGAATGGTTTCGCATTGGTCCTTTTCTGGTAGGTCCTGCAGTTGCTACTATAAAAGGGTGGCATGGCTGGGCCGCCATGCGCTAATATCAACTCTGTTACGTGCTTGCGCCAGTGTGGTCATGTATGCATGTTGTTAGGTCTGGCTGAAATAAGCCCCTAGAATACTGGCACCTCCGGTGAGGAGATTGTATGCACGTGTTCAGGGCTCGGCTGAAAACGCCATTAGAATACCGGCTACTCCGGTGAGGAGATTACTGCTTGGGTTCTGATTGCATGACCACAGACTGCAATCTGCTTAGCAGTCATCTGTGTTCCCTGTGAGTCTAACAGGACACAGTCTTTGTTAAAGCGGCTCTGTGAGTTAACAGAGACCGCTTATTCCGCCATATAGTGCTACGGCGTTTACATCTGCGACTCTGCGGGATAACAGAGTTCGCTTATACCACCTATTTACGCCATCTTCCTAGCAGCAGGCTCTGCCTGCACGGTGGACCCCGGGCTGCGAACGCACCTCTCCTTAATATTTATTAGGTGCGTTCCGCAGGTCCTTAACAGAGGGTTGGTGAATTTGTAATGACTATATGAAACTGAATGAAGTGTCCAAATTGGAATTGTCATCTCTGAGCATGTCGACCATATCACTCGTAAGCTGAAAGCACTGCAGCACTGCCTCAGCGCAGCGGCCCAGGCTCTGCTGAAACTAAATTATTTAGTGTTGTGATTCAGTAGCCGAGGAGGACAGCAACAAAAATAGACAGGCAACCAGACACCGGAGAGGTTGGTAACTAGCGGATTGCAGACCCCTAAACTGACAGCATAACTAGAAGCAGCCGTGGGACGTGCCTACGGTGCCGTAGACGCCTCGACACAGCCGGAGAGTTGACTAAGCCTAAAGAGAGAAAGGGGAAAGCTAACTGCCCCAAGTAGAGCCCACAAAGGAATAGGTAGCCCCCAAACATATATTGGCGGTGAGACAAGATGAAATACAAACACAGGCAGAAAATAGAGTGAGCAAATGCTGGGGCCCAATCTGTCTAGATAGCACAGGACAGGAAAGAATATTGTCTGCAATCCGGCAAAAACTCTAAGAAAAACTCCAACACGTTCTGATATACAAAAATACTGAGACCACACGATCTCTCCCCCGCTAGATCAGAACTCCGGTGTAACTGGTAGCAAATAAGCAGACACTGATATAGCAGGGAACTGAAAATACAAAACAATAGCAAATGAGAAACAGAGGCCAGCACAGTCCCCAGCAGGGGAACCTGGCTGCACAAACTCCAGGAGGGCAGAAAACTGAGATAGACAAAAATGAATGCCAAAGAAATAAACAGCAAATAACTTATCTGAAAGTTGCAGGATAAGCAGGATGCATGCTGACTTCCAAATGGGACCAGGAAGAACAATTAATCACCGCCGAGGATCATGGGATGGTTACTCAATTAAATCTCCCCTATCATCAACACCAGATTGGCAATCATCGCTCCTAGCTGATGAACCTCTGTCAACCAAGGCAGCTTCATTACTATCAGCAGCCACCAGAGGGAGCCCAAGCTCAGAAGTCAAATCCAGGGCATTCAAAACAGTACCCCCCCCTTAAGGAGGGGTCACCGAACCCTAACCTGAGCCACCAGGCCGATCAGGATGAACCCGGTGAAAGGCGCGAACCATTCTCTCAGCATGAATGTCAGAAGCAAACACCCGAGAATTGTCCTCCTGACCGTAACCTTTCCACTTGACCAAGTACTGGAGTCTCCATCTAGCCAGACGAGAATCCAATATCTTCTCCACTTCATACTCCAGATTGCCCTCAACCAATACAGGCTCAGGGCGTAACCATAGGAACTACTGGCTCAATAAACCTTTTCAATAAAGACTTATGGAAGACGTTGTGAATCAAACGTCCCTGGAAGAGCCAAAAGGAAAGAAACGGGATTGAGGATTTCCGAGATCTTATAAGGTCCAATGAACCTTGGCTTAAATTTTGGAGACGCCACCTTAATTGGGATATTTTTTGAGGACAACCAAATCATGTTACCTACTTTAAACCGGGGACCATCAGTCCTATGCCGGTTGGCAAACCGTTGGGCCCTCTCCTGAGAGAGAGACAACTTTTCCACTACTTGATGCCAAATCTGCTGCATTCTCTCTACCATAAAGTCAACACCCGGACAGACAGAAGCCTCCACCTGCCCCGAAGAAAACCGAGGATAAAACCCGAAATTGCAGAAAAAAGGGACATCAAACTGGCAGAACTAGCCCTAATATTTAGAGCGAATTCAGCCAAGGGCAAAAAACAGACCCAGTCATCTTGGTCAGCAGACACAAAACATCTCAAATAAGTTTCCAAAGTCTGGTTTGTTCTCTAAGTATGCCCATTGGTCTGAGGGTGAAACACAGAGGAGAAAGACAACTGAACTCCCAGTTTAGAACAAAACGCTCTCCAAAATCTGGAAACAAATTGGACTCCTGTCAGACACAATGTTCACTAGAATGTCATGCAAACGAACCACCTGCTGAAAAAACAAGGGCACCAACTCGGAAGAGGATAGCAACTTTGGCAGTGGCACAAGAGCAGGCTGTTATGAATGTGCTAGAGATGGTTTCTGAGCAGAGGCTCCCTCTGGTGGTTACAGACAGTACTGAACCTTTCAGCGAAGAATGGCAATCTGGGTTCACTGACTGGTCTGATATAAGGGAGGTTCCCTCCCATGATGGTTGCCGGTGATCAATTGTTCTTGTCTCAATTGTGGTTCCTGGTTCATTTGGAAGTTTGCTGGAGTCTTGCCTGCATCTCCTGCTTTCAGATAAGATATTTTTTGCTTTTCTTTATGTGCTTGCTTTTTGCATTGTTCCCTGAACTTCTGTGGAGGTCAGCCAGGTCCCCTCCGGGGGCTTGTGCTCCTCTCAGTTTAGCTGAAGCCACTGTTATTTTTGTGGCCAAAAAGGATGGTTCATTGAGGCCGTGTATTGATTATCGTCTCTTGAATAATATCACTGTGAAGTATCAATATCCGTTACCCTTGATTTCTGACCTGTTTTCCAGGGTGAAAAGTGCTAGTTGGTTTACCAAGCTTAACCTCAGGGGCGTATAACCTTATTCGCATTAAGCACGGGGATGAATGGAAGACGGCGTTTAATACCCCAGAGGGCATTTTGAGTACCTAGTGATGCCCTTTGGGCTCACTAATGCTCCTTCCGTCTTCCAATCCTTCATGAATGATATTTTCAGGGATTTTGTGGATAAATTTCTGATTGTTTATTTGGATGATATCTTGATTTTTTCCAATGACTGGGACTCTCATGTGAAACATGTTCGGACTGTGTTCCAGATTTTGAGAGAGAATGCACTGTATGTGAAGGGATCAAAGTGTCTTTTTGGCGTACAGAAGGTCTCATTTCTGGGATTCATTTTGTCTCCGTCTGTTATTAAAATGGACCCGGTCAAGGTTCAGGCCATCTGTGATTGGGTCCAACCTACTTCATTAAAGGTTCTTCAGAGATTTTTGGGTTTTGCCAATTTTTATCGCAAATTTATTGGTAATTTCTCCGGTATTGTTAAACCATTGACTGATTTGACCAAAAAGGGTTCTGATGTGGTGAATTGGCCTCCTGAGGCAGTCTCTGCGTTTCAGGAACTTAAGCAGAGATTCACTTCTGCTCCTGTTCTACGGCAGCCTGATGTTTCTCTACTGTTTCAGGTGGAGCTTGATGCCTCTGAAATTGGGGCAGGTGCCGTTTTGTCCCAAAGAAATCCAGAGACCACTAAGAGTAACACTTGTGCATTTTTCTCTCGAAAATTTTCTCCAACTGAACGTAATTATGACGTGGGTAATCGGGAGTTATTGGCCATGAAGTGGGCCTTTGAAGAGTGGAGACATTGGCTGGAAGGAGCCAAACATCAGGTGGTGGTCCTCACGGACCATAAGAATCTGGTTTATCTCGAATCAGCCAAGCGACTTAATCCTAGACAGGCCAGGTGGGCCTTTTTTTCACACGTTTTAATTTTATGGTTTCTTTTCTTCCTGGCACTAAGAATGTTAAGGCGGATGCCCTCTCGAGGAGTTTCTTTGCGGACTCTCCTGAGTTATCTGATCCTGCTGTTATTTTGAAAGAGGGTGTAGTTCTTTCCGCCATCTCGCCCAATTTGAGACTGGCTCTGGAAGGGTGTCAGGAGGATAAACCTGAGCGCTGCCCTATTGGGAAATTGTTTGTCCCAGACCAGTGGAAGAAGAGTGTGATGTCTGAGATTCATTGTTCCACGTTGGCTGGTCATCCTGGGATTTTTGGTACCAGAGACTTGGTGAGTGCTCCTTTTGGTGGCCTACTTTGTCTCATGACGTCAGGGAATTTGTGCAGTCCTGTGGGACTTGCTCTCGCTCCAAGCCTTGCTCTCGCTCTTGTGGTTTGTTAATGCCATTACCTGTGCCCAAGAGGCCATGGACCCATATCTCTATGGATTTTATTTCCGACCTCCCTGTCTCTCAGAGAATGAGTTATCTGGGTAATCTGTGATAGGTTTTCCAAGATGATACATCTTGTGCCATTACCTAAGTTACCTTCCTCCTCCGAATTGGTGCCTTTGTTCCTTCAGCACGTGGTTCGGTTACATGGCATTCCGGAGAACATTGTGTCTGACAGTGGAGTCCAGTTTGTTTCCAGATTTTGGAGGACATTTTGTTCTAAACTTGGTGTTCAATTATCTTTCTCCTCTGCTTTTCATCCTCAGACCAATGGACAAACCGAGAGAACAAACCAGACCTTGGAGACTTATTTGAGATGTTTTGTGTCTGCTGATCAAGTTGACTGGGTCTCTTTTTTGCCTTTGGCTGAGTTTGCTCTAAATAATAGGGCTAGCTCTGCCACCTTGATGTCTCCATTTTTCTGCAATTTTGGGTTTCACCCTCGATTTTCTTACGGGACAGGCGGAGGCTTCTGTCTGTCCGGGTGTTGACTCTGTTGTGGAGCGAATGCAGCAGATTTGGGACCAGGTAGTGGAGAGGTTGTCTCTCTCTCAGGAGAAGGCCCAACGGTTTGCCAACCAGCATAGGACTGATGGTCCTTGGTTTAAAGTGGGGGACTTGGTTTGGTTGTCCTCAAGAAATATCCCTATGAGGGTTGCATCTCCAAAGTTTAAGCCTAGGTTCATTGGACCTTATAAGATCATGGAGATTCTTAATCCTGTTTCCTTCCGTTTGCTTCTTCCAGGGACATTTAAGATCCATAACGTGTTCCACAAGTCCTTATTGAAGAGGTTTGTCGAGCCAGTGGTTCCTATGGCTGCGCTCCTAACCCTGTTTTGGTGGAGGGCAATCTGGAGTATGTGGTTGAGAAAATATTGGATTCTCGTTTTTCTAGACAGAAACTCCAGTATTTGGTTAAGTGGAGAGGTTATGGTCAGGAGGACAATTCTTGGGTGTTTGTTTTGGACATCCATGCTAGGAGACTGATCCGTGCCTATACTGTCTGGCCTGGTTGCACAAGTGAGGGTTCGGTGACCCCTCCTCAAGGGGGGGGTTACTGTTATGAATGTGCTAGAGATGGTTTCTGAGCAGATGCTCCCTGTGGTGGTTACAGACAGTACTGAACCTTTCAGTGAGGAATGGCAATCTGGGATCACGGACTGGTCTGATATAAGGGAGTTTCCCTCCCATGATGGTTGCCGGTGATCAATTGTTCTTGTCTCAATTGTGGTTCCTGGTTCATTTGGAAGTTTGCTGGAGTCTTGCCTGCATCTCCTGCTTTCAGATAAGATATTTTTTGCTTTTCTTTATGTGCTTGCTTTTTGCATTGTTCCCTGCACTTCTGTGGAGGTCAGCCAGGTCCCCTCTGGGGGGCTTGTTCTCCTCTCAGTTTATCTGAAGCCATTGTTATTTGTTCATTTGCTTTTTCCTGTTTTTTCAGTGGCTGCGGCTTAGTTTTGTTACACCAGAGATCTGATTTAGGTGGTAGAGATCGTATGATCTCAGGTGTTTTTGCAATCAGAAAAGTTGGTATTTTTTAGGGGTTTTTTTTGGATTGCAGTGAGTATCCTTTCCTGTACTTTTCTGTCTAGACAGATTGGGCCCCAGCGTTTGCTCATTCTATTTTCTGTCTGTGTGCGTGTTTCTTCTTGTCTAACCACCATTACATGTTTGGGGGCTTCCTATTTTCTTTGGGGATCTGCTCCGGGCAGATAGCTTTCATCTTTCTGCCTTTAGGTGTAGTTATCTCTCAGGTAGTGACGCGGCGTCTAGGATCAACGTAGGAACGCTCCATGGCTACCTCTAGTTGTGTGGTTAGTTCAGGTTACTGCAATCCAATAGGTTCCAGTCTCTCTGGTGTATTGCCGTTTTTGCTTATTCTCCTCAGATACCGAAACACAACAGCAGGCCTTGCATTCAATGCATAAGCAAACAGTATGGCAGTACCAAATGCAAAAATGCGAACTTCGTTTTCATGTGGGCCCTAGAGTAGGTGGGTTCAAAGGCTTATTGGGATGCATGATACTTTGGTGCAAGGAAGACCTTGCATTCAATGCCTAGGCTAACAGTATGGCAGTAGCAAATGGAAAAAATGGGAACTTTGGTTTCATGTGGCCATCCAGGACATCTGTTCCAAGTGTTATTGTGGTGCATGTTACTTGGGTGCAAGGCAGGCCTTGCATTTAATGCATAGGAAAACAGTATGGGAGTACCAAATGAATAATGTGAACTTGGTTTTCATATGGCCATCCAGTATGTGAGTTCAAAGGCTTATTAGGGTGCGTGTTACTTTGGTGCAGGGAAGGCCTTGCATTCAATGCCTGGGTAATAGTATGGTAGTACCAAATGGAAAAAATGGGAATTTTGGTTTCAAGTAGCCATCCCGTATGTCTGTTCCAAGTGTTATTGTGGTGCATATTACTTTGGTGCAAGGCAGGCCTTGCATTCAATGCATAGGCAAAGAATATGGCATTTACCAAATGCAAAAATTGTGAACTTGGTTTTCATGTGGCCATCCAGTACGTGGGTTCAAAGGCTTATTGGGGTCCATATTGCTTTGGGCAGGGCAGGTCTTGCATTCAATGCATAAGCAAACTGTATAGCAGTACCAAATGCAAAATATGTGAACTTGGTTTTCATGTGGCCATCCAGGACGTGGGTTCAAAGTCTTACTGGGGTTCATGTTTCTTTAGTACAAGGCATGCCTAGGCTAACAGTATGGCAGTACCAAATGGAAAAAATGGGAACTTTGGTTTCATGTCGCCATCCAGGACATCTGTTCCAAGTGTTATTGTGGTGCATGTTACTTGGGTGCAGGGCAGGCCTTGCATTCAATGCATAGGCAAACAATATGGGAGTACCAAATGAATAATGTGAACTTGGTTTTCATGTTGCCATCCAGTATGTGGGTTCAAAGGCTTATTAGGGTGCATGTTACTTTGGTGCAGGGCAGACCTTGCATTCAATGCCTGGGTAAGAGTATGGCAGTACCAAATGGAAAAAATGGGAACTTTGGTTTCAAGTGGCCATCCAGTATGTCTGTTCCAAGTGTTATTGTGGTGCATGTTACTTTGGTGCAGGGACAGGCCTTGCATTCAATGCATAGGCAAACAGTATGGCATGTACCAAATGCAAAAAATGTGAACTTGGTTTTCATGTGGCCATTCAGTACGTGGGTTCAAAGGCTTATTGTGGTGCATGTTACTTTGGTGCAGGGGCAGGCCTTGCATTCAATGCATAGGCAAACATTATGGCAGTACCAAATGCAAAAAATGTTAACTTGGTTTTCATGTGGTCATACAGTACATGGGTTCAATGGCTTATTGAGGTGCATATTACTTTGGTGCAGGGCAGGCCTTGGATTCAATGCCTAGGCTAACAGTATGGCAGTACCAAATGGAAAAAAATGGGAACTTTGGTTTCATGTGGCCATCCAGGACGTCTGTTCCAAGTGTTATTGAGGCGCGTGTTACTTTGGTGAGAGCAGGCCTTGCATTCAATGCATGGCATGTACCAAATCCAAAAATGTGAGCTTGGTTTTCATGTGGCCATTAGGTATGTGGGTTCAAAGGCTTATTGGGTTGCGTGTTATTTTAGTGCACGGCAGGCCTTGCATTCAAAGCATAAGCAAACATTATGGCAGTACCAAATGCAAAAAATGTGAACTTGGTTTTCATGTGGCCATCATGTGGCCATCCAGTACGTGGGTTCAAAGGCTTATTGGGGTGCGAGTTACTTTGGTGCAGGGCAGGCCTTACATTCAATGCATAGGATAACACTATGGAAGACCCATTTTCTTATAATTGGAACACTGTACGTCTCATCAAAGGGGTGTGGAGGTGTTTCCTAATTTTTGGCAGCCCAGCCACACACTGCATAGGCAATAACAGTATAGGAGACCCACTCTTTAATAATGGGAACAACAAAGCATAGCCAGCTGATGCCCCTTTAAGAAGATTAATGCCGCCTGATACCCCTACAAAAATAGGCTTTGTGACTTTCAGAGTCCTTCCTTCATAAATGAAACAGGATGTGTCTGATGATGTGTCACACACCATATGGCCAGCTAAGGTTGTTAAATGTTAAAATGACATTTCCCAGTGAATGCATTTGTATTGGTTGAAAGCAATGCTAAAATTGAAAAACACATCAAAACGCTACGTGTGAACATAGTCCTAGTGGTGGAGGTACATTTTTTGGGGGGTTATTTCTTTTGCCTTACATACAAATTATGACCCTGGAAAGGATGTTCCTTAACATATTTCCCTGGAAAATCCATTTTTGGTTGAGTTTTTTTATGTTTTACATTGCGCCTGTAAAAGTGGCGTCCCACTCTAACATTGCTCACAGCAGTGACCTAGAAGTCAGAAATGCTTCCAGGGGTCTTCCCCATGATGTTCCTATGTCATTTGAGCACTGCTCCCGTCAATTACATATGTTTTTAGACCCTCAAAGGAACCCCTGGGGGGATCGCAGAATAAATACTCGGTTTTCCCATAGCCTTACATTGGTCTCGTTGCTCATGTCGAGTACCCGAGAATTCCAATTTGCTCGACCCAATCAACGAGCACCCGAGCATTTTAGTGCTCGCTCATCACTATCCACTATTACTCGGACAACCCCATGAAAATCAACATGTTTGCCCCTAGTATAATGGCATCACTTACCTCCTGTGCTATTGCCGTTCCAGTGATGTCAGCACTCGCTGTTCAGGGGATTGCATCACAATGTTATGTCACACGATCCCTTCACCCAGAGAGCACTGGCTTCATTCTCCCCTCCATGAAACATATCAGACATCAAGAGGAAGTGAGTGTCCAGCCACAGCTCTGATTTCCTCTTGATCTCTGATACATCCGAAGGTGGAGAGAGTGAACACAGCGCTGATTGGGTGCAGAGATCGCCTGACATAACAATGTGACAAAAACCTCAGGAGTGTGAGCATTGACACCACTGGAACTACAGCTGCAATGGAGGTGACTATAAATATTGCTATTTTAATGGGGGCAAACATTCTGATTGAAACAGGGTAGTCCGAGTAGTGGACAACCCCTTTATTAATAGTTGATATCATAACCCCACTCATCTCCTCCCTTCAAAATGACCTAAAATATTTCACCTGCTGTAAAAAAAATTATTTAACCTCGGTGCAAATTAAGTTTAGAAGCAAAATTTTGAAAGTTCCTGCAATTTGGAATGAACTAATCAACAATGAACCAAATATATAACTCATTTAAGCCACCTTGCTTTGCTGCAAAATGACAGCATGATCCTCTTGGTCCATATCGCATAGTAAACCTGTCAGGCTGATTGAGCAGATAAGTCTATAATGCTTTTCCTCAGTCTGATAGTAAATTGTTTTACAATATAGAGACAATTAGCTTGAGCAGCATTTCTTCAGGTTGCAACCCTTCCTAATGCATGCTTATGATGGATTTCAAAGTTAACAACAACTGACATAGTGGATACAAATGAGAACATAAACTACTAAAGTCTGCAATTAGCAGGTAGAGTAGCTTCTGAATATAATATAAACCTACAAACAAGTGGAGCCATATACCCCAGAAATAAATCTAGTGAGACAAAAAGTACCAATAATAAAATATAAATTTTTATTATTTCACACATATAAAACTGGGTGCCATGACCCTGATACAAAATACAGGACGAGTGAGTAAGGGGAAGATAACAACAACCAAATGCACAGGCAGGTGTACACAACACTCAAAATACACCATAAAAAGGCACCAATGGACTGCTTAGTAGCTTAGTAACTTGCAAAATTGCCTCCAAAAACACATTGGTAATCTAGCCATGTAGACAATGTCCCGTGTCCATACCATCCATTGAATGTATTATAGTGCCAAACATAGTGCAAAAAAGAGACGAACATAGTTCTTACACATGTGGGAGAGAGTGGAGTGTACCACTGGGTGCACCGGTAGCCCTAGCGCGCGTTTCGCGTTTGCGGGCTTCTTTGTCTCTTATTTGCACTGTTTGGCACTTTAATACATTCAACCCCCTGATGAAGGCGAACGCCGAAACGCGCGTCGGGGCTGGACGCATCCTGGGGACACTGCACATGCAGGCTTAAGGTAATGACTGGGTGAATTTTGAGCAAGTTTCCAAATGTATTTTTTTGCAATGATATATACCAGCACCTATGTTGAGTTATTTGCCATTGAGCATATACATTTGAATTCAGTCCTCATTATCTTTTGGTATATGTAATATTACCTCTTCCATCTGTATTGCTGCACATCTTAGCACCTTAGCCCTTGAATTGTCTGCTGCATTTGCACTTTATATTTTATTATGCACATAATATTTGTATACTAGTACTTTCTTCATTTATTTTGGTGGCTTATGAAATATTTTATTGATGATACTACAGTCTATGAATTTATATTGTATTAGCCACATTATACTTATGTGCAATATATACAGAAACCACACTGAGAAATGGTGAGATGGTGAAATGGAGGGATGCAAGAATATATGCTAAAAAATAAAGCGCTTTATTTTTTAGCATATATTCTTGCATCCCTCCATTTCACCATCTCACCATTTCTCAGTGTGGTTTCTGTATTTATCCGGATGGTCTGCCATCCTATTCTCTTGGCTGTATCTTAAAAGAATATTAAAATTAATTTATTAATTATTTTATTAATTTTTATTCAAAATATTTTTTTGATATTGCTTTGTGTGCTTTTATGTGCAATATATGTGTACAATTGGTCCCCTGTGTTGCTCCCTCTTTTTGGTATTTTGTTCCCACCTCTCCCTATGGTTTTTGAAATAAACATTTGTTCTTAATTTGAATATTGGACTTTTTTTGTTTTTTCTTCGTTGTGGATTGTCTTAATTTCCGATTTGTCCTTCTTTTCGCATTGTCCATTAGTGTACTAAGAGGGTTGATTGTAATTAATCGCACTATTTATATTTCTATTTTCCATGTGCACTTTTGCCTTGTTATTTTGTTGAGTGTTTCTTAAGGAATAACCATTCTCAAATATCAAGTGATAAATGGCACTAAGCACATAATCCATCTGTAGGATATTTTTGCATGTGAAATGACAGCGGCTGTCTCTTCAATTTTATTACATATAGCGAAGTGTCGCTTCAAATAAATAAAGATCTGTGAGATATTTACCTCTTTTAGTCACATCCATGTCTGGTGTTTTGCCTCAGGATAAATACTGCAATGTGAACACAAGCAAAAGCTGCTAGTACTGTATTCTTGATACTTTTTATTTCACCCAGTTCCTAGGTATTTGTTATCAGTATAGCATATTATATACCATAGTCTTTATAAGGGCTGGTTGCCAATAGTCATTTAGGG
This sequence comes from Oophaga sylvatica, assembly GCA_033576555.1. Classification (NCBI taxonomy): domain Eukaryota; kingdom Metazoa; phylum Chordata; class Amphibia; order Anura; family Dendrobatidae; genus Oophaga; species Oophaga sylvatica. Next base: position 134,615,606 of record JARQOD010000005.1, on the reverse strand, counting down.
CTGGTTGTAAATATTAAACACTACATACAGTGGGTGCAATAAGTATTGAACATGTCACCAATTTTCCAAATATATATATTTATAAAGGTGCTATTGACATGCAATTATCACCAGATGTTAGTAACAACACATCCAATTCACACAGGCAAAGAAATCAAACCATAGATGTCCATAAATTAAGTTATGTGTATTAATGAGAAATGGCACAGGGAAAAAGTATTGAACACATGAAGAAAGAGAGGTGCAAAAAAACATGGAAAGGCATGACACCAGTTGAAATTTATCAGTAATTAGAAAGCAGTTCAGCCACTTAGTAAAAAATAATATCAGCTGGTTCAACTGATGGCCTACAAAAAGGTGTCTCATTACCAATATGCCACATAAGAAACTTCTCACGATGGGTGAAACTAGTGAGCTGTGCCAAGACCTTCATTACCTTATTGTTGCAAAACATACTGATGAAATTGCTCAAAAAAAACATTTCTAAACTACTGAAGGTTCCAGTAAGCACTGTTGGGGGCATAATCTGTAAGTGGAAAGAACATCATTTGACAATAAACCGGCAACAACCAGGTGCACCCCACAAGACTTCAGACAGGGGATTGAAAAGAATTATCTAAAGTGTTTTACAAGAGCCAAGAACCACCTGTGGAGAGCTACTGAAATACCTGGAATCAGCAGGTACAATTGTTTCACAGAAACTTTAAGTAATGCACTCAACCTCCATAAACTGTATGCACGCTCACAATGCAAGACTCCATTGCTGAACACAAAGCATGTTCAAGCGAGTTTAAAATCCCAAACACACTGCCAAGGAAATTAAAATTTTTTTAGAAAAAGAAAATAAAACTGCTAGAATGGACCAGCCAATCATCTGACCTGAATCAAATAGAAAATTTATGAAAGGATCTAAAACACAGAGTTCATAGGAGTCTACGGAACCTATAGGATTTGAAGAGCATTTGTGTGGAAGAATGGGCCAAAATCACAACTGCCGTCTTGAAGCTGTCATCACTAGTGATGTGCGAACCCGAACAGTAAAGTCGCACGAACCCCAAACACGGACTTCTCCAGGAAATCCACGTTAATGTTCAGGTTCGGCACCCTGAGCATCAGCTGTTTCACACAAAGCAAATGAAAAATAATCGACATGAGGTCCCTCATAATTTTCAATAACAGCTGAGGGAAAGCCATAGCTAGGGGCTGATGATTAATATTTTGGGAATGGGCCAATAGCCATAAAAGTTCTCACACTATTAATATCAGCTCACAGCTGTTTGCTTATCCTTTACTGGTTATTATAGGGGAGACCCCCAAAACATGATGAGGGGTCACCCCTATATTCAATAAAAAGCAAAGGCTAAACAGACAGCTGTGGGTTGATAGTAATAGCCTAGGAAGAAGACATCAAGCCCAGGGGTTAGTAATGGACACCCCCATTTCTAACCCCAAAGTAAGTTTTGAAATAAACACACAGCAAGAATAAAATCCTTTATTTGAAATAAAAACACTGACTCCTTTATTAAAAATAAAAATAAAAAACAAAGTTATACCTCACCTCTTTCAATGCCCCATGTCCCCTGTAAAAGACAGAAAATAATAACCACCATATTCTTCACCTGTCGGACGATAATCCATACATGTTCCACGAAGATCCAGATGATTTGAAAAGCGGACACATCAGTTGCACATGCAGCACGTGGTGCCATAAGTGAGGTGACCAGGGTTCATCTGCTACTAACTTTCTCATGGCAGCTTACTGCTACACACTGCAGGAGCATGATTATGCTCCTGTCTCAGTGTGAGCCTGCTGGCATGAATAGCGATCTCAGCCGCTATTCAAGTCATCCGGATTTTCATAGGACATATATAGATTTTCAGTGGACAGGAATATAGTGGTTTACTGTCTTTTACAGGGGACATGGGCATCATAGGATTATTTTCACTTGAGAAAGGTGAGGAATATGGTGGTTTATTATTTTTATTCTTTTACAGGGAACATGGGATTAGATCAATGGATTAGACTTAAAGATGAGTATAACTTTGCTTTTTTATTTTTATATCAAATAAAGGTGTCAGTATCTTTATTGCAATTAAAGGACTTTATTCTGACTGTGTCTATTTTACAATCTTACAATGACCTGTGGGCTTGATATCAGCGCCCATAAAACAGCTGACATCAACCCCACAACTATTACCCTATTTTCCACCGCACCAGGGCAAGTGGGAAGAGCCAGGCTGTTATGTTTAGGTAGCTGAGGAGAAATGGCAAAAACGGTAATACACCAGAGAGGCTGGAACCTATTGGATTGCAGTAACCTGAACTAACCACACAACTAGAGGTAGCCATGGAGCGTTCCTACGTTGATCCTAGACGCCTCGTCACAGCCTGAGAGATAACTACTCCTAAAGGCAGAAAGATGAAAGCTATCTGCCCCAGAGCAGATCCCCAAGAAAATAGGAAGCCCCCAAACATGTAATGGCGGTTAGACAAGAAGAAAGCACGGACACAGACAGAAAATAGAATGAGCAAACGCTGGGGCCCAATCTGTCTAGACAGAAAAATACAGGAAAGAATTCTGACTGCAATCCAACAAAAAACCCTAAAAAATACCAACACTTCTGATTGCCAAAAAACCTGAGATCACACGATCTCATCCACCTAAATCAGATCTCTGGTGTAACAAAACCAAGCCGCAGCCACTGAAAAACCAGGAAAAAGCAAATGAACAAATAACAGTGGCTACAGATAAACTGAGAGGAGCACAGGCCCCAGGAGGGGACCCGGCTGACCTCCGCAAAAGTGCAGAAAACTATGCAAAAAGCAAGCACAAAAAAAAAGCAGAAAATATATTATCTGAAAGCAACAGATGCAGGCAAGACTCCAGCAAACGTCCAAATGAACCAGGAAACACAATTGAGACAAGAACAATTGATCACCGGCGACCATCATGGGAGGGAACCTCCCTTATATCAGTCCAGTCAGTGATCCCAGATTTCCATTCCTCGCTGGAAGGTTCAGTACTGTCTGTAACCAACAGAGGGAGCCTCTGCTCAGAAACCATCTCTAGCACATTCACAACACCAGGCTAAGTGCCAGAATTTGCGCTTCTAATAGATGTGCCATTTCTGGAGCGGCTGCAGGCTGCTATTTTAGATTGAGGAGGGCCAATATCCATGGCCTTTTCCCAGGCTGAGAATACCAGACCACAGATGTCTGCTTTAGCTTGCCTGATTGAATAGGGGTTGACTCCATGCCATATTTTTTAAATTATGTATTTAAATAATTTTAAAAAATGGCGTGGGATATTTCTATTCTTGATAACCAGCCAAAATAAAGCTGACATCTGGTTACCAAGAATAGAAGAGATACAACTTCATTTTTAAAATTTATTCATTTATATCAGAGGCGCCGATTGATGAATATTCTCATCATCATATGCCTGCTCTCGCTGCTATCAGCAACAGAAGGCATACGCTAATGAGAGTAGTACTCTTTCATCAGCTGACGGCTGTGACAGGCAGTAACTTTTTTACTGCATGTCACAGCTGCTGGCTCTCACTGTTAGAACTCTCCTGTTAGTTTTTTTTATCTTGCTGGTCACATGACCTTTGTGGCCTATTTAATCCGGCTCGACCCTTCTGGCTTTGCTGGACTTCATTGTAACTTATACTCTTAAGCTAGCCAGGTGCTCCGTTACCTAACTCAGACAGTTTTTGCTTGGTCTTTTGACCTCTATGTTCTATGTTCTTTGTTTTGCCTTTTGCTGCTACAACTTCTGTTAGGAGGTGTCCATCTTTTCTCCCAGTCCCTAGTCCTTGTAGGGATCCCTCCCTTCACATCTATAGGTCTTCGTTCAGACTAGCTGAGGACTTTAGCGGATCTGATCGCAGGATCAGGTTCCCCGTTATATCGTAGGGATCCAGCTTAGTTCTATCGTAGGGACAGACCTCCCTTCTTTCCTTAGTGCTTGTAGCAGATCATAACAGTAAGTCCAGCCAAAAAATATCTCTAAGGAAAGATTTCCAGTTTTCATCATGGTGTCGGTTCAGGATTTGGCTCAACGCCTGCAGGGACTCTCTCTGGAGGTGGCTGAGATCCAGCAACACGTGAGTAGTTGTTCTGGAGCACATTTCGTGGAGCCAAAGTACGTTTGCCTGATTTATTTTTTGGTGAACAACAAGATTTTTTTTCTTTTAAAACTGCTTGCTTGTTGTATTTCCGTTTGAGACCCAGATCCTCTGGTGATGAATCTCAGCGCATAGGGTTCATAATGTCACTTTTGCGCAAAGAACCTCAGGACTGTGCCTTTTCTCTGCAACCTAGTGATCCATGCTTTAGATCAGTGGATAGTTTTTTTTTCTGCTTTGGGGTTATTATATGACGATCCTGATCGTCTTTCATCAGCTGAGACAGAATTGAGACGTTTGAGACAGGGATCAGGTAATGTGAAAAATACTGTACTCACTTCCGTCGGTGGTCCACTCAGGTGGGGTGGAACGATTCAGCTTTGAAAAGTTTGTTTCTTGCATGGCTAAGTGAAAGGGTTAAAGATTTGCTGATTGCGTATCCCATACCTGGTAACTTGCAAGAGGCTATGCAATTAGCCATACAGGTGGATAGGAGACTGCATGCAAGGGTTAATGAGAGTAAATCCTCTGCCATGTCATCTCCAAGTCTTGAGAGTTTCTGTTCTGACATTGGAGAGCCGATGGAGATCGGAGTGATGGCATCTCGCTCTCAGGAAAAAGACCGCCGGTTTTCTGAAGGTTTGTGCTTTTATTGCGGCAAATCTGACCATTTCATTAATAACTGTGTTCTTCGTATGAACAAAGAAAAAAAAAGGTCAGTTTTGCCCGTATAGCCTGTTTAAATACTAAGGGCATTTTTCTTTTTGCCACTACTACTGCTGCTCAGGAAGAATTAATGGATTTTCGGGTATTTGTCGATTGTGGTTCCACTCTGAATGTGATTGATGTGGAATTCTTGGAAAAACTTAAATTAAAACCTAAACCTTTGTCATCCCCTATTGCTGTGGTTTCGGTTGATGGTTCTCCCTTGAAGAATGTTACTCACAAGATCTGTGAATTTCCTCTCACTATTAATGGTGTTCACCAAGAGAATTTGGATTTAGTAGTTTTGAATAATTTGCTTTCTCCAGTGATTTTGGGGTTACCCTGGTTAAAATTGCACAATCCTGTACTGGACTGGTCTACCAATGAAATTGAGTCCTGGAGCCCCAAGTGTTATGACAAATGTAACGGGCGTATTGCTGCTGTGGATAAAGGGGAATTACCTGTACCTATTCAGGATTTTTGGAAAGTTTTTTCTGAGAAGGAATCGCAGATTTTGACCCCTCATAGAGACTATGATTGTACTATTGAATTTGTCCCTGGAGCGACTCTTCCTAAAAGTCGTTTATTTAATTTGACTATTTCTGAGAGAAAGGCTTTGGAGGAGTACATACAGACAAGCTTGGCCGCCGGTCACATTAGACCTTCTAAGTCTCCTGTGGCTGTTGGATATTTTTTTGTTAAAAAAAAGGACGGCGGTTTACGTCCTTGTTTGGACTTTCATGAGATTAATAAAATTACTGTACGCAATCCTTACCCACTGCCATTGATTCCTGATTTGTTTAACCAGTTAGTGGGGGCCAAGTGGTTTTCCAAAATTGATCTTCGGGGGACATACAATTTGTTGCGCATGAAGGAGGGTGAGAATGGAAGACTGCGTTTAACACTCCTGTGGGGCATTTTGAGAATCTGGTTATGCCTTTTGGTCTCACCAATGCTCCTGCATTTTTTCAGAATCTTATTAATGACATCCTTAGACCTTTGATCGGCAAAAGTGTGGTTGTGTATTTGGATGACATTTTGATTTATTCACCGGATCTGGAGTCTCATTGGCGGAGTGTGCGTGAGGTATTACAGTTGTTAATGGATAATTTGCTTTTTGTTAAGCTGGAGAAATGTGAGTTCGCTGTACAGAGAATTAGTTTTTTGGGATACATTATCTCCAGCGAAGGTTTTGAGATGGATCCGGTGAAAGTTCAAGCTGTGCAGGAATGGCCTAGGCCTATTGGTTTGAAATTGTTACAGAGATTTTTGGGTTTCGCCAATTATTATAGAAAATTCATTAAAAATGTTTCTATTATTGTCAAACCACTGACCGATCTCACCAGGAAAGGTGCTAATGCGGTTCAGTGGACTACTGAGGCCATTGAAGCTTTTGTGTTTTTAAAGGAGAGGTTCAGCTCTGCTCCCATCCTTATGCAACCTGATGTGACTAAACCATTTTTGGTTGAGGTTGATGCTTCTTCTGTGAGGGTCGGAGCGGTGTTGTCTCAGGAAAACACGGATGGAGTGCATCCTTGTGCTTTTTTTTCAAAAAAATTTTCTGAGACTGAACTGAATTATGATATTGGTAATCGGGAATTATTGGCCATTAAACTCGCATTTGAACACTGGCGGCATCTCTTGGAAGGTGCTGAATTTCCCGTTCTGGTTTTTACGGATCATAAAAATCTGATCTATCTTGATGCTGCCAAACGCTTGAATGCCCGTCAGGCTAGATGGGCACTGTTTTTCTCGCGGTTTAATTTTTCTGTCACTTACATCCCAGGTACTAAGAATGTGAAAGCTGAAGCTTTGTCTCGCAGTTTTTCTCCCATGATTGGTGCTGAGGAGGAGGAGAACATTTTGCAAGAAGGGATTGTGATTGCTGCTTTGGACTCTGTGTTGGAGGATGAGATTCTTAAAGCACAGGAGAATTCCCCATCTGGCACTCCCCATGGGAGGTTGTTTGTGCCTGGGACCATTAGGAGAGATTTGTTTGTGGAGTGTCATGAGTCTTGGTTGGCAGGTCATCCTGGAATCTCTGAGACCAAGAGACTTGTGGGTCGCAGTTATTGGTGGCCTGGATGGCAGAAGGAAGTCATTAAGTGGGTGCGTCAGTGTACTGTGTGTGCTAGATCTAAGTCTTCACACACTTCTGCTGCGGGGTTGCTTTGCCCTCTGGAGGTTCCTAATGCACCTTGGACACATTTGGCTATGGACTTTATTACTGACCTTCCCCCCTCTGAGGGTTTCACTGTCATCTGGGTGGTCGTGGACCATTTTAGCAAGATGTGTCACTTGGTTCCTTTCATCAAACTGCCCTGCGCTAAGACTCTCGCTAAGGCCTTTGTCAAGGAAATTGTCAGACTACATGGCGTTCCTACTGACATTGTTTCTGATAGGGGACCTCAGTTCGTGGCTCGTTTTTGGCGCGCCTTTTGTGACAGGTTGGGTGTTCATTTGTCGTTTTCATCCGGATATCATCCTGAGTCTAATGGCCAGACAGAAAGGAAAAACCAGGATGTTGAGCAGTTCTTGCGTTGTTTTGTGGCAGACAATCAAGAGGGGTGGTCTGAGTTTCTGACACTTGCTGAATTTGCTCTTAACAATCATACATCCTCCTCTGCTGGTTGTTCGCCTTTTTTTGTTGTACTGGGAGACATCCGTCGTTTGGGTCATTCTCCAAATTGGTATCGGCCGTGCCTGAAGAGGAAAATTTCTCTGGTGATTTGGAGAGAGTTTGGAAGGATGTGCGTGGTAATCTTCAGGAGGCTAACAGAAAATCTAAAGGGTACTTTGATAGGAAACGGCAAGAGGTTTTGTTTGCTATTGGTGACATGGTTTGGTTATCCTCTAAGAATCTGAGGTTGAGGATTCCTTCTAAAAAATTGGGTCCCAAGATTGTAGGGCCCTTTTAGGTGCTTCAGGTTGTTAACCAATCCGCTGTTAGGTTGGAGGTTCCTACCTCCTGGAAGATTAATCCGGTGTTTCATGTTTCTCTGTTGAAAAGAGCTGATGTGTCGGATGGAGACTCCGTTGCCACTGTTCCCCTTGTGGTGCATCCTAAATTCTAGACGTTATAGAGGGAGTTTGCAGTATCTCGTCGCTTGGAAGGGTTTCGGACCCGAGGATAACTCATGGGTGAGGGCGGATGATGTTTCTGCGTCCAGACTTGTCAGAGCGTTTCACAAGAGGTTTCTGGATAAGCCTGGTCCTAGGGGATCCGGAGGATCCTCTTAGAAGGGGGGGTACTGTTAGAACTCTCCTGTTAGTTTTTTTTTTATCTTGCTGGTCACATGACCTTTGTGGCCTATTTAATCCGGCTCCACCCTTCTGGCTTTGCTGGACTTCATTGTAACTTATACTCTTAAGCTAGCCAGGTGTTCTGTTACCTAACTCAGACAGTTTTTGCTTGGTCTTTTGACCTCTATGTTCTATGTTCTTTGTTTTGCCTTTTGTTGCTACAACTTCTGTTAGGAGGTGTCCATCTTTTCTCCCAGTCCCTAGTCCTTGTAGGGATCCCTCCCTCACATCTATAGGTCTTCGTTCAGACTAGCTGAGGACTTTAGCGGGTCTGATCGCAGGATCAGGTTCCCCGTTATATCGTAGGGATCCAGCTTAGTTCTATTGTAGGGACAGACCTCCCTTCTTTCCTTAGTGCTTGTAGCAGATCATAACACTCACGCTGTCATCTGACAGTGTTGGAACTACAGCTCTCAGATGACAGCTTGGCAAACAACGGATGTTTGCACCCCACATTCATCTGGGGGTCCGGGTCAGGGTTCAAGTTCGGATACTGTTCTGCTAACTGAACCAAACTATTTTTAAATGATCGCTGATCCCATCGGACCTGAATATCCATGGGTTCACCCATCACTAGTCATCACCAACAAAGGCTTTTGCATGAAGTATTAATGACATTTTAGTAAGTGTGGTCAATAGTTTTTCCATGTGTCAATTCTCATTATTATACTAATTTAATCTATGGACAACTATGGTTTGATTTCTTTGCTTGTGTGGTTTGGATGGGTTGTTACTGATATCTGGTGAGAATTGCATGTCGATAGCACATATAGAAATATATTTACTTAGAAAATTGGTGATATGTTCAATATTTATTTCACACACTGTATATTACATATACACATTATATACGTTTAAAAAGAAGCAAAACCAAAACAAATTATTTATTTTCATCACACTACAGAGAAGTGTCGTATTGTTAATTGCAGCAGCTGCTAAGAGGCCCATGAGTTGGTGGTTTGACACCTGTTTACAGTAACATGGTGCCCTAATATTAACAGTAGTTCCATCCTCAGTATTGTAGTGTTTAGTGTTGGAGAGATGTGGACTTCCTCTGCTACAGTGCAACTGGTGAGTTTGAATCAGCATAGCAGGCACAATGACATCACTAGACTGCACCTGCTGTGCAGAGCCTCAGTCCACTTTTTCACTCTTTCATTGCAACCATTTGGTAAATTAGTTTTCTCAATAATGTACACCCTGCACCCTATCTTGACTAAAAAAACAGAAATGTAGAAATTTTTGCAAATTTATTAAAAAAGAAAAACTGAAATATCACATGGTCATAAGTATGCAAAGAGACCCTTTGCTCAGACACTCATATTTAAGTCACATGCAGTTCATTTCCTTCAGATCCTCCTTGATATGGTTCTACTCCTTCATTGGTGTCCAGCTGTGTTTAATTAAACTGATAGGACTTGATTTGTATAGGACCTTACAGCTCACAGTGCATGTCAGACCAAATGAGAATCATGAGGTCAAAGGAACTGGCCAAGAAGCTCAGAGACATAATTGTTGCAAGGCACAGATCTGGCCAAAGTTACAAAAGAATTTCTGCAGCACTCAGGTTCCTAAGGGCACAGTGGCCTCCATAATCCTTAAATGGAAGAAGTTTGGGACCACCAGAAGTCTTCCTAGACTTGGCCATCCAGTCAAACTGAGCAATCGTGGGAGAAGAGCCTTGGTGAGAGAGGTAAAGAAGAACCCCAATATCACTGTGGCTGAGCTCCACAGATGCAGTAGGGAGATGGGGGTAAGTTCCACAAAGTCAACTATCACTGCAGCCCTCCACCAGTTGGGCCTTTATTTCAGAGTGGCCCAATGGAAGCCTCTCCTCAGTGCAAGACATATGAAAGCCCGATTAGAGTTTGCTAAAAAAACATATGAAGGACTCCCAGACTATGAGAAATTCTCTGGTCTGATGAGACGAAGATAGAACTTTTTGGTGATAATTCTAAGAGGTACATGTGGAGAAAGCAAGGCACTGCTTATCACTTGCCCAATACAATTTCAACAGTGAAACATGGCGGTGGTAGCATCATCCTATGGGGGTGTTTTTCAGCTGCAAGGACAGGACAACTGGTTGCAACTGAGGGAAACATGAATGCGACCAAGTACAGAGATATCCTAGATGAAAATCTCTTCCAGAGTGCTCTAGACCTCAGACTTGGCTGAAGGTTCATCTTCCAACAATATAATGACCCTAAGCACACAGCTAAAATAACAAAGGAGTGGCTTCAGAATAACTCTGTGACCATTCTTGACTGGCCTAGTCAGAGCCCTGACCTAAACCCAATTGAGCATCTCTGGAGAGACCTGAAAATGGCTGTCCACCAACTTTCACCATCCAACCTCACAGAAATGGAGAGGATCTGCAAGGAATAATGGCAGAGGATCCCCAAATCCAGGTGTGAAAAACTTGTTGCATCATTCCCAAGAAGACTCATGGCTGTATTAGCTCAAAAGGGTACTTCTACTCAATACTGAACAAAGGGTCTGAATAATTAGGACCATGTGATATTTCAGTTTTTCTTTTTTAATATGCAAAATTTCTACATTTCTGTTTTTTTTTTCAGTCAAGATGGGGTGCAGAGTATACATTAATGAGAAAAAAATGAACTTTTTTAATTTTACCAAATGGCTGCAATGAAACAAAGAGTGAAAAATTTAAAGGGGTCTGAATACTTTCCGTACCCACTGTATGTAGTAGAACTGTGGGGGCATAACACTGTGAATTGTGGGTCAGTCTGGGGGAAATTCATAATGTCTGTGGGAGAAGTGCAGGGGCATTATACTATGTTAGGAGCCTGGGGGGACATCATACTTGGCTGGGGCCACTATGGAGTCATTCATCATACTGTGTTTCTAGGGGTACTGTGGGTGAATTCACAGTGGTTTTATTATAGTGTGTGTATGTGTGGGGACATTTTCATTAGCATTATACTTTATTTGGGCCATAAAATTAACGCTAAAGAACTTCAATAGGGTCGAAATTACTGTGCAAGTGCCACTATGCATATCATTGTCTTTAAATTTGTGAGGAATGTCCTTCTTCAACTGTGTCTATGCGCCGCCTACGCCTTGAAACTTTTTTTGTGGGAGGGAGGCCTTTATGAGACTTGCTCTGGGGCCCCATGATTTCTTTGTATGCCCCTACTATACAACAATACAAAAGTCATTCTAATACTGAGAAAGTATGTGACTATGACTGAAAGTAAACAATAGCAATTAAAGTCATGTGGTTTAACCCCTTAATGACCAAGCCAATTTTGACCTTAATTACCAAGACAAATTTTACAATTCTGACCAGTGTCAATTTATGTGGTAATAACTCTGGAATTCTTCAAACATATCTCACTGATTCTAAGATTATTTTTTGTGACATATTATATTTCATGATAGTGTTAACATTTATTCAATATGACTTGCTTTTATTTATAAAAAAAACAGAAAATTGGCAAAAAGTTTGAAAACTTGGCAATTTTTATGCCCTTAAATCAGAGAGTTATATCATGTAAAATAGTTCATAAATACATTTACCATATGTATACTTTACAACAGGACAATTTTGGATGCATGATTTGTTTTTGTTAGGAAATCAGAAGAATTAAAATATGATCAGCGATTTCTCATTTTTTCAACAAAATTTACAAAACCATTTTTGAAGTGACTTTCATATTTGAGCTGATTTTGAGGGGCCTATATGACAGAAATACCCAAAAGTGAACCCATTCTAAAATCTTCACCCCTCAAGATGTTATAAACCACATTCAAGAAGTTTATTAATCCTTCAGTTGCTTCAAGAGAACTGAAGCAATGTGGAAGGAAAAAATAAACATTTAACGTTTAACAAAAAATTTACTTTAGACCCAAACTTTTTTATTCTCACAAGGGTAATATGAGAAAATGCACTACAAAATTTGTTGTACAATTTCTCCTGAACACACTGATACCCCATAATGTGTGGGAAATCCACTGTTTGGGTGCACCGTTTGACTTTTTGTACGCAACATTGGCTGGAATCGAGAGTGAACACCGTATCGCGTTTGGAGAACCCCTGATGTTCCTAAACAGTGGAAATCCCCCACAAGTGACCATATTTTGGAAATTGTACCCCTCAAGGTTTTTATCCAGGATAATAGTGAGCATTTTGAACCCATTGGTTTGACACAGAATTTGATAATATTAGATTGTCATATTGAATATGTCGTCATTAGTGTTGAGGATAAGTGCTTGCGACTCCAGTTTGCATCAGGTGCTCAGGTATGCACCAAATGTTGCGGGTGCTCGAGTGACACGCTTGAGTCCCTGTCCCACATATTATGCAGATGTTAGACACTGAAAAAAACTTGTGGGAATTCGCGATACTTTGTGCATACTCGAGTACCCGAACCATCTGTTCAGCGTGAATGGCATGAGGCCAGGGAGGAGGAGAAGGAGGAGGAGGAGAGAATGGTCAGTTGTCCTCTTGGTGAGGACACAGAAGTCTAGCTTGTTAGAAGTCTGGCATGCATGGCTGAGTTTATGTTACGCTGCCTTTCCCGTGACCCTCGCATTCTCAAAATTTTGGATGACAGTCATTACTGGTTGGTGACACTTCTAGACCCATGCTACAAGGAGAACTTTCTATCTCTTATTCCCGAGGTGGACAGGTCTACTAAAATGGGGCAGTACCAGAAGGCCCTTGTTGCGGAATTATTAAAATAGTTCCCATCTGAATACGCTGGTGCAGAGGTCACAGTTCTTTGAACAACGAAGAAGTGCAGGTAAGAGAGACACAACACCGATCCAGCAGAAGCAGGGGAACACTGTCAAAGTTCTGGGAGAGTTTTCTCAGACCCCCCCATGGCACAGGCCCTGAGGCGCGGGTATTCTCACAAGGAATATAACGTTTGGGAAGATGCTGAGGGAGTACCATGATGAACGTACCAATGTCCTGCATGATTCCTTTGTGCCTTATAATTATTGGGTATCCAAGCTGGACTCATGGGATAAGCTGGCTCTCTATGCCTTGGAGGTCCTGGCCTGCCCTACCGCTAGCGTTTTGTCAAAGAGGGTTTTTAGTGCCGTTGGTGGAATTATAACTGATAAGCGCATCAGTCTGTCAACTGAAAATGCTGACAGGCTGGATTGGGCCAGATTTCTCAACACCAGCGAATGATAGCAGAGTAACATAAACTAAATTCCAGTGTAATTTTTGGGAGGTTTACCATTCCCATGCACCTGTTCATACCCACACATGGGTATACGCTTCCTGATTTTGGCTATTTGCTGTTGCCCTCCTCCTTCTCCTCATCCTCAACCTCCACCACCATATCACCAGGTTGACTGTGGTCCGTGATGCAACACCCACATATTTTTTTTAAAGGGTGTTTATGATGCCTGTAAAAAAAATTGTAATACAGTATGCTCATGTATACCCCCCAGGGGTAAATGTTTGTCAGCCCATAAACTTAGTGCATGGGCATTGCAAGTATAGTTGACCCACTCCTTTCTAATGGGAACATTTTTTTATGAGGCCCTCCTCCATGTCTCTTCCAAGGGGCATTGGAGTGCCTACAAATTTTTGGCAACCCTTGCATTTACTGCATAGTCAAACAGTATTGGAAACCCACTACCTAATAATGGGAACATTGTTTCCAGGAGGCCCTCCTCTACATCTCTTCAAAGGGGTATTGGGGTGTGTCCAAATTTTGGGCAGCCCTGCCACTCACTGTATAGGCAATAACAGTATAGGAGACCCACTGTTTAATAATGGAAACATCAAAGCATAGCCGGCTGACGGCTCTCTAAGAATAGTGAGGGCCAATTGTTGGCCCTTTAAGAATAGTAAAGGCTGCCTGATGGCCCTATAAGTAAAGGCTTTGTGACTTTCTGAATCCCTCCTTCATAAATGAAACAGGATGTGTCTGATGATGTGTCACACACCACATGGCCAGATAAGGTTGTAAAATGTTAAAAAGACATTTCCCAGTGATTGCATTTGTCTTGGTTGAAAGCAATGCTAAAGTTCAAAAACGCATCAAAAACGCTACGTGTGAACATAGCCCAAGGTGTGGAGGAGCATTTTTTGTTTTTGGTTATTTATTTTGCCTTATATACAAGTCATTACCCTGGAAAGGATGTTCCTGGAAAGCCATGGAAATCCATTTTGTTTTTGTTTTTGTATGTTTTATTGTGAGTCTGTAAAAGTGGCATAAGACTCTGACAACATTGTTCACAGCAGTGACAAGGGAGTCAGAAATGCTTACAGTGATCTTCCCCATGCTGTTCCCATGTCATTTGAGCAGTGTTCCCACCGATTTCCATTATTTGTAGTCCCTCTGCAGACCACCGGGGAGGGGACGCGGAAAAATGCTTGCGTTTCCCATAGCCTTTCATTGGGCTCGTTGCTCGGGTCGAGGACACGAGCATTCCAATTTGCTCGACCCGAGTAACGAGCACCCGAACATTTTAGTTCTCGCCCATCACTACTGATGACGCTAGTATCCTTTTTTTCACATACATGTTTAAACACATGTAAATGAGGCCTAAGGCAGCATTATTCTTCGAATGAAAAAGTTACAATTTTGTATTTTTTTTTTACAATGTTCACCATATGGGATATATAATTTAACATTTTTACTGTTCATTTCAATTTAGACGTGGTGATACTAATTATATGTTCTTATTTTTGTTCATTATTTTTTTTCAAACAAAAGCTGCACTTTTTAATGGCTAAACAGTTTTCCATTGTTTTTCTGCTTTTTTTTGTCAATATTTGCACATTTTTAATTATTACCTTTTATACATTTACTTACTTAGTCCTACTGTGGGATTTAAATGTTTTTTTTTACTTTAAATGCTTGTTTCATGCAGTCCTTAAGACATCAGTTTTTCATTAACAATGCCTGTTAGACCCAGCTAATGCAAACTCGAGGTACCAAAAGGGTTAAAGAGGAAACCCTTCCTTTTTTTAACCATCTAGATTAAACTGCCCAATGGGTTCCAAAACCGATCATGAACAGTGCCGCAGCAAGAAGGCTGTCGACATCCATAGTATTTTTGTATTTGGAGGGGCGCCATCGTTGTAAGCAAATAGTGCTGAGGAATAAGGTGCAATAACGACTACCATTAAAGGGCATATCAGCGACTGTTACAAGGTTAAATATTGGCGATAAATTATACAATCTCTTGTTTAAGGTTTAAAGTTATATTCTAATTGTTAATGAGACATAAAAATTATGGCTTTTAATAGCCAACACATTATCCAAAGTTGTTTTTAATGGATAGAGTGTTAATTATCTGGTGTTAAAATCTTAAAGTAATTGATATGCAGTCACATAATTCTGTAGATAATTGCAATTCAGTCTGATTAATATCATTTTCTGTTTATTAAGCAGTTCAGTGAAGCTGTTGATGTTGACTTTTACATGACATTTTATATAATTTGTGAGAGGGGAAATTCAGTTCATGGTAAAAAAAAAAAATCCCTATTAGTGTCCTAGTACAGAGTAGAAGAACGTTGCGATGTAGAAGGAACATGCATTTTTAAAGTGAACATTCATGATAACAGGAGTTTACCATCCCTTTTAAGCCGCCTTTTTGAGGGCTTCAAGTGACACAAGCTGATTTTTGCATTCGGACACCTCTGTTTTAAGCAAATCTGCAGAATAAATTTTGTGTCATGAAAAATGAGTGCTTTATATTCGTGGTATGAGAGCTCCCGCTGCCCACTCACACTTCATCTTTTTCTCTATTACTGTGCGTTTAGGCCCACATAGATATTAGACTAAAGTGATTGGCAGGAATGGACAATATATGGAGAAAAGAAGGATCAATGTAATGTAACGTAATGGCTAATTCTTCTGCCTTCCCTGGAGATGATCTTCCTCCAGATGAGTCTGGCAGCAACTCTGTCATAGACAGGGCCGGCGTCAGCACCTGGCGCACCTGGGCAAGTGCCGAGGCCCTGAGCAGGCAGGGGGCCCAGTCACAGTCGGGGACACCGCACCAGCATGCTATTGGGGCCCGGTGCCTGTGCCAGTACCAGGGGCCGGTGCCTCAAGCAGAGCAGCGGCCAGTGAGGAGAGGTGAGTATTTCATTTTTTATTTTTTTTTATGTTTGGCGCAATATATGGAGACCATCATATGGGGCCCATCATACACTGGAGTATCATATATGGGGCCCATCATACACTGGAGCATCATATATGGGGCCCATCATACACTGGAGCATCATATATGGAGCATTACATGGGGCCTATCATACACTGGAGCATCATATATGGGGCCCATTATATATGGAGCATTATATGGGGCCAATCATACACTGGAGCATCATATATGGGGCCCATCATACACTGGAGCATCATATATGGAGCCCATAATACACTGGAGCATCATATATGGAGCATTACATGGGGCCTATCATACACTGGGGCATCATATATGGGGCCCATTATATATGGAGCATTATATGGGGCCAATCATACACTGGAGCATAATATATGGGGCCCATTATATATGGAGCATTATATATAGGTCCATTATATATGAAGCATTATATTGTGCTTATCATGCACTGAAGCATTATATATGGGGCCCATCATATACTGGAGCATCATATGGGACCCATTATATATGGAACATCATAAGGGGCCCATTATATATGGAGCATTATATGGGGCTCATTATTCTGTATGGAGCACTATGTGGTGCCCATAATACTGTATAGATGACTATACTGTTTGTCTTTTGAGCTATTGTAGAATTTACAATAGATATCACTCATGTAATGTATGAAGTAAGTGAAATGTTTGGCATTGTACTAAACCTATATTTCTCTGCCGTATCTGTGCATCATGAATTGTGGTATGTGTTAAAGGGCCCACTGAGACTCTTTCGCCCGGGGCTCATGAAAACCTGGAGCCGACCCTTGTCATAGAGAACACGGGAACAATCGGCCGAGCCTAGCATTCCTGTTCATGGGTAAGTTGAGAGAGATAGATATCGGCCAACAGCTAACTAATGGGTATAGGAGCCTTAATACGAGTACAATATAAAGTATTTTATCCTAAGGCAAGCCAGCTGTTCTTTTTTCTCATGTCTATCATAGAGGGATTAGAAAGTAAGCTCATAATTAGTATAGAGTGCCTTCGTTTTATTACAGGATTGATTCTAGTATTAGTAAGAATAAAAGAACGTCATCTAAGTCAAAACAAACAAGAAGAAAACTGGCAATAGGTGTGAATGGTAAATGTGAAAAATGTTCTAGAAACTTTATTAATCAAGAATTATATTTACAGGTTGGGAGAAACAACCAGATGAAAAGTGGGCGCTATTCTGAGTGACAAACCACTGGTGTCGTACATGAGGGGAGATACACACGTGGTCAAAATAGTTGGTACCCCTCGTTTAATGACAGAAAAACCCACAATGGTGACAGAAATAACTTGAATCTGACAAAAGCAATAATAAATAAAAAATCTATGAAAATGATCAAATGAAAATCAGACTTTGCTTTCCAACCATGCTTCCACAGAATTAAAAAAAAATAAAACTCATGAAATAGGCCTGGATGGAAATGATGGTACTCTTGAAAATAATGTGACAAAAGTGACATGTTAAATCATTGTGTCCACTAATTGGCATCAGAGGTGTCTACAATCTTGGAATCAGTGAGTGGGCCTGTATAGAGGGCTACAGATACTCATTGTGCTGTTTGGTGACATGGGGTGTATCATTGTGGGTTTTTCTGTCATGAAATGAGGGGTATCAACAATTTTGACCACGTGTGTATGTGTCACACAGATTGCTATCCTGTGTAATGTGAAAGCCATAAGTGTTTTCTCCAGCATCATATGTGCTGAGAGCGATCCAGTCGCTATATGGGCATGGCTTTTATGGTGGGTAAGTCAGAGATGGGCGAGACGCCTAACCATGATATCTCCACCTCCAGGTTGTGGCTGGAGGGAGTTAAATGTCCAGCCAGATTTTTTTCTCTGTCTGTGTTGTGTGGAGAAAGGAAGTCTCCATACTGAAGCTCATGTGAGAGCTGCCATAGCTGTTGTCCCAGACGTACTGGGCAGGACTGTGTATGAACTTTTTACTTTCTTTTAAGCCAGACAGGCTGTTTTCTGTTACCATTTTGGGTTCCTGGTTAATGAGGCAAAAAAGCATTCAAAGCCTTTAACCAAACGTGGTCCTGTGTCTACCTTTGAGGAGCAGCTAAGCATGTCAACCCCTCACAATATACATATATATTATGCAGGGTGGGACATTTATATGGATACACCTAAATAAAATGGGAATGGTTGGTGATATCAACTTCCTGTTTATGGCGCATTAGTATATGGGAGGTGGAAAACTTTTCAAGATGGGTGGTGACCATGGCAGCCATTTTGAAGTCAGCCATTTTGCATCCGATTTTATTTTTTCCAATGGGAAGAGGATCATGTGACACATCAAACTTATTGAGAATTTCACAAGAAAAACAATGGTGTGTTTGGCTTTAATCTTTCATGAGTTATTTACAAGTTTATGACCACTTATAAAATGTGTTCAAAGTGCCGCCCATTGTGTTGGATTGTCAATGCAACCCTCTTCTCCCACTCTTGACACACTGATAGCAACACCACAGAAGAAATGCTAGCACAGGCTTCCAGTATCTGTTGTTTCAGATGCTGAAAATCTCATATCTTCACAGGATAGACAATTGCCTTTAGATACGAGATGTGCAGCATCTGAAACAACGGATACTGGAAGCCTGTGCTAGCATTTCTTCTGCAGTGTTGCTATCAGTGTGTCAAGAGTGGGAGAAGAGGGTTGCATTGGCAATCCAACACAATGGGCAGCACTTTGAACACATTTTATAAGTGGTTATAAATTTGTAAATCACTCAGGAAAGAATAAAGCCAAGCATACTACTGTTTTTCTTGTGAAATTCTCAATAAGTTTGATGTGTCACATGATCCTCTTCCCATCAAAAAAAATAAAGTTGGACCCAAAATGGCTGAATTCATAATGGCCGCCATGGTCACCACCCATCTTGAAAAGTTTTCCCCCTCCCATATACTAATGTGCCACAAATAGGAAGTTGATATCACCAACCATTCCCATTTTATTTAGGTGTATCCATATAAATGGCCACCCTGTATACAGTCATGGCCAAAAGTTTTGAGAATGACACAAATATTATATTTTCACATGATCTGCTGCCCTCTGGTTTTTATGTGTGTTTGACAGATGTTTTTATCACAGACAGAAATATAATAATTGCAAACATATGAGTAACAAAAGCTTATTTTGACAGTTAGAATGAGTTAATGCAGCAAGTCAATATTTGCAGTGTTGACCCTTCTTCTTCAGGACCTCTGCAATTCTCCCTGGCATGCTCTCAATCAACTTCTGGACCAAATCCTGACTGATAGCAGTCTATTCTTGCACAATCAATGCTTTCATTTTGTCAGAATTTTTAGGTTTTTGTTTGTCCACCCGTCTCTTGATGATTGACCACAAGTTCTCAATGGGATTAAGATCTGGGGAGTTTCCAGGCCATGGACCCAAAATCTCTATGTTTTGTTCCCTGAGCCATTTAGTTATCACCTTTGCTTTATGGCAAGGTGCTCCATCATGCTGGAAAAGGCATTGTTGATCGCCAAACTGCTCTTGGAGGGTTGGGAGAAGTTGCTCTTGGAGGACATTCTGGTACCATTCTTTATTCATGGCTGTGTTTTTAGGCAAGACTGTGAGAGAGCCGATTCCCTTGGCTGAGAAGC
Organism: Oophaga sylvatica; assembly: GCA_033576555.1. Lineage (NCBI taxonomy): Eukaryota > Metazoa > Chordata > Amphibia > Anura > Dendrobatidae > Oophaga > Oophaga sylvatica. The sequence continues at coordinate 134,595,708 of JARQOD010000005.1, read as the reverse complement.
AACCCCACACATGAATGGTTTCAGGATGCTTAACAGTTGGCATGAGACAAGACTGGTGGTAGGGCTCACCTTGTCTTCTCCGAATGAGGCGTTTTCCTGATGTCCCAAACAATCGAAAAGGGGATTCATCAGAGAAAATAACTTTACCCCAGTCCTCAGCAGTCCACTGCCTGTACCTTTTGCAGAATATCAGTCTGTCCATGATGTTTTTTCTGGAGAGAAGTGGCTTCTTTGCTGCCCTCCTTGAGACCAGGCCTTGCTCCAAGAGTCTCCGCCTCACAGTGCGTGCAGATGCACTCACACCTGCCTGCTGCCATTCCTGAGCAAGCTCTGCACTGCTGGTAGCCCGATCCCGCAGCTGAAACACTTTTAAGAGACGGTCTGGGCGCTTGCTGGTCTTTCTTGGGCATCCTGAAGCCTTTTTGGCAACAATGGAACCTCTCTCCTTGAAGTTCTTGATGATGCGATAGATTGTTGACTGAGGTGCAATCTTTCTAGCTGCGATACTCTTCCCTGTTAGGCCATTTCTGTGCATTGCAATGATGACTGCACGTGTTTCTTTAGAGATAACCATGGTTAACAGAAGAGAAACAATGATGCCAAGCACCAGCCTCCTTTTAAAGTGTCCAGTGGTGTCATTCTTACTTAATCATGACAGATTGATCTCCAGCCATGTCCTCATCAACACCCACACCTGTGTTAATGGAGCAATCACTGAAAAGAGGTTAGCTGGTCCTTTTAAGCCAGGGCTGCAATGATGTTGAAATGTGTTTTGGGGATAAAGTTCATTTTCTAGCCAAATATTGACTTTGCAAGTAATTGCTGTTAAGCTGATCACTCTTTATAACATTCTGGAGTATATGCAAATTGCCATTAGAAAAAGTGAAGCAGTAGACTTTGTAAAAATTAATATTTGTGTCATTCTCAAAACTTTTGGCCATGACTGTATACATGCGTATATAGCAAATGTATATGTAAATGTATAGGAAAATAAGTATTTTATATACTGCCGATTTTGCAAATTTTCCCACCTACAAAGAATGGAGAGAGCTGCATAATTTTTATCGTACGTACACTTCAACTGTGAGAGACAGAATCTTAAAAAAAAATCCAGACAATCACATTGTATGATTTTTACATAACTAATTACCATTTTATTGCATGAAATAAGTATTTGATACAATAGAAAAGCAAAATTTAATATGTGGTGCAGAAACCTTTGTTTGCAATTACAGAGGTCAGACTTTTCCTGTAGTTGTTGACCAAGTTTGCACACATTGCAGAAGGGGTTTTGGCCCACTCCTCCATACAGTTCTTCTCCAGATTTTTCAGGTTTCAGGGATGTCATTGGGCAACACTGAGTTTCTGCTCCCTCCAAAGATTTTCTATTTGTTTCAGGCCTGGAGACTGGATAGGCCACTCAAGGACATTGAAATGCTTCTCACAGAGCTACTCCTTAGTTGCCCTGGTTTTGTATTTTGAGTCATTGTCATGCTGTAAGACCCAGCCATGACCCATCTTCAATGCTCTTACTGAGGGAAAGAGGTTTTTAGCCAAAATCTCAAGATACATTACTCCATCCATCCTCCCTTCAATACGGCGCAGTCAACCTGTCCCCTTTTGCTGAAAAACACCCCTAAAGTACGATGTTTCACCCACTATGCTTCATTGTTGGGATGGTGTTCTTTGCATTGTATTCATCCTTCTTCTTCCTTCAAACACAGTGAATGGAGTTGATACCAAAAGCTCTATTTTGGTTTCATCTATTCACATGACCTCTGGATCATCCAGATGCTCATTGGTGAACTTCAAATGGGCCTGGAAATATTCTGGTGTGAGCAGGGGGACCTTGTTTGCCGTGAAGGATTTTAATCCATGATGGCGTAGTGCTTTACTAAAGGTAATGTTTGAGACTTTGGTCCCAGCTCTCTTCAGGTCATTGACCAGGTCCTCCCTTTTAGTTCTCGGTTGATTCCTGATGTTTCTCAGGAATGCAAGACCTTGCATTGAGCTCCAGACTGAGGAAGATTGACATTCAGCTTGTGTTTCTTTCATTTTCTAAAAATTGAGTCAATAGTTGTTGCCTTCTCGCCAAGCTGCTTGCCTATTGTCCTGTAGCCAATACCAGCCTTGTGCAGGTCTACAATTTTATCCCTGGTATCCTTAGACAGCTTTTTGGTCTTGGCCATGGTAGAGTTAAAACAGGTGCAATTAATACAGGTAATGAGTGCAGAGTAGGAGGGCTTCTTACAGAAAATCTAACAGGTGTGTGAGTCAGAATTCTTGCTGATTGATAGATGATCAAATATTTATTTCATGCAATAAAATAAAATTTATTGCAATTTAATTATTTAAAAACCATACAATGGGATATCCTGGTATTTATTTTTACATTCTGTCTCTCACAGTTGAAGTTTACCTATGATAAAAATTACAGACCTCTGCATTCTTTGTAGGTGGGAAAACTTGCAAAATCGACAGGGTATCTAATACTTCTCCCCACTGTAGGTCAAGGAAATATACACAAATATAATGGTAATAAGAAAGGATATAGGGTTAAAATTATCAGGTACAATTATCATTGACCTAAATTAGACATATCTAGCAATGTGAAAGTATGTGTAGGTATCTGCAAGCTTCCTATTGAATCAGTAAAGTGCAATAGTGCATGGATGCCTATGAAATACGTAGTTGCCAGAGAGTATAAAGGATAGTACCAGTCACTCATATAGTGACTTGTATAGTCCTTGAGGGTTTCAGAAAGGCCTTTTGGGAACTGGTACCTGAAAGCAGCATCATTCCATAGAACTTTGGTGGACCACTGCCGGAACTCTGAACAAAAAAGAAAGACTAGTGCAAAGAAAAGCGCACACCTCAAATATGAAACAATATATACATAGATCATGTGTTTTTTAATTGTGTTTTATATCTTGTATGTGTTTTGGTCTGTTTTTCTAATAAAATCATTGCATTTTATATATAGGAACGATGTGTATCTTCGTACCGTGATAGCCAGTAGATAGAAAAGTATTTAGAATTGAGAGCCCTCAGTGGTTAATACCTTTTAATGGCTAACTGAAAGGATGGTAACAAATTGCAAGCTTTCGAGACTACTCAGGTCTCTTCATCAGGCAAAGACTAAAACAAAATCTGAAGAATCACATATTTATACACAACACAGCACAGAAACAATGCAATAGGTAAGACAAGTGACGTGAAGCAGAACTGTCATTATGGGAGATAGAGATGAACATAAATATTGGAACAGTTCATAGATAAGGAGTGTGAAAGTTTTATTGCCCTCTGATTGGGGTCTGGTATTGTGTTGTGATGCCCCCAGAAGGTCTGAAGTGCAAATTCCTTAATTGATGTAAAAAGACATAAATCCATGCGATACATTCATTCCAGCACTGAGTATATCAAAGGTCATCATGAGTTTATATTCCCAAACTTTTCGGTCTCTCTCAGATTTAAATTTAGCTTTTAATACATATAATTTCACGTCCATGATTCAAAAAGGTCTTTCTGAGTCGACCAAGGTGTTCATCTCTATCCATGGGTTGGAACATATACGATTGTATCTGAAGGCTTGGCTGTAGACAATAGAGTTTTTTATGTGTTTTGGATGAAAAGGTATGTTGGACGCTCGATTGGCTTCTGATACAGGGATGTCTCTATTTCATTGTTCTTTAGCTTAATGATGGTGTCTAAAAAGTTAATTTCAGTGCTGGAGTAGTTGAGTGTTAAGTTGATGGTGGGATGAAATTGATTAAACTGCTCGTGGAACGTCTTTAGCTGTTGCTCAGACTCAGTCCAGATGATTAAGATATCATCAATGTAGCGGTAGTAGGCCCAAGGCCTGATGGGACATGAGGAAAAAAAGTCGCTTAAAGCTTGGCCATAAAAAGATTTGCATACTGTGGAGCCATTTTACTTCCCATAGCTGTGCCAGTCTCCTGAAGATAGATCTTGTCGTCAAATTCAAAGTAATGTGGGTGAGGATGAATTTTGTGAGTATCACCACAGAATCAGCATCATACTCGTGTTTTCCATGAAGAATTTGCATGCATTTAATCCATCCTGATGTGGGATATTAGAGTACAAAGATTCCACATCCATGGTGGCCAGGATGGTTCCTTCCGGTAGAGGACCTATTGCTGCTAGTTTATTCAATAGGTCAGTTGTGTCCTGAATGTAGCTGGGTGTATCCTTTACCAGGGGTTTAAGAATACCCTATTTGTATGAAATATCCAACTGGGGGTCTGTATGTGGGGGAGACAGGGCAAAAACTGAGAACAAGGATGAATTCTCATCGCCACACAATAAGAGAAAAAAGAATGGATCTACCTGTGGCAATACACTTTTGTATCCCCGGTCATAGTATGATGGACATGAAATTACTTGTATTACAAACTAAATTTAAATCTGAGAGAGACAGAAATGTTTGGTGATGAATCCAGACTCTGGCAATCCTTAGTCAGATCTTGAGTCATTCGCATCAAATTCGCCACCTGGTCACAAAGCGTGTGAACAGGATCAATATTGGTGAAAAAGAAAAACATATTGGCCAAACATATTGTGATGCTAGTCACTTCTCATGGCCTAGTTGTGTACCAGATTCGACGGTCAAGCTGTCAGTAACTGCATCCCAGATTCACTGATGGGTGGAACCGTGACATATAGATGGCACAGTATGAATCGTTTGTAATATACCTGTTAGGAGGTCAGCAGTGACTTGTCACAAGGATGTGATCATCCCAATGTGCGTTTCGGCATCATCCATAAAGAGGGAAATATAAAAAGAGGGAGACAGCCAAAAGAAAAAGGCGTGGTTGTGGCTTGCCGCAGACTCACATAGGAGGTTGCCGGGCATTGCCACAGGTGGAATGGGAAGAGATAAAGATCGGGACTGTTGCTCATGGTCCAAGGTGTTGTTTTTAGATGAAAGTAAATTTTGCATTTCATTAGGCAATCTAGGTCCCGGAATCTGGAGGAAGAGTGGAGAGGCACACAAGCCAAGCTGCTTGAGGTCTAGTGTGAAGTTTTCACAATCAGTGATGGTTTGGGGAGTCATGTCATCTGCTGGTGTAGTTCCACTGTGTTTTATCAAGACCAAAGTAAGCTCAGCCATTGACTAGAAAATTTCAGAGGACTTCATGCTCTCTGTCAACGAGCTTTTTAGAGATGGAAATTTCATTCTCCAGCAGGATATGGCACCTGTCCACACTGCCAAAAGTACCAATACCTAGTTTAAAATCAACAGTATCACTGTGCTTGCTTGGCCAGCTAACTCGCCTGACCTTAACCCCATAGATAATCTATGGGGTGTTATGAATGTGCTAAAAATGGTTTCTGAGCAGAAGCTCCCTTTGGTGGTTACTGACAGTACTGAACCTTTCAGCGAGGAATGGCAATCTGGGATCACGGACTGGTCTGATATAAGGAGGTTCCTTCCCATGATGGTTGCCGGTGATCAATTGTTCTTGTCTCAATTGTGGTTCCTGGTTCATTTGGAAGTTTGCTGGAGTCTTGCCTGCATCTTCTGCTATCAGATAAGATATTTTCTGCTTTTATTTTTGTGCTTGCTTTTTGCATTGTTCCATACACTTCTGTGGAGGTCAGCCAGGTCCCCTCCGGGGGGCTTGTGCTCCTCTCAGTTTATCTGGAGCCACTTTTGTTTGTTCATTTGCTTTTTCCTGTTTTTTCAGTGGCTGCGGCTTAGTTTTGTTACACCAGAGAACTGATTTAGGTGGTAGAGGTCGTGTGATCTCAGGTGTTTTTGCAATCAGTAGAGTTGGTATTTTTTAGGGGTTTTTTTTGGATTGCAGTGAGTATCCTTTCCTGTACTTTTCTGTCTAGACAGATTGGGCCCCAGCGTTTGCTCATTCTATTTTCTGTCTGTGTGCGTGTTTATTCTTGTCTAACCGCCATTACATGTTTGGGGGCTTCCTATTTTCTTTGGGGATCTGCTCCGGGCAGATAGCTTTCATCTTTCTGCCTTTAGGTGTAGTTATCTCTCAGGCTGTGACGAGGCGTCTAGGATCAACGTAGGAACGCTCCACGGCTACCTCTAGTTGTGTGGTTAGTTCAGGTTACTGCAATCCAATAGGTTCCAGCCTCTCTGGTGTATTGCCGTTTTTGCTTACTCTCCTCAGCTACCAAAACATAACAATGGGATATTGTCAAGAGGAAAATGAGAGACACCAGACCCAACAATGCAGACGAGCTAAAGGCTGCTATCAAAGCAACCTGGGCTTCCATAACACCTCAGCAGTGCCACAGGCTGATTGCCTTCATGCCACACTGCATTGATGCAGTAATTGATGCAAAAGGAGCCGCATCCAAGTATTGAGTGCATTTACTGAACATATATTTCAGTAGGCCAATATTTCAGATTTTAAAATAATTTTTCAAGCTGGTGTTATAAGGTATTCTAATTTACTGAGATAATGACTTTTTGTATTGAAGAACTGAAATAAATTAACTTTTTGATGATATTCTTATTTAGTGAGAAGCACTTGTATATATATACCATATACTGTATACTCGCGTATAAGCCGAGATTTTCAGCCCATTTTTTAAGGCTAAAAGTCCCCTCTCGGCTTATACGTGAGTCATTTACGCCAGGGGGTCAGCTGGGGAGGGGGAGAGGGGGTGTCAGATCATACTCACCCCCCCCGGCGCGTCTCTGCAGCCCCCCTGCTTCTCCCACGGTCTCAGGCTCCTTCCTTCAGCGGTCATGTGGTACCGCTCATTAAATTCATGAATATGCGCATATTCATGACTTTAATGAGCAGTACCACATGACCGCTGAAGGAAGGAATAGCTGCCGGAAACCGTGGGAGAAGAGCAGGGGCTGCAGAGACCGCACCAGGAGGGGGTAAGTATATGCGATATTCACCTGTCCCTGGTCCAACGCTGCACACCACTCTGTCCTCTGCGTCCTCTGGCTGCGATGTTCAGGTCAGAGGGCGCGATGACGTAGTTTTTGCATGCCATGCCATCTGCCTGAACAGTCACTGACAGAGGACCCGGAAGACAGCAGAGCGCAGCGGTGGACCGGGAACAGGTGAATATCTCAGGTGCCGAGGCCCTGAGCCAGTGGTGACACTGGCACTGTCCCCCATAGCAGGTCGGTGTCCCTGCCTGCTCAGGACACTGGCACCTGGCCCCCAGCGACAAGAGGTGAGTATGTCATTTTTTTTTATTTGCAGCAACAGCAGCATATGGGGCCTATTCTATGGAACATCTTATGGGGCATAAAATATATGGAGCATCTTGTGGGGCATAATCTATGGAGCATCTTATGGGTGCATAATCTATGGAGCATCTTATGGGGCATAATCTATGGAGCATCTTATGGGGGCATAATCTATGGAGCATGTTATTAACCTTTGTGCAGCATTATATGGGGCGTATTTTGTATGGAGCATCTTATGGGCCATCATGAACTGTATGGAGCATTATATCTGGCTCCTGATTCAATATGGATATTCAAAAACATTTAACCTACTGATGTCTCAATTAATTTAACTTTTATTGGTATCTGTTTTTATTTTTGAAATTTATCAGTAGCTGCTGCATTTTCCATCCTAGGCTTATACGCGAGTATATACGGTAGGTTGCGGGACAAATTTTGGTGTCATTTTTACCCTTTTCCCAGTATGAAAGTGTAAAACCTGGATAACACACAATCTTGGTGGTAAAAATGTAAATAATTTTTTCTTCACTGCCCAATGGTATAAAATTCTGTGACACACCTGTGGTGTCAATATGGCCACTGCACGCAGAGATGAACTCATTGAGATGTGTAGTTTGCAAAATGGGGTCATTTATGGGGGTTCAGCTGTTCTGGCAACTCAGGGGCTCTGTCATGTGACATGGCATCCGCAAACCAGTGCAGCAAAATCTGCACCTGCACTGTAAAATAGCGCTCCTTCCCTTCTGAGTTGCTATCTTCTAGTCTGTAGTTAGGGTGATCTCTGCTCACGCAGGAACCACTAGAAACTGCGGTGTCAGGATCTCTAGTCTGTACAGAAAACGGCAGGGTAAGTTTCAGTATTTAGATAGTACATATAAGAGGCATTATTTATTGTAAGCAGGGCCGGCGTCAGCACCCGGCACACCCGGGCAAGTGCCGGGGCCCTGAGCAGGCGGGGGGGCCCACTCGCAGTCTGGCACCCCCGCGCCCATTAGCGGAGGAGAGCGGTGTCAGCGCCGCCACTGGGCCCCCCCCGCCCGCTCAGGGCCCCGGCATCAGCTGGCACAATACTTACCTCTCCCGTGCCTCCGCAGCCGCAGCTCCGGGCTCCAGGGGGCGCCGGCGCTTCCTCTCACAGCAGCGCCGCTGAATGACGTCATCATTCAGCGGCCGGCTGTGGCAGAGAGCGCGGACGCTGGGCAGGTAAGACGTGTTGTGTGTGTGTCTCTGTTGTGTATGTAGTGCGGTGCTTTGTGTGTGTGTGTGTGTGTGTGTGTGTGTGTGTGTATGTATGTGAGAGAGTGCTTGTGTGCTGTCTGTGTGTGATGATGGGCAGGCATTGCTGATAATGAGGAGGCATTGATGATGATAATGGGGAGAAGATGATGATAATGGGCAGGCATTGATGATAATGGGCAGGCATTGATGATGGGGAGAAGATGATGATGGGCAGGCATTGCTGATAATGGGGAGGCATTGATGATGATGATGGGGAGAAGATGATGATAATGGGCAGGCATTGATGATAATGGGCAGGCATTGATGATGGGGAGAAGATGATGATGGGCAGGCATTGCTGATAATGGGGAGGCATTGATGATGATGGGGAGAAGATGATGATAATGGGCAAGCATTGATGATAATGGGCAGGCATTGATGATGGGGAGAAGATGATGATGGGCAGGCATTGATGATGATGGGGAGGAGATGATGATGGGCAGGCATTGCTGATAATGGGGAGGCATTGATGATGATGGGGAGAAGATGATGATAATGGGCAGGCATTGATGATAATGGGCAGGCATTGATGATGGGGAGAAGATGATGATGGGGAGGAGATGATGATGATGGGCAGGCATTGATGATAATGGGGAGGCCATGATGATGATGGGGAGGCAATGATGATGATAAGGAGGCAATGATGATGATGGGGAGGTAATCATGATGATAATGGGGAGTCTTTCCACAGCGCCCTTTCCTGAGCCGTAACAGTGCAGAACGCAGTACAGCGCAGAGGAGAGCTCCATATTTTGTATGGAGCATTATATGGGGACCAGTATCCTGTATGGAGCATTATATGGGGACCAGTATCCTGTATAGAGCATTATATTGGGTCCAGTATTCTGTATGGAGCATTATTTTGGGTCCAGTAATCTGTATGGAGCATTATATGGGGAGTGACATCCTGCATGGGGTATTATATGGGTGATGAGGGGGAGACTGTGGTGCCCATAATATTGTATGGAGGACTGTACTGTCCAGTCTGTACTGTGCGCTGTGAGGATTTGGCGGTTTTTGAGCTATTGTACAATTTACAATAGATATCAGTCATGTAATGGAAGAAGTGAAGTATTTGGCATTGTACTGTACCCATATTTCTCTGCTGTATCTGTGCATCATGAATCGTGGTCTGTGTTAAAGGGGCCCACTGAGGCTCTTTCGCCCGGGCCCATAAAAACCTGGAGCCGGCCCTGATTGTAAGGCATTACTAATACTGGCTCAGTGGGCATATTGTTTTGCCTTGGAACACTATGCCACTGGCTCAGTGGTCTCATAATTATTTAGCTATTCTCTAAAAAGCACAATCTATAATAATATTTGAATAAAGGTTAAACAAATATATTTCAATCATAATACTGTGCGAAAGTACACAAAAATTAGTCACTTCCCTGCAGTTGCACAAGATATTTTAAAGTGATTTCCGATTTAAAGCTCAGTGATTGATCTAATTGTCACAGTGCAAAAGAGAGAGGAGTTATAGGGAAGGTTAAAAGTTGACTATATTGTCATGAATGATTGCACAGGCTAATCACTAGCATCAAGATTATTAAGAGCATTATTAGACTATAATTTAAATCTTGATTTACCAGCTAACCATCTGCTACCCACAGGCAATTTCCACTGCATCAAAGTGGAAACTAGTAGAAAATTAAATCATCATTAGATGAGCCTCCCGCCATAAAGAAGACACCGTATAGATTTCCTAATCAAAAGACTATTTAACCTTATATCCAGGACATTTTTTAATTTGTGAATTTTTAACAAGTTTATTTGAAAGTAATTTCTTTTGGTGTCAACGCTTCATTTCTGATATTTGGAAAAAAATTCATTTGATTTCTTAGTAATTTTGGAATAGTGATTTCAAAGCGTTCTTGCTGACATTTCTTGACCATTTTCAATATAAAATGCCAATTTAGCAGAATGTTTTTATTGTTTTTTTTTCATGTGCACTGGAAAATTGAATATGGTTTCATGTATTCATTATATATAGAAAAGCATACTTATTTGTGGCTGCTCATTTACTATCATGGAGACATGTTTGCAAAACAATTTGCTGCTACTATTAGGCTGTCAGCAGATAAATATACCATTAAATTTAATTTATGCTTAAAAAACAACTTGTTAGTTTAAAGATATATTTTATACTTTCCACAAATGATTTATATGAGGAGTGTGTAAATTCACAACAAGGAAATCTGCATCAATAAAATGGTAAAAATGGTTGTCAAAGAAATTGACCTCAATAGTCAAAGAAATACAAAGTGAATCTGACAAGATATCCCTGGAGGGACTGCAAAGAGCCATAAGAAAAGTTTGTTTGTATGTGGCTAAGGAGGTAACTGGAGATTTCCTGAAACCAAGCTCTAATTTAGCACATGAAAGGAGTCTAATTGAGTGTTTAATAGCATGCATTTAGTGTGTTTCCAAATTTCTGCAATAATAATACTTGACATGCTATTTCAGTTGATATGTTTTATTGGTCTCATGAGAGAAACTTAACTAGAGGAGTTAGTCTTAGTTTAGCAGAGAAAACTATGAAGAGCTGTCACACGTGAACAGGCTCATAATTTGGAAATCTATTATTATTTATTAATATATACAGTGAAGGAAATAATTATTTGATCCCTTGCTGATTTTGTAAGTTTGCCCACTGGCAAAGACATGAACAGACTATAATTTTAAGGGTAGTTTAATTTTAATATTGAGAGATAGAATATCAAAAATAAAATCCAGAAAATCACATTGTATAAATTATATAAATTTATTTGCATTTTGCAGTGAGAAATAAGTATTTGATCTCTCTGGCAAACAAGACTTAATACTTGGTAGCAAAACCCTTGTTGGCAAGCTCAGCAGTCAGACTTTTTTGTAGTTGATGATGAGGTTTACGCACATGTCAGGAGGAATTTTGGTCCACTCCTCTTTGCAGATCATCTCTAAATCATGAAGATTTTGAGGCTGTTGCTTGACAACTCAGAGCTTCAACTCTCTTCATAAGTTTTCTATGAGATTAAGGTCTGGAGACTGGCTTGGCCACTCCATGACCTTAATGTGCTTCATTTTGAGCCACTCCTTTGTTGCCTTGGCTGTATGTTTTGGGTCGTTTTCTTGCTGAAAGACTCAGCTACGACCCAATTTTAATGTCCTGACAGAGGGAAGGAGGATGTCACTCAGGATTTTATGGTACATGACTCCATCCTTTCTCCCATTCATGTGGTGATGTAGTCCTGTGCCCTTAGCAGAGAAACACCTCCAAAACTTAATGTTTCTCCTTCCATGCTTGACAGTGGGGACGGTGTTCTTTGGGTCATAGGCAGCATTTCTCTTCCTCCAAACTCGTTGAGTTAATGCCAAAGCGCTCAATTTTTGTCTCATCTGACCACAGTACCTTCTCGCAATCACTCACAGAATCATCCAGTCGTTCATTGGCAAACTTCAGATGGGACCGCACATGTGCCTTCTTGAAAAGGGGGCACTGCAGGATTTTAAACCTTTATGGCATAATGTGTTACCAATGGTTTTCTTTGTGACTGTGGTCCCAGCTGCCTTGAGATCATTAACAAGTTCTCCCCGTGTAGTTTTAGGCTGATCTCTCACCTTCTTCATGATCAAGGATACCCCACGAGGTGAGATTCTGCATGGTGCCATGGTGTCAATTGACAGTCATTTTGTATTTCTTCCATCTTACTATTGCACCAACAGTTGTCTCCTTCTCACTGTCACGGGTGTGTCGCGGCGGAGATCGTCGCGATTGCACACCCTGACTTCGCACAGCTGAGTTTCTGGTGCTGGGTGTTTTTCGGCACTGAGGGAGTTAATTCTTTCTCTCTCGGTGCTGGGCTGACCAGCCTCGCCCAGCTGCGATTGATGTTTTGTTAATTAGCTTCCTTCATATACCTGCTGGTCTGCTGGGGAAGTTGCCGGTGAAAGCATTCATTCAGACCAGCAGAGCGGATCGTTTCTGAGAAGACTTAAGCTAAGAGTGCCTGTTGTGGTTTTTCCTCTCCTCGCTTATTGTTTATCTCCTTAACCTTTTGTGTTCCTCTGTAGTGGAAGTGTTGTATGCAAGGCTGTGTTTCCTTTACCCCTTGTCTGTCTCGTTTGTCTTAGACTGTGTGTAAGCTGTGACCTGCCCATTCCCTGTGGTGGTAATCAGGGTCCTTCTCAGGACTAGATTACAGTGGTCAGGGATCTACAGGAGACAGGGTTACGCTGGTGGCCTGGACCTCTGTACCATTAACAGTACCTCCAGGTAGAGGGACTAGTCAGGACCCCAGTTCAGGGTCAGCATAGACCCCGGTCCACCTCTATCCAGAGACAGCGTGACACGTACACAGTATTGACCCACAATACATAGGATATTATGTCAGGTAAGACATTGCTGGCAGATACTATGTATACATGTTGATTTTCTCTATTATATGAAATTTAGAATGATGTCACATTAGATATAGGTTGCTATCTTTGAATATATCTGTTATACGTCGTGACATTTTCACCGGCCACTCTAAAGATTCTCCCCAGCCACCATGGATCCAGTAGCCCATTTAGCTCAGCAGTTGCAGAGTTTGTCCATGGACCTGACGGACGTTAAATCCAAGGTTTTGTACCCCCGGGAGCAAACCAGATTTGAACCTAAAGTAGCTCTCCCGGACAGGTTCACTGGTGGGCGGGACAAGTTTTTTACTTTCCGGGAAGCATGTAAATTGTATTTTCGGCTGCGGCCGCAGTCGTCGGGGAGTGAGGATCAGAGGGTGGGAATTGTCATCTCGCTCTTACAAGGGGACCCTCAATCCTGGGCGTTCTCTCTCCCCCCGGGCTCCCCGGCTCTCCAGACAGTGGACCTATTTTTTACAGCCCTGGGTCTGGTATATGATGACCCGGATCGGGTCTCCCTTGCTGAAATGAAGTTACGTAGGATACAGCAGGGAGATCGTCCGGCGGAGGAATTTTCTTCAGAGTTCCGTAGGTGGGCCACGGATACTCAGTGGAATGACCCGCTCTTAAGAGCCAGTTTTGTCAAGGTTTATCTGACAAATTAAAAGATGTGTTGGCTCAGTATGATTCTCCCCCGTCACTGGAAGCCGCTATGGCTCTTGCTATTCGCATTGATAGACGGCTTCGGGAGAGGTGTGGAGTAACTCCGCCCCCTGTGATGACTCCACCTCCTTCTAAAGTTCCTAATATTGAGGTTCCCCTGGTTTGTTCCGAGGAACCTATGCAGTTGGGAGGGACATCATTCCGAGGGAGGGGATCGGCGGTGCGCCGCAAAACAAGAAGGTGTTTCTTCTGTGAGAGAGAGGGACATTTTCTTGAGGGGTGTCCATCCCGTACTGTACTGAGCAAGAAGTCGCCGGAAAACTATTAATCCCAGGTTGTGTGGTGGACGACAATCTGGGAGTATGTATTTCGTCCCCAAGTCCGTCTCAGTTTCTCGTACCAGCGGAGGTGGTGGTAGGTACGAGAACTGAGAGGATTTCTGTTCTTCTGTATAGTGGGGCCGCGGCTAATCTGGTGGACGCTCGGTTTGCCCAGGTGCAAGGTATGCAACTGAGTGTATTGGCCAAACCTATCCCTATATTCTCTATTGACGCCAGGCCTCTCGGTCAAGGTAGCTTTGTGCCAGCAGTGCATAACATAGACCTTCGAGTGGGGGCAATACATAAAGAACTATTGTCTTGTTATGTGTTGGAGGGCCTTCCCACTCCTATTGTGTTGGGACTTCCTTGGTTAACTAAACATAACCCAGTTATTAATTGGCAATCCAGAGAGATAAGCCAGTGGGGTGAATTTTGCAATAGTAACTGCATTAACACGGTCATTGGTACGGTCGTGCCTAGAACCTTACCTCCTTTTCTGGAGGACTTTGAGGATGTGTTTTCAGAGGAAGGGTGTCAAGAATTACCTCCTCATCGCGCATATGACTGTGCTATAAAATTGCTTCCTGATGCTAAGTTACCAAAATCTAGGTTATATAACCTTTCTGGTCCTGAGAGGCAAGCTATGAAGGATTACATTTCGGAAAGTCTGGCCAAGGGGCATATTAGACCTTCATCTTCCTCAGTAGCCGCGGGGTTCTTCTTTGTGAAGAAAAAAGATGGAGGCCTACGCCCTTGCCTGGATTTCCGTGAGCTTAATCGGATTACGGTCCGAGATCCGTATCCGCTCCCACTTATTCCTGATCTCTTCAATCAGATTGTGGGCGCCAAATGGTTCTCTAAGTTGGATCTCAGGGGGCGTATAATCTGATTAGGATAAAGGAGGGGGATGAGTGGAAGACGGCGTTTAACACTCCGGAGGGACATTATGAGAACCTTGTCATGCCTTTCGGTCTGACTACTGCCCCGGCGGTGTTTCAACATTTTGTTAATGACATCTTTCGCCACCTAGTGGGACAGTTTGTTGTCATTTATCTAGATGACATCTTAATTTACTCGCCGGATCTTGTGTCTCATCAGGAGCATGTGAGACAAGTGTTGCAGATCTTGCAAGATAATAAACTGTACGCCAAATGGGAGAAGTGTGTATTCGCTGTACAAGAACTTCAGTTTTTAGGATTCTTGGTGTCAGCCTCCGGTTTCCGTATGGACCCTGGGAAAGTGAAGGCTGTGCTTGAATGGGATCGGCCAGAGGATCTTAAAGCACTGCAGCGTTTCCTGGGGTTTGCTAACTACTACCGGAAATTTATTCGTAATTTCTCATCTGTTGTCAAACCTCTCACTGACATGACAAAAAAAGAGACGGATTTTTCTAGGTGGTCTGACAAAGCTTGTCAAGCATTTTCCTCCTTGAAAAAATGTTTTGCTTCAGCACCCATACTCATCCAACCTGATGCATCACAACCGTTCATTGTGGAGGTAGACGCATCTGACGTAGGAGTGGGTGCGGTATTATCTCAAGGTCCGTCCCCTGGTAAATGGCATCCGTGCGCTTTCTTCTCTAAAAAATTGTCGTCCGCCGAGAGGAATTATGATGTCGGCAATAGGGAACTCTTGGCCATTAAGTTGGCTTTTGAAGAGTGGCGTCACTTTTTGGAGGGGGCAGTCCATCCGGTCACCGTCATTACTGATCACAAGAACCTGCTGTATTTAGAGTCTGCAAAACGTCTGAATTCCAGACAAGCTAGATGGTCGTTGTTTTTTACCAGGTTTAAT
Source organism: Oophaga sylvatica (assembly GCA_033576555.1). NCBI lineage: Eukaryota > Metazoa > Chordata > Amphibia > Anura > Dendrobatidae > Oophaga > Oophaga sylvatica. Next base: position 134,580,072 of record JARQOD010000005.1, on the reverse strand, counting down.
TTTGTCGTCACATATCGTCCTGGGTCAAAAAATGTAAAGGCTGATGCCTTATCTCGTAGTTTCCCGGGGGCCGGGAATACGGATGACCCGGTTCCTATTCTTCAGGAGGGAGTTGTGGTGTCGGCTGTATGCTCTGAGCTTGAGGAGGAGGTATTGGAGGCTCAGGGGGACGCCCCTGTAGGACCTCCAGGGAAACTGTTTGTTCCAGATCAGTTAAGACAAAAGGTTATCGAGGCACATCATAATTCTGCTTTGGCAGGACACCCAGGGAGTAAAGCAACTGTAGATCTCGTTTTCTCGCCGGTTTTGGTGGCCTAACTTAAATAAAGAGGTGGTAACTTTTGTCGCGTCCTGTGGGGTATGTGCGCGCTCTAAGACCCCACATACCCGTCCGTCTGGGGCCCTTTTACCGTTGAAAATCCCGGAGCGTCCATGGACCCATCTGTCTATGGATTTCATTACGGACCTTCCTCCGTCTTCAGGTAAAACTGTCATACTAGTTGTAGTTGACAGGTTCAGCAAAATGGCACATTTTATTGCTCTTCCTGCTCTTCCTAATGCTAAAACTCTGGCGCAGGTGTTCATTGGGGAGATTGTGAGACTTCACGGGTTGCCTTCCGATGTGGTGTCGGATCGGGGGTCTCAGTTTGTGTCCAAATTCTGGAAGGCATTTTGTTCTCGTCGGGGGATGCAGTTGTCATTTTCTTCGGCTTTTCATCCGCAGACCAATGGTCAGACAGAGCGTCTGAATCAGAGCTTAGAGACATATCTCCGGTGTTTTGTCTCAGAGAACCAAGAGGACTGGTCTTCTTTCTTGCCTCTGGCAGAGTTCGCTCTTAACAATAGGCGGAGCGAGTCCACTGGTAAGTCCCCGTTTTTTGGGGCATATGGTTTTCACCCCCAGTTTTGTACTTTCAATGGGGGGGCTCTTCTGGGGTTCCTGAGGAGGAACGATTTTCGTCGTCACTTGCTTCAGTGTGGAGAGGAGTGCTTAATAATCTGAGCACTATGGGGAACCGATACAAATGTATGGCTGATAGGAGGAGAGTGTCTGGTCCGGACCTAAGTGTGAACGATCTGGTATGGTTGTCTACCAAGAATATAAAACTTAAGGTTCCCTCCTGGAAACTCGGTCCCAGATTCATCGGGCCATACAGGATCAGTTCAATAGTTAATCCGGTGGCTTTCCGTCTTGACCTCCCTCCTACATTTAAAATCCACAATGTGTTCCACAAATCGTTGCTTAAGAGGTACGTGGCACCAGTTATACCGTCACCTCTACCTCCTCCTCCAGTGGTGGTCAATGGTAATTTGGAGTTTCAGGTATCGAAGATCATTGACTCACGTCTGAATCGCCGGTCCCTTCAGTACCTTGTTCATTGGAGGGGTATGGTCCTGAGGAGAGGATGTGGGTTTCTGCGTCGGATATTAACGCAGACCGTTTGGTTCGGGCCTTCCACACTACTCACCCAGATAGACCAGGCCCTGAGGGTCCAGAGGCCCCTCGTAGAAGGGGGGGTACTGTCACGGGTGTGTCGCGGCGGAGATCGTCGCGATTGCACACCCTGACTTCGCACAGCTGAGTTTCTGGTGCTGGGTGTTTTTCGGCACTGAGGGAGTTAATTCTTTCTCTCTCGGTGCTGGGCTGACCAGCCTCGCCCAGCTGCGATTGATGTTTTGTTAATTAGCTTCCTTCATATACCTGCTGGTCTGCTGGGGAAGTTGCCGGTGAAAGCATTCATTCAGACCAGCAGAGCGGATCGTTTCTGAGAAGACTTAAGCTAAGAGTGCCTGTTGTGGTTTTTCCTCTCCTCGCTTATTGTTTATCTCCTTAACCTTTTGTGTTCCTCTGTAGTGGAAGTGTTGTATGCAAGGCTGTGTTTCCTTTACCCCTTGTCTGTCTCGTTTGTCTTAGACTGTGTGTAAGCTGTGACCTGCCCATTCCCTGTGGTGGTAATCAGGGTCCTTCTCAGGACTAGATTACAGTGGTCAGGGATCTACAGGAGACAGGGTTACGCTGGCGGCCTGGACCTCTGTACCATTAACAGTACCTCCAGGTAGAGGGACTAGTCAGGACCCCAGTTCAGGGTCAGCATAGACCCCGGTCCACCTCTATCCAGAGACAGCGTGACACGTACACAGTATTGACCCACAATACATAGGATATTATGTCAGGTAAGACATTGCTGGCAGATACTATGTATACATGTTGATTTTCTCTATTATATGAAATTTAGAATGATGTCACATTAGATATAGATTGCTATCTTTGAATATATCTGTTATACGTCGTGACACTCACCCAGCATTTTACATGGTTTTGTAGCCCATTCCAGCTTTGTGCAGGTCTATGATCTTGTCCGTGATATCCTTAGAAAGCTCTCTGGTCTTACCTATGTTGTAGAGGTTTGATTGCCTTTTATTGCTGTGACTGTGTAAGGGGTTCTGAGGCGGTGCTATTCCCCCCACACTCGTCCCATTATATCTTACTGTAAATATAAGGTTTTACTGTTGGCTTGTATATTTTATGATGTATTTATCTAATGATCATGTAAAATGTATGTTTTATTATAGAGAACTTGTAGTGCTCATTTCTGGCCACTAGATGGGGCATTATAGTGTACATAGGATAGAATATGAGTACAATATTGTACATAGTTAGTATAGGAGGGTCACTGTGGATAAGGCAGGAAGGACTTCCTGATTAGAGTCACTAGGGCCAGGAAGTCTGTACAGTCCAGAAGGACTCAATGCCCAGGATGGCACAGTGTCCCCATAACATTACCAAATGAGAAGCCCAACCATTCAGGGCCAGTACACCAGAACATCAGCAGAGACAGCAGTGACAGCAGTAGTAGGAACCGGAGCTGCAGGAGAAGTCATGGCAGTACAGTAAGGGCAGGTCACTCACCATGTGGCAGAACATCGCATGGGCTGATGCCCTCAGATCCGGGGTGAAATGGCTGAGGGAACCCCCAAGCGCAGTGAGTCTGGACAGGGAGGACGCTGAGGAAAGGTATGATACGGTCCGACCCAGGCATGTGCTGTGTGACAAGGAGAGGCGTACAGCGAAAGAGGAAGAAATGTGCAGTGTGGAATCTGTTGTGTATGCTGCAATAAATATGGATGTACTGTGAAAACACGTTTAAAAGTTGAAATGAACTGTGTCTCGATTTGTGTGAAACCGGACAGAGGAAGTCCCCAGCAATGTAGAGGATACCCTGATGGTGCAGAAGGTGAAGCCACAGGTATGCAGAGTAATGGATACTGTTTTCATGTGATGGTAGACCAGGGCACGAATATACTGTTAACCTCGGCCATGACTACGGCCCTGTCACTCCCTCACAACTGTCTCACATACATTGTCCTGTAGAGTAATGGCACTAACCTAATGTTATTGATTATGTGGCATACATAAGATAGAGTTAGATTTTGCAGCTTCTCTGAAATATTACAATTTGAGAGACCTCAGTGGTAGATATATTTTAACCCCTCTCTGACATCAGACATACTATCCCGTCCATGAAACCCGTGCCAATCTGCCCATGGACGGGATAGTACGTCATAGGCTCCCGGGGGAGCGCAGCTAATCGCCGCCGGGTGTCAGCTGGTTATCACAGCTGACACCCGGGACTGTGTGTCAGGAGCGGTCACGGACCGCTCCCGGAACAATAACCCCTGGCACACCGCGATCAAACATGATCGCAGTGTACCGGTGGCACAGGGAGCATCGCGCAGGGAGGGGGCTCCCTGCACGCTCCCCTGAGACCCTCAGAACAGCGCGATCTGAGGCCTTCCTCCCTCCAAGGACTCGGATCCAAGATGGCCGCCGGGTCCTGCAGGGAGGCGGCTTCCTCAGAAGCCTGCAGAAGCTCTGCAGCAGTGCCAGAGCGATCGCTGGTGTGATAGAGTGCTGTGCACTCTGTGACACCAGCGATCTGACATTTTACAGTGATGTCCCACCCTGGGACAAAGTAAAAAAGTGAAAAAAATAAAAATAAACATGTTTTAAAAAAAATTCCAAAATAAAGAAAAAAAAAATATTCCCCCAAAAATTCATTTTTTCCTGTAAATAAAAAAAGCAAAACAATAAAAGTACACATATTTGGTATCTCCGTGTCCGTAACGACCCCCCCTATAAAACTGCCCCACTAGTTAACCAATTTAGTGAACCCCTTAAAAAAAAAAAGCAAAAAATCAATGCTTTATCATCATACTGCCGAGCAAAAAGTGAAATAACACGCGATCAAAAAGACCGATATAAATAAACATGGTACCGCTGAAAACGTCATCTTGTCCCGCAAAAAACTAGCCTCAATACAGCATCATCAGCGAAAAAATAAAAAAGTTATAGCTCGCAGAATAAGAGATGCAAAAATAATTATTTTTTATACAAAATTGTTTTTATTCTATAAAAGCATCAAAACATTAAAAAAATGATATAAATGAGGTATCGCCGTAATCATACTGACGCGAAGAATGAAACTGCTTTATCAATTTTACCACACGCGGAACAGTATAAATGCCTCCCCCAAAAGAAATTCATGAATTGCTGATTTTTGTTCATTTCATCCTCCCAAAAATCGAAATAAAAAGCGATCAAAAAATGTCATGTGCTCAAAGATGGTACCAATAAAAACGTCAACTCGTACCGCAAAAAAATAAGACCTTACATGACTCTGTGGGCCAAAATATGCAAAAATTATAGCTCTCATAATGTGGTGATGCAAAAACTATTTTTTGCAATAAAAAGCGTCTTTTAGCGTGACAGCTGCCAATCATAAAAACCCGCTATAAATAGTAAATCAAACCCCCCATTTTCACCCCCTTAGTTAGTAAAAAATAATAAAATTTAAAAAATGTATTTATTTCCATTTTCCCATTAGGGTTAGGGTTAGGGTTGCGGCTAAAGTTAGGGTTAGGGTTGGCGCTAAAGTTAGGATTAGGATCAGGATTCTTCTGTTACCCTTGGGAAAATAAAAAACTGGGGGCGAAAATATTATTTTTGTAAAAAAAAAATGATTTTTTTGTTTTTACTGCTGTACGTTATAAACTTCTGTGAAGCACTTGGGGCTTCATAGCGCTCACCACACATCTAGATAAGTTCCTTGTGGGTCTGTTTTCCAAAATGGGTCACTTGTGGGGGGTTTCCTCTGTTTAGGCACATCTGGGGCTCCCCAAATGCGACATGACGCCCCCAGACCATTCCATCAAAGTCTGCAATCCAAAACATCACTACTTCCCTTCCGAGCCCCAACGTGTACCCATACAGTAGTTTTCTCCCACATATTGGGTATCAGCGTACTCAGGACAAATTAGACAACAACTTTTGGGGTCCAATTTCTCCTGTTACCCTTGTGAAAATAAAATATTGGGGGTGAAAAAATCATTTTTGTAAAAAAAAAAAGATTTTTTATTTTTCGTTTGTACGTTATAAACTTCTGTGAGGCACTTCAGGGTTCAAAGTGCTCACCACACATCTAGATAAGTTCCTTGAGGGGTCTAGTTTCCGAAATGGTGTCATTTGTTTCCACTGTTTAGGCAGATCAGGAGCTCTCCAAACACGACATGGCATCCAGCCAATTCTGCGTTGAAAAAGTCAAACGGCGCTCCTTCCATTCCAAACTCTGCCATGCACCCAAACAGTGGTTTACCCCCACATATGGGATATCAGCGTACTCAAGACAAATTGCACAATAACTTTTGGAGTCTTGTTACCCTTGGGAAAATAAAAATTGGGGTGAAAAGATCATTTTTGTGGAAAAAATATGATTTTTTAATTTTACGGCTCTATGTTATAAACTTGTGTGAAGCACTTGGGGGTTCAAATTGCTCACCAAAGATCTAAATAAGTTCCTTAGGGGGTCTAGTTTCCCAAATGGGGTCACTTGTGGGGGGTTTCCACTGTTTAGGCACATCAGGGGCTCTCCAAATGCAACATGGCGTCCAATCTCAATTCCAGCCAATTTTGGTTGGAAAAAGTCAAATGGTGCTCCTTCCAGTCCAAGCTCTGCCGTGCGCCCAAACAGTGGTTCCCCCCCACTTATGGGGCACCAGCGTACTCAGGACAAATTGGACAACAACTTTTGTGGTCCAATTTCCTTGGGAAAAATCAAAAAATTGGGACTAAAAAATCATTTTTGTGGAAAATTGTTTTTTTTTTCACACCCAGGCATTATAAACTTTTGTGAAACACTTGGGGGTTCAAAGTGCTCACAACAGATCTAGATAAGTTCCTTAGGGGGTCTAGTTTCCAAAATGGTGTCACTTGTGGGGGTTTCCACTGTTTAGGCGCATCAGGGGCTCTCCAAACGCGACATGGCGTCCAATCTCAATTCCAGCCAATTTTAGTTTAAAAAAGTCAAACGGCGCTCCTTCCCTTTCGAGCTCTGCCGTGTGCCCAAACAGTGGTTTTCCCCCACATGTGGGGTATTGGCGTACTCAGGAGAAATTGCACAACAACTTTATCTGTCCATTTTCTCCTTTTAGCCTTGTGAAAATAAAAAAAAAGTTTGTAAAAATCATTTTTGTGGCTAAAAAGTTAAATATTCATTTTTTCCTTCCACGTTTCTTCAGCTCCTGTGAAGCACCTGAAGGGTTAATAAAATTCTTGAATGTGGTTTTAAGTACCTTGAGGGCTTGCAGTTTTTAGAATGGTGTCACTTTTGGTTATTTTCTGCTATATAGACTCCTCAAAGTGACTTCAAATATGAGGTGGTCCCAAAAAAAAGTGGCTTTGTAAATTTTGTTGTAAATATGAGAAATCGCTGGTCAACTTTTAACCCTTATAATTTCCTAATAAAAAAAATTTTGGTTCAAAAATTGTGCTGATGTAAAGTAGACATGTGGGAAATGTTATTTATTAACTATTTAGTGTGACAAATTTCTCTGTTTTAAGGGAATAAAAATTCAAAGTTTGAAAATTGCAAAATTTGCAAAATTTTCGCCATACTTGCGTTTTTTTCAAAAATAAAAGCAAGTTATATCGAAGAAATTTTACCACTAACGTGAAGTACAATATGTCACGAGAAAACATTCTCAGAATCGCGAAGATCCGTTGAAGCGTTCCAGAGTTATAACCTCATAAAGAGACAGTGGTCAGAATTGTAAAAATTGGCCCGGTCATTAACGTGCAAACCACCCTTGGGGGTAAAGGGGTTAATGGCTAACTGAAAATATGGTAACAAAGAGCAGCTATCAAGACTACTCAGGTATCTTCATCAGGCATAGTATCTGATGGAGAGACCTGAGTGTTATGTTTTTGGGCTGGACTTACTGTTATGTTCTGCTACAAGAACTAAGGAAAGAAGGGATATCTGTCCCTACGATAGAACTAAGCTAGATCCCTACGATGTAAAGGGGAACCTGATCCTGCGATCAGACCCGCTAAAGTCCTCAGCTAGTCTGTACGAAGACCTATAGATGCGAGGGAGGGATCCTTACAAGAACTAGGGACTGGGAGAAAAGATGGACACCTCCTAACAGAAGTTGTAGCAGTAAAAGACAAACAAACAACAAAGAACATAGAGGTCCGAAGACCAAGCAAAACTAATTGAGTAAGGTAACAAAGCACCAGGCTAGCTTAAGAGTAGAAATTACAATGAAGTCCAGCAAAGCCAGAAGCGCGGAGCAGGATTAAATAGTCAAAAAAAGTCATGTGACCAGCAAGATAGAAAAAACCTAACAGGAGAGTTCTAACAGTACCCCCCCTTATAAGAGATCCTCCGGATCCCCTAGGCCCAGGCTTGCCCGGAAACCTCTTGTGAAACGCTCTGACAAGTCTGGGCGCAGAAACATCATCCACCCTCACCCATGAGTTATCCTCGGGTCCAAAACCCTTCCAAGGAACGAGATACTGCAAACTCCCTCTATACCGTCTAGAATTTAGGATGCAGGAAATTTCATATTCCCCGTCCTCCACCACCGGAGGAATAGTGGCCGAGGCATCTCCATCCGACACATCAGCTCTTTTCAACAAAGAAACATGAAACACCGGATTAATCTTCCAGGATGTAGGAGCCTCCAACCTAACAGCCGATTGGTTAACAATCTAAAGCACCTTAAAGGGCCCTTCAAACTTGGGACCCAATTTTTTAGAAGGAATCCTCAACCGCAAATTCTTAGAGGACAACAAACCATGTCACCAATAGCAAACAAAACCTCTTGCCGTTTCATATCAAAGTACCTTTTAAATTTTCTGTTAGCCTCCTGAAGATTACCACGTACATCCGTCCAAACTCTCTCCAAATCACCGGAAAAATTCTCCTCTTCAGGCACGGCCGATACCAATTTGGAGAATGACCCAAACGACGGATGTCTCCCAGTTCAACAAAAAAAAGGCGAACAACCAGCAGAAGAGGATGTATGGTTGTTAAGAGCAAATTCAGCAAGTGGCAGAAACTCAGACCACCCCTCTTGATTGTCTGCCACAAAACAACGCAAGAACTGCTCAACATCCTGGTTTTTCCTTTCTGTCTGGCCATTAGACTCAGGATGATATTCGGATGAAAACGACAAATGAACTCCCAACCTGTCACAAAAGGCGCACCAAAAACGAGCCTCGAAATGAGGTCCCCTATCAGAAACAATGTCAGTAGGAACGCCATGTAGTCTGACAATTTCCTTGACAAAGGCCTTAGCGAGAGTCTTAGTACAGGGCAGTTTGATGAAAGGAACCAAATGACACATCTTGCTAAAAACGGTCCACGACCACCCAGATGACAGTGAAACCCTCAGAGGGGGGAAAGTCAGTAATAAAGTCCATAGCCAAATGTGTCCAAGGTGCACTAGGGATCTCCAGAGGGCAAAGCAACCCCGCAGCAGGAGTATGTGAAGACTTAGATCTAGCACACACAGTGCATTGACGCACTCACTTAATGACTTCCTTCTGCCATCCAGGCCACCAAAAACTGCGACCCACAAGTCTCTTGGTCTCAGAGATTCCAGGATGACCTGCCAACCGAGACTCATGACACTCAACAAACAAATCTCTCCTAAAGGTCCCAGGCACAAACAACCTCCCATGGGGAGTGTTAGATGGGGCATTCTCCTGTGCTTTAAGAATCTCCTCTTCCAACACAGAGTCCAAAGCAGCAATCACAACCCCTTTTGTAAAATGTTCTCCTCCTACTCAGCACCAACCATGGGAGAAAAGCTGCGAGACAAAGCATCGACTTTAACATTCTTAGTACCTGGGATGTAAGTAACGGAATAATTAAACCGCGAGAAAAACAGTGCCCACCTAGCCTAACGGGCATTCAAGCATTTGGCAGCATCAAGATAGACCAGATTTTTATGATCAGTGAAAACCTGAACGGGAAATTCAGCACCTTCCAAGAGATGCCGCCAGTGTTCAAATGCGAGTTTAATGGCCAACAATTCCCGATTACCAATATCATAATTCAGTTCAGTCTCAGAAATTTTTTTTGAAAAAAAGGCACAGGGATGTACTCCATCCCTGTTTTCTTGAGACAACACCGCGCCGACCCCCACAGAAGAACCATCAACCTCAACCAAAAACGGTTTAGTCACATCAGGCTGCATAAGGATGGGAGCAGAGCTGAACCTCTCCTTTAGAAACACAAAAGCTTCAATGGCCTCAGTAGTCCACTGAACCGCATTAGCACCTTTCCTGGTGAGATCGGTCAGTGGTTTGACAATAATAGAAATTTTTTTAATGAATTTTCTATAATAATTGGCGAAACCCAAAAACCTCTGTAACGATTTCAAACCAATAGGCCTAGGCCATTCCTGCACAGCTTGAACTTTCACCGGGTCCATCTCAAAACCTTTGCTGGAGATAATGTAGCCCAAAAAACTAATTCTCTATACAGCGAACTCACATTTCTCCAGCTGAGCAAAAAACAAATTGTCAATCAATAACTGTAATACCTCACGAACGCTCCGCCAATGAGACTCCAGATCCGGCGAATAAATCTAAATGTCATCCAAATACACAACCACATTTTTGCCAATCAAAGGTCTAAGGATGTCATTAATAAGATTCTTAAAAAATGCAGGAGCATTGGTAAGACCAAAAGGCATAACTAGATTCTCAAGATGACCCACAGGAGTGTTAAAAGCAGTCTTCCATTCGTCACCCTCCTTCATGCGCAACAAATTGTATGTTCCCCGAAGATCAATTTTAGAGAACCACTTGGCCCCCGCTAACTGGTTAAACAAATCAGGAATCAATGGCAGTGGGTAAGGATTGCGTACAGTAATTTTATTAATCTCACGAAAGTCCAGACAAGGACGTAAACCGCTGTCCTTTTTTTTAACAAAAAAAAATCCAACAGCTACAGGAGTCTTGGAAGGCCTAATGTGACCGGCAGCCAAGCTTGTCTGTATGTATTCCTCCAAAGCCTTTCTCTCAGGAATAGTAAGATTAAATAAACGACTTTTAGGAAGAGTCGCTCCAGGGACAAATTCAATAGTACAATCATAGTCTCTGTGGGGAGGTAAAATCTGCGATTCCTTCTCAGAAAAAACTTTCCAAAAATCCTGAATAGGTACATGTAGTTCCCCTTTATCCACAGCAGTAATACGCCCGTTACAACACTTGTCATAACACTTAGGGCTCCAGGACTTAATTTCATTGGTAGACCAATCCAGAACAGGATTGTGCAATTTTAACCAGGGTAACCCCAAAACCACCGGAGAAGGTAAATTATTCAATACTACCAAATCCAAATTCTCTTGGTGAACACCATTAATAGTGAGGGGAAATTCACAGACCTTGTGAGCAACATTCTTCAAGGGAGAGCCATCAACAGAAACCATGGCAATAGGGGATGACAAAGGTTTGGGTTTTAATTTAAGTTTTTCCAAGAATCCCCCATCAATCACATTCAGAGTAGCACCACAATCGACAAATACCCGAAATTCCATTAATTCTTCCTGAGCAGCAGTAGAGGCAGAAAGAAAGACACCCTTAGTGTTTAAACAGGCTATACGGGCGAAACTGACCTCTTTTTTTTTTTCTTTGTTCATACGAAGCACACAGTTCTTAATGAAATGGTCAGATTTGCCGCAATAAAAGCACAAACCTTCAGAAAACCTGCGGTCTTTTTCCTGAGAGCGGGGTGCCATTGCTCCAATCTCCATCGGCTCTCCAATGTCAGTACAGACCCTCTCAAGACTTGGAGCTGACATGGCAGAGGATTTACTCTCATTAACCTTTGCACGCAGTCTCCTATCCACCCGTATAGCTAATTGCATAGCTTCCTGCAAGTTACCAGGTATGGGATAAGCAATCAGCAAATCTTTAACCCTTTCACCTAGCCCTGCAAGAAACAAACTTTTTAAAGCTGAATCGTTCCACCCCACCTTAGTAGACCACCGTCGGAAGTGAGTACAATATTTTTCCACATTACCTGATCCCTGCCTCAAACGTCTCAATTCTGTCTCAGCTGATGAGACACGATCAGGATCATCATACAATAACCCCAAAGCAGAGAAAAAACTATCCACTGATCTAAAGCATGGATCACTAGGTTGCAGAGAAAAGGCCCATTCCTGAGGTTCTTTGCGCAAAAGTGACATTATGAACTCTATGGGCTGCGATTCATCACCAGAGGATCTGGGTCTCAAACGAAAATACAACAAGCAAGCATTTTTAAAAGAAAAAAAAATCTTGTTGTTCACCAAAAAATAAATCAGGCAAACGTACCTTTGGCTCCACAAAATGTGCTCCAGAACAGCTACTCACGTGTTGCTGGAGCTCGGCAACCTCCAGAGAGAGTCCCTGCAGGCGTCGAGCCAAGTCCTGAACCGACACCATGATGGAAACTGGAAATCTTTCCTTAGAGATATTTTTGGGCTGGACTTACTGTTATGTTCTGCTACAAGCACTAAGGAAAGAAGGGATATCTGTCCCTACGATAGAACTAAGCTAGATCCCTACGATGTAACGGGGAACCTGATCCTGCGATCAGACCCGCTAAAGTCCTCAGCTAGTCTGTACAAAGACCTATAGATGCGAGGGAGTCATCCCTACAAGAACTAGGGACTGGGAGAAAAGATGGACACCTCCTAACAGAAGTTGTAGCAGTAAAAGACAAACAACAAAGAACATAGAGTCCGAAGACCAAGCAAAACTAATTGAGTAAGGTAACAAAGCACTAGGCTAGCTTAAGAGTAGAAATTACAATGAAGTCCAGCAAAGCCAGAAGGGCGGAGCAGGATTAAATAGGCAAAAAAAGTCATGTGACCAGCAAGATAGAAAAAACCTAACAGGAGTGTTCTAACACTAAGTAGTCTTGAAAGCTGATATTTGTTTCCATCTTTTCAGTTAGCCATTAAAAAGTATCAACCTCTGAGGACTCGCAAAACTTTATATATTGCAATCTACTGGCTAACATGGTACAAAGATATATTTTTCCTGTAGCTTCTGTGCTTATTCAAAAGTGTATGATTTGCTCTGACTCAGAGGCTTAAAAAGTGAACCACATCGGACACACCAGCATCACTGTCATATGTGGGGCAGGGCTACATTAAATAACTACTATGCTTGCATTGCATTGGGCCAGTACATGTGCTTAAATCTCTCCTCAAGCTTATCAAATACATTCATTGCATGGTAGGAAATGTGCTAAAGTACATGTCTATTACTGAAGTGTAACAAAACATACATTGTAGGATAGAATTTTAAGATAGCAAAGATGCCTTTTTTATTTTTATTGAAACCAATAAACTGTTTAAAGAGCATTTGAGAAATGTTAACCCTTTAATACCCAGGGAAAGTTCCAGTTTTGCACTTGTATTTTTTCCTCACTTTCTTCCTAAAGCAATAACTTTTTTATTATTTTTTAGTCGACATACCAAATATGAGGGCTTGTTTTTGTGAGACAAGCTGTAGTTCTAATGAAACCATTCATTTTGCCTTACAATGTACTGAAAGTTGGAAAAAAATTCAAGTGGGCTAAAATGGTGAAAAATGCAATTTTATTATGGCTTCTTGAGTTTTATTTTTACGCTGTTCTTTGTGCAATAAAGATGACCTGGATACTTGATTGTCCAGATCACTGCAATTCCAGTGATATCAAACTTGCATCAGCATTTTTCTATTTGACCCCTGCCATCAAAGCCTGTATAGACCTTCCTTCTTGAGCCCCATTTTTCAAATCTGATGTGCCAATTTATTTGTTAATAATTTTTTATTGCTTCTTCCTATTGTGTAGCCCAGCTGTGTCTGGAGCCACATGTTCCCAGGAGGATGCAACCAAGGTAAACCCACAATGACCCATATGCACACAACACATCTGCACTTTTCCCTATATCCACCAGAGGGAGCCCTTCCCAGTATATATAAGGCAGTGTAGACACGACAGTTCTCAGAACGTCTAGTTACCAGAGACTAGAGCAGATCTCCTCAGAACATCAGATCTCGAGTTACCTCAGACAGTCAGTCTAGTCACCTCAGACGAGCTGAGAGGGAGAGATTAGCCTGAGAGAGAGAGAGTACTTGAAAGACCGAAGTTTACAGCTTGAACTTAGTTTATTTAGTGGAGTCCAGTAATGGTGGGAAGGATTGCCACTTAGCCTGGTCAAAACTGAGTTAACTGAGGTATTTAGAGTGAGCAAGCGTGCCGACGCTTTGAGAGCGGTGAAGAGAAGGAAAAGCTGCTATCTACTGCTATTGTGTGCTTATGTTGAAGGTGAGAGTAGGACGAAAGGCGAGTGGAAGAAAGAAGAGAGTGACAAAGGTTGAAACAGCATTGATCACTTAGGCCTCTTTCACACTTCAGTCGTGCGACGTCAGTCAAAATCCGTCAAAATGTGAAAAAAACGGATCCGCCATTTTTTTTTGGCGGATCCGTTTTTTTCCCATAGACTTGCATTAGTGACGGATTTTGACGGATGGTCGTCCGTTAGGTCCGTTTTTTGACGGATCCGCCAAAAAATTGGCGTCCGTCATTTCAAAAAAACGTCCAATGCAACGTTTTTTTTGACCGCCAAAATGGCGTACAACGGCGGATCCGCCGCATCCGCCAATTTTTTACAATGGTCGCCTATGGGCGGCGGATCCGCCAGCATCCGTTTTTGACGGAATCCGCCTGCGGATGGGCGGACGTCACACAACGGAAGTGTGAAAGAGGCCTTACCTCTACTCTGCACTACCGGACGCCGGGTCCGAGCTTGCTAGCATCTACACGACTAGTAGGAGAAACCGGAGACCCTGCTGGACTTCAGGTCGCAGGGGCCCAATAGTGTTGATACGTAGCCAGGGTCAGGAAGACAGGAGTCTGGTCGGCCAACCATTAGAGACACTGTTCTATCCCAGAGAAGGCCTCACCACAAAGTCAGCCGGGCGTATAACTGAAGACAGTTAGACTTCGTTTCACACAGGTAAGAAACTCACACAACTGGAGTAAGGAGGCCCTACACCTACTCAGTGGGATTACTGGACATGCATCCTCCACCCTGCCAGCTTCCCGGGACGTGCCTGCAACTACCATCAGTAAATGTACAGAAAGAGACTTTTGTGTGTGTGTCTGCCTTATTGATCCTGCACCCCTACACCGCCATATACCCTGAGGGATCAGTCTTGCCTGTGGAAGACTTAACACCTTGCTGCCCAGTAACAACCCCTCAGAGGATCTACCCTGCAGCGCTGGTCACCCTGACCAGGAACCACAGGTGGCATCACGAACATTTCTACAAACCTATAATCCCCTGTAAATATCCCACATTTTATGGTGATCGCCCAGGGCAACGGACCGAGCTGCGCTACCCGTGACATCCCCCATTGAAGCGAACGGGCTCGGTGCCGAGTACCCCACAGGCCCTGGCTGTGCGACTCGTCTTAACTTGGCGTCACGAACAGGATACGAAGCTCGCTATATGTGAGTCCTGTGTGCCTGAAGTGGACTGTTTTTGTACAAAGAGACTGTGTTGCTGTTGTTGTGATTTTTGTCGCCAATTGTCCGCCATTGCCCGCCAAATTACAGCGCTACAGCGCAAAGAGAAGGGGCGTACCTGCAGAAAGCGCACGGAGTCCCGGACACGCCCCCAACGCTGACGTGTCGTCAGGTCCTGTGGAGAGCTCCGGTGAACGCTCTGACGTCAGAGCGCAGGCGATGCAGGTTCTGCTGACTACTGAAGCCGGAGGAAGCTGCGGCCTACAGGAGAAGGTAGGCAACACTTAACTAGGGGGGCGCAGACATGTCGCAGCCGCAAGCAGACAGCGAGGCCCAGGGCGACCGCTCCAATGACTCACCCGCCGGCGCTGCCGCGCAGGATGGAAACGCTGGCCCCTCACCAGGTCCTGTGGCCCCGATAGTACCGCTGATGCTGCCATACCTGCCTGGAGCAAAGTGGCTCCCTCAGTATAGGGGCAAGCCAGACACCCTGTCAGGGTTTAAGCGGAAAATATGCAGCATAATGGACATGTACCTATGACAGAGAAACAAAGAGCTGCAGTGGTAGTGGGACAACTGACTGGTGCTGCAGAAAGGGAAGTAGAGACATGGTCAGCTGCAGAACAGGAATGCTTGCAATTTTCTTAAAGCTACAGACTATTTTTGAGGACCGCACTGAGACAGATCTCCGGATGAGGTTTTACCAATGCTCCCAGAAACCAGATGACAGTATTAGGGACTATGCCTGCCGACTACAGGGGGCCCTGCGAGCTCTCAAACAGGTTAACCCCATAAGTGTCCTCAATGAAAACAAAATGTTAAAGGAACAATTTGTACGGGGACTGAGGTCCCAAGCTGAAAGCAGAACTGTGCACTGGTGGTCCTTGGATCATCCTGACGCTACCTTTGATGCCCTAAAAGATATGGCTATAAAAGGACTGCGACCCCTGGAAAAGCCCGAGATGGTAACCCTGTGTCACCCGGGTGAAGCCACTCTAAAGCCAGCAGCATCCACCTTTTCCCCGCTGGTGGCGGAAGCCAAAACGCAGGTGGCGCCCCCTACTGAGTTGGACTGTCTGCGCTCAGAAGTGAGCCAGCTGACAAAAACCCTGGCCACTGTAATGAGTGCCCTGCAACTGCGGAAGGAGGAAAGATCCTGCTAGCTGATTGCCCAGAGGATGTCCCTTGGATGAGTCGGAGGAGAAGGAGGACGTCGCCCCACCGGAGGAGGACAACGCCACCCCCAGGAGCGACCCCCGATCAGCACCATCCTTGCCGAGAGATCATCTGCTACCGTTGCAACAGGGAAGGTCATCTAGCCCGACAGTGTCCTTTAAACGAGCAGATCCTGGGTCCGAGGGCCAACACCCAGGAATAGACTCTTCAGGCCCCTCAGACTGGAACCGCAGGTTTGTGGGAGGAAGACCATACCTGTCCATCATCTTGGATGGGATCGCAATCCCTGCCCTGCTGGACACTGGATCTCAGGTGACCATCATACCTGATGTCCTGTATAATAAGTTTTGGTCCATGGACAGTCTCCAGCCCCCGAGCCCTGACTTTGCTGTGTACGCCTCTAATGGTCTCCCTGTTGATATACTCAGAGCCAAAAACGTGGACGTAAAGGTGGGCAGAGTGGAGCTGAAAGACCAGGGACTCTTAGTAGTAAAAACTGTAAATGAGGAAAATGGCTTAAATGTGGTTTTAGGTACTAACATTATCAGTAACTGTCTGGGAGAAGTTGTGTTTTTGCTCCAACAGCTCGCTGAAGTTGCCAAGCCAAAGCAGAAGGGAGTGATCCAGAGGGAGATCGGGGCCCTGATGTGCCAGCAGCAAGCGAAACTGACGGATGGTGAAATTGGTAATGTACGGGTAACAGACCCGAACCCCATTGTGATACCCCCAATGAGTGAAATGCTTATATGGTGTAGAGCAGCAATAGGTCTGAGAGGACAGAACTACCAAGCAGTAGTAGAGCCCCATTGTTCAGAACACAGACCTACACTCTTGACTAGTGTTGAGCGATACTGCTCGATATCTAAAAATATCGTATCGAAATGGTATCGCCGATATCACTAAATATCGTCGATATCCGATTCCGATACCGGAAGTCCAATGTAAGTCTATGGGAACAAAAAATCGCAACAAAAAAAACCCTTTCTTTCGTTGTAAACACAAAATATACACACATAGAATACATATATATACATGTCATTGTGACATATATATATACATATATTTATAGTTTATACACTTCTACATAGTAAAATAGACTCTGATTCAATTGCCGGGTAAAGCCGTGACATACCCCATAGAAGTCGACGGGCTCGGTGCCGAGTACCCCCAAAACCTCTGGCTCTGTGCGACTCAACTTGGGCGTCACAAACAGGATTCTGTAGCTCGCTATAAGCGAGTCCTGTGTGGCTGAATTGAACTGGTTTTGTGCTTGAGAATTGCTAAAATCATCAGAGAATGTATTTGCCATTTTTCCGCCATATCTGCGTCACGACGAGGCACTGGTGAAGAAGAAGGGCGTGCTCTTCGTGGGTGTACACTCACTCAGTGGCGTGAAAACGATGGCCGACCACTCTAAATGGTACTGCAATGTAAGATCGTGCCCCACAGCTCTTCAGTTCCGCCTCCTCATCCTCCTCAGTGTGCGGAAACTAACACGAAGGTCCCGCCTCACTACAAAAGAGGGGCCCTCTCCAGATGCTAATGACACATGTGACTTGGCAGAGATGGCTAATGGACACGAGCAGAAGTGTGAAGGGATGGAGCAGTCAGAGCTCTCCCCCACGGAAGCGACCCGATCGCCACGGAACCACCGTTGGGCACCCGGCCTGGAAACCCTCCTACGCTGCAAGAAGCGGAGGATACCCTAAGAGGCCTGACCCGGCACCGGGAGGAGGTCGCCAGGATGGAAGCCAGCTGGCGTGCCCTAAAACTAAACTTGGAGAGGCGCCAATCCCTCTTACCTGAAGTGTCTGTACCGGAAGGTGAGGCACCCGTTCTAGTAGAGGAGTCCGTGCGGGCATCCCAGCCCTTGCAATGTGATCCGGTTGACGTTGTCGCAGTGGAGGCACCCGTTCCTGCAAAAAACTCTGCAACGGCAGCACCCCAGATCCCGCTGTCTGCCCCCGTCGCTGAGACAGAAGAAGCGACACCCGTCCTCATGGAGGAGGCCGCGCAGGCACCAGAGGTCTACCTGTCTGTACCGGAGCCCCGACTGTCATCTGTTCCAGAGCCGGCTGCTTCCTCCGCAGGTGAGCGCCGCCAGGACTGGGGGGCGCCAGGAGAGCTGCCGCAAACCGGACATCGTAAGCTGCAGTTTGATGGTGGAGACATGGAGATGCTGGAGGAGAATTACAACCGGCATCAGGAGGAAGAGTGGAGACGTTGGGAGAAGGAAGCAGAGCGACAAAGGGAGCAGCGCGAATCCCAGAAGCTTCGCCAACGTCACATCGAGAAGGACCGGGCAGATAAGGACCGGATGAGAAAAGATAAAGGTACCCTGAGGGAGCCGTGGCGTAAGGGTGCAGTACGGAGCTTTAAATTGAAAGGTGGTTGGGGCTTCATCCAGGAGCCTGGACTTTATTTAGAAGTCTTTGTGACCCGGCGGGACGTGGAGACTCACCTCCCAGAAGGACACCCGGGGAGGGACCTGTTGCCAGGAGACTTGGTGACTTACACCCGACACTGGGGTTACAATGGATGGTACGCCCTAAATGTTACCAGGTGCGACCCCTACTCCCCAGAGTGTCAGGAACCTGTGAGACCCTCGGAGCCTTCAGCCTCCCACATCCAGGCCTCTGCACAAGTGCCCACCCCACGCCGTAAATCTCCCCAGCCTCCCTCAGTGGTCTCCTCAGCAGCCCCAGCTATGGACATGATAATATAGCTGGCCCGTACCCGGCGCCTGTTAGGCCCCCTGGGGTTCGTTCAGTCTGGGACATAGGGGTCCAGACCCGGAGGGAGATGAAAGAGGTGGCCACACAGACCCAGATAGCGGGTCACGACTTGACTGTACAGGCCACACGACGTCATCAGGTCCTGGTGGTCCTTGGTGTCTCGGATGTTTGGCAAGCATCAGAAGAGTACCAGGTGGTACCTGGAACACCCCTACCAAAGAATTATAAATAACCCGGACAGGGTCCCTGTATGTAAATAGTTAAATTGTTGATGTACCCGGACGGGTGAATGTTCATATAAAAGTTTTTTAATTTAATAAAAAAAACAACAACACAGTTTTCATTACTTTTATTACAGTCTCATCCTGCGACGCCATCGATCTCCTGTAAAAAAATGAAAAAAAAAAAACAGCAGTATACCACCTGTCCGACGCAGTCCATAGTAACGAGTGTCCCACGACGATCCAGCTCTGCTACATCAGAATGACAGGCAGAGCCTGTCATCCCGGCGCAGCACAGCTGATTACCTGCTTCCCCGGCGGTGACGTCATCGGACTGACTGCTTTACGGCCGGGATTACCCAGCAGTCACTGCAGTTATCGCGAAAAACTGCATGTGACCGCCAGGGAGAAGATAATGGCGGCCATCAAGCAGTCCAGGACGTGACCGCCGGAGATCTTCTGCCAGGTAAGTGCCGCTGACTCCTGACAGACCCGACCGACTGACACTCACAGTGACAGTGACAAATCCGATTCCGGTATTCGATATGACGAAAATATCGGTATTCGGAATCGAAAGGCCGATACAGCTAATATCGGCCGATATCCGATATTTGCATTATCGTATCGCTCAACACTACTCTTGTCTGTTAGAGGGGTAGTGGAAGTACGAAATGGGAGGGTACCAGTA
Organism: Oophaga sylvatica; assembly: GCA_033576555.1. Classification (NCBI taxonomy): domain Eukaryota; kingdom Metazoa; phylum Chordata; class Amphibia; order Anura; family Dendrobatidae; genus Oophaga; species Oophaga sylvatica. Next base: position 134,560,391 of record JARQOD010000005.1, on the reverse strand, counting down.
CGTCTTCTCAACTGGGGAGAAGATGAAGTGAACTTACCACGATATGCCACTGTTGCTAAATTACATACTGTAGATAACAACTCCATTCTCACGACGGAGTCCTTAGCCTCCCCCCAATCAGCGGAGGATAATGACCCAGCAACCCAAGTGGAGGATTGGTGTCAGCAGCTCCATGTCGGGACAGACACCACTCCAGCCCACCAGAAACAGGGAGTACTTCGAGTGGTACAGGAGTACACACAGGTATTTAGCAAACACCCACTTGACTTTGGGACAAAGGGAGTGCAACACCATATCCCTACAGGCAACCATCCACCCATTAAAGAGCGGTACAGGCCTATACCTCCAGCACACTACCAGAAAGCCAAGGAGATGTTGCGTGACATGAAGGAAGCAGGGGTGATAAGGGATAGTTGTAGTCCCTGGGCAGCACCTCTAGTCCTAGTCAGGAAAAAGGATGGAAGCATGAGAATGTGTGTAGATTACAGACAAGTAAATCGCATTACACATAAGGATGCATACCCTTTACCACGCATTGAGGAATCCTTAGCTGCCTTAAAAACTGCTAACTACTTTTCCACCCTTGACCTCACTAGTGGGTACTGGCAAGTAGCTGTGGCTGAGGAGGATCGGGAAGAGACGGCTTTCACCACCCCAATGGGACTCTGTCAGTTTGACAGGATGCCGTTTGGACTCAGCAGTGCCCCGGGAACGTTCCAGAGAGTGATGGAGAGTTGCCTGGGACATCTCAACTTTGAAAACGTGTTGCTGTACCTGGACGATGTAATTGTGTACTCCAAGACGTATGAGGATCATCTGAAGCACCTGGCAGAGGTATTCGAGTCACTGTCCAAGTATGGGATGAAACTGAAACCCTCAAAGTGCCATCTGCTCAAACAAAAGGTACAGTACTTGGGACATATTGTCAGCTCAGAAGGAGTAGCGCCAGACCCGAGAACATCACTGCCATCCAGAAATGGCCGGAGCCGAAGAATCTCAAGGAGGTGCGCCAGTTCCTGGGACTGACAGGTTACTACCGGAGGTTTGTAAAGGACTACACCAAGAAAGCAGCGCCTCTGCAGGACCTCCTGGTAGGACAATCCCTCAAGAGCAGAAATTCTCCATTCCACTGGGGTAAAGAACAAGCTGAGGCATTCAAGGAGATGAAGGAGATCCTGACAGGCGATGAGATCTTGGCCTACCCTGACTACAGCCAGCCGTTCCTGCTGTACACTGATGCCAGCAACGAAGGATTGGGAGCTGTCCTCAGTCAGAAGCAAAATGGCCTCGAGAAAGTCATCGCATATGCAAGCAGGAAGCTCCGCCCGACCGAGAGAAACCCAGAGAACTATAGCAGCTTCAAGTTGGCGTTTCTGGCACTGGTCTGGGCCATTACAGAAAGATTCAAGCATTACCTAGCCTCCAGCAAGTTCACTGCTTACACTGACAATAACCCCTTGACACATCTTGAAACAGCCAAGCTGGGAGCAATGGAGCAACGTTGGATGGCTCGGTTGTCGAACTATCAATTCACAATCAAGTACAGGGCGGGCCGTAAGAATGCCAACGCTGATGCCTTGTCCAGAATGCCGCATGAGTCTGACACGGAAGAGGAATTGGATGACCTAGAAGAGGATTGAGCTACCTGCATTCCACAAAATGGGATGAATCCACGAGCAACGAGCCCTGCAGAGGCATGCTGTGTAAGAGTTTAAACCCTCTTAACCTCACCACCCGTGAAGAGAAGACCCAGGACAGTGACCAGCCGTATCAATGAGCTGATAACTCAGGAAGGTTCTCCTTGGAGAAGGAAGCGTCCTCAGCAAGCAAAGCAGTCTGTGGAATGAGAGAAGCCAGCTTTTTAATCTACGGAGAGAAGTACTCGCTCGATGGTACTCTAACAAGAACCATGAAATGGTATGGGAGATACCCAGAACGGACATCCAGATGGTGTTGGAACCTACCCCGATCGCGCGGCCACTTTTGGCTGGAAGAAGCTGGAAACCTGCTGAGGTGTCGTTTCTACTAGGTGGAATGCGCAGTTGCATCGAAAATGTGCAAAAACTGTGTGTCCTGTAGCCTCTGAAGAAAAGACTACAGCAGCCAGAAAGCACCCCTGCAACCCGTCAAGACGACTCGTCCCTTGGAGATCGTGCCTTGACCATGTCAAGTTGTCACCCAGCTGGTCGGATACTCATATGCCCTGACAATGGTGGATCACTATCCAGGTTCCTGGTGTCGCCCTGTCAAAGATCTGACAGCAGAAACAGCAGCAAAGAAAGTTTCAAGCATATTTCTGCAGACCCCATGGATATCCAGAGCAAGTGTTAACTGATCAGGGTCTGCCTTGAAGCGAATTGTTTAAAGAGTTCTGTCATTTGTACGGATGCAATAAGATAAGAACCACACCGTACCACCCAAACAAATGGTCTCTGTGAAGATGAATCACATAATCATTGATCTGCTGAAGACGGTACCACTTGAGGAGAGGAATCGGTGGCCAGACCTACTAACTGACTTGGTAGATCTGTACAATCACATACCTGTGAGTTCCACCAATTGCACTCCAGCCTACCTTATGCGGGCAAGACCAGGAAAGCTGCCCATGGATTTGGAACTTGGTGTTGTAGAACCAGAAGCTGATGTTACTACTGAAGATTGGGACACGAACCGACAGGAACAGTACAGGAGAGTACAAGCCTGCGTGGAAGATAGTCTCAGTAAAGCAAGGGAAAAACAAGATGAAAACTACAACAAAAGTGTGCCAGCTGAACCTTTTGTACCTGGAGAAATTGTGCTGAAACGAAAAAGAAGAATGCACAAATTGGATGATCAATGGGAAAAAGAACCATATGTCGTGCAAAATTCCAAGTTTGACAACAGGAAAACCTGTACCATTAGCAAAGATGGAGGAAAGACGATCACAACCGTATCAAGAGACCACATAAAACTGTGCCCAGACATGTTAAAGCTTCACGAAGAAGAACTTGTTATAGACAAAGAGAAACCAGGTGAAGTCATACACACGGACCTAGGAGATTTTCCTGCAGATTGGCCTTGTATCGGAGACGCTGTGATTATTCCAGTACTTCAATTTTACCAACCACAAGAAGTCCTCCAACGTCAAGTTGAGCCAGTTGTCGCAGCAGAAATAGTTCAAGAGGAACCTGCTCCTGAAGCGTCTCAAGAAATGGAATCTCAAAACGTGGAACTACCAGAAGAATTCTCTAGCAAAACAGAACCGCATCGCCCAGCCACAAGTATGCTTGCCAGATCCCTAGAGAGGTTAAGGCAGTATTACAGTTTACCGGCACGTAGGATAGATAGGCCAGATGCTACTATACCTGACGCAACACCACGTAGGTCAGTACGCACGACAAAAGGAAAGTTAACTGTTAGGTACCAAGAGTAGGCCTAGCAAATCTAAACCAGTCCAAGTGTATAAATTTATATAAGAATTGTGTAAATATCTGTATATATGTTACTTGTATTTATTGCAACGTTTGAAGTGTCCTCACCTCCCGCAAGGGAAGAGTTATTGTTATTGTTTATGTTAATGTTTTATAAAAAAAATTTACTTCTTTTTCAGCCCGGGAGTGCTGATGATAACTAGGGGGGATGTGTAGCCCAGCTGTGTCTGGAGCCACATGTTCCCAGGAGGATGCAACCAAGGTAAACCCATAATGACCCATATGCACACAACACATCTGCACTTTTCCTTATATCCACCAGAGGGAGCCCTTCCCAGTATATATAAGGCAGTGTAGACATGACAGTTCTCAGAACATCTAGTTACCAGAGACTAGAGCAGATCTCCTCAGAACATCAGATCTCGAGTTACCTCAGACAGTCAGTCTAGTCACCTCAGATGAGCTGAGAGGGAGAGATTAGCCTGAGAGAGAGAGAGTACTTGAAAGACCGAAGTTTACAGCTTGAACTTAGTTTATTTAGTGGAGTCCAGTAATGGTGGGAAGGATTGCCACTTAGCCTGGTCAAAACTGAGTTAACTGAGGTATTTAGAGTGAGCAAGCGTGCCGACGCTTTGAGAGCGGTGAAGAGAAGGAAAAGCTGCTATCTAGTGCTATTGTGTGCTTATGTTGAAGGTGAGAGTAGGACGAAAGGCGAGTGGAAGAAAGAAGAGAGTGACAGAGGTTGAAACAGCATTGATCGCTTACCTTCTACTCTGCACTACTGGACACTGGGTCCGAGCTTGCTAGCATCTACACGCTAGTAGGAGAAACCGGAGACCCTGCTGGGCTTCAGGTCGCAGGGGCCCAACAGTGTTGATACGTAGCCGGGGTCAGGAAGACCGGAGTCTGGTCGGCCAACCATTAGAGACACTGTTCTATCCCAGAGAAGGCCTCACCACAAAGTCAGCCGGGCGTATAACTGAAGACAGAGTTAGACTTTGTTTCACACAGGTCAGAAACTCACACAACTGGAGTAAGGAGGCCCTACACCTACTCAGTGGGATTACTGGACGTGCATCCTCCACCCTGCCAGCTTCCCGGGACGTGCCTGCAACTACCATCAGTAAAGGTACAGAAAGAGACTTTCGTGTGTGTGTCTGCCTTATTGATCCTGCACCCCTACACCGCCATATACCCTGAGGGATCAGTCTTGCCTGTGGAAGACTTAACACCTTGCTGCCCAGTAACAACCCCTCAGAGGATCTACCCTGCAGCCTGGTCACCCTGACCAGGAACCACAGGTGGCGTCACGAACATTTCTACAAACCTATAATACCCTGTAAATATCCACATTTTATGGTGATCGCCCAGGGCAACGGACCGAGCTGCGCTACCCGTGACATCCCCCATTGAAGTGAACGGGCTCGGTGCCGAGTACCCCACAGGCCCTGGCTGTGCGACTCACTATCCTAGTGATTCTTAGTTTGTGGTTTTTCATGACACTTTGTACTTCAAGATAATGGTAAAAGTATGTCAGTAAAATTGGCATTTATTTTGGAAAATATGGAAAATATGGTGTAAATGTAGAAAACTTGTTATATTTTAAACTTTTAGTCTTATACCCTTTTAACAGTCCACACAAAATAGTTTGCAACTAACATTTCCTATATACTGTGTATACTCGAGTATCAGCAGAGTTTTTCAGCCCCTTTTTTGGCTGAAAAAGACCCCCTCGACTTATACACAAGTCACGGTCCCTGTGATTTAAAAAAAAAAATGACATTCTCGTCGCTGGGGGCCAGGTGCTGGTGTTCTGAGCAGGAGGGGACACCGGCGGACTATGGGCCTGGTGCTGGTGTCGTCGCTGGCTCAGGCCCCCGGCACTTGCGATATTCACCTGTCCCTGTTCCATCACCGCGCCGCACTGTCTTCCGGCTCTCTGCAGAGATGTTCAGGTTAGAGGGTGCGATGACGTGCTTAGTGCACGGCCTCTGCCTGTACAGTCACTGCAGAGAGCCGGAAGACAGAGTGGCATGGTGGTGGGGGACAGGTGAATTTCGCAGGTGCCGGGGGCCTGAGCCAGCGGCGACACTGGCACCTGGCCCCCATATTGCGCAGGTGTCCCCGCCTGCTCAGGACACCGGCACCTTGCCCCCAGCGACGAGAGGTGAATATGTCATTTTTTTTTTTCTTTAATTGCAGCAGCATATGGGGCATATTTTATTATGGAGCATCTTATGGGGCCATCAACCTTTATGGAGCATTATGTGAGGCATATTTTATTATGGAGCATCTTATGAGGCTATCAACCTTTATGTAGCGCTATGTGGGGCATATTTTATTATGGAGCAGCTTATGGGGCCATCAACCTTTATGGAGCATTATGTGGGGTATATTTTATTATGGAGCATCTTATGGGGCCATCAACCTTTATGGAGCATTATGAGGGGCATATTTTATTATTGAGCATCTTATGGGGCCATTAACCTTTATGGAGCATTATATGGGGCATATTTTATTAAGGAGCATCTTATGGGGCCATTAACCTTTATGGAGCATTATATGTGGCATATTTTATTATGGAGCATCTTATGGGGCCATTAACCTTTATGGAGCATTATATGGGGCATATTTTAATATGGAGCATCTTATGGGGCCATCATCAATCTTTATGGAGCATTATATGGGGCATATTTTAATATGGAGCATCTTATGCGGCCATCATCAACTTTTATGGAGCATTATATGGGGCATATTTTAATATGGAGCATCTTATGGGGCCAATCATGAACTTTATGGAGCATTATATGGGGCTCCTGATTCAATATGGATATTTAAAAACATTTAACTTACTGATGTCTCAATTAATTTTACTTTTATTGATATCTTTTTTATTTTTTAAATTTACCAGTAGCTGCTGCATTTTCCACCCTAGGCTTATACTCGAGTCAGTAATTTTTCCCAGTTTTTGTGGAAAAATTAGGGGTCTCGGCTTATTCTCAGGTCGGCTTATACTCGAGTATATATGGTATCTATTTTTCCTACATATCTATTATTTTATCTATTTTATTTAAAGAACTTTTTATAAATGCATTTTTATTTTGCTAGGATGATTAAGGTTAAATTGATGACTAAAGTTAAAATTTTGCAACAATTTTTCATTTTTTTAAACACAATTTACAAAAACTATTTTTTTTTGCAGATTTGGTCATATTTGAAGTGACTTTGATATACCTTTATTTCAGAAACCCCCAAAAGTAAATACTATTTAACGATTTATAAAAAAAACTACACCCAAAAACTATTCAAAACTTCATTCAGGGCATTTGCTAAACCTTTCTGTTTCCCAGAAATTAATGTAAAGGGGAATGGGAAAATGAAAAATTACACTCTCAACTATAATGTTGCTTTAGCCTCAAATTGTTCAATTTCGCAATTTGTAATGAAAGAAAATCCACTCCAAAATGTCTTACAATTTCTACTGAACTAAAGGGTATGCCACACTAAACAACATCGCTAACGGGATCGCTAAAAAACGTCACTATTTAGCGATCCCGTTAGCGATGTTGTTGTGTGCGGCATCTACCAGCGACGTGGCCCCTGCTGAGATCCTGCTGTGATCTCGCTCGTCGTTCTCATCGTTCCGGACCCTATTTTTATCGTCGGCGCCCCGCTGGTAAGTATATATCGCTGAGTGTAGCACCTTTTGTTAGCGATTTAGCGGTACTTTTGTACCGCTAAAGTCGTTAAGGAGATCGCTAACCGCGATAGCGTCCTTAACGACATCGCTAAAATAGGTAGCTACTAGCGATATAGAAACAATCCCGCTAGCGATCGCATTAGTATGCGTCGTTATCGTGATCGCTAGCGGGATTGTTTAGTGTGGCAGTACCTTTAGAGCTACTTCATATGTTGTCAGAATCTGCTGTTTAGGCAAATGGAAACTCTCAGAAGGGATAATAATAATAATCTTTATTTATATAGCGCCATCATATTCCGCAGCACTTTACAGTTTAACAGTTTCAAAACACAAGTCATAAGTAACAACGTTAACAATACAATAATTAAAGCAAAATAAGCCGACCCTGCTCGTGAGAGCTTACAATCTACAATGAGGAGGGGGAGCTACAAAGTACAGGTGTGTATATACAATGGTGCATTTACAATGATGGTCCAGCCATCTTGAGGGAGTGAGGGATGGAAGGAAATAGTGAATGGGCTCCACACACAGACTTACACATAGAATGACTTTGATTAATGAATGTGAAAGGCCGCTCTGAGGGATGGTGTGCTATTTGTTTTTTTGAGCCAATTTTTGCTAGAATAGATTGTGGTTGCCATGTTGCATTTGAAGTGCCCCCAAGGTGTCAAAAATCACAATTTAGAAAATACACATTTCAAGGAATTTATTTAGTGGTGCAGTGAATTTTTGGACCCACAAATGCTTCACAAAAGTTTCTAACATTGTGATGTGAAAAAAATAAAAATATTTTTCTCAAACGTAGCAGATGAAAATAGATCTCATAATTTTAACAGAAATTTCTTCTAAGTACCCTGATGCCTGTTATGTAATCAGAATGCTTTTCAACTTTTGAAGTGCAATTATAACTGGAATAGATTAAGAAAGCCGTGTGTCATGCTTCTGGATTTGAACTCTTGATTCTGTGTTCTGTGTCTTTTTCCACTGAGCCATAACTGATTCACCTTTTCTTTGATTGTTTTAGTTCTGTTATCTTTGTTTTTGTCGAATTTTGGTAACAGGTTTTTTTTAATTTACTCTGTTCTTTCACTTTTCGGGAGCAGTTTTATATACCGTATATACTCGTGTATAAGCCGAGATTTTCAGACCAATTTTTAGGGCTGAAAGTCCCTTTCTCGGCTTATACGCGGGTCATATACTTGGGTTGGTGGGGGAGGAGGAGTGGGGGTGTCGGATCATACTCCCCCCTCCGCCGGCGCGGTCTCTGCAGCCCCCCTGCTTCTCCCACGATCTGCGGCTCCTTCCTGCAGCGGTCACGTAGTACCGCTCATTAAAGTCATGAATATGCACATATTCATGACTTTAATGAGCGGTCTCACGTGACCGCTGTAGGAAGAGCTGCCGGAGACCGCCAGGAGAAGAGGAGAGGCTGCAGAGACCGCGCCGGCGGAGAGGTGAGTATAGCGATATTTACCTGTCCCGTTCCACCGCTGCTCCCCTCTGTGTCCTCGCGTCCTCTTGCTGTTATGATCAGGCAGAGGGCGCGATGACGTCATTATTGAGCGCCGTGCCCTCTGCCTGATCATTCACTGCCGAGGACACGGAAGGAGGACCAGCGAGCAGCGGTGGACCGGGGATCAGTAAATATCTCAGGTGCCGGGGTCCTGAGCAAGCGGTGACATCGGCACCTGTCCCCCATAGAGCGCCAGTGTCACCGTCTGCTCAGGACACCGGCACCTGGCCCCCAGCGTCGAGAGGTGAGTATGTCATTTTTTTTGCAGCAGCAGCAGCATAAGGGACATATATACTATGGGGCATAATCTGGAGCATATGGGGCATAATCTGCAGCATATGGAGCATAATCTGGAGCATATGGGGAAATAATCTGGAGCATATGGGGGCATAATCAGGGGAGCATATGGGCATAATCTGGAGCTTATGGGGGCATAATTTGGAGCATATGGGGGAATAATCTGGAGCATATGGGGGCATAATCAGGGGAGCATATGGGGGCATAATCAGGGGAGCATATGGGCATAATCTGTGCAGCATATGGGGGCATAATCTGTGCAGCATATGGGGGCATAATCTGTGGATCATATGGGGGCATAATCTGTGCAGTTTATGGGGGTCTAATCTATGGAGCATATCGGGGCATAATCATTTTTTACCCTAGGCTTATACTCGAGTCAATAAGTTTCCCAGTTTTTTGTGGCACAATTAGGGGGTCGGCTTATACACGGGTCGGCTTATACATGAGTATATACGGTACCTTCCCCACCAGTGTTTACTTTTGATAATAGACTTTGTTGGATTTATTCACTGCACTGTAGTTTGTGGTGGTTACAGTTGCTTTGTGCGCAATTCCTTATCTTAGGAAGCTACTACTCTTACGATCCTAGAAGCTGATAAGGACATCCAGGATAAGCCGCCGTCGAGTGGGGTCGCCATTGCGTTACCTTAGGGTGCTGAAATCCATGGTCAGGCAGGGACAGACAAGGAAAAAGAGATGTGATGTGGCCATCACAGAAAAGCGATAACGGTGTCAAAGTGTAAGAAAAAATTCTTTATTGAATACAGACAGGGGTGTTAATACAAAAGTTAAAATAGGCAAGAACAATGCAGGCAATGGGACCACACCTGATACGTGCGTGTCCAGAAAGGCAGGAAGACTGACCCACCCAGGTGATGGATTACATGTAAATAACAAAATCACTGGTCAGTGCACATAATTTTGCTAAACCCGTATATAAATGTGTGAAATCCACACATATTAGTATAACGATTTTAAACCTATGTAGGCAAGGATCACAGTCCTATATATAAGAGCATTGGAGGAAATACATAAGCTGCAGCGAAAATTCTAAGATGACAAATGTCATACATAGTCCATGATTACCTCCAATGAAAGAAGACGGGTGAGAGCCTGGGTGGGCGCGTCTGCAGACCCGTCTTCTTTCATTGGAGGTAATCATGGATTGTTCTTGCCTATTTTAACTTTTGTATTAACACCCCTGTCTGTATTCAATAAAGAATTTTTTCTTACACTTTGACACCCGTTATCGCTTTTCTGTGATGGCCACATCACATCTCTTTTTCCTTGTCTAATTAGCGATGGGTTAGTATCTTAGTCCTAAGAATTAGTCTTTGGCACAACTGTTGAGAAAGGATCTGTGGTGCCAGAGTAGGATCCCAATCCGTGCGAACATGCAATATAAGCTCGGCACACACCAAAGTAATGTGATGAAGGTTTAGTCAAAATGTAGTACATACAACAAACGTTTCGGTCTATAAAGACCTTCTTCGGTGTACTATAACATAAGCACATGAAAATAAATAAAACAATATGCAAAAAACCGCATGGTAAAACGGGCATATAAAGAAAGTATATACAAACATCATATTATGGTGGTCGCATAATGTAAGGGTAATGAGGACATATAATGCTCAGGAACTTCCAATATAATATATTATAGAAATATGCACTGTGCAAAAGAAATTCAGAGGAGTGGGGTATCCCTCAGAACAAAGATAAACAAGGATAAACATGAAGTAAAGCAATTGAACATGCGAACTTACATACCAGGATATGTGCTATAAGTTGATAGAGATAGTACCTGGTGGAGATGTGATAAAAGTGGTGAGTGCACTGACTGACCTATTTACAGAGAGAACCTCTGTGTGAGGGTGGTAAATCTAACTTACCCTGGGCTACAGAGCTGTGCGGTGGGTAGTACGTACTGGGGAGGTAAAGATGATGACTGTAAACTGTGCCGAGGACAAAAGTCATAGGAAGGCAAATAGCTGGTAAGTATAGCAGAGATCTGTGCTTATTAAAGGTGAAGCTTACCGTTGCGGTACAGGCAGAAGAGAGTGGCTAAGACGCGGTATATCCCCGCTTGTCATGGAGCACTGTTAGCCCGTTAGTGAAGGCATTTAAAGCCTGGTGTACGTGTGGTCCGGACCGGAAGTCCGGTACCGGAAGTGTGGCGGCGTGCGTTCCAGTCATGCCGCAAAGTGCGTTCCAAATACAGGAAGCAGTATGGAGGACGGGAAAGAAAATGCCTAACTATGCAGTGTAGCGACATATGGTGTACATAAACGATCTAAAGTGCAAATAGCAGTAAAAATAACCAGTGATGATGAGACATAATATTGTAGTCAGGGAGTGAAGTTGGTAATAGTGGTGCTCCCAAGTTCTGTGCCCAGAAAGTAGATGTGAGATTCATTGTGGCTGATTCTGTAAATAAGAAAAATATGGTCAGTACATGATAAAATATATGGTCAGTGCATGATAGAAGTCAAACAAACGTAGAACAAAAATGTCGCATAAGAGATCAATTTTAGATGAATGATGCAATGTCATATTCTCTGTTCAACCCTTTTGGGTGCAGAGTATCTAATTGATGAATCCAGTATGCTTCTCTTATTTTAAGGAGACTAATGCGATCGCCTCCTCGGCGCGGTACATGTACTTGTTCAATGACCTGGTATTGTAGTTGTGCTATATTGTGACCAGATGATATAAAATGATTGGGAATGGGAAGGAGAAGATTTTTGCATCTAATCGTCGACTTGTGTTTGGAAATGCGGTTTTTGATGGCCTGTGTGGTCTCACCCACGTATAATAAGCCGCAGGGGCATTTAATGAGATAAACAACGAAGTTCGAGTTGCATGTGAAATAATCTTTTATCTATACCTCTTACCCGTATGTGGGTGGTGGAAAAAGTTACCTCTAATGATGTTGTTACATTGTAGGCATTGAAGACATGGAAATGTCCCATATTTAGGGTTGGAGAGAAAACGTTGTCTGGTAAGGGGGTGAGAAGGCCCAATGTCGGCTCTGATTAGATGGTCCCTTAAATTGCGCGGTCGGCGGAAGCAAGGGAGGAATGGTCTGCTAAATTCTTTAATAAATGGGTGTGCGGTACTCAAGAGGTGCCAGTGTCGGCGTATGCTGGTGTGAAGTCGGTAGGCTATGGGATGATAGTCATGTATGAAAACAATCCTGTCGTTTGTGTCCGCTTTGGGCGGAGGGGGACTCTCTGGAAGGGCAAGTGTATGTTCGGGTAACCTCTGGCGCGAAACTTATCGCGCATTTCTTCGATACGTGTTTCTTTTGTGGTTGTATTGGAGACGATTCTCTGGACCCGTTTAAGTTGAGATTTTGGAATTGAGTCTTTCATTTTTGTGGGATGGAAGCTTTTGTAAAGCAACAAACTATTGCGATCCGTGGGTTTTGAATATATGTCAGAAGAAAGCCTATTGTCGCCTTCTCTAATGATGCTTACATCCAAAAAGTTTATTCTCTCTTTATCAAAGGTCATGGTGAAATCCAATCCTGGCCAAGAGGTGCACAGGAAGGAAAAGAAATCATTGAGGGTACTTAAGGGACCCCTCCAAATACAGAACACGTCATCAATATATCTTTTCCACACGATGGCATGTGTGCGGAAGAGATGGTTTTGGTAAATTTTGCTGTCTTCGTAATGGGCGACGTAGCAGTTAGCGTATGGGGGTGCTACGTGTGAGCCCATTGCGGTGCCCTTAGTCTGTAAATAAAAATCATCCCCAAAAAAGAAAAAAATTTTTAGTTAACAGGATTGTTAGTAATTCACAGCACATGTTAATCTGATCTGAATTGAAGGTAGAAGACTCCAGAAGTCTACGTACAGAATGTATACCATCCTGGTGTGGTATGGAGGTATAAAGATCCTTAATATCGAAAGTGACTAGTAAGGCCTCCTCAGGGATATGATCAAGGTTGTGTATCATATTGAGGAAATCCCCTGTGTCTAGGAGAAACGAAGGGGACTGTTTGATCAAAGGTGTAAGTATTTTCTCCAAGTACTTGGCAATTGGTGAAAAGATAGATTCAGTGGAGGCCACTATGGGTCGCCCTGGGGGGTTGGTCAGATTCTTGTGTATTTTTGGTAGTACGTAGAAGACTGGAGTGATGGGGAACTTTTTTTGTAGGTATTCCCCAGTCTTGTTATCAATAGTACCGTTTGAAACGTATTTAGTTAGAATAGCTTTGATAACAGAATTGATTTCATTGGTCGGGTCATGGTCAAGTTTGTAATAAACAGAGGTATCCCTTAGTTGGCGATTGATTTCGCTTAGGTACATAGATTTGTCTAGAACGACTATGGCACCCCCTTTGTCAGCTGGTTTCACTATGATATTTTTATCCTCCTGTAAATTGTGTAATGCCTGTTGGTCAAGGGATGTCATATTGGAGGGAAAAAATAACTTTTTCTTGTTCAGGTCTGTTTTGAGATCATGAATGTTTTCTGAATGAAAGAGATGAAGGTCTCGATGGCATGAGAACCATTTGGGGTCTGAATGTGCTTTTATTGCGAAGTCCTAGTTGGTGGGCTGACAAGAGCATGGAGGGGGTGTCTGTGTTGATGTGTTCAACATTGGAAAAGTACAATTTTAACCTTAACGATCTATAGAATCGTTGTAAGTCCATGTCAAGTTTAAAAGTATTATAGCGATAGCTAGGGCAAAAGGATAGCCCTTTTTGCAGAAGTTGGTATTCTGCTATGCCCAGGTTTTTTGATGAGATGTTGATGACCAGGGGATTGTTACCTGGGAGCGGGTCACGCGGTGGAAATCTCTGTGAATGTCTCTTTCCTCGACGGGTCCTCTTCTTCTTGTGGCCCGTCTCCTCTGTCCTAAAAAACGGTTGGACTGAAAGGTCTGTCCCGATCTGATCCAGAGGAGGATGCTTCTGTGGAAGACCTGTAGTAGGAGCGTGAGAAGTTCCCAGATGTAGGTAATACTTGCCATTTGTAGACCCTTTGATGTTCGTAGTCTTCTGTGTCACGGGCAAACTTATTCCTCTTTCTTGTCTCGGTCTCCCGGCGATGTAAGTTGATAGTGTCGTTGATCTTTGTTTTGAGGTTGGCGAATTCCTCTGGTGTCGTAGAGGCGGAGAGTTGATTTTCAATGTTGGCGATCTCTTCTTTACTTTTAATAATGGCTCGGTGGAGATGTTCCAGTGTGAGAGTTATGAGATCAAAAGAGCATTTGTTAATGATTTGTTCAAATTTGGTACAAAACTCTTGTGAGTCATGAAATAAGGTGGGACGTAGTGGAAGCGTAACCCTCTCGGTATCCTCTGGACTTTGAGGTATTCCGTGAGGGTAGCGCAGTGGAGCTCGAAATTGGTGCACCTCCTGAGTTCCCTTTCTAGATCCCGACCCCTAGTTTCTTTGGGGGGGACACGTTAAAAAATCGCTAGAAAGAGTGGATCATGCTAATAATATTGGATTTTCATCCGCATTATATGAAAAAGTCAGGGATGATGACATTGCCCGGAAACAGTGTGCTCAAAGAAAGGGTAATATATAAGAATTAGTCTTTGCACAACTGTTGAGAAAGGATCTGTGGTGCAGAGTAGGATCCCAATCCGTGCGAACATGCAATATAAGCTCGGCACACACCAAAGTAATGTGATGAAGGTTTAGTCAAAATGTAGTACATACAACAAACGTTTCGGTCTATAAGACCTTCTTCGGTGTACTATAACATAAGCACATGAAAATAAATAAAACAATATGCAAAAAACCGCATGGTAAAACGGGCATATAAAGAAAGTTATATACAAACATCATATTATGGTGGTCGCATAATGTAAGGGTAATGAGGACATATAATGCTCAGAACTTCCAATATAATATATTATAGAAATATGCACTGTGCAAAAGAAATTCAGAGGAGTGGGGTATCCCTCAGAACAAAGATAAACAAGGATAAACATGAAGTAAAGCAATTGAAACATGCGAACTTACATACAGGATATGTGCTATAAGTTGATAGAGATAGTACCTGGTGGAGATGTGATAAAAGTGGTGAGTGCACTGACTGACCTATTTACAGAGAGAACCTCTGTGTGAGGGTGGTAAATCTAACTTACCCGGGCTACAGAGCTGTGCGGTGGGGTAGTACGTACTGGGGAGGTAAAGATGATGCTGTAAACTGTGCCGAGGACAAAAGTCATAGGAAGGCAAATAGCTGGTAAGTATAGCAGAGATCTGTGCTTATTAAAGGTGAAGCTTACCGTTGCGGTACAGGCAGAAGAGAGTGGCTAAGACGCGGTATATCCCCGCTTGTCATGGAGCACTGTTAGCCCGTTAGTGAAGGCATTTAAAGCCTGGTGTACGTGTGGTCCGGACCGGAAGTCCGGTACCGGAAGTGTGGCGGCGTGCGTTCCAGTCATGCCGCAAAGTGCGTTCCAAATACAGGAAGCAGTATGGAGGACGGGAAAGAAAATGCTTAACTATGCAGTTGTAGCGACATATGGTGTACATAAACGATCTAAAGTGCAAATAGCAGTAAAAATAACAGTGATGATGAGACATAATATTGTAGTCAGGGAGTGAAGTTGGTAATAGTGGTGCTCCCAAGTTCTGTGCCCAGAAAGTTAGATGTGAGATTCATTGTGGCTGATTCTGTAAATAAGAAAAATATGGTCAGTACATGATAAAATATGGTCAGTGCATGATAGAAGTCAAACAAACGTAGAACAAAAATGTCGCATAAGAGATCAATTTTAGATGAATGATGCAATGTCATATTCTCTGTTAACCCTTTTGGGTGCAGAGTATCTAATTGATGAATCCAGTAATGCTTCTCTTATTTAAGGAGACTAATGCGATCGCTCCTCGGCGTGGTACATGTACTTGTTCAATGACCTGGTATTGGTTGTTGTGCTATATTGTGACCAGATGAAATAAAATGATTGGGAATGGGAAGGAGAAGATTTTTGCATCTAATCGTCGACTTGTGTTTGGAAATGCGGTTTTTTGATGGCTGTGTGGTCTCACCCACGTATAATAAGCCGCAGGGGCATTTAATGAGATAAACAACGAAGTTCGAGTTGCATGTGAAATAATCTTTTATCTCATACCTTTACCCGTATGTGGGTGGTGGAAAAAGTTACCTCTAATGATGTTTTTTTACATTGTAGGCATTGAAGACATGGAAAGTCCCATATTTAGGGTTGGAGAGAAAACGTTGTCTGGTAGGGGGTGAGAAGGCCCAATGTCGCTCTGATTAGATGGTCACCCTTAAATTGCGTCGGTCGGCGGAAGCAAGGGAGGAATGGTCTGCTAAATTCTTTAATAAATGGGTGTGCGGTACTCAAGAGGTGCCATGTCGGCGTATGCTGGTGTGAAGTCGGTAGGCTATGGATGATAGTCATGTATGAAAACAATCCTGTCGTTTTGTGTCCGCTTTGGGCGGAGTGGACTCTCTGGAAGGGCAAGTGTATGTTCGGGGTAACCTCTGGCGCGAAACTATCGCGCATTTCTTCGATACGTGTTTCTTTTGTGGTTGTTTTGGAGACGATTCTCTGGACCGTTTAAGTTAGTTTTGGAATTGAGTCTTTCATTTTTGTGGGATGGAAGCTTTGTAAAGCAACAAACTATTGCGATCCGTGGGTTTTGAATATATGTCAGAAGAAAGCCTATTGTCGCCTTCTCTAATGAGCTACATCCAAAAAGTTATTCTCTCTTTATCAAAGGTCATGGTGAAATCCAATCCTGGCCAAGAGGTGCACAGGAAGGAAAAGAAATCATTGAGGGTACTTAAGGGACCCCTCCAAATACAGAACACGTCATCAATATATCTTTTCCACACGATTGCATGTGTGCGGAAGAGATTGGTTTTGGTAAATTTTTTGCGTCTTCGTAATGGGCGACGTAGCAGTTAGCGTATGGGGGTGCTACGTGTGAGCCCATTGCGGTGCCTTAGTCTGTAAATAAAAAATCATCCCCAAAAAAAAAAAAATTTTTAGTTAACAGGATGTTAGTAATTCACACACATGTTAATCTGATCTGAATTGAAGTAGAAGACTCCAGAAGTCTACGTACAGAATGTATACCATCCTGGTGTGGTATGGAGTATAAAGATCTTAATACGAAAGTGACATAGGGGCCCCTCAGGGATAGATCAAGGTTTGTATCATATTGAGAAATCCCCTTTTCAGGGAAACGAAGGGATTTTGATCAAAGGTGTAGTATTTCTCCAAGTACTTGGCAATTGGTGAAAAATAGATTATGGAGGCCACTATGGGTCGCCCTGGGGGGTTGGTCAGATTTTGGTATTTTTGGTATGTAAAGCTGGATATGGGGAACTTTTTTTGTAGGTATTCCCCATTTTTGTTATCAAAGTACCGTTTGAAACGTATTTAGTTGAAAGCTTTGATAACAAATTTTTTCATGGTGGGGTTTTCATGGTCAATTTGTAATAAACGAGTATCCCTTTTGGCGTTTGATTTCGTTAGACATAATTTGTCTAGAACGACTAAGGCACCCCCTTTGTCAGCTGGTTTCACTATAATTTTTATCCTCCTGTAAATTGGTAATCCCCGTTGGCAAGGGATGTCATATGGAGGGAAAAAAACTTTTTCTTGTTCAAGCTGTTTTGAGATCACTGAATTTTTCTGAATGAAAGAGATAAGGCTCGAGGGCTGAGAACCATTTTGGGTCGGGAACTGCTTTTTTGCGAATCCTAGTTGGTGGGCTGACAAGACATGGGGGGTGTCTGTTTGATGTTTTCAACATTGGAAAAAAGTACAATTTTAACCTTAACGCCTATAAAACGTTGTAAGTCCATGTCAAGTTTAAAAGTATTAAGCATAGAGGGCAAAAGAAGCCCTTTTTGCAAAAGTTGGTTTCTGCTAGCCCAGGTTTTTTGATGAATGTTGATGACCAGGGGATTGTTACTGGGAGGGGTCACGCGGTGGAAATCTCTGGATGTCCTTTTCCCGAGGGTCCCTTTCTTCTTGTGGCCCTCTCCCTGTCCTAAAAAAACGGTTGGACGAAAGGTCTGTCCCATCTTATCAGAGGGGATGCTTCTTGGAAGACCGTAGAGTCGTGAGAAGCCCGATTATAAACTTCCATTTGTGACCCTTTGAGTTCGTTCTTCTGTTACGGGCAAACTTATTTCCTCTTTTTCTGGTCTCCCGGCAATGTAAGTTGATATGTCGTTGATCTTGTTTTGAGGTTGGCGAATTCCTTTGTGTGTAGAGGGGAGAGTTGATTTTCAATGTTGGGACTTTCTTTACTTTTAAAATGGCTCGGTGGAGATGTTCCAGTTGAGATTATGAGATCAAAAGGCATTTGTTAATGATTGTTAAATTTGGTAAAAACTCTTGTTCATAAATAAGGTGGGAGTGTGGAACGCGTAACCCTTCGGTATCCTCTGGACTTGAGGATTCCGGAGGGTAGCGCGTGGAGCTCGAAATTGGGCACCTCCTGATTCCCTTTCTAGACCAACCCCTATTTCTTTGGGGGGGACCGTAAAAAACGGAAAGATGGACGTCATAATAGGATGTTTCTTCCGAATTATATAAAAAGTCGGGATGATGACATTGCCCGGAAACAGGTGCTCAAAGAAAGGGAATATTAAGAATTAGTCTTTGGCCCAAAATGTTGAGAAAGGATCTGTGGTGCCAGATACATATCCGGTATGTAAGTTCGCTGTTCAATTGCTTTACTTATGTTTATTCCTTGTTTATCTTGTTTGGGGGATACCCCACTCCTCGAATTTCTTTTTTCACAGTGCAAAATTTCTAAATATATTATATTGGAAGTTCCTAGCATTATATGCCCATTACCCACAAGCGACCACCAAATATATGTTTGTAATACTTTTTATGCCCGTTTTACCATGCGGTTTTTTTTTCATATTTTTTATTTATTTTCATTGTTATTTATAGAACCCCGAGAAGGTATTTATAGACCGAAAACGTTTGTTTTGTATGTCTACATTTTGACTAAACCTTCACACATTACTTTGGTGTGTGGAGCTTAAATTGCAGTTCGCACGGATTGGATCCTTCCCCCACAGATCCTTTCTCAACATTGTCCAAAACAACTTTAATATACCCTTTCTTTGAGCACACTGTTTCCGGCAATGTCATCACCTACTTTTTCATAAATGCGGATGAAAACCAATTTATAGCACTCACTCTTTCTAGCGATTTTTTACGGCCCCCCCCCAAAGAAACTAGGGGTCGGGATCTAGAAAGGGAATCAGGAGGTGCACCAATTTTCGAGCTCCATGCGCTACCCTCACGGAAACCTCAAAGTCCAGAGGATACCGAGAGGGTACGGTTCCAACGTCCCACCTTTTCATGACTCAAATTTTGTACCAAAATTTAACAAAATATTACAAATGCTCTTTTGTCTATAACTTTCACACTGGAACACTCCCACCGAGCCTTATTAAAATAAAAAGAGATCGCCACATTGAAAATCAACTCTCCCCCCTTACGCACCAAGGAATTCGCCAACCTCAAAACAAAGATCAACGACATATAACTTACATCGCCGGGAGACCAGACAAGAAAGAGGAATAAGTTTCCCGGGACAAGAGAATTCGAAATCAAAGGTCTACAAATGGCAAGTAACCTACATCTGGGAACTTCTCACGCTCCTACTAAGGTCTTCCACAGAAGCATCCTCCTCTATCAGATCGGGACAGACCCTTTCAGTCCAACCGTTTTTAGGACAGAGGAGAGGGCCCAAGAAGAAGGACCCGTCGAGAAAAAGAACATTCACAGAGATTCCACCGCGTGACCCGCTCCCAGGTAACAATCCCCTGGTCATCAACATCTCACAAAAAACCTGGGCAAGAAATACCAACTTCTGCAAAAAGGGCTATCCTTTCCCTAGCTATCGTATAAACTTTTAAACTTGACTGGCTTACAACATTCAAGATCGTAAGGTTAAAATGTACTTTTCCAATGTTTAAACATCAACACAGACACCCCCCCTGCTCTTGTAGCCCACCAAAAGGACTTCGCAATAAAAGCACGTTCAGACCCCCAAAATTTGGTTCTCACCCGGACCTTCATCTCTTTCTCAGAAAACATTCAGTATCTCAAAACAGACTGAACAAGAAAAATTATTTTTTCCCCCAATAGACCCCTTGCCAACGGAACACAATTTACAGGAGGATAAAAATATCATAGTGAAACCGCTGACAAAGGGGGGAGCCTAGTCGTTCTAGAAAATCTATGACCAAGCGAAACAATCGCCAATAAGGGATACCTGTTTATTACAAATTGCCTTGCCCGACCAATGAAATCAATTTGTTATCAAAGCATTCTAACTAAATACTTTCAAACGGTACTTGATAACAAGATGGGGAAAACCTACAAAAAAAGTTCCCCTCACCCAGTCTTCTACGAAACTACCAAAAATACACAAGAATCTGACCAACCCCCCCAGGGCGACCCATAGTCCTCCCCCACCTGAATCTACTTTTCCCAATTGCCAAGTACTTGGGAAAATACTTACACCTTTGATCAAACAGTCCCCTTCTTTCTCCTAACAAAGGGGATTTCCCAATAGAACACAACCTTGATCATATCCGAGAGGCTTTACTAGTCACTTTCGATATTAAGGATCTTTATCCTCCATACCACACCAGATGTTACATTCTGTACGTAGACTTTGGAGTCTTCTACCTTCACAATCAGATAACATGTCTTGAATTACAAAATCCGTTAACTAAAAAATTTTTTCTTTTTGGGGATGATTTTTATTTACAGACAAAGGGACCGCAATGGGCTCCACGTAGCACCCCCATACGCTAATGCTACTCGCCCATTAGAAGACAGAAAAAATTTACCAAAAAACCACTCTTCCGCACACATGCCATCGTGTGGAAAAGAATATTGATGCGTGTTCTGTATTTGGAGGGGGCCCCTTAAGTACCCCCTCAAGATTTTCTTTTCTTCCTGTGCACCTCTTGGCCAGGATTGGATTTCACCAGACCTTTGATAAAGAGAGAATAAACTTTTTGGATGTAACTCAAGAGAAGGCACAATAGGCTTTTTTTTGACATATATTCAAAACCCAATCGCAAAGTTTGTTGCTTTACAAAAGCTTCCCTCCCACAAAATGAAAGACTCAATTCCAAAATCTCAACTTAAACGGGTCCAGAGAATTCCCAATACAACCACAAAAGAACACATCGAAGAAAAGCACGATAAGTTTCGCGCCAGAGGTTACCCCAACATACACTTGCCCTTCCAGAAGTCCCACTCCGCCCAAAGCGGACACAAAAAGGATTGTTTTCATACTGAACCCCTAGCCTACCCCAAATTCACACCAGATACCCCATGGCACCTCTTGGTACCGCCACCCATTTATAAAGAATTTAGCAGACCTTCCTCCCTTGCTTCCGCCGACCGGCAATTTAAGGGACCATTAAACAAAACCAATTGGGCCTTCCACCCCCTTACCAGACAACTTTTCTCTCCAACCCTAAATATGGGAATTTCCAGTCTTCAATGCCTAATGTAACAAAAATCATTTTTTTGGGTAACTTTTTCCACCACCCACAACGGTAAGAGGTATAGAAAAAGTTATTTCAATGCAACCGAATTCGTGTTTATCTCTTAAATGCCCCTGCGGCTTATTATACGGGGGGAGACCACACAGGCCATCAAAAACCGCATTTCCAAAACAAGTCGACATTGAGCAAAAATCTTCTCCTTCCCATTCCCAATATTTTAATCATCTGTCCAATAAGCACAATACAAACCAGGTCATTGAACAAGTACTGTAACCGCGCCGAGGGGCGATCGCAATTAGTCTCCTTAAAATAAGAAAGCATCTGGATTCACAATTAGATACTCTGCACCCCAAAAGGTTGAACAGAGAATATGACATTGCAATCATTATCTAAAATTGATCCTTATGCGATTTTTGTTCTACGTTTTTTGACTTCTATCAGCCTGACCTATATTTTATCATGTACTGCCATATTTTTTTTCTTATTTCAAATCGCACAATGAATTTCAATCTACTTTTGGGCACAGAACTTGGGAGCACCACATTACCAATTCACTCCCGACTACAATATTATGTTCATCATCACTGGTTATTTTATTTTATTTCACTTTAGACGTTATTGTACACCATATGCGCTACACTGCATAGTTAGGCATTTTCTTTCCGTCCTCCATACGCTTCCGTAATTTGGAACGCACTTTGCGGCATGAAGGAACCACGCCGCCACACTTCCGGTTACCGGACTTCCGGTCCGACCACACACACCAGGCTTAAATGCCTTCACTAACGGGCTAACAGTGCTCCAACAACGGGGTATACCGCTCTTTAGCCACTCCTTCGCCTGTACCGCAACG
>JARQOD010000005.1:134482884-134538008 GCA_033576555.1 Oophaga sylvatica | reverse complement strand
GCTTTTTATATATAAAAAACACCACATATAATAGTATGTTATTTTTGTTTTTAAAATTTTTTCCACATTTTTTGCTTCAAATATATTTTTCCCTATTTTCCACCTCTAAAACCTGGGTGCGTCTTATAGCCCGGTGCGTCTTATAGTCCAAAAAATACGGTAGTTTAAAAATTTATTCTGCTATCTCCTTTAGTACTCTGGGGTGTAATTCATCTGGACCTAGAGACTTGAATTCATTTAGGTTAGCTAAGTGTTTCCTCACTATTTTTCTTTTTATAGATATCCTGGATTCTTCTTTTCTAGGACAGTGAAGATCAGTTGATGTTACATTTCCTTTTTGAGAGAAAACAAATGCAAAATAGGAATTTAAAATTTTGGCCTTCTCAACACCCTGTCTTACCATTTCATTATTTTCATCCTGTAAAAATCCTATAGCATCTTTGACTTTTCCTTTACTTTTGACATATTCCCAAAATCCTTTTTTATTTTTTTTGACGTCTCTTGCAAGCCTTAATTCATTGTCAGCTTTAGATAATCTAATTTGTGCCCTGCAGGTTCTGCAGACAACATTATACACTTCTTTAGATATGCCTCCCTCGTTCCATTTGATAAACATTTCTTTTTTCCTTTTTAGCATGTGTTTTAAGTTCTGTGTTCATCCATCCTGGTTTACTTAAATGCTTCCTATTCTTCCCTCTTTTCAGAATTGTTAATGATTGTGCTTTGAGAATTTCAATTTTCAAGATTTCCCATCCTTCCTGGACATTTTTGTCCTTAAGGATATCCAGCCATTGGATCCCTCCAATTCTCTTTCTGAGTCCCTTAAAATCTGCCTTTCTTAAATCTAACCTTGACGTCTAAGTCTTCACATGTCTTCCTTTGCTAGTTATCCAAAATTCTAAAATAGCATGGTCGCTATCTCCTAGGGACCCAGTCACGCTTACCTCCTCAACCATTTCCTCCCTGTTTATAAGGATTAGATCCAAGGTAGCAGATCCCCTTGTTTCCTCCGTACATTTTGGAAGATAAAGTTGTCAGCAAGAGAGGATAACAATTTCCTTGACCTGCTAGTTTTGCCTGATAGAGATTCCCAACAAATGTTTGGATAGTTGAAATCTCCCATGAGAACTATGTCATTTTTTTGGAGAACTTGGCCATTTGATGCATAAAGAGTTCATCCATATCTTCAGCTTGCACCGGCGGCCTGTAGAAAATGCCTACAATGGTGTCGTTTCCGTTGTTCTGTCCTTGTATTCTTACCCAAACAGTTTCCACAGAACTCCCAGTTTCTGAAGCTTCAATCTCTGTGCAGATATACACTTTTCTAACATACAATGCGAAACCTCCTCGTTTATCAAGTCTGTTTCTTGCAAATAAGTTGTATCCTTCTAGCCTTGTATTCTAATCATGTGTATCATCCCACCAAGTTTCAGTGATTCCAATGACATCATATTTATTTTCCTACTTTAGTAGTTCCAATTCTCCTTGTTTGTTGCCCATGCTTTGTGCATTCGTATAGAAACATTTTAGTTTGTGATTGGTTTCTCTTTCTCCAATATTTTTATTATTTAGATTTTTTTGTCTTTGTTCTTCCCTTCCACTTCTAATGGCAGAATTCTCAATAGTATTTGCCGGGTGTATGGCTTTTTCTAGCCATTTGCTTCCCTTCCCACATTGTTCTAGTTTAAAGCTCTCCTTTTGAGTGTTTTCCAGTCTTCGTAAGGTGCAACTCATCTCTAGCAAGTAGTCCATTGTATAGGTAATTCACTCCGTGATCCAATATCCAAATCCTTGCTGATGGCACCATCGATGTAGCCAGTTGTTCACCTGCAGAATCTTATTCCACCTCCTTGTTCGATGGCCATCCACTGGGAGGATAGAAGAGAAGACTACCTGCGCTCCCAGTTCTTTTACTTTCTTACCTAAGTTTTCAAAGTCACTGCAGATGGTTTTCAGGTTGTTTCTCACGGTGTCATTTGTCCCCACATGTATTAGCAGGAATGGGTAGTCATCTGTAGGTCTGAAGAGTCCTGTTATCCTGTCAGACACATCTTTAATTTTTACACATGGAAGACAGCACATTTCTCTTGAGGTTATATCCGGTCTGCAGATAGCGGCCTCTGTTCCTCTTCACAACATTTTTCTTTCTCCATCCAGGATGACTCTGAAGGTGTACAAGATTGTTGTTTGTGGGCAAAGTCTTATCATGATGTATTTCTTCATCATTCTCCTGCGTTAGAGCCTGGTACTGGTTCCTGAGCAGTATGGGTGCTGACTGCCTTTTCATCCTCCTGCTTTTCTGGGTCACATGCTTCTGTTCCTCTGTTTCTTCAGGTGCACTTCGAATTTCTTCTCTTTCTGTAACATGAAGAGATAATTCTGCTCTGTCTAAGAACTCGTCACCTTCCTTAATGATTTTCAATGTAGCTAACCTCTTTTCTAGATTTTGCAACTTTTCCTCCAACAGGGACACACGCTTGCATTTCATCATCATCATCATCATCATCATTGAAGTGCAAGAACTATGACTGTAGAGTATTATCCAATATACACCCTTGCATAGAAGAGAACACACTGCTGTCACACTAGTCCCAATGATTGCCTGATCGTTGTGACAAGGGTATATAGAGAACAGGCTGCATTCATATTGAGAGCTAAAAACAGAAACACATGAGCCATGCACACAGTGAATAAGCCTGTAGGGACATTGTTCACACCACCAGAAGACTGAATAGGGATTACGTACATTAGACAGGGACTGCTCTGATACGGGTATACCATGACGTTTGGTAGAGCGGCTTAATATATATTTTTTGCAAAAAAAGTATTAACCAAATACCCTGTGTTTTTCCATCTTTTTATTAGCACTTGCTGTTTACTGATTTTTTTTTGCAACAGTGTATTTTTTGCTTTTACTGTGCTTCTTTGTGTTTTCAGCCTTCTGGTGGTGCGAACAATGTCTCTACAGGCTTGTTTACTGTGTGCATGGCTCATGTGTTTCTGTTTTTAATCAATTGTTTTCTTGTTTCTACAAGATCAGAGAGTTTTCCACCCATCCTTTGTGAGCCGTGCACATATAAGCCGTACTATGCTGTTGTCCATATTGGACATTACCTTTCTGAATCCTGCTCATACAGGTATTATACATATGACGAGATTTTTAAATACATCAGATAGGGATTACACACATTAGTCAGGGACTGCTCTGATACAGGTATACCTTGATGTTTGGTAGAGCAGCTTAATATACATGTTTTGCAAAAAAAGTATTAACCAAATACCCTGTGTTTTTCCATCTTTTTATTAGCACTTGCTGTTTACTGATTTTTTTTTTGCAACAGAGTATTTTTTGGTTTTACTGTGCTTCTTTGTATTTTCAATCTTCTGGTGGAGTGAACAATGTCCCTACAGGCATGTTCACTGTGTGCATGGCTCATGTGTTTCTGTTTTTAATCAAATGTTTTCTTGTTTCTACAAGATTAGAGAGTTTTCCACCCCTCCTTTGTGAGCCGCGCACATATAAGCCGTACTATGCTGTTTTCCATATTGGACATTACCTTTCTGAATCCTGCTCATACAGGTATTATACATATGACCAGGTTTTTAAAAACATCAGATAGGGATTACATACATTAGTCAGGGACTGATCTGATACGGGTATACCTTGACATTTGGTAGAGCGGCTTAATGTACATTTTTTGCAAAAAAAGTATTAACCAAATACCCTGTGTTTTTCCATCTTTTATTATGACTTGCTGTTTACTGATATTTTTTTGCAACAGAGTATTTTTTGGTTTTACTGTGCTTCTTTGTTTTTTCAGTCACATTGAGAACGCTGTTTAAGCACAACTCCTGCACTTCTTTCACTGTGTCTGCACGAACAATTTGGATACTTTTCCTCCGACACTCCTAGTTGGGTCTACGGATCTAATCACACTGCTGCACCTGTTTTCTGAATAAAGGCAGCAAAATAAAATAATAACCATATTGCAATATTTTTCAACAGGTGGATTATTCATATAATAAATATTGAATCGGTGTCCAGTGGAGATTTTTCTTTCCAAGGGCTCAGTTTGGCATAAAATAAGTATCGCTGATTTTATTTTAAACAAATGTAAGACCTATGAAGAACCCCTTTAGAAGTAGGGCACTAGACTGCTGTGGCCAGTGATTGACTGCAATGGTCGCATGCAGGGCTGCCACTAGGAATTTCGGGCACCCATACTGGCAACATTTTTGGGGCCCCATTGAGACTCCGCCCAGGCTCCACCCCTCGAACTGTCCACAGTCCCACCACTCTCTCTTGGAAAAACTCCACTTATCACCAATCACACATTAATAGTTCCCATCACCAGATCACACATATAACCAGCAGCTTTTGTTTTTGGCAAAAAGAAGCCG
The DNA here is from genome assembly GCA_033576555.1 of Oophaga sylvatica. Taxonomy (NCBI): domain Eukaryota; kingdom Metazoa; phylum Chordata; class Amphibia; order Anura; family Dendrobatidae; genus Oophaga; species Oophaga sylvatica. Next base: position 134,533,607 of record JARQOD010000005.1, on the reverse strand, counting down.
CCACCATAGCACGTTAGACTCTTTTGGCCGAGCTCTACTCTACTGTAACCTATTATATATTTGTTAAAATATCCAATACAATTTAGGCATTTTTATTTATTTTTCAATTTTTAAAATGACCAATAATATCACATACAAGGAACAAATACCGCCACACCATGAACAGACCACATATTACCACCACAGTGACTGAATAATATCACATACAAGGAACAAATACCGCTACACCATGACTAGACCACATATTACCACCACAGTGACCGAATAATATCACATACAAGGAACAAATACCACTGCACCATGACCAGACCACATATTACCACCACAAAGTGACCAAATAATAGCACATACAAGGGACAAGTACCGCAACACCATGTCCAGACCACATATTACCACCACATAGTGACTGAATACTACAATACTGATCAGTAATAAAAAACAAAATACTATCACCATAAGTGCCATTATACACAGATCTGTACTTAGTATGCAGTGTCTGTGTACAGGTAATACAGTGATCAATGACATTATACACAGGAGCCCTGTACATAGTACACAGTGTATAGTGTCAGGATACAGGTAACACACTGACTCACCAGTGACGTCTCTAGGTTAAATCCTTCATCTTTGCTTTTCATCTTTCATCCAGCACAGACCGCCATCACTTCTTCCAGCCAGGGTTCGTCTCTGCAGGAAATAACACAGTTATCTAGAGCACCGCTTGCAGAACACATTACTTATTATTTTCCCAACATCTACATTACACCACATGAAGAAAAAAAAGGTGACATAGTGTCACTCTGCACAGTAACAGGACCGCCCCCATTTAAAACAGTATCCTCAAAAGAAAAAATAAATACATCACTGCAGTAATAATATCCCTTAATCAGTCCCTATGGTAACTATCCCCCATCCTGGCCCCCCGTGTGTCTCATTCCTGGCTACAGCCATATATTCTCCCATCCCGCCCTCATGAATATCCATTCTGCCCCATTTGATCTCCCCATCCTGCCCCATCTGTCTCCATCGTATCCATCTTGCCCCATGATCCTGCACGATCTGTCTGCAATCCTGCCCCCTGTGTCTCCAATCCAGCCCCGTTTCTCTATTTTGTCCCCAGTGTCTCCAATCCTGCCCACAGTGTCTCCAATCATACCCCCAGTGTCTCCAATCATGCCCCCAGTGTCTCCAATCCAGCCACCTTGTCTCCATTCTGACCCCAATGCCTCCAAACATGCCCCCATGTCTTTCATTCTGCCCCCAGTATCTCCAATCCTGCGCTGTCTCCAATCCTGCCCCGTCTCCATCCTGCCCCGTCTCCATCCTGCCCCGTCTCCAATCATGCCCCCAGTGTCTCTAATCCTGCCCCGTCTCCATCCTGCCTCGACTCCATTCTGCCCCAGTGTCTCCATTCTGCCCCCAGTGTCTCCAATCATGCCCCCAGTGTCTCCATTCTGCCCCAGAGTCTGCAATCCAGCCACCTTGTCTCCATTATGCCCCCCAGTGCCTCCAATCATGCCCCCATGTCATTCATTCTTCCTCCAGTATCTCCAATCCTGCCCCATCTCCATTCTTCCCCCAGTGTTTCCATTCTGCCCCAGTGTCTCCAATCCTGCCCCATTGTCTCCAATCCTGCCCCAGTGTCTCCAATCCAGCCACCTTATCTCCATTCTGCCCCCAGTGTCTCCAATCATGCCCCGATGTTTTTCATTCTGCCCCAGTATCTCCAATCCTGCCCCGTCTCCAATCCTGCCCCGTCTCCATCCTGCCCTGTTTCCAATCATGCCCCCAGTGTCTCCAATCCAGCCCCGTTTCTCCATTTTGTCCCCAGTGTCTCCAATCCTGCCCACAGTGTCTCCAATCATACCCCCAGTGTCTCCAATCATGCCCCCAGTGTCTCCAATCCAGCCACCTTGTCTCCATTCTGACCCCAATGCCTCCAAACATGCCCCCATGTCTTTCATTCTGCCCCCAGTATCTCCAATCCTGTCCTGTCTCCAATCCTGCCCCGTCTCCATCCTGCCCCGTCTCCATCCTGCCCCGTCTCCAATCATGCCCCCAGTGTCTCTTTTCCTGCCCCGTCTCCATCCTGCCTCGTCTCCATTCTGCCCCAGTGTCTCCATTCTGCCCCCAGTGTCTCCAATCATGCCCCCAGTGTCTCCATTCTGCCCCAGAGTCTGCAATCCAGCCACCTTGTCTCCATTCTGCCCCCAGTGCCTCCAATCATGCCCCCATGTCCTTCATTCTTCCTCCAGTATCTCCAATCCTGCCCCATCTCCATTCTTCCCCCAGTGTTTCCATTCTGCCCCCAGTGTCACCAATCCTGCCCCCATTGTCTCCAATCCTGCCCCCAGTGTCTCCAATCCAGCCACCTTGTCTCCATCCTGCCCCCAGTGTCTCCAATCCTGCCCCATCTCCATCTTGCCCCCAGTGTCTCCAATCCTGCCTTGTCTCCATCCTGCCCCGTGTCTCCAATCCTGCCCTGTCTCCATCCTGCCCCGTCTCCATCCTGCCCCCAGTGTCTCCAATCCTGTCCCATCTCCATCCTGCCCCCAGTGTCTCCAATCCTGCCCCACCTCCATCCTGCACCCAGTGTCTCCAATTCTGCCCCATCTCTATCCGGCCCCCAGTGTCTCCAATCCTACCCCGTCTCCATCCTGTACCCATTGTCTCCAATACTGCCCCGTCTCCATCCTTCCCCAGTGTCTCCAATCCTGGCCCGTCTCCATCCTGCCACGTGTCTCCAATCCTGCCCCGTCTCCATCCTGCCACGTGTCTCCAATCCTGCCCCGTCTCTATCCTGCCCCGTCTCCATCCTGCCCTCATTGTCTCCAAACCTGCCCCGTCTCCATCCTGCCCCTAGTGTCTCCAATCCTGCCCCGTCTTCATCCTGCCACGTGTCTCCAATCCTGCCCCGTCTCTATCCTGCCCGTCTCCATCCTGCCCCCAGTATCTCTAATCGTGACCCATCTCCATCCTGCCCCCAGTGTCTCCAATCCTGCCCCGTCTCAATCCTGCCCCCCAGTGTCCCCAATCCTGCCCCATCTCCATCCTGCCCCATCTCTATCCTGCCCCGTCTCCATTCTGCCGGGCCCTGCTTGCCGCTTCCAATATTAATTAAAAAAAAAAACCTTTCCTCTTACCTTGCCGCGCTCCAGCGGAGAGCAATGTGTACCCCAATGAGAAAGCGCGCACTCGCCGACGACTGACAATGACGTCAGACGCCAGCTCCGTGCACGCTGACATCAGTTGCCAGCCTCCGATTAGCTGGCAGCTTTAACTATTGCCGTGCGGGCCCGCACGGTAATTGAGTAACTGAACCTGCGTCCTGAGCGCAGGTTCAGTTACTTGATCGGCAGAATCTTGCCGCTGGGGGTGGGCAGTGGGGCCCGATGGGTAGAGGTGATGGGCCCGATGCGGGCCCCCTCTGCTTATCGGGCCCCATACACCACTCAGGGCAGTAATGCCCTGATGGCGGCCCTGGTCGCATGGTTGGTCTATATGGGATGTGATGGCTGCAACACATTTAAAGAGGAGATCACAGAGTTGATAGAGGACCTGAGTCTAGAACAGAGGGAAGTAAAGGGGTGAATTTATTTTTACTTATTTTACCTGTAGTGCTGTCTGCATGAAGTTTTTTTTAATTTAATTGGTTAGTCCCTATTCTGAAAATCTTCATCTCGAGCTGCAGTTTGCAAAAAATAGCAAACCGCTCTTTACTCATCATCACCAGGTCCAGCGCTGAGTCTCTGCTCCCAATGTCCTGTATTATTTGTGGCACTGACATCATGTTCATGGCAACATGTGACTGTGGTATTGAATTTAAAGAGGTTTTTCCACGAAGGAGCTGTGGGATGATTAGGCCATGTTCCCGCATGGTCAGACACAGCCATTACACAGTACACAGCAGGGGCACATTTATAAGATTATCTCAGCACAGGAACATTTTATTTACACACATCCAATTGTAGAAGTTATTCTTATTCCAAGATCTTTTCCATTGCAAGTTGTACATAAATTTCTTGACATTGACTTCAAAGAAAGTCACATGCTGAACAGGGGTTGGACCAGATGACCCAGGAGGTCCCTTCCAACTCCACGATTCTATGATTCTATGACATGCAACTGTGACTGGTGAGCAACTTATGTACAATTTGGTCTTTTTTACAAGAATATCATAGCTCTAAAATTGGTGTATAAGAGCAAGTCACAAACAAGTTGCACAGATGTTTTTGGTCATGCGACTTAAGTCTCCTTGTTGCTCTAGCCTAAAAGTAAATGCACATGTTGCACCTTGAGTTGCAGATATTTCTACATCTGAGAATTAATTTCATTGGGGTTGCTTTATATATGGGACTAAAAAATTTCCAAAAAATCTGCAACAAATATGCAAAGAGTTAACTAGAGATGAGCAATGCTGGGGCAGAATTACTAGTGACTCTATGGCGCCTGTGCAGTAGGAATGTGAAGCCAGTGCCCAGAAAAGGGCAGAACACTGAAGAGGTAGGACGGTACTGGGACTGCACAGGTGCGAGATTACAGGACAAAAAACCCACATCAGAGGCACACAGTGACGTTGTGGGAGGCGATTCACACGATAATGAAGTATGGAAGAAAAGTTATTTCCAGGCAGCATCCTCCCCAGAGCCTGGAAGAGGTCATTTATATAAAATGATAAAAGATGATTTCTTAACAGCACTTCTGATATGAGATACACAGAGGGGATTTTTTTCAGCGGTCTATAACCAGTATGCCTATATTAACAGCTTACATAGCTCAAAAGTGGTGGCAGATTCCCTGTAATCAATGGGATAGTGCTGATGTCTAATTTTTTTCACTCATATAATCTGCTGTGATTTCAGTTTGAAATCAGATGTCACTCACCCATTCAAGTGTATGAGTGCATAGAAACATCAAACTGCACTCGGATGACATCTGAATGCAGTCCAATTTCTGCAAACTTGCAGTGTGCTCTGATTCTCTTATCCAAGAGCATCAGTTCACACTATTATGACACTGTGTTCAAACTCTGATAATCAACCTAATTCGCTCAAATGAGAGAATTTACGGTCATGTGAGCGAGCCCTTAAAGAGAAACTGAGAGCTAATTCATCCTGCTTGATTCACAGGCAGCATGCATCATGCGTTGGCTGGATGATCTCAGGCAGGTATATTAGACTCTGAAAGACTGCAGCGTTTCAGAGAAAACATAGTTTAAAAGTCACTAGTAGGACAGGAGGGTCCCTTGATTGACAGGTCTTTGCCTTTGTGCGCCCATAGGTAGATTGCCTAATGAAACCTTGTTATACATTGCTAAAAGAAAATTATAAGAGGTCTCTACAGGTGAACTGAGCATTCACCCACAGTTAACCCAATGTTAACAGCAGGTTTAGGATCGCTGAAGCAGAAATCTCTGGCGGGGAAAGATCAAAGCATAATTTTGCACCTTTAAACAATCATTTTATTCTGGGGGTGCATGAGAACCTGCTGTTGCATGGGTTGGCTAGTGTAGATTGCAAAAAATGTGATTTAAAATCTCAGCATATAATCAAGAAATGCTCTTAAAATTGTAACATTAAAAAAACTCACTAAACGTAATTACAGGTAAATCTGTACCAGTCAGTTTAAGGCTAAGTTCACACGTTGCGGAATTGCCGCGGAAATTTCCGCGGCAATCCCGCACTTCTCTGCCGCGGGAAATACGCATTTTTTTTGTATGCGTATTTCCGCCAGAAACTAGCGTTTTGCAAGCGTAATTAGCTTGCAGAATGCTGGCGTTTTCCTAGCGATCTGTAGCATCGCTTGGAAAACTGATTGACAGGTTGGTCACACGAGTCAAACATAGTGTTTGACACGTGTGACCAACTTTTTACTATTGATGCTGCCTGTGCCGCATAAATAGTAAAAAGATCTAATGTAAAAATAATAAAAAAAATAATAAATAATGATATTCTCACCTTCCGGCGGCCCCCGCAGCCTTCCCGCCTCTCAGCGACGCTCCCGGCAAGTCCCGTTCCCAGGAGTCCTTTGCGACAGACCCCCAGATGACGTAGCATCACGCGAGACCCCTACGTCATCTGGGTGATTCTCGCAAAGGACTCCTGGGACTGGGAGCGTCGCTGAGAGGCGGGAAGGCTGCGGGGCCGCCGGAAGGTGAGAATGTCATTATTTTTTATTTTAATTATTGTTTTACCAGGGATATGGTACCCAGGGCCTGGAGTAGAGTCTCCTCTCCTCCGGACCCTGGGTATAATCCGCACATGAACCGCTTACATTCCGCATAGCCACATGCGGAAAGTAAGCGGTTCAATTCATTCCTATGGCGGCAATTCCGCCGAAATTACGCAAAATTAATGAACATGTTGCTATTTTTTCCGCGAAGCGTTTTTTTCGCGGAAAAAAATGCTGCATGTGCACAAAAATTGCGGAATCCATTTAAATGAATAGGATGCTTAATGCTTGTGTTTTTTTTGCGTTTTTGCCGCGGGAAAAAACGCGAAAAAACACGAAAATTCCTGCCGTGTGCACTTAGCCTAAAAGGGACGTCATTTTCTATATATCATATTGATGGAATAATAATGCAGATGATATTATGCCCAATTGTTCCTATTAACTTCTATATCTCATCATGTCAGTACCATGAGTCAGATATGTGTGTACATTTCATGATCCAGCCTCACATCCATATATTCTCCAGATACCACAATGCTTGTGTCAACATAACAAGTGTAGGTGTTATTGCAGGCTGTTAGTTATTCCTGTAATTTTCTCCCTAGACACTGGCTTCTCAAGCATTCAGTTCCTAAACTTCAAATCCTCTCTACTAAGAATTTCTTCATCTGTTTCAGCCGAAGCCTGAAACTATTTATTTTATCACTCGGGACTTAGTACATTGTTATTCTTAGCAAAGTAGCTGCCAAAATAATATTCCTGTATGTTTCTGTAGTAAGCATTATAAAGTGCTAAGAATTGAAATGGCAATACCAACAAAGAAACATAATGGAATTATAGAAATCTCAGGATCGATAGACATGTTAATGATATGCAAATGATGAAAAATTGGGAACAACATTCTCAAAACATCTCGATTTATTCAGCATCTAGTTTGAGCATCATGTGCAAAAATACTGTGCTCGCCTTGGCTGCTATCAATGGTTGTCTAAGGAATGTTCTGCAAGCTGAATACATTTGTACATGCAATTCATCAAGATCTGATGCTGGCAGCTCTCTTTGCATTTGCCGCCCAATGACGTCACAGAAAAAAAGCAGCCGTATGTACCCACACAATAATAAGATAGAAGAAATGACGGCACTCACAAAGCTGCATGAAAAACTTCCTTTATTTAATTTTATCTTGGTCACATGAAGCATAAGTGAATGGGAAATGGCTTTTACCCAGTCTTACAGCAGGTAACACTCTCCTGTGACATGAACTTATTTTGGAAATAAAAGATATTTATGTTGCTTGCTGAGTGCTGTAATTTCTTCTATCTAATTACTATACTTTATCTATTTCTATTTATTGATCACCAACCCTGCTTTTTTCTACTAGCCCTGGCAGATCTCATTTTCCCACTGATGTTAATGTTTGCCGCCGAGCGCTTTTTCTTTTGTATTTACCAACACCAAGACACAATATTAATGCACCATGGGGTGCAGCAGGCCCCACGATAAAGACTAAGGCAGCACAGGTGCAAAAACCTACATGTTTAACATTCATGCCGGGGGTAGCCTAGTGTTACAAATGCACATGGATAAGGACTGTATAGGGCGCCGTTCACACAGATAAGTGTAGTGCACAGTTTCTGGCTTACAGTCTAGTAGTGATGCCTATACTATTATACCAGCTGAGCTGCCCAGCACTATTTAAGTGAGCCCCATAAGGACAGACACCCTAGTTTCCCAAGCCCCTACTAAAAAGCCTGACTGTAGCCTTCAAATGATGAAAAATCAAGCTTGCAACCCACATAAAAGGTTCTGAATGTCTTACGAGTCACCTACACTAAAATTGTAAGCAACTCACCCAAAAGGGCATAAAATAAAAAAATAAATCACTGAAAATTTACCAACATTAAGACACAATTGTAATGCATTGCAGGGTGCAGCAGGCACCCATAATAAAAGCTGAGGCGACATAGGTGCAAAATGCTGATGAAACAACCAACGACTAAGGGACCTTACTAGTTAATAGCAATCAGTTTCTTCTGCAGCCAGGAGGAAGGACTCTTCCCCATGTGTACCTTCAGCAGTCAGTCACTGGCAGCCAGATATAGTTTTGGCTTTCTTAGTTCTGCTGCATTCTGCCTCTTTGTTCATAGTGTATCTCAGGCCTCTCTTTACCTTCAGCACTGTAGCTCAAAAACCGGACAGTATATTCCTCCATACAGTATTATGGGCACTAGTGTTGAGCATTCCGATACTGCAAATATCGGGTATCGGCCGATATTAGCTGTATCGGAATTCCGATTCCGAGTTCCGATATTTTCGTCTTATCGGATACCGGAATCGGGATGTCACTGTCACTGTCAGTGTCCGTCGGTCGGGTCTGTCAGGAGTCAGCGGCACTTACCTGGCAGAAGATCTCCGGCGGTCACGTCCTGCACTGCTTCATGGCCGCAATCTTCTTTCCCCGGCGGTCACATGCAGTTTCTCGCGATAACTGCAGTGACTGCTGGGTAATCCCGGCCGTAAAGCAGTCAGTCCGATGACGTCACCGCCGGGGAAGCAGGTAATCAGCTGTGCTGCGTTGCAATGACAGGCTCTGCCTGTCATTGCGATGTAGCAGAGTTGGATCGTCGTGGGACTATCGTTATGGACTGCGTCGGACAGGTGGTATACTGTTGGTTTGTTTTTTTTCTTTTTTTACAGGAGATCGATGGCGTCGCAGGAATGAGAGAGTAATAAAATTAATGAAAACTGTGTTGTCTCTTTTATTTCATTAAAATACTTTTTTCTTGCTTTGTCTTTTTTTTATACATTTAATAACTTTGGGATTAATAATGGATCGGTGTCTTATTGACGCCTCTCCATTATTAACCGGGCTTATTGTCACCGTGCAATCAACGGTGACAATAACCCCTTATTATCCTGCTTGCCACCGCTACAGGGCAAGTGGGAAGAGCCGGGTAAAGTGCCACAATTGGCACATCTTTTGATGCGCCAAATGTGGGGCTGCTGTAGCCTGGTATTATCAGGCTGTTGAGGGCCAAAATCCATGGGCCTTGACAGTCTTTTAATACCAGGCCGCAGCAGTCTGCATTTTACTTGGCTGGTTAACAAAAATAGGGGGGATCCCCACGCCGTTTTTTTTTTCGAGGGGATCCCCTATTTTTGTTAACCAGCCAAGCTAAGCAGACTGCTGTGGCCTGGTATTATCAGGCTTGCAAGGTCCATGGATATTGGATCCTTACCAGCCTGAAAAACCAGGCCTCAGCGGTCTGCTTCATCTGGCTGGTTAACAAAAATAGGGGGGACCCCACGCCAATTTTTTTCGAGGGGATCCCCTATTTTTGTTAATCAGCCAAGATATGCAGACTGCTGTGGCCTGGTATTATCAGGCTGGCAAGGTCCATGGATCTTGGATCCTTACCAGCCTGAAAATCCAGGCCTCAGCGGTCTGCTTCATCTGGCTGGTTAACAAAAATAGGGGGGACCCCACGCCAATTTTTTTCGAGGGGATCCCCTATTTTTGTTAATCAGCCAAGATATGCAGACTGCTGTGGCCTGGTATTATCAGGCTGGCAAGGTCCATGGATCTTGGCTCCTTAACAGCCTGAAAATCCAGGCCTCAGCGGTCTGCTTCATCTGGCTGGTTAACAAAAATAGGGGGGACCCCACGCCATTTTTTTTTTCGAAGGGAACCCCTATTTTTGTTAATCAGTTCCCTCTGACGTCACTGATTGTGTCCCTGGCTGACCTGAAGTGAAAGTGGAAAGCAATCAATTAAGCTTTCCACTTAAGGGCCCGTCTCACATAGCGATATCGCTACCGAGATCGCTGCTGAGTCACTAGTTTTGTGACGCAGCAGCGAGCTCACCAGCGATATCGCTGTGTGTGACATTCAGCGACGATCAGCCCCCCTGCCGGGTATCGCTGATCGTCGCTGAAATGTCAGGACCTTTTTTTGATCGCTGGTTTCCCGCTGACAGGCACACATCGCTGCGTGTGACAGGCGGGAGACCAGCGATCCGCTGGTAACCAAGGTACACAGCGGGTTTCCAGGCGCGGGGCTGTGCCTAGAAACCCGCTGTGTACCTTGGATACCAGCGCCCTGATGCAGGGAGCTGGTATCCAAGGTACACAGCGGGTTTCCAAGCGCTGCGCGGTGCCTGGAAACCCGCTGTGTACCTTGGTTACCGCGGATCGCTGGTCTCCCGCCTGTCACACGCAGCGATGCGTGCCTGTCAGAGGGAAACCAGCGATCAAAAAAAGGTCCTGACATTTCTGCGACGATCAGCGATACCCGGCAGGGGGCTGATCGTCGCTGAATGTCACACACAGCGATATCGCTGGTGAGCTCGCTGCTGCGTCACAAAACTAGTGACTCAGCAGCGATCTCGGTAGCGATATCGCTATGTGAGACGGGCCCTTAAGCGATGTTACCCGCAGTGTCGCTGTCCCAGATCGCTGCCTGAGCTGCCTGTTTGGCAGCTCAGCAGCGATCATGTAGCGATACACCAGCGATCCTGACAAGTGCATATCGTTGTCGGGATCGCTGGTGTATCGTTATGTGACACCCAGCCTTTACTCTCCTGTCAGGCAGGAGAGGAACTCATTCATTTGGGGTTTACTGTGAGGCTGCAGCATTAGCTGCGGTCCCTGCAGTAAACATTAACCCTTTCTGAAGGATTACACCGTGGGACCTGACTGTGCATGGGATAGGTAAGAATAATTTTGCTTTTTTATTTTATTTTTATTACAGGAAATGGTTTTTGCAGTAAAATAAAAGATGGTCAAAAACATGTGTCTTTATTTCATTAAAATGATTTTTAATTAAAGTGTGTGTGTTTTATTTTTATTTCATGCAATAGGATTAATAATTGATAGTTGTCTAATTGACAGCTCTCAATTATTAACCTGGCTTAAGGTCACCTTTCAATAGCAAGGTGGCTTTAACCCCATATTAACCCATTCGCCACCGCTACAGGGCAATGGGAATAGACGGGCAAAGTGCCAGAAAGGGCGAATCTAATTATAGATTTGTCTTTCCTGGGGTGTCTGGGGCAGATGTTAGTAGCCGGGGGGGGGAAAATAATGGTCCCTCTCTGGGCTATTATTATCTGCCCCCACTCACTGGCTTTGTCTGTCTGGTTGCGAAAATAGGGCGGGAGCCCACGCATTTTTTTTCAGCAATTTTACACCTCATATATATATATACATGTCATTGAATTTGTGACACATATATATATATATTTATATTTGTAGTTCATACACTTCTACATAGTATAATAGCCGCTAATTCAATTGCCGGCTTTTGTGAAAATGCAGAACCCGACATGAAATGACACTTGGTGTACATAGGGTTAACCATGTCTTTTCATGTCCTTTGCTATCTAATTTGCACAAACAATTAAATCAGACTATGTGTGCAAAATTTCACACCTGTAGGGGTTAATTAAAGGTGTAAATTCGTAGCAAAAAAGTCCGGTTTTTTTTACAACGAATTTACACCTTTAATTAACCCCTACAGGTGTGAAATTTTGCACACATAGTCTGATTTAATTGTTTGTGCAAATTAGATAGCAAAGGACATGAAAAGACATGGTTAACCCTATGTACACCAAGTGTCATTTCATGTCGGGTGACCCGACATGAAATGACACTTGGTGTACATAGGGTTAACCATGTCTTTTCATGTCCTTTGCTATCTAATTTGCACAAACAATTAAATCAGACTATGTGTGCAAAATTTCACACCTGTAGGGGTTAATTAAAGGTGTAAATTCGTAGCAAAAAAGTCGTTTTTTTTACAACGAATTTACACCTTTAATTAACCCCTACAGGTGTGAAATTTTGCACACATAGTCTGATTTAATTGTTTGTGCAAATTAGATAGCAAAGGACATGAAAAGACATGGTTAACCCTATGTACACCAAGTGTCATTTCATGTCGGGTGACCCGACATGAAATGACACTTGGTGTACATAGGGTTAACCATGTCTTTTCATGTCCTTTGCTATCTAATTTGCACAAACAATTAAATCAGACTATGTGTGCAAAATTTCACACCTGTAGGGGTTAATTAAAGGTGTAAATTCGTAGCAAAAAAGTTCGTTTTTTTTACAACGAATTTACACCTTTAATTAACCCCTACAGGTGTGAAATTTTGCACACATAGTCTGATTTAATTGTTTGTGCAAATCAGATAGCAAACGACATGAAAAGACATGGTTAACCCTATGTACACCAAGTGTCATTTCATGTCGGGTGCTTCTGTCTTTTCACTGAAGCCGGCTTTACCCGGCAATTGAATCAAAGGATATTTTACTATGTAGAAGTGTATAAACTATACATATATGTATATATATATGTCACAATGACATGTATATATATATATATATGTATTCTATGTGTGTATATTTAGTGTTTACAAGGAAAGAATGGGTTTTTTTTATTTGCGATATTTTGTTCCATAGACTTACATGGGACTTCCGGTATCGGTATCGGGTATCGCCGATATTTTAGTGATATCGGCGATACCATTCCGATTCCGATACTTTAGGATATCGGAAAGTATCGCTCAACTCTAATGGGCACCACATAGTGCGCCATACAGAATAATGAGCCCCATATATTGCTCCATACAGAATAATGAGTCCCATATATTGCTCCATACATAATTGGTCCCATATAATGTTCCATACAGTATATCATGAGCTCCACATAATGCTCCAGTATATGATGGTCCCCATATAATGTGCCATACAGTATAGGACGGTCCCCATAGAGTATAATGAGCCCCACATATTGCTCCATACAGTATGAGTCGCATATAAAGCTCCATACAGTACTATGATGGGCCCAATATATTGCTCCATACAGAATGGGCTCCATATAATGCTCCATACAGAATAGGCCCCATATGTGCTCCATATATAAAGGGCCCTATATGATGCCCCATAATGAACCCCATATGATGCTCTAGTGTATGATGAGCCCCATATAATGCTCCAAATATAATGGTCCCATATATAATGCTACATATATAATGGGCCCCATATGATGCTCCAGTATAAGATGGGCCCCATGGATGATGCTCCAGTGTATGATGGGCCTATATAATGCTCCATATATAATGGGCCCCATATGATGCTCCAGTGTATAATGGGCCCTGTATATGATGCTACAGTGCATGATGGGCCCCATATATAATTCTCCAGTGTATAATGCTCTCCATATATTGCTCCAAACATTAAAAAAAATGAAATACCTCTCCTCGCTGGGCACTGCTCTACTCTGGACTCAGCATCACCATCTTTCAGCTCTCTGCACTGTGACTGTTCAGGCAGAGGGTGCACAGACGTGACGTCATCACTATCTCTGACCTGAATGTCACTGTCAGGAAATGCGGAAGACATCACAGCAGTGGAGCAGGGAGAGGTAAGTATTGCAAGTGCTGGGGCCCTGAGCAAGCAGGGGGGCACACTCGTGGGCGCCGGCACTGGCACAGAGCCCCTCATAATACGCTCGTGTCTCTGATGGTGAGTGGGCCCCCCCACCTGCTCAGGGCCCCGGCACTTCCCCGGGTGCACCAGGTGCTGACGCCGGCCCTGGGGGGGTACAGCCCAGTTAGGGAGGTGGAAAGACTGGCATATGTTGAAGTGTAGGCTGGACGTTCAGCAGCTGCAAATGGAGGAATTGGAGAAGTCAGAGGAAGAGTAGGACAAAGCGAGCCATTTTGCTGGCAACCTATGTGTCAACAGGGGAAGGTGGTTCAAAATTCTTTGAAACTCAGGCATGGTTCATTTTAATGAAGGTGAGATCACCTACGTTTTGGGTCGACAGCCGGGTCCTTCTTTCTGTCAGGATTGATCCAGCAGCACTGAAGACTCTTTCTGATAGCACACTACCAACAGGGCAAGCGAGCTCCTGTAAGGCATATTGTGCCAATTCAGGCCAAGTGTCCAGTTTACAGGCCCAGTAGTCAAAGGGGAATGAACTGTGAGGGAGAACATCGATAGGGGAGGAGAGGTAATTTTGAACCATAGTTGACAACTGCTGTCTCCTGTCTGTTGCAATTGATTCAGTATTGCCAGTCGTGTGAGCGGTATTTGAGAAATCAGTCCACAAAATGGTCATGAAACCCCTGTCTCCAATGCCACTTTGGCTGTTTGCACCACGAACACCTCTTCCATGTTGCCCAGTACAGCTCGTGTTAGAACCTGCACCGCTGCTGTGTGCTGGGAATGCCTCTAACAAACAGTTTACCAGAGTTGCTTGTTTGTTCGCCAATATCAGCTCTAGGTTCTCCTGTGGCATGATGTTCTGTAATTTGCCTTTATAGCGTGGATCGAGGATGCTGGCCAACCAGTAGTCGTCATCCTTCATAATTTTGGCAATGCAGGGGTCCCTTTTTAGGATCCTGTCACGGGTGTGTCGCGGCGGAGATCATCGCGATTGCACACCCTGACTTCGCACAGCTGAGTTTCTGGTGCTGGGTGTTTTTCGGCACTGAGGGAGTTAATTCTTTCTCTCTCGGTGCTGGGCTGACCAGCCTCGCCCAGCTGCGATTGATGTTTTGTTAATTAGCTTCCTTCATATACCTGCTGGTCTGCTGGGGAAGTTGCCGGTGAAAGCATTCATTCAGACCAGCAGAGCGGATCGTTTCTGAGAAGACTTAAGCTAAGAGTGCCTGTTGTGGTTTTTCCTCTCCTCGCTTATTGTTTATCTCCTTAACCTTTTGTGTTCCTCTGTAGTGGAAGTGTTGTATGCAAGGCTGTGTTTTCTTTACCCCTTGTCTGTCTCGTTTGTCTTAGACTGTGTGTAAGCTGTGACCTGCCCATTCCCTGTGGTGGTAATCAGGGTCCTTCTCAGGACTAGATTACAGTGGTCAGGGATCTACAGGAGACAGGGTTACGCTGGCGGCCTGGACCTCTGTACCATTAACAGTACCTCCAGGTAGAGGGACTAGTCAGGACCCCAGTTCAGGGTCAGCATAGACCCCGGTCCACCTCTATCCAGAGACAGCGTGACACGTACACAGTATTGACCCACAATACATAGGATATTATGTCAGGTAAGACATTGCTGGCAGATACTATGTATACATGTTGATTTTCTCTATTATATGAAATTTAGAATGATGTCACATTAGATATAGGTTTCTATCTTTGAATATATCTGTTATACGTCGTGACATTTTCACCGGCCACTCTAAAGATTCTCCCCAGCCACCATGGATCCAGTAGCCCATTTAGCTCAGCAGTTGCAGAGTTTGTCCATGGAGCTGACGGACGTTAAATCCAAGGTTTTGTACCCCCGGGAGCAAACCAGATTTGAACCTAAAGTAGCTCTCCCGGACAGGTTCACTGGTGGGCAGGACAAGTTTTTTACTTTCCGGGAAGCATGTAAATTGTATTTTCGGCTGCGGCCGCAGTCGTCGGGGAGTGAGGATCAGAGGGTGGGAATTGTCATCTCGCTCTTACAAGGGGACCCTCAATCCTGGGCGTTCTCTCTCCCCCCGGGCTCCCCGGCTCTCCAGTCAGTGGACCGATTTTTTACAGCCCTGGGTCTGGTATATGATGACCCGGATCGGGTCTCCCTTGCTGAAATGAAGTTACGTAGGATACAGCAGGGAGATCGTCCGGCGGAGGAATTTTCTTCAGAGTTCCGTAGGTGGGCCACGGATACTCAGTGGAATGACCCGGCTCTTAAGAGCCAGTTTTGTCAAGGTTTATCTGACAAATTAAAAGATGTGTTGGCTCAGTATGATTCTCCCCCTGTCACTGGAGGCCGCTATGGCTCTTGCTATTCGCATTGATAGACGGCTTCGGGAGAGGTGTGGGGTAACTCCGCCCCCTGTGATGATTCCACCTCCTTCTAAAGTCCCTAATATTGAGGTTCCCCTGGTTTGTTCCGAGGAACCTATGCAGTTGGGAGGGACATCATTCCGAGGGAGGGGATCGGCGGTGCGCCGCAAAACAATAAGGTGTTTCTTCTGCGGGAGAGAGGGACATTTTATTGAGGGGTGTCCATCCCGTACTGTACTGAGCAAGAAGTCGCCGGAAAACTATTAATCCCAGGTTGTGTGGTGGACGACAATCTGGGAGTATGTATTTCGTCCCCAAGTCCGTCTCAGTTTCTCGTACCAGCGGAGGTGGTGGTAGGTACGAGAACTGAGAGGATTTCTGTTCTTCTGGATAGTGGCGCCGCGGCTAATCTGGTGGATGCTCGGTTTGCCCAGGTGCAAGGTATGCAACTGAGTGTATTGGCCAAACCTATCCCTATATTCTCTATTGACGCCAGGCCTCTCGGTCAAGGTAGCTTTGTGCAAGCCGTGCATAACATAGACCTTCGAGTGGGGGCAATACATAAAGAACTATTGTCTTGTTATGTGTTGGAGGGCCTTCCCACTCCTATTGTGTTGGGACTTCCTTGGTTAACTAAACATAACCCAGTTATTAATTGGCAATCCAGAGAGATAAGCCAGTGGGGTGAATTTTGCAAGAGTAACTGCATGAACACGGTCATCGGTACGGTCGTGCCTAGAACCTTACCTCCTTTTCTGGAGGACTTTGAGGATGTGTTTTCAGAGGAAGGGTGTCAAGAATTACCTCCTCATCGCGCATATGACTGTGCTGTAAAATTGCTTCCTGATGCTAAGTTACCAAAATCTAGGTTATATAACCTTTCTGGTCCTGAGAGGCAAGCTATGAAGGATTACATTTCGGAAAGTCTGGCCAAGGGGCATATTAGACCTTCATCTTCCCCAGTGGCCGCGGGGTTCTTCTTTGTGAAGAAAAAAGATGGAGGCCTACGCCCTTGCCTGGATTTCCGTGAGCTTAATTGGATTACGGTCCGAGATCCGTATCCGCTCCCACTTATTCCTGATCTCTTCAATCAGATTGTGGGCGCCAAATGGTTCTCTAAGTTGGATCTCAGGGGGGCGTATAATCTGATTAGGATAAAGGAGGGGGATGAGTGGAAGACGGCGTTTAACACTCCGGAGGGACATTATGAGAACCTTGTCATGCCTTTCGGTCTGACTACTGCCCGGCGGTGTTTCAACATTTTGTTAATGACATCTTTCGCCACCTAGTGGGACAGTTTGTTGTCATTTATCTAGATGACATCTTAATTTACTCGCCGGATCTTGTGTCTCATCAGGAGCATGTGAGACAAGTGTTGCAGATCTTGCGAGATAATAAACTGTACGCCAAATGGGAGAAGTGTGTATTCGCTGTACAAGAACTTCAGTTTTTAGGATTCTTGGTGTCAGCCTCCGGTTTCCGTATGGACCCTGGGAAAGTGAAGGCTGTGCTTGAATGGGATCGGCCAGAGGATCTTAAAGCACTGCAGCGTTTCCTGGGGTTTGCTAACTACTACCGGAAATTTATTCGTAATTTCTCATCTGTTGTCAAACCTCTCACTGACATAACAAAAAAAGGGACGGATTTTTCTAGGTGGTCTGACAAAGCTTGTCAAGCATTTTCCTCCTTGAAAAAATGTTTTGCTTCAGCACCCATACTCATCCAACCTGATGCATCACAACCGTTCATTGTGGAGGTAGACACATCTGACGTAGGAGTGGGTGCGGTATTATCTCAAGGTCCGTCCCCTGGTAAATGGCATCCGTGCGCTTTCTTCGCTAAAAAATTGTCGTCCGCCGAGAGGAATTATGATGTCGGCAATAGGGAACTCTTGGCCATTAAGTTGGCTTTTGAAGAGTGGCGTCACTTTTTGGAGGGGGCAGTCCACCCGTTCACCGTCATTACTGATCACAAGAACCTGCTGTATTTAGAGTCTGCAAAACGTCTGAATTCCAGACAAGCTAGATGGTCGTTGTTTTTTACCAGGTTTAATTTTGTCGTCACATATCGTCCTGGGTCAAAAAATGTAAAGGCTGATGCCTTATCTCGTAGTTTCCCGGGGGCCGGGAAGACGGATGACCCGGTTCCTATTCTTCAGGAGGGAGTTGTGGTGTCGGCTGTATGCTCTGAGCTTGAGGAGGAGGTATTGGAGGCTCAGGGGGACGCCCCTGTAGGACCTCCAGGGAAACTGTTTGTTCCAGATCAGTTAAGACAAAAGGTTATCGAGGCACATCATAATTCTGCTTTGGCAGGACACCCAGGGAGTAAAGCAACTGTAGATCTCGTTTCTCGCCGGTTTTGGTGGCCTAACTTAAATAAAGAGGTGGTAACTTTTGTCGCGTCCTGTGGGGTATGTGCGCGCTCTAAGACCCCACATACCCGTCCGTCTGGGGCCCTTTTACCGTTGAAAATCCCGGAGCGTCCATGGACCCATCTGTCTATGGACTTCATTATGGACCTTCCTCCGTCTTCAGGTAAAACTGTCATACTAGTTGTAGTTGACAGGTTCAGCAAAATGGCACATTTTATTGCTCTTCCTGCTCTTCCTAATGCTAAAACTCTGGCGCAGGTGTTCATTGGGGAGATTGTGAGATTTCACGGGTTGCCTTCCGATGTGGTGTCGGATCGGGGGTCTCAGTTTGTGTCCAAATTCTGGAAGGCATTTTGTTCTCGTCGGGGGATGCAGTTGTCATTTTCTTCGGCTTTTCATCCGCAGACCAATGGTCAGACAGAGCGTCTGAATCAGAGCTTAGAGACATATCTCCGGTGTTTTGTCTCAGAGAACCAAGAGGACTGGTCTTCTTTCTTGCCTCTGGCAGAGTTCGCTCTTAACAATAGGCAGAGCGAGTCCACTGGTAAGTCCCCGTTTTTTGGGGCATATGGTTTTCACCCCCAGTTTTGTACTTTCAATGGGGGGGGCTCTTCTGGGGTTCCTGAGGAGGAACGATTTTCGTCGTCACTTGTTTCAGTGTGGAGAGGAGTGCTTAACCCCTTAATGTCCACTGACGTGCAGAGTCCGTCATGGCAAGGTGCCAGTTCCGGCACCAGGACGGACTCTGCACGTCATGGCTTTGATCTACCACTGCGTGTAAACACGCAGTGGTAGATCAGTGCCGACAGCTGTCACAGACAGCTGACAGGCACGGCAAGCGGTGCGGGGACCTTTGCCGTCGGTCCCCGCACCTACAGCGCTGTGCTTGGTCAGTCAATCTGACTGACCAAACACAGCAGCGATCGTGCAGGAGAAGCTGAAATTTCAGCTTCCCCAGCGCGATCAGTGCAGGAGCCGGCGCTGCAGTGGCCAGGCTTCCTGCACTGACAGCCAGGAGCGGAGCCCCCACCGCCCCTGGCTGTTAACCCCCTGACTGCTGCGATCCAGCGCGATCGCAGAGCTCAGGGGGGGAGGCAGAGGGTCGGGAGCTCCCTCTGCCTCAGATCGGCGCCCTGCAATGTATTTGCAGGGGCCGATCTCTGCCTTGATGACCCGGGGGTTGTCATGACAACCTCCGGATCATTTAGCTACGGGAAGCTGCTGTGATCATTGTCACAGCAGCTTCCACTATAGTTGCAATGCATTGCAATGCCAGAGCATTGCAATGCATTGTAACTGCAATAAAAAGTAAAAAAAGTGAAAGTCCCATAAAGGGACAAGTTAAAAAAAATCATTTTTTTTTAAAAATTGTAAAAAAAATATTAAAAAATAATTAAAAAAAAATCCCCTAAAAAATACATATTTTTATGTAATAAAAAAAAAAAAAACAAAAAACATACACATGTTAGGTATCGCCACGTCCGTAAAAATCCCATCTATAAAAGCATAACCCTAGTTAACCCCTTAAGTGAAAGCCGTAATAAAAAAACACAAAAAAGTAGTAAATTATACTTTTTCCAAGCGGTATAATGATACCGCTTGGAAAAAGTGCAAGAACACGCGATCAAAAAGTCAGATATAAATAATCATGGTACCGCTGAAAACGTCATCTTGTCCCGCAAAAAACAAGCTGCTATACAACATCATCAGCAAAAAAATAAAAAAGTTATAGCTCGCGGAATAAACTGATGCAAAAATAATTATTTTTTCTATAACATTTTTTATTGTGTAAAAAACGCCAAAACATAAAAAAAATATATAAATGAGGAATCGCCGTAACCGTAGTGACCCGAAGAATAAAGCTGCTTTATCAATTTTACCACACACGGAACGGAGGAAAAAAAAAAAAAAAAAACAATTCCTGAATTGCTGGTTTTTGTTCATTCTGATTCCACAAAAATCGGAATAGGAAACGATCAAAAAACGTTATGTGCCTGAATATGGTACCAATAAAAACGTCAGCTAGTCCCGCAAAAAATAAGCCCACAGATAACTCTGTCGGCCGAAATATGGAAAAATTATAGCTCTCAAAATACGGCGATGCAAAAATTTCTTACAAAAAATTATTCAAGAAAAAGCATCTTTTAGTGTGTGACAGAAGCTAAACATGAAAAAAGGATGCAAATCTGGTATCGCTGTAATCGCACCGATCCGAGGAATAAAGTCGCCTAATCACTAATACCGCACGAGAACGGCGTAAAAAAGAAAACCAATTCTTCACCTTTTGTGGATTTGTTCATTGTGCCTCCCAAAGTATCGCAGTAAGGCGATCACAGTGGTTCCCCCCCACATATGGGGTATCAGCGTACTCAGGACAAAATACACAATAGCTTTTGGGGTCCTATTTCTCCTGTTACCCTTATAAAAATAAAAATTTGGGGCAAAAGTAATTTTTGTGAAAAAAATATGATTTTTTTATTTTCACGGCTCTACATTATAAACTTCTGTGAAGCCCTTGGGGTTCAAAGTGCTGACACACATCTAGATAAGTTCCTTGGGGTCTAGTTTGCAAAATGGGGTCATTTGTGGGGGTTTCTACTGTTTAGGCACATCAGGGGCTCTCCAAGCGCGACATGACACCCGCAGACCATTCCATCAAAGTCTGCATTTAAAACGGTGCTCCTTCCCTTCCGAGCTCTGCCATGCGTCAAAATAGTGGTTCCCCCCCACATATGGGATATCAGCGTACTCAGGACAAATTTCACAATAGCTTTTGGGGTCCTATTTCTCCTGTTACCCTTAGAAAAATAAAAATTTTGGGCAAAAAGGTAATTTTTGTGGAAAAAAAATATGATTTTTTTATTTTCACGGCTCTACATTATAAACTTCTGTGAAGCCCTTGGGGGTTCAAAGTGCTGACCACACATCTAGATAAGTTCCTTGGGGGGTCTAGTTTGCAAAATGGGGTCATTTGTGGGGGTTTCTACTGTTTAGGCACATCAGGGGCTCTCCAAGCGCGACATGACACCCGCAGACCATTCCATCAAAGTCTGCATTTAAAAACGGTGCTCCTTCCCTTCCGAGCTCTGCCATGCGTCAAAATAGTGGTTCCCCCCCACATATTGGATATCAGCGTACTCAGGACAAATTGCACAATAGCTTTTGGGGTCCTATTTCTCCTGTTACCCTTATAAAAATAAAAATTTGGGGGCAAAAAGATTATTTTTGTGGAAAAAAATATGATATTTTTATTTTCACGGCTCTACGTTATAAACTTCTGTGAAGCACTTGGGGGTTCAAAGTGCTCACCACACATCTAGATAAGTTCCTTGGGGGTCTAGTTTCCAAAATGGAGTCACTTGTGGGGGGTTTCTACTGTTTAGGCACATCAGGGGCTCTCCAAACGTGACATGACACCCGCAGACCATTCCATCAAAATCTGCATTTGAAAAAGGCGCTCCTTCCCTTTCCAGCTCTGCCATGCGTCAAAATAGTGGTTTACCCCCACATATGGGGTATCAGCATACTCAGGACAAATTGCACAATAACTTTTGGGGTCCTGTTACCCTTTGGAAAATAACAATTGGGGGTGGAAAGATCATTTTTGTGGAAAAGATATGATTTTTTAATTTTACTGCTCTACGTTATAACCTTCTGTGAAGCCCTTGGGGGTTCAAAGCTTTCAGCACACATCTAGATAAGTTCCTTGGGGGTCTAGTTTCCAAAATGGGGTCACTTGTGGGGGGTTTCCACTGTTTAGGCACACAGGGACTCTCCAAATGCGACATGGCGTCCAATCTCAATTCCAGCCAAAAAAGTCAAATGGTGCTGCTTCCCTTCCAAGCTCTGCCATGCGCCCAAATAGTGGTTTACCCCCACATATGGGGTATCAGCGTACTCAGGACAAATTGCACAATAACTTTTGGGGTCCTTTTACCCTTTGGGAAATAAAAATTGGGGGTGGAAAGATCATTTTAGTGGAAAAGATATGATTTTTTAATTTTACAGCTCTACGTTATAACCTTCTGTGAAGCCCTTGGGGTTCAAAGCTCTCACCACACATCTAGATAAGTTCCTTGGGGGTCTAGTTTCCAAAATGGGGTCACTTGTGGGGGGTATCCACTGTTTAGGCACACAGGGGCTCTCCAAATACAACATGGCGTCCAATCTCAATTCCAGCCAAAAAAGTCAAATGGCGCTGCTTCCCTTCCGAGCTCTGCCATGCACCCAAATAGTGGTTTACCCTCACATATGGGGTATCAGCGTACTCAGGACTAATTGCACAATAACTTTTGGGGTCCTTTTATCCTTTGGAAAATAAAAATTGGGATGAAAAGATCATTTTTGTGGAAAAAACATGATTTTTTAATTTTACGGCTCTACGTTATAACCTTCTGTGAAGCCCTTGGGAGTTCAAAGCTCTCACTACACATTTAGATAAGTTACTTGGGGGTCTAGTTTCCAAAATGGGGTCACTTGTGGGGGTTTCCACTGTTTAGGCACACAGGGACTCTCCAAATGCGACATGGCGTCCAATCTCAATTCCAGCCAAAAAAGTCAAATGGCGCTGCTTCCCTTCCGAGCTCTGCCATGCACCCAAATAGTGGTTTACCCCCACATATGGGGTATCAGCGTACTCATGACTAATTGCACAATAACTTTTGTGGTCCTTTTATCCTTTGGAAAATAAAAATTGGGATGAAAAGATCATTTTTGTGGAAAAAACATGATTTTTTAATTTTACGGCTCTACGTTATAACCTTCTGTGAAACCCTTGGGGGTTAAAAGCTCTCATAACACATTTAGATAAGTTACTTGGGGGGTCTAGTTTCCAAAATGGGGTCACTTGTGGGGGGTTTCCACTGTTTAGGCACACAGGGACTCTCCAAATGCGACATGGCGTCCAATCTCAATTCCA
The DNA here is from genome assembly GCA_033576555.1 of Oophaga sylvatica. NCBI lineage: Eukaryota > Metazoa > Chordata > Amphibia > Anura > Dendrobatidae > Oophaga > Oophaga sylvatica. The sequence continues at coordinate 134,510,349 of JARQOD010000005.1, read as the reverse complement.
GCCAAAAAAGTCAAATGGCGCTGCTTCCCTTCCGAGCTCTGCCATGCGCCCAAATAGTGGTTTACCCCCACACATGGGGTATCGATGTACTCAGGAGAAATTGTACAACAAATATTGTGGTTCATTTTCTACTGATACCCTTGACAAAATTTTAAAAAATTGTGTCGAAAGAAAAATTTTGGGAAAAAAAGTTAAATGTTAATTTTTTCCTTCCACATTGCTTCAATTCTTGTGAAGTACCTAAAGGGTTAATAAACTTCTTGAATGTGGCTTTGAACACGTTGAGGGGTGCAGTTTTTAGAATGGTGTCACTTTTGGGTATTTTCTGTCATATTGACCCCTCAAATTCACTTCAAATGTGAGGTGGCCCCTAAAAAAAATGATTTTGTAAATTTTGTTGGAAAAATGAGAAATTGCTGGTCAACTTTTAACACTTATAACTTCCTAACAAAAAAAAATTTTGGTTCCAAAATTGTGCTGATGTAAAAGTAGACATGTGGGAAATGTTATTTATTAACTAATTTTTGTGACATATCTCTCTGATTTAATGGCATAAAAATTAAAAGTTTGAAAATTGCAAAATTTTCAAAATTTTTGCCATATTTCCGTTTTTTTCATAAATAAACGCAAGTTATATTGAAGAAATTTTACCACTATCATGAAGTACAATATGTCTCGAGAAAACAATCTCAGAATCGCCAAGATCCGTTGAAGCGTTCCAGAGTTATAACCTCATAAAGAGACAGTGGTCAGAAATGTAAAAATTGGCCTGGTCTTTAACCTACAAAATGGCTTGGTCGTTAAGGGGTTAATAATCTGAGCAATATGGGGAACCGATACAAACGTATGGCTGATAGGAGGAGAGTGTCTGGTCCGGAGCTAAGTGTGAACGATCTGGTATGGTTGTCTACCAAGAATATAAAACTTACGGTTCCCTCCTGGAAACTCGGTCCCAGATTCTTCGGGCCATACAGGATCAGTTCAATAGTTAATCCGGTGGCTTTCCGTCTTGACCTCCCTCCTACATTTAAAATCCACAATGTGTTCCACAAATCGTTGCTTAAGAGGTACGTGGCACCAGTTATACCGTCACCTCTACCTCCTCCTCCAGTGGTGGTCAATGGTAATTTGGAGTTTCAGGTATCGAAGATCATTGACTCACGTCTGAATCGCCGGTCCCTTCAGTACCTGTTCATTGGAGGGGTATGGTCTGAGGAGAGGATGTGGGTTTCTGCGTCGGATATTAACGCAGACGTTTGGTTCGGGCCTTCCACACTACTCACCCAGATAGACCAGGCCTGAGGTCCAGAGCCCTCGTAGAAGGGGGGTACTGTCACGGGAGTGTCGCGGCGGAGATCGTCGCGATTGCACACCTACTTCGCACAGCTGAGTTTCTGGTGCTGGGTGTTTTCGGCATGAGGAGTTATCTTTCTCTCTCGGTGCTGGACTGACCAGCCTCGCCCAGCTGCGATTGATGTTTGTTAATTAGCTTCCTTCATATACCTGCTGGTCTTCTGGGGAAGTTGTCGGTGAAAGCATTCATTCAGACAGCAGAGCGGATCGTTTCTGAGAAGACTTAAGCAAAGAGTGCCTGTTGTGGTTTTTCCTCTCCTCGCTTATTGTTTATCTCCTTACCTTTTGTGTTCCTCTGTAGTGGAAGTTTGTATGCAAGGCGTGTTTTCTTTACCCTTGTCTGTCTCGTTTGTCTTAGAGTGTGTGTAAGCTGTGACCTGCCCATTCCCTTCAACACTGCAGTTCTGGACAAACCACGTATGTACACCACACATACATTTCTGGTGTGGTGTTTTTCGGCACTGAGGGAGTTAATTCTTTCTCTCTCGGTGCTGGACTGACCAGCCTCGCCCAGCTGCGATTGATGTTTTGTTAATTAGCTTCCTTCATATACCTGCTGGTCTGCTGGGGAAGTTGTCGGTGAAAGCATTCATTCAGACCAGCAGAGCGGATCGTTTCTGAGAAGACTTAAGCTAAGAGTGCCTGTTGTGGTTTTTCCTCTCCTCGCTTATTGTTTATCTCCTTAACCTTTTGTGTTCCTCTGTAGTGGAAGTGTTGTATGCAAGGCTGTGTTTTCTTTACCCCTTGTCTGTCTCGTTTGTCTTAGACTGTGTGTAAGCTGTGACCTGCCCATTCCCTGTGGTGGTAATCAGGGTCCTTCTCAGGACTAGATTACAGTGGTCAGGGATCTACAGGAGACAGGGTTACGCTGGCGGCCTGGACCTCTGTACCATTAACAGTACCTCCAGGTAGAGGGACTAGTCAGGACCCCAGTTCAGGGTCAGCATAGACCCCGGTCCACTTCTATCCAGAGACAGCGTGACACGTACACAGTATTGACCCACAATACATAGGATATTATGTCAGGTAAGACATTGCTGGCAGATACTATGTATACATGTTGATTTTCTCTATTATATGAAATTTAGAATGATGTCACATTAGATATAGGTTTCTATCTTTGAATATATCTGTTATACGTCATGACAGATCCGCAAGACATAATCACACATGTGGGCCAAGGTTCCAGGTGTCAATAAGGCACTTGAGAAAATGAAGGAAAAAGGGATCCAGCTTCAATAAAATCTTCATCTTTATTGATTCAAAAAACATGAATAATGGCATGCTCCTGGACAAGCTCAGGACAAGGCTACGCGTTTCGATCACAGGGATCTTTATCACAGCTCTGTCAATGAGGCACTGCCAGTGGTGGGTGGAGGAGCACTTTCTGCCAAATCCACATCCCTCCAGTCACGCACATAACCTGTACCTGGCCTTAGCAAGCCAACATTTTCTCTTGCCCCCTGAGAAGCATCCTCCTCCCGAAAATAATCATCCCCCTCATCCTCCTCCTCCTCCTCTTCTTCCTCCACCTCGTCCAGGACAGTTCCCTGAGCAGACAATGGCTGACTGTCATCAAGGCTTCCCTCCTCCTCCTCTTCCTCCTCTGCTGCAGACGCCTGATCCTTAATGTGCGTCAAAGTTTGCATGAGCAGACGCATGAGTGGGATGCTCATGCTTATGATGGCATCGTCTGCGCTTACCAGCCGTGTGCATTCCTCAAAACACTGAAGGACTTTACAGAGGTCTTTCAGCTTTGACCACTGCACACCCGACAACTCAATGTCTGCCTTCAAACTGCCTGCCCATGTATCCTCGCACAAATGTATTACAGCCTGCCTCTGTTCGCACAGCCTCTAAACCATGTGCATGGTGGAGTTCCACCGTCTTGCAACGTCTATGATTAGGTGATGCTTGGGGAGGTTGAGCGATCGCTGCAGCCTCTGCATATGACTGAAGTCTACGGGCGAGTGACGGATGTGCGAGCACAGTCTTCACACCTTATGGAGCAGGGCTGGTAACTCCAGATAATTATTTATGAAGCACTGCACCACCAGGTTCAAGGTGTGAGCCAGGCAAGGTATGTGTCTGAGTTTTGCCAGGGCTATGGCCACCACAAAATTACGGCCGTTATCACTGACTACCTTGCCTGGCTCAAGATGTAGACTGCCCAGCCATGAATCAGTTTCTCGCTGCAAGTAGTCGGCCAGTACCCCTGCGGTGTCTGTTGTCGCCCAAAGACATCATCTTTAAAACAGCCTGCTGACACTTACCACTAGCTGTTCAATACTGTGACACCTCGTGTGCAACACTGGCAGCTGCGGATGGAGTGCTCGTGCGACTGCGCTTTGTCGACGAGCTTTCGCTTCTGGAGGAGGAGCAAGAGGATCGAATGCCTACAGCCAACTGTTGCCTATACCGTGGACTAGGCAGCACTGTCCCACCACCGCTGTCCCGTGTAGACCCTGCATCCACCACATTAACCCAGTGTGCAGTGATGGACACGTAACGGCCCTGGCCATGTCTACTGGCCCATGCATCTGTTGTGAGGTGCACCTTTCCACTCACTGATTGTTGTGAATGGACTTGAAATGAGTTCTGAGCAGAGGCTCCCTCTGGTAGTTACAAGCGGTACTGGACTGTCCAGTGAAGATTGTGAGGAGTGGGAATCAGGTGTTACTGACTGGTCTTATATAAGGGAGTCGCCTTCCCATCAGGGTTGCCGGTGATCAATTGTTCTGGTCTCACTCCATGATTCCTGTTTCCCTTGTAGCCTGCTGTGTCGTGTCTGCATCTCCTGCTAACAGATAAGACATTTTCTTCTTTTTGTTTTTGTGCTTTATTTTTGCATTTTGTCCTGCACTTCTGTGGGGGCCTTCAGGGTCCCCTCTGGGGGCTTTTGCCCTCTCAGTTTAGTTCAGCCACTGATGTTTGTACTTTTGCTTTTTCCAGTTTCTTCAGTGGCTGCGGTTTTGATTTTGTTACACCAGAGAACTAATTTAGGTGGTAGAGGTCGTGTGATCTCAGGTGTTTTTGAAATTAGTAGAGTTGGTGCTTTGCAGGGTTTTTTGGGATTGCAGTAAGTACCCTTCCTATCCTTTTCTATTTAGTTAGTTTGGGCCCCAACGTTTGCTCATACTATTTTCTGTCTGTGTCAGTATTTCTTCTTGTCTAACAGCCATTACATGTTTGGGGGCTTTCTATGTTCTTTGGGGATCTGCTCCGGGGCAGATAGCTTTCCTCTTTCTATCTTTAGGTGTAGTTAGTTTCTCAGGCTGTGACGAGGCGTCTAGGACCAACGTAGGAACGCTCCACGGCTGCCTCTAGTTGTGGTGGTTAGTCAGGGTACTGCAATCTCATAGATTCCAACTGCTCTGGTGTATTGTCTTTTTTACCTGCACTCCTCAGTTACCGAAACATAACAGTATCACCGGCCTAAAATTTAAAGTTGTATGGTACTCACAGAAGGGAAAAATATTGTGAAAGAAAAAACGGTTGTCAGAGTTGTCAGAGATATTTTTCTGTTTGTTGCATTTTTTTTTTTTTTTTTTCCTCTGTATCTCTGGGTGCTGGGGAGGATTTTTTCTCTCAATGGAGTTTGCACAGTTGTCTGGCCGTGTGGATCAGCTTGCCACTGAGGTTCAGAGTATTGCTGCATATCTTGCTAGGTTGCCTGTTGTGGAACCTAGGATTCCCATGCCAGATTTGTTTTTGGGAGATCGAGCTAAGTTTCAGAATTTCAAAAATAATTGTAAATTGTTTTTTGCCTTAAAATCTAAGTCCTCAGGGAACGCAGCGCAGCAGGTTCAAATTGTCATCTCTCTCCTGCGCGGCGATCCAAAGGATTGGGCTTTTTCCCTGACACCTGGGGATCCTGTTTTGAGTGATGTTGATGCATTTTTTCAGGCTTTGGGGTTATTGTACGATGAGCCTAATGTCACTGATCAAGCTGAAAAAGTCTTGTTGGCATTAAATCAGGGGCTTGATGACGCTGAGTTATACTGTCAGAGATTCCGTAGGTGGGCAGTCCTGACCAAGTGGAATGACGACGCTTTGGCGGCCCTTTTTCGGAAGGGTCTGTCAGATAATGTAAAGGATGTTATGGTGGGATTCCCTGTCCCTCTGGTCTCAATGATTCTATGTCATTAGCGATTCAAATTGACAGACGTTTGCGTGAGCGGAGAAGTATGCGTGGAATGGTGTTGCCTTGTGAACCTGCTTCTGAATCCATGCAGTGTGATGGAGTGGTGTCTGGGACACAGCGTCATGAGTTTCGAAAGCGCAATGGGTTATGTTTCTACTGTGGTAATGCCTCTCATGCTATTTCAGTCTGCCCTAAGCGGGGAAGACGTTTTGCACGCTCAGTTGTCTTGGGTAGTGTTCAGACTAAGTTTTTATTAACTGTCACTCTGATATGCTCTCTGTCCTCATTTTCTGCTCAGACTTTCGTTGATTCTGGAGCAGCTATTAACCTGATGGATTATGATTTTGCTAAACGTTGTGGGTTTCCCTTGATACCCCTACAGAAGTCTATTCCCCTACTGGGGATCGATTCTACCCCTTTGGCTGAGAATAAACCTCAGTTCTCTACTCAGGTGATAATGAGGGTTGAACCTGATCATCAGGAGTGCTGCAAATTTTTGGTTCTGTATAATCTGCATGATATTATCGTACTGGGTTTCCCTTGGTTGCAGTCTCATAATCCTGTTTTGGATTGGAAAACTGTGTCTGTAACCAGTTGGGGCTGCCAATGTGTTAATACCAACACTCCTGTTTTTTCTGCCTCCCCCCAGGCTCAGGATGTTCCTGACTTTTTGATTGATTTTTCTGATGTGTTTAGCGAAAGTAAATCTGCATCCTTGCCTCCCCATAGGAGCTATGACTGCGCTATTGAATTAGTGCCTGGTAGTAAATTCCCTAAAGGTCGCCTTTTTAACTTGTCTGTACCTGAACATGACGCTATGCGGTCTTATATCAAGGAGTCATTGGAGAAGGGTCATATCAGACCATCCTCTTCACCCTTAGGTGTCGGTTTTTTCTTTGTGGCCAAAAAGGATGGTTCATTAAGGCCGTGTATTGATTATCGTCTTTTGAACAATATTACTGTGAAATATCAATATCCGTTACCCTTGATTTCTGACCTGTTTTCCAGGGTGAAAAATGCTACTTGGTTTACCAAGCTTGACCTCAGGGGGGCATATAACCTTATTCGCATTAAGCACGGGGATGAATGGAAGACGGCATTTAATACCCCTGAGGGGCATTTTGAGTACCTTGTGATGCCCTTTGGGCTCACTAATGCTCCTTCTGTCTTCCAGTCCTTCATGAATGACATTTTCAGGGATTTTGTGGATAAATTTCTGATTGTTTATTTGGATGATATCTTGATTTTTTCCAATGACTGGGACTCTCATGTGAAACATGTTCGAACTGTATTCCAGATTTTGAGAGAGAATGCTCTGTATGTGAAGGGATCAAAGTGTCTTTTTGGCGTACAGAGGATCTCATTTTTGGGATTAATTTTGTCCCCATCTGTTATTGAAATGGACCCGGTCAAGGTTCAGGCCATCTGTGATTGGGTCCAACCTACTTCACTAAAGGCTCTTCAAAGATTTTTGGGTTTTGCCAATTTTTATCGTAAATTTATTGGTAATTTCTCGGTTATTGTTAAACCTTTAACTGATTTGACCAAAAAGGGTTCTGATGTGGTGAATTGGCCTCCTGAGGCAGTCTCTGCATTTCAGGAACTTAAGCAGAGATTCACTTCTGCTCCTGTTCTACGGCAGCCTGATGTTTCTCTGCCATTTCAGGTGGAGGTTGATGCCTCTGAAATTGGGGCAGGTGCCGTTTTGTCCCAAAGAGATCCAGAGACCTCTAAAAGTAACCCTTGTGCCTTTTTCTCTCGAAAATTTTCTCCTACTGAACGTAATTATGACGTGGGTAATCGGGAGTTATTGGCCATGAAGTGGGCTTTTGAAGAGTGGAGACATTGGCTGGAGGGAGCCAAACATCAGGTGGTGGTCCTTACGGACCATAAGAATCTGGTTTATCTGGAATCTGCCAAGCGACTTAATCCTAGACAGGCCAGGTGGGCCTTGTTTTTCACACGTTTTAATTTTGTGGTTTCATTTCTTCCTGGCACTAAGAATGTTAAGGCGGATGCCCTCTCGAGGAGTTTCCTGGCGGACTCTCCTGAGTTATCTGATCCTTCTGTTATTTTGAAAGAGGGTATAGTTCTTTCCGCCATCTCGCCCAATTTGAGACTGGCTCTGGAGGGGTGTCAGGAGGATAAGCCCGAGCGCTGCCCTGTTGGGAAATTGTTTGTCCCGGACCAGTGGAAAAAGAGTGTGATGTCTGAGATTCATTGTTCCGCGCTGGCCGGTCATCCCGGAATTTTTGGTACCAGAGACTTGGTTAGTCGGTCCTTTTGGTGGCCTACCTTGTCTCGTGATGTCAGGGAATTTGTGCAGTCCTGCGGGACTTGCTCTCCCTCCAAGCCTTGCTCTCGCTCTAGTGGTTTGTTGATGCCATTGCCTGTGCCCAAGAGACCATGGACCCATATCTCTATGGATTTCATTTCCGACCTCCCTGTTTCTCAGAGAATGACCGTCATCTGGGTGATTTGTGATAGGTTTTCCAAGATGATACATCTTGTGCCATTACCTAAGTTGCCTTCCTCCTCTGAATTGGTGCCTTTGTTCCTTCAGCACGTGGTTCGTTTACACGGCATTCCTGAGAACATTGTGTCTGACAGAGGAGTCCAGTTTGTTTCAAGATTTTGGAGGACCTTTTGTTCTAAACTTGGTGTTCAATTGTCTTTCTCCTCGGCGTTTCATCCTCAGACCAATGGTCAAACTGAGAGAACAAACCAGACATTGGAGACTTATCTAAGATGCTTTGTGTCTGCTGATCAGGATGACTGGGTCTCTTTTTTTGCCTTTGGCTGAGTTTGCTCTTAATATAGGGCTAGCTCTGCCACTTTGATGTCTCCATTTTTCTGTAATTCTGGGTTTCACCCTTGATTTTCTTCAGGACAGACGGAGGCTTCTGTCTGTCCAGGTGTTGACTCTGTTGTGGAGCGTATGCAACAGATTTGGGACCAGGTAGTGGAGAGGTTGTCCCTCTCTCAGGAGAGGGCCCAGCGGTTTGCTAACCGGCATAGGACTGATGGTCCTCGGTTTAAAGTGGGGGACTTGGTCTGGTTGTCCTCAAAAAATATTCCTATGAGAGTGGCATCTCCTAAATTTAAGCCTAGGTTCATTGGACCTTATAAGATCATGGAGATTCTTAATCCTGTTTCTTTTCGTTTGCTTCTTCCAGGGACATTTAAGATCCATAACGTGTTCCACAAGTCCTTGTTGAAGAGGTTTGTTGAGCCAGTGGTTCCTACTACTGTGCCTCCTGACCCTGTTTTGGTTGAGGGCAATCTGGAGTATGTGGTTGAGAAAATATTGAATTCTCGTTTTTCTAGACGGAAACTCCAGTATTTGGTTAAGTGGAGAGGTTATGGTCAGGAAGACAATTCTTGGGTGTTTGCTTCGGACATCCATGCTAGGAGACTTATCCGTGCGTATCACAGAACTCATCCTGACCGACCTGGTTGCTCAAGTGAGGGTTCGGTGACCCCTCCTCAAGGGGGGGGTACTGTTGTGAATGGACTTGAAATGAGTTCTGAGCAGAGGCTCCCTCTGGTAGTTACAAGCGGTACTGGACTGTCCAGTGAAGATTGGAGGAGTGGGAATCAGGTGTTACTGACTGGTCTTATATAAGGGAGTCGCCTTCCCATCAGGGTTGCCGGTGATCAATTGTTCTGGTCTCACTCCATGATTCCTGTTTCCCTTGTAGCCTGCTGTGTCGTGTCTGCATCTCCTGCTAACAGATAAGACATTTTCTTCTTTTTGTTTTTGTGCTTTATTTTTGCATTTTGTCCTGCACTTCTGTGGGGGCCTTCAGGGTCCCCTCCGGGGGCTTTTGCCCTCTCAGTTTAGTTCAGCCACTGATGTTTGTACTTTTGCTTTTTCCAGTTTCTTCAGTGGCTGCTGTTTTGATTTTGTTACACCAGAGAACTAATTTAGGTGGTAGAGGTCGTGTGATCTCAGGTGTTTTTGAAATTAGTAGAGTTGGTGCTTTGCAGGGTTTTTTGGGATTGCAGTAAGTACCCTTCCTATCCTTTTCTATTTAGTTAGTTTGGGCCCCAACGTTTGCTCATACTATTTTCTGTCTGTGTCAGTATTCTTCTTGTCTAACAGCCATTACATGTTTGGGGGCTTTCTATGTTCTTTGGGGATCTGCTCCGGGGCAGATAGCTTTCCTATTTCTATCTTTAGGTGTAGTTAGTTTCTCAGGCTGTGACGAGGCGTCTAGGATAGTGTTGAGCGATACGATACTGCAAATATCGGGTATCGGCCCATATTAGCTGTATCGGGCTTTCGATTCCGAGTACCGATATTTTCGTCATATCGGATACCGGAATCGGATTTGTCACTGTCACTGTGAGTGTCCGTCGGTCGGGTCTGTCAGGAGTCAGCGGCACTTACCTGGCAGAAGATCTCCGGCGGTCACGTCCTGGACTGCTTGATGGCCGCCATTATCTTCTCCCTGGCGGTCACATGCAGTTTTTCACGATAACTGCAGTGACTGCAGGGTAATCCCGGCCGTAAACCAGTCCGATGACGTCACCGCCGGGGAAGCAGGTAATCAGCTGTGCTGCGCCGGGATGACAGGCTCTGCCTGTCATTCTGATGTAGCAGAGCTGGATCGTCGTGGGACACTCGTTACTATGGACTGCGTCGGACAGGTGGTATACTGTTGTTTTTTTTTTTTGTTTTTTTTACAGGAGATCGCTGGCGTCGCAGGATGAGACTGTAATAAAAGTAATGAAAACTGTGTTGTGTTTTTTATTAAATTAAAAAACTTTTTTAAGAACATTCACCCGTCCGGGTACATCAACAATTTAACTATTTACATACAGGGACCCTGTCCGGGTTATTTATAATTCTTTGGCAGGGGTGTTCCAGGTACCACCTGGTACTCTTCTGATGCTTGCCAAACATCCGAGACACCAAGGACCACCAGGACCTGATGACGTCGTGTGGCCTGTACAGTCAAGTCGTGACCCGCTATCTGTGTCTGTGTGGCCACCTCTTTCATCTCCCTCCGGGTCTGGAGCCCTATGTCCCGGACTGAACGAACCCCAGGGGGCCTAACAGGCGCCGGGTACGGGCCAGCTATAGTTATCATGTCCATAGCTGGGGCTGCTGAGGAGACCACTGAGGGAGGCTGGGGAGATTTACGGCGTGGGGTGGGCACTTGTGCAGAGGCCTGGATGTGGGAGGCTGAAGGCTCCGAGGGTCTCACAGGTTCCTGACACTCTGGGGAGTAGGGGTCGCACCTGGTAACATTTAGGGCGTACCATCCATTGTAACCCCAGTGTCGGGTGTAAGTCACCAAGTCTCCTGGCAACAGGTCCCTCCCCGGGTGTCCTTCTGGGAGGTGAGTCTCCACGTCCCGCCGGGTCACAAAAACTTCTAAATAAAGTCCAGGCTCCTGGATGAAGCCCCAACCACCTTTCAATTTAAAGTTCCGTACTGCACCCTTACGCCGCGGCTCCCACAGGGTTCCTTTATCTTTTCTCATCCGGTCCTTATCTGCCCGGTCCTTCTCCAGGTGACGTTGCCGAAGCTTCTGGGATTCGCGCTGCTCCCTTTGTCGCTCGGCTTCTCTCTCCCAACGTCTCCACTCTTCCTCCTGACGCCGGTTGTAATTCTCCTCCACCAGCTGCTCCATGTCTCCACAATCAAACTGCAGCTTACAATGTCCGGTTTGCGGCAGCTCTCCTGGCGCCCCCCAGTCCTGGCGGCGCTCACCTGCGGAGGAAGCAGCCGGCTCTGGACAGATGACAGTCGGGGCTCCGGTACAGACAGGTAGACCTCTGGTGCCTGCGCGGCCTCCTCCATGAGGACGGGTGTCGCTTCTTCTGTCTCAGCGACGGGGGCAGACAGCGGGATCTGGGGTGCTGCCGGTGCAGAGTTTTTTGCAGGAACGGGTGCCTCCACTGCGACAACGTCAACCGGATCACATTGCAAGGGCTGGGATGCCCGCACGGACTCCTCTACTAGAACGGGTGCCTCACCTTCCGGTACAGACACTTCAGGTAAGAGGGATTGGCGCCGCTCCAAGTTTAGTTTTAGGGCACGCCAGCTGGCTTCCATCCTGGCGACCTCCTCCCGGTGCCGGGCCAGGCCTCTTAGGGTATCCTCCGCTTCTTGCAGCGTAGGAGGGTTTCCAGGCCGGGTGCCCAACGGTGGTTCCGTGGCGATCGGGTCGCTTCCATGGGGGGAGAGCTCTGACTGCTCCATCCCTTCACACTTCTGCTCGTGTCCATTAGCCATCTCTGCCAAGTCACATGTGTCATTAGCATCTGGAGAGGGCCCCTCTTTTGTAGGGAGGCGGGACCTTCGTGTTAGTTTCCGCACACTGAGGAGGATGAGGAAGCGGAACTGAAGAGCTGTGGGGCACGATCTTATATTGCAGTACCATTTAGAGTGGTCGGCCATCGTTTTCGCGCCACTGAGTGAGTGTACACCCACGAAGAGCACGCCCTTCTTCTTCACCAGTGCCTCGTCGTGACGCAGATATTGTGGAAAAATGGCAAATACATTCTCTGATGATTTTAGCAATTCTCAAGCACAAAACCAGTTCAATTCAGGCACACAGGACTCGCTTATAGCGAGCTACAGAATCCTGTTCGTGACGCCCAAGTTGAGTCGCACAGAGCCAGAGGTTTTGGGGGTACTCGGCACCGAGCCCGTCGACTTCTATGGGGTATGTCACGGCTTTACCCGGCAATTGAATCAGAGTCTATTTTACTATGTAGAAGTGTATAAACTATAAATATATGTATATATATATGTCACAATGACATGTATATATATATATATATATATATATATGTATTCTATGTGTGTATATTTTGTGTTTACAACGAAAGAAAGGGTTTTTTTTGTTGTGATATTTTGTTCCCATAGACTTACATGGGACTTCCGGTATCGGAATCGGATATCGACGATATTTAGTGATATCGGCGGTACCATTCCGATACGATATTTTTAGATATCGAGCAGTATCGCTCAACACTAGTCTAGGACCAACGTAGGAACGCTCCACGGCTGCCTCTAGTTGTGGTGGTTAGTCAGGGTACTGCAATCTCATAGATTCCAACTGCTCTGGTGTATTGCCTTTTTTACCTGCACTCCTCAGTTACCGAAACATAACACTGATTGAGTGCATGGACAATGTGGTCTTTCACATGCAGGTGGAGGGCAGAGATGGCTTTTCTAGCAAAGAAGTGCCGACTGGGTAGGTCATAGCGTGGGATAGCGTAGGCCATGAGCTCTCGGAATGCTACGCTTTCAACCAAACGGAAGGGCATCATCTCTAATGAGATCAGTTTGGCAATGTAGGTGTTCAAAGCCAGTGTACGCGGATGAGAGGATGAGTGCTTTCTGGTCCTACTCAGAGTCTCTGCTACGGTGAGCTGGACTTGAGAGCTGCACATGGTAGAACTAGAGGTGGACATGGTGGACTGAGAGGGGGTTGGTGATGGTGGTAATGGCCTAGATGCAGTCTTTCGTTGGAAAACCATTGGGATTCCCTGACTGCTTTGGTCTTGCGACGACACCTCAACTTTCTTGCTGGTGATGTGCTAACCGATGGGCTTACAGTGGGGGAAGCTATGTAGCGTTGCTGGCTACCTTCAGTCGGAGCAGGTGCACGTGTGCTACCTGAGGTTTTGTAGTCCGTCCACGCTTGCAAGTGCAGGGTGTTAACATGTCTAAGCATGCAACTGGTATTCAAATTTCGGAGATTTTTCCCTCGGCTAAAGGTCCTTCCGCTCTTCTTACAGATAACCTTTGCCTCATCAATAGGATTTTGGTCAAAAAAGTGCCACACTGCACTGTTCCTACTAAGGTAAAACTTCTCAGGGCTTGCACGCTGTGCTAATTTGACCGTCTGGCCAAGCTGTCCTGCAACTCTTTTTGTTTTTTTAACACGTTTTAGGACTGCTATGGGCCTGCCAAATAACTGCAGCTGCGATGTGGATGCCTGCTGCGGATCCTCCTCCTCTTCTGAGCTATTGCCAGCGGCACCCTCTTCCCCCAATAAATGTCAATCCGGGTCAACAACTGGGTCATCCATCACCTCCTCTTCAATTTCATCTGCACCTTCCTCTGTGTCACCGTGTAAGGTGGTATAGTATGCTGGAAGGGGCACCTGAGTTTCATTAGGGTCAGATTCTGGCTCAGTAGACTGCGAGGGCAATGTAGTGCTCTGGGTAAATGTACCAGCAGAATCAGATAGCAGTGGCTGTGCACTGGGCTGGGGAATTCAGGATTTGACTTGATATGTTAGGCATGATATGTGAAAGGAGCTCCAACATCTAATCTGAAGTGTGGCCTGCCGCATCCTTCATTTTTGGTGCGGGTGAAGGACACAAGGAAAGGTGTTGTTCCTGACCAGGAGCCTGCACTGACGACTCAGTGCTTGCAGTTTTTGAAACTTCAGAAGAGGAGGCGATAGAGCTGGAGGCTATTTCGGCATTGTAAGCCAAAACCTGTTCCTGATGCTCCGGGTTTAAAATCGGTTTACCTACTCCCAGAAAAGGGAGCCTTCCAGGCCTTCTTGAGCCAGACGATGACGCAGGCTCAACACCTCCTGCCTTAGGTGCTATTGTGCTTTTGGCACTACCAGCAGATTCACCACCACCACCATCAGTACCAGCTGGCCCCCCCGCCCATGTCCACGGCCTCTTCCACCATACTTCCTCTGTTTGGGAAAATGTACCAAAAATACCAGCAGATATATGGTACTTTATAAGGAGCGTACAGCTGTATACGGTGTAGGGGAAAATTTAAATCTCCATATATATTTGCGGAGTCACACACAGACGCTCTCTCAGTATGAATTTGACCGTAATACATAAAGCAGAAAAACGGTACTGTATCAGAAGCGTACAGCTGTATACAGTGTAGGGGAAAATTTAAATCTCCGTATATATTTCCGGAGTCACACACAGACGCTCTCTCAGTATGGATTTGACCGTAATACAAAAAGCAGAAAAACGGTACTGTATCAGAAGCGTACAGCTGTATACAGTGTAGGGGAAAATTTAAATCTCCGTATATATTTGCGGAGTCACACACAGACACTCTCTCAGTATGAATTTGACCGTAATACATAAAGCAGAAAAACGGTACTGTATCAGAAGCGTACAGCTGTATCTAGTGTAGGGGAAAATGCAAATCTCTGTATATATTTCCGGAGTCACACACAGACACTCTCTCAGTATGGATTTGACCGTAATACAAAAAGCAGAAAAACGGTACTGTATCAGAAGCGTACAGCTGTATACAGTGTAGGGGAAAATTTAAATCTCCGTATATATTTCCGGAGTCACACACAGACGCTCTCAGTATGGATTTGACCGTAATACAAAAAGCAGAAAAACGGTACTGTATCAGAAGCGTACAGCTGTAAACAGTGTAGGGAAAAAGTTAAATCTCCGTATATATTCCCGGAGTTACACACAGATAGTCAGCATGTATTTGTCCGTGATACTAGCCGGTACACGGTAGTGTGTGAGGAGCGTACAGCTCTATACAGTGTGAGAAAAAATGAACGGTCGGTAACTGTGCAAAAAAAAAGGATAAAAGTATTAGTGCTGTGTAAAAAGCAGTCTGCACAGCAGTGTACACACAGCAATACAGCTATCAGGCAGCCTAATAACCAGCGCTACTGCACAAGAAAATCCTCCCCTGTCACTGCACACTAACTGTACAGCACAATTGCTATCAGCACAAGCACATAAGAACTTCTCTTTCCATCCCTAACTCTCTCCCTACTGTTAAGATCGGCAGAAGTAAAATGGAGGTCAGCGGTCAGGGCTTTTATAGACACTATGACGCCCCCCAAAGCAAGCCAATCACTGCAATGCCCTTCTCTAAGATGGTGGTGGACTCTGCATATATCATCTCATTGCCCACAGTGTACGTCCTTGCTCATTGGCTGAAAAAAGGCGCCTGCAAGCATTCTGGGAATCCGACTTTGGTGCTTGTTTTGCCGACCACATGGCCGACTTCACGCTATGGTCGGTTTGTGATCAGCGAAACTCGACTTTGGTGAAAGTCGGCGACTTATGAATCTGACCGACCTGTTTCGCTGAACTCTAGCTAAAACAAAATTTTGGTTGTAAAAATGTAAGTATTTTTTATTCACTGCCCAATTCTCTGACACACCTATAATGTCAATATGATCACTGATCCCCTAGATGAATCCATGGAGAGGTGTAGTTTGTAAAATAGGGCCATTTATGTGGGGTTCTGCTGCTCTGGTATCTCAGGGCCTCTACCAATGTGACGTGGCATTCTCAAACCAGTCCAGAAAAATCCTAACTCCAATATGGCGCTTCTTCCCTTTTGAGCTTTACACTGTGCCTCAAAATTAGTTTCTGCTGCTATCCTTGTGAAAATTAAAAAAAAATTGGGGCTAAAATACATTACTTGAGTGGTCTAGGTTCCTAGATGGAGTCACTTGTGGGGGGTTTTCAACTGTTTAGGCACATTAAAGGCTTTACAAATGTGATATGACGCCCTGAGACCATTCCATCAAAGTCTGCATTCACTCCTTCCTTTCTAAGTTCTGTCATGCACCCAAAAACAGTAGTTCTCCCACACATATGGGGTATATGCGTAATCAGGGGAAATTGCACAACAAATTTTGAGGTCAATTTTCTCCTGTTATCCTTGTAAAAATAAAAATATTAGGCTAAATCAATTCAATTGTGGGAAAAAAATATTTTTTATTTTCACAGCTCTCTGTTATAAACTTCTTTGAAGCACCTGGGGATTCAATCTGCTCACCGTACATCTAGACACATTCCTTGAGGGGTCTATTTTAAAACTAGGGTCACTTGTGGGGGGTTTCGACTGTTTAGGCACAACAGGGGCTCTCCATCTGCTAATGATTCCAGCCAATTTTGCACTCCAAAGTCAAATGGCGCTTCTTGACTTCTTAGAGTTGCTGTGCGCCAAAACAGTAGTTTTTGCCCACATATCGGGTATCTGGGTTCTCATGAGAAATTGCACAATAATTGTTCCAGACCATTTTCTCCTGTTATTCTTGTGAAAACAAAACATTTGAGGCTAAATGAATTTTTTTGTGAGAAAAATGTGATTTTTTTTTTTTTAATTTTCACAACTTTATGTTATAAACTTATGTGAAGCATCTGGGGGTTCAAATCTAGATGCATTCCTTGAGGAGTCTAGTTTCCTAAATAGGGTTACTTGTGGGGGGTTCCACTGTTTAGGCACATCAGGGACTCTCCTTCCTTTCCAAACCCTGCCATGCATCCAAACACTAGCTTTCCCCACATGCTAGGTATTAGCATACTGATGAGAAATTGCACAATTAATTTTGTGCTCAATTTTCTCCTTTACCCTTGCGAAAATAAAAAATTGTGGCTAAAAGAACATTTTTGTGGGTAAAATGTCATTTTTTTATTTTCACAGCTCAATTTATAAACTTCTGTGAATCATCTGGGGATTCAAGGTGATCACCATACATCTGGATACTTTCCATGTGGGGTTTAGTTTCCAAAATGGGGTCACTTGTCATGGTTTTCTACTGTTTAGGCACATCTGGGGTTCTAAAAACGCGACATGATGTTCACTATTGATGAGCGAGTATAGTCGTTGCTCAGGTTTTCCCCGAGCAGCTCGGGTTGTCTCCGAGTATTTAGAAGTGCTCGGAGATTCAGTTTCTGTTGCCGCAGCTGCATGATTTGCGGCTATTTGACAGCCTGAATACATGTGGGGATTCCTTAACAAGCAGGTATTCCTCACATGTATTCAAGCTGTCCAGCAGTCATAAATCATGCAGCTGCGGCAATAGAAACTGAAACCCGAGCAATGAGTAATCATCACTAATGTTCACTGATTCTGATGCTGATTCTGTGGTGAAACTCACAAAATTCATCCTCACCCACAATTACTTCGAATTTGACAACAAGATCTATCTTCAGGAGACTGGCACAGCTATGGGAAGTAAAATGGCTCCACAGTATGCAAATCTTTTCATGGCCAAGCTTGAAAGCGAATTTTTGTCCTCCTGCCCCATCAGGCCTCGGGCCTACTACCGCTACATTGATGACATTTTAATCATCTGGACGGAGTCTGAACAACAGCTAAAGACGTTCCATGAACAGTTCAATCAATTTCATCCCACCATCAACTTAACACTTAACTACTCCAGCACTGAAATTAACTTTTTAGACACCACCATTAAGCTAAAGAACAATGAAATAGAGACATCCCTGTATCAGAAGCCAATCGACCGTCCAACATATCTTAAATGGGACAGTTTCCATCCTAAACACATAAAAAACTCTATTGTCTACAGCCAAGCCATCAGATACAACCGTATATGTTCCAACCCCATGGATAGAGATGAACACCTTGGTCGCCTCAGAAAGACTTTTTTGAACCAGGGCTACCATCCAAGAACAATTGAAAACCAAATTACAAGAGCCACCAGAATATCAAGGAATCACCTGCTACATTACAAAGCTAAAGAAGAAAATAACCGGGTGCCTCTAGTGGTCACCTACAATCCAAGTCTGGAGATGCTAAGGGGAGCTGCACGGAAACTACAACCTTTACTACAAAAAGATGCCCGATTACAATCCATATTTCCAGACCCCCCACTACTATGTTTTAGGCAGCCCCCAAATCTAAGAAGCATCATTGTCAGAAGCTCCCTGTCCTCCCCAACAGCTGCAGGAACCTTTCCTTGCAGACAAAAGAAATGCAAGACCTGTACATCTATAATGACCACGGACAGGATAAAGATCCCCAACTCCCATCAGGACTACAAGATACCAGGTACTTTCAGCTGCATCACATCTAATGTGGTGTACCTAATTATATGTACTAAATGTCCAACTGGGGGTCTGTATGTGGGGGAGACCGGGCAAAAACTGAGAACAAGGATGAATTCTCATCGCCACACGATAAGAGAAAAAAGAATGGATTTACCTGTGGCCAAACACTTTTGTATGCCCGTTCATAGCATGACAGATATGGAATTACTTGTATTAAAATCTAACTTCAAATCTGAGAAGGATAGAAAAGTCTGGGAATATAAACTTATGATGACCTTTGACACTCTTAGTGCTGGGATGAATATATCCCAGAGTTTTATGTCGTTCTACAACAATTAAGGAATCTGCCTCCCTGACCTTTTAGGGTCATCACAACACAATACCAGACCCCAATCAGAGGGTAATAAAACCTTCACTCCTTATCTATGAACTAGTCATATTTATGTTAATCCCTCTGCCATAATGACAGTTCTGCTTCATGTCACTTGTCCTACCTATTGCATTTTTTCTGTGCTATTTTGTGTATAAATATGTGATTCTTCAGATGTTGTATTAGTCTATGCCTGATGAAGAGACCTGAGTAGTCTCGAAAGCTTGCAATTTGTTACCATCTTTTCAGTTAGCCATTAAAAGGTATCAACCACTGAGGACTCTCAAGTCTAAATATTTTTCTAATGTTCACTAATGATTCTAGCAAATTTTGCACTCAAAATGTTAAATGACACTCCTTCTCTTCTGAGCCCTACCATGCGCCAAAACAGTAGTTTTTCTCCACATGTGGAGAATCGTCATGCAAATTTTGAGGTCTATTTTGTCATATTACGCTTGTGAAATTTAAAAAATGTGGGTCTAAATTCAAATTTTTGTTGAAAAAAAGTTAAATGTTCATTTTTTTCCTTTCAGCATCTGTGAAACACCTGAAGACTAAATGAACTTCTTGGATGTGATTTTGAGCACTTTGAGGGGTTCAGTTTTTAGAATTTTGTCATCTTGGGGTATTTTCTGTCATATAGAATTCAAAATGTAAAGTAGTCCCTAAAAAAATAGATTTGTGTATTTTGTTGTAAAAATGAGAAATCACTGGTCAACTTTTAACCATCCTAACAAAAAATATGTTTAAAAAATTGTGCTGATGTAAAGTTGACATGTGGGAAATTGCATTTATTAACTATTTTGTGTGACATAACTCTCTGATTTAAGGGCATAAAAATGTAAATTTTGAAAATGACAATTTTGAAATGTTTGCCAAATTTCTGATTTTTACAAATAAACACAAGTCATATCATATAAATTTTACCATTATAATGAAGCACAATATTTCACAAAAAAACATTCTCAGAATGAGTGGGGTTCATTGAAGCCTTCCAGAGTTATTACCACATAAAATGACACTGGTCAAAATTATAAAATTTGGCCTGGTCACGAAGGTGAAAACTGGCTTTGGGGTGAAGGAAATAACACCCACTTGATTGGTGGGCCCAGGATATATTATACAGTGGTGTCTTCCCATTGACACGCCCCCTCACAAAGCAGGGTAAAATTTGGGATGGGGTGCCAAGACACTTCACTGCTCAGAATACTGATTTTGGTTATATATTAATCTAAAATATAGTTTACTCCCTGCATTGTATACTCAGCAATAAATGTCATCTAATGTCTAAATATTTTTACTACTACTTTTTATATAATCTCCCTGTATATATTGCATTGATTTTGCTCTTACACATTTCTTCACACATAATGATTACTGCCTCACTTCCACAATGGATTTTGTCTTGTCAGTTTTATAAGATTTTCTTGATATATTAGGCACCTTCAACCCTTTTGTGCTTATATAGCTATTTTAGTATTTGTCTTAGTGGAAATACCTCAGTTCTCTGATGCTTTTGTTTTGTGGAACTATCACTTTATCTTTATAATGAAGTATTTGGCCGGGGTCACACTTGTGAGTGTGATGCGAGAAACTCGCGCGAGTCTCTGGCATCACACTCGCAAGTGTGACCCCAGCCTTTTTAACAGATTGTTAATTACTTGTCGTGGTCGTAATGCACTTTATCTTATTATATAATTGATGAGAATTTTTTCATAATTCTTCAACTAGGGCCCTTTGGTAATGCAATATTTTACAGCTTCTTGGTTATTCCATCTAGAGGATGTTCCTCATCGTCACTCTCTTCCTCACTGTAACAACCCTGCTGGCATCACTGCATGGCCTCCCATCCCTCACACACCTACTTGCTCACTGCTCCAGGTCATGCTGTGATTTCTTTCTGTTGCCAGCTCCAGGCTCTGTACCTCTTGCTTTCTATCTGCTCTCTGCATGTCTCCTGGCTGTGTACTTAGGGGGGCTGCGCCAGAACTCTCTGGTTCTTATGGAGTCAGGGTACACCTGACTGACCAGCCCTGTGTCTCATCTGTGCCTGCCAGCTCTGTGTCTTATCCGTGCCTGCCAGCCCTGTGTCTCATCTGTTATGAATGTGCTAAAAATGGTTTCTGAGCAGAGGCTCCCTCTGGTGGTTACTGACAGTACTGAACCTTTCAGCGAGGAGTGGCAATCTGGGATCACGGACTGGTCTGATA
Organism: Oophaga sylvatica; assembly: GCA_033576555.1. Taxonomy (NCBI): domain Eukaryota; kingdom Metazoa; phylum Chordata; class Amphibia; order Anura; family Dendrobatidae; genus Oophaga; species Oophaga sylvatica. The sequence goes on along the minus strand of JARQOD010000005.1, from coordinate 134,489,480 downwards.
TAAGGGAGGTTCCCTCCCATGATGGTTGCCGGTGATCAATTGTTCTTGTCTCAATTGTGGTTCCTGGTTCATTTGGAAGCTTGCTGAGTCTTGCCTGCATCTTCTGCTATCAGATAAGATATTTTCTGCTTTTATTTTTGTGCTTACTTTTTGCATTGTTCCCTGCACTTCTGTGGAGGTCAGCCAGGTTCCCTTCCGGGGGGCTTGTGCTCCTCTCAGTTTATCTGAAGCCACTTGTAATGTATGTAGTACAGTTCATATAGCGTCTTGTGCTTGGGTGCGATGAAAATACATGAGACACAGGTTTGATATAGAAGGTCTTGTATTACTTCATACAAGTGGCAAAAATAGTCACACAGTTTGCAGATACAGAAACAGGAGACACAGCAGGCCAGAGTAACTTAAGCTCAGCAATCACTCTCCACAACTGGTTCAGGATCTTCTTCTCTGTTACCGTAAGTCCATGCAAACGTGGATCTTTCAAAGAGCAGGGTTCCAGAGTCCACAAGAGTTCCAAAGTTCCTCAGTAGGGAATAGCTGGAGTACAAAGTCCAAGGCTTCCAGGAGTCAGGTCACAGGCTCACTGCAGGCTTGATTCTGAAGCACTGATTGCTCAGCTGTGGCTGCTTAAGAAGCAAGAGGGAGAGAATCAGGGCGGGAACATGAAAGCTGGAAACTCCATATTGACTGAGGGCAAGATAGCTGCAGCAAGACAGAAAGCAAAATGGCTGACGGAAAAACTGAGTTTCATTAACATGTACAAAGAACCTTACATTACTCCCCCCTTAGGGACAACCTCCGGATGGCCTCAGACCAGGCTTGTCTGGGTACCTCTGATGAAACTGGCGGAGCAAACGAGGAGCATTAACGTTATTGACTGGCTCCCATGAGTTGTCCTCCACTGGGTAGCCCTGCCATTTAATCAAATATTGTAACTGATTTCTGTATAACCTGGAATCTAGAATCCTTTCCACCACAAATTCTTCCTGACCATCGACTAGCACTGGGTCATGGCAAGGAGAAGAACGTCCAGGAAACGTATTGGGTGTTGCAGCCTTTAGTAGGGATACATGAAAGACAGGGTGGATTCTCATAGTTCTGGGCAGTTGAAGACGACAAGCAACGGCACTTATAATCTTACTGATTTTATAGGGTCCAATGTACTTATGTCCCAACTTAGACGATGGAATCCTTAACTTAAGATTTCTGGTTGACAGCCAGACCAGGTCTCCTACCTTGAAAGCTGGTGCAGGTTTACGAAATTTATCTGCTGCTTTCTTGTACCTTTCCTGAGCCAATTCCAGATTCTCCTTTAGAAGATCCATATTCTTCTGTAAAGACGTGATTCTTTCAGCCACTGCTGGCAAAGGCGTTTCTATGGGAAATCGTGGAAGAATGTTAGGATGATAACCTAAATTGGAGAAAAAAGGAGACTGCTTAGTGGAGGCGCTCTGAGAGTTGTTATAAGAGAACTCAGCCAATGGAAGTAGATCCACCCAATCATCCTGTAGGTGGCAGATAAAGCAGCGGAGATACTGCTCCAGGGTTTGATTGGTTCGTTCTGTCTGTCCATTAGTCTGGGGATGAAAAGCAGAAGAAAGGTTTACTTTAATGTCCAATGCGGCACAGAAATTCTGCCAAAACCTTGAAGTGAATTGCACCCCTCGATCCGAAATAACCTCATCTGGTACTCCATGTAAACGAAACACATTCTTAATCATCAAATCTGATGTCTGTTTTGCAGTGGGTAAGCCGACACAAGGGATAAAATGAGCTGCCTTTGTTAAACGATCAACCACCACTAGAATGGTGTTCTTCCCTTGAGAGGTTGGTAACTCCACAATGAAATCCATAGAAATGGATCCCCACGGGCGGGACGGGGTGGGAAGAGGTTGTAACAGACCAGTTGGTGAGGAGCGAGGTGTTTTGCATCTTGCACAGACTTCACATGAAGTGACATAGTTCAAAACATCTTTCCTGCAAGTGGGCCACCAAAAGAAACGAGAAAGAAATTCCTGTGTCTTTAGAATTCCTCTATGCCCAGCTATCTTGGAATCGTGGATGAGTTGCAGTACTCTCAATCTGACTGTTTCAGGAATATACAGACGTTGTCCCTGAATCCATACACCATTTTTAAAAACAAGACTTACGTCCCTTGGAGGTTGTGCCAACAAAGAATCCGCATGGTATGCTTCCTTAATGTCCTTAAGTAGGTCTTGATTATGAATCACTCCCAGGAATCTAGAGTCAGGAAGAATAGTCTTAGGAGGAGCAAGTGGACGGATCTCTGCTGAATGAATCCTAGAGAGTGCATCAGCCTTTCCATTGCGCGATCCTGGTCTATAAGAAATGACAAAATTAAATTGGTTTAAGAAAAGATTCCAGCGAGCCTGGCGAGGAGTCAGGCATTTAGCCGACCTGATAAATTCAAGGTTACGATGGTCTGTCAGGACGACTATTTGCTGTGCAGTTCCCTGAAGAAGGTGTCTCCATTCTTTGAAGGCGGCAATAATGGCCAACAACTCTCTATTGCCCACATCGTAGTTCCTCTCAGCCGAAGACAACTGCTGGGAAAAGAAGGCACAGGGATGCAAGACATTCTTCTCACCTGTTCTCTGAGAGAGTATAGCTCCAACGGCACAATCTGAAGCATCCACCTCTATTATGAAGACAAGTTCGGGGTTGGGATGTACTAAGATAGGTGCGGTGGTAAATTTATCTTTTAGACGGGAAAATGCTTCCTGGGCTTGGGGAGTCCAGGAGAACCTAGACTCTTTCCGGGTAAGTTGGGTGATAGGTGACACTACCTCAGAGAAATTCCTAATGAAACGTCTATAGAAGTTGGCAAACCCGATGAAGCGCTGCACCTCCTTCACATTTCTAGGAATTGGCCAATCCTTGATGGCTTGGGTCTTGCTTCCATCCATAGTAATTCCTTGTGTAGACAGTACATACCCCAGAAATTGAATTTCGGTCCTATGGAATTCACACTTTTCAAGTTTGATGTAAAGATGGTTTCGTCTTAGACGTTCCAAGACCATTCTCACATGTCCATGATGTTCCTCTGTGGAGTTAGAAAAAATTAGAATATCATCCAAATAAATCACCACGAATGTATCTAGGAGATCCCTGAAGATGTCATTCACCAAGTGTTGAAAAGTGGCTGGGGCGGTACTCAGACCAAAAGGCATAACTAGATATTCAAAGTGTCCATAGCGTGACCTGAATGCAGTCTTCCATTCATCCCCAGGTCTAATACGGACCAAGTTATAGGCCCCACGAAGATCCAGTTTAGAGAAAATTTTGGCATGCCGCACTCTCTCCAATAACTCAGGAATTAAAGGCAAAGGATAACGGTTTCTAATACTAACCTTATTGAGTTCCCTATAGTCTACGAAGGGTCTCAGAGATCCATCCTTCTTTTTCACAAAGAAGATGGGTGCACCTGCAGGAGATGAAGAGGGGCGTATGAAGCCCTTGGCTAGATTTTCGTCTATGTAATCCTTTAAAGCCTTTAGTTCTGGCCCCGCCAGAGGGTAGATCTTACCAAAAGGTATCTCTGCTCCAGGCAATAATTCAATTGGACAATCATATGGACGGTGAGGGGGAAGCTGGTCAGCATTCTTCTTGTCACATAAATCCACATAGTCCTGGTATACAGCTGGTAGTTCAGGGACTGACATGGTTCCTTTAGGAACAGAGCAAGCTGAAACTTCTGGACTCATCTTTTTCTCTGGAAAGTGTAATTCCTTGGTCTCCCAGTTAATGGTAGGATTCTGAGCCTGCAGCCATGGTAGCCCTAGAATAATGGGAAAGTGGGGAGAAGAGATAAGCATAAAAGACAGTTTCTCTTGATGATCTTTACCCATAAGGACCTTCAAAGGCTCCGTTTCCTGATCCACTGGTCCAGAGGTCAGCAGGGAGCCATCCACAGTTTCCATCTGTACTGGAGTAGCCTTCTTCACTGAACGTATCCCCTGTTTCAGAGCAAAGGAGACATCCATAAAATTTCCACTTGCCCCTGAGTCGATCATAGCAGAGCTAGACACCCAGACTGAGTCAACCCAGAGTTTGATGGAAAGGAAGCAATGAGAATTGTTTTTCTTACAACTCAGCTGGGACACCGCTGAGGAAACTTGAAAAATTGCAGCGTTTACACAGTCATCGTCCTCAGAAGTAACGGAGTTTAAGTCCGAGAAATCAATACCTGTTGCTGCAGGTCTCTCTGGAGCCTGAGGCTCGGACCTGACAGATCTCCTCTCGCAACACTCACAGTGAATGAGTGCTGCAGTAGTCCTACGAGAACGGCTGGGGCAATTTATAATGAAGTGCCCTGACTTACCACAATAGAAACATAGATTTTCCTTAAAACGATGTTCTTTGCGTGCATCACTAACCCGTCGTTGTAAAGAGTCCACCTGCATGGGTTCAGGTTCAGGTTCCCGTGTGATCCTACTCAAAGGTTCCTTAGCTGGGGAGGAAGGTAGGAAAAGGTTAGTGTGATTGCTTTCGAACCATCTTTCTTGCCTGCGTTCAGTCAGACGAGCATCAATACGGATGCAGTAGTTAATAAAGTCACCTAACGCAGTGGGAGGGTCGGCACGAGCAAGTTCGTCCTTAATCAGTGGAGACAACCCTTTTCGAAAAATAGATTTTTTGGCGGAACTGTCCCAAGTGGTATCAAGGGCCTATCTCCTGAAATCCAAGGCATATTCGGCTACCGAGCGCTTACCTTGGCGCAAAGTTAACATGGCTGCTTCAGCTGTTGCACCTCGATTGGGGTCATCAAACACCTGCCCCATGGCTGAAATGAAAGCATCAAGATGATCCAAACATTCATCCTCAGTCTCAATCAGAGGGTTTGCCCACATCAAAGCTTTGTTGGTAAGCAACATAATTATAGTAAGTACTTTAGATCGTTCAGTGGGAAATTGTGAAGCATGTGCAGAAAAAAAAAGATTGCTTTGGTTAATAAATCCCCTGAATTTCTCACGTTCACCACCAAAACGAAAAGGGGGCAACTTGGGAATCCCAGAACTCGGTGCTACGGCAGGAGCCTGGACTCGCTCCTCAATCCTGGCTCGTAAATCCTGGGTAGTTTGTCCAAACACTTGCAAATTGTGATTAGTAAGGTCCTGTAGATTTGCAAAATGGGTCTTTATAGACTGTAAATCTGCAAGGATATTATCAGTCACTCCGCAAAGTTCCTTTATGCGGGCCTCCATCTTCCAGATCTCTTAAGACAGGAGTACTGGAAGGAGAAGAGAAAAAGAGAAAAGAAAAAAAAAAACAATAGTGTTTACCTGTGGTAACACTGCAGAGGAAAAAAAAAATTAAGGGAACTGCTCACCTGGAATGGTTGTGAGAAGTCACAACCACTGTCATCACAGAAAGTACAACCGGACATCTGATATCCACAGTTACAGCAGACACAGCCTTCCCAGACCCAGCAGACACTAACGTTTGGCTTCAGAATCTTGTAATGTATGTAGTACAGTTCATATAGCGTCTTGTGCTTGGGTGCGATGAAAATACATGAGACACAGGTTTGATATAGAAGGTCTTGTATTACTTCATACAAGTGGCAAAAATAGTCACACAGTTTGCAGATACAGAAGCAGGAGACACAGCAGGCCAGAGTAACTTAAGCTCAGCAATCACTCTCCACAACTGGTTCAGGATCTTCTTCTCTGTTACCGTAAGTCCATGCAAACGTGGATCTTTCAAAGAGCAGGGTTCCAGAGTCCACAAGAGTTCCAAAGTTCCTCAGTAGGGAATAGCTGGAATACAAAGTCCAAGGCTTCCAGGAGTCAGGTCACAGGCTCACTGCAGGCTTGATTCTGAAGCACTGATTGCTCAGCTGTGGCTGCTTAAGAAGCAAGAGGGAGAGAATCAGGGCGGGAACATGAAAGCTGGAAACTCCATATTGACTGAGGGCAAGATAGCTGCAGCAAGACAGAAAGCAAAATGGCTGACGGAAAAACTGAGTTTCAAGAACATGTACAAAGAACCTTACACCACTGTTGTTTGTTCATTTGCTTTTTCCTGTTTTTTCAGTGGCTGCGGCTTAGTTTTGTTACACCAGAGAACTGATTTAGGTGGTAGAGGTCGTGTGATCTCAGGTGTTTTTGCTATCAGTAGAGTTGGTATTTTTAGGGTTTTTTTTGGATTGCAGTGAGTATCCTTTCCTGTACTTTTCTGTCTAGACAGATTGGGCCCCAGCGTTTGCTCATTCTATTATCTGTCTGTGTCCGTGTTTCTTCTTGTCTAACCGCCATTACATGTTTGGGGGCTTCCTATTTTCTTTGGGGATCTGCTCCGGGGCAGATAGCTGTCATCTTTCTGCCTTTAGGTGTAGTTATCTCTCAGGCTGTGACGAGGCGTCTAGGATCAACGTAGGAACGCTCCACGGCTACCTCTTGTTGTGTGGTTAGTTCAGGTTACTGCAATCCAATAGGTTCCAGCCTCTCTGGTGTATTGCCGTTTTTGCTTACTCTCCTCACCTACCAAAACATAACACTCATTCGTGTCTGCCAGCCCTGTGTCTCATCCGTTGCTGCCAGCCTGTGTCTTATCCGTGCCTGCCTACCAGTGTC
>JARQOD010000005.1:134440349-134482784 GCA_033576555.1 Oophaga sylvatica | reverse complement strand
AATCTAACCAAAGCACGTAATACCCTATAGATGAGTAATTGAATCCAGAAAAATGTTTCAATGCTTTTTGGGTGTTTGTATGCCACTGAAATGTACTACAGAGCATGTATTAGTAAATGGATGAGTAATTGAATACAGAAACATTTTTAAATGCTTTCTAGGATTGTTATATAACATTGAAATGTACCACAAAAAGTAGCAGTAAATGGATGAATAATTGAATACAGAAAAAATTTTCAATGCTTTTTTGATTGTTATATATACCGAAATGTACCACAGAGCACTTAATATTCTATGGATGAGTAATTGAACACAGAAACATTCTCAATGCTTTTAGGGAGTTGTTATATGCCAGGGAAATGAACCGCAGAGCAATTAATAGTATATAGATGAGTAACTGAATACAGAACATTTTTTCAACAAATTTTTTGGAGTGTTATATACCACAGAAATCTACTACAGAGGGCATAATACTCTATGGGTGAGTTATTAAATCCAGAAAAATGTTTCAACGTTTTTTGGGAATGTTATATAACACCGAAATGTACCACAGAGCACATATTATATGGATGATTAATTGAATACAGAAACATTTTTCAATGCTTTTTTGGAGCGCTATATAAAACTTAAATCTAGCACAAAAAATGTAATACTCCATGAATGAGTAATTGACTGCAGAAACATGTTTCAATGCTTTTTGAAATATTATATAACAACGAAATGTACCACAGGCACATAATAGTATATGGCTGAATAACTGAATACAGAAAACATTTTTAACACTTTTTTGAGTGTTATACAGTGTATAACACCGAAATCTACCACAGCTCATGTTATACTCTATGGGTGACTAATTGAATCCAGAAAAATGTTTCAATGCTTTTTTGGAGTGTTATATGCCGCCAAAATGTACCACAGAGGACATAATAGTATATGGATGAGTAATTGAATGCAAAAAAAATTTTCAACGCTTTTTTTAGACTGTTATATAACACTGAAATATACCGCCGAGCATGTAATTGTATATGGATGAGTAATTCAATCCAGGAAAATGTATCAACACTTTTTTTGAGTGTTATATGGCACAGAAATGGCAACAAAGCATGTAATACTCTATGGATGACAATATAGTAAAATTCCCCCACCAAAAAACATAAAAAACTTTGTCAACTGCCCCAGTTATATATTTTGCAATGGACTGCAAAGCCCTAATCCCTGCCTAGAGACTGTTTTCAGCTACTCTTCCTGCTCCTGCAACTCTGTCTCCCTCACTAGGCTTACTGCAGAATATATCTGATACAAGCAGCAAAGCACAAAATTAACCCTTACAAAGACTATTAGTATGATGGTTCAGCTTCAGCACTAGTATCAACACTATAGGACTCTGATTTGTTAAACTGTGCACACACATGCCTGGACAGTCACTCTCTCCCCCCAATAAGAACTGTCAAAGAGCTGTGCAATGGCGTCAGTGTGCTGAGTAAGGCAGAGCCTGACTTGTTATAACTAGAGATGAGCGACTTTGCCTTTTTTCGGGTCGAGTCGGGGTTCGTGAAACCCGACTTTCTTAAAAGTGGAGTCGAATGAAGTCGGCCGACTAACGGAAATGGTCGGTCGGAGTCGAAAATCCGACCCCAATGCAAGTCAATGGGGAATAAATTTCCCCCTTATCACAGGCAGGCAGCCTACTAATCAAATCTGATGCTCCACGCAAGCAATTTCTACAGCATCACTGGCAGGCAGGCACCTAAGAACCAGTGTTGCTGCACACAGCAAAATCCTCCCCTCTCACTGTGCACAGTTACTGTACAGCTAATCGCTATCAGCAGAAAGTAATTTTTTTTTTAGGCCCTGCCTAACGCTCTCCCTGCTCAGACGCACCGCCAGCAACCTTCCCCTACACTGAGTTCGGCAGATGTAAAATGGCGGTCGGCGGTGAGTGATTTTATATGCACTATGATGCCACTGAAAGCCAGCCAATCACTGCAATGCCCTTCTCTAAGATGGTGCTGGCCGCTGGCTATGTCATCCTGTTGCCCACAGCCTGCGTCTTTGCTCATTGGCCGAGAAAAGGCGCTTAAAGTGTAGGGAAAACTGACTCCAGCAAAATGGTCGCCGAACACGTGACCGAACTCACTCCACGCTCGGGTTTCGTTTCATGAAACCCGACTTCGGCAAAAATCGGCGATTTTTGAAAGTCAACGACCTGTTTCGCTCAACTCTAGTTATAACCCCTTATGATGTCTTACGGCCATCCAATCACACTAATGACAATCCCAAGATGGCTATGGCACTAGAGTGACTGTTATGGTCTGCGACTCAGGAATAGAGCGAGGGGTGAATCTGACCCTGCACTAGGACTTGACTCGATCCCTACGATGGAGCAGGTGACCTATTCCTTGCAAATAGACCCACCGACGATCCTATCTAGACACAAGCAAAGACCTGAAGGTGGGGAAGGGATCCCTGAAAGTCTAGGGGCTGGAACAAAATACTGGTAACCTCCTAGCAGGGAAATAGAGAAGCTGCAGAAACAAAAGAAAAAACAAAAGTCTAAGCAAGCAGAACTAGAGTTCCCAGAACTGCACAAAGTATAGCACAAAGCTATCAAGGCTCCTAGCCAGAACTCAAGCGGATTAACACTGATGTCCAGCAAGGACTGGAAGGCAGGTGCAGGGTAATAAAGGGTGATACAATCACCTGACCAATGACAAGCCCAGCACCAGGGAAAACAGACCAGCGGCCAGAAACCACAACAAGATGGCGGATGGTCAAACTGAATAGATTCTAACAGTAACTCACAGGCAATCTCTGCATACTTGTTGGCTGTGTAACAAGTGCAAACATGCAGGGCACGGATTTAAGTTTGAAATTGAACACCAGCTAATGCTCGCCAAGCACCAAGCACATCCAAGCTCCCAGATACTCAAGTGATATTTAATTATTACTGAGTATGTTCACTCATTCCTAGTAAGAGTCAAACCAACCATTGTTAAAATATCAATAATTAATTTGAGCAGTATCTATTATAACACTTTTTGAAGATTCATCTGTTTACCCTTCATATTATGCCAATTGAAATAGTAGATAGTCTCTATAGTCCTTTGATCGTCAGTAGATGTAGTGAATTTTTATGTTCCCTTCATGCATTGGGTTGTTCCGTATAGTGCACTCTCCATGAGGGTGCACCTTGTGAGTGTGGAATGTCATTCCCTTTCTTAACCTCACGCGGTCCAGAAATTGTCTTATGGGTAAATTACTGCGTTGCATGCTGGAATGCATCATTCACTTGTGATCGCAGGCTACACCCTGTTTTATGGATTTCATTATGGAATGCATTGTTTCTTTGTATTCTTTGTACTGCCTAAGGATATTAGGAGCACTGGAAGTAGCTGCTTGTTTTCCTGTTTGGGTGTATACATGGATTCATTGGCAATGGACCATGAAGTGGACACGACTTACCAATACCTTTGAACAGGTTATACATATTTGAATCATTATAAGACAAAATATCGAAACAAAGATCAATGGTTAGCACTGCAGCCTTGCTGCGCTGGGGTCCTAGGTTTAAATCCCACCAAGGACAACATCTGAAAGGAGTTTGTATGTTCTCCCCGTGTTTGTGTGGGTTTCCTCTGGTACTCTGGTTTCCTCCCATATTCCAAAGACATACTGATAAGGAATTTAGGTTGTGATCCCCATCTGGGACAGTGCCTATAATGTCTGTAAAGTACTGTGGAAATAATGGCGCTATATAAAGAGTAAAATAAATAAATAAGCAAAGGAATGCTCATAGTAGCAGGTTACCAATATGTGGAAGAAATCAAAGTATTCTGTGACTTTAGATGATATCCCTGCAACCGAAAAGATCGACCATGTGTAATTAAATAAGGACAATTGGAAAATAACACAATACAGAGGGTATGAAAAGTTTTCAGACCCCTTTAAATTTTGCATTTTATTTCATTGCAGTCATTTGGAAAACTCAAAAAAGTTCATTTTTTTCTCATTAACCCCTTTCTGACTCCAGACGTACTATTCCGTCCATGTGACCTGGGACTTAATTCCCATAGACGGAATAATACGTCATGTGCGATCGGCCACGCTCACGGGGCGAGAGCGACTGATCACGGCTCGGTGTCAGCTGATTCTCACAGCTGACACCCGGCACTTAGTGCCAGACTGGTAACAGACCGCTCCAAGGCACTTTAACCCCCGGAACACTGCGATCAAACATGATTGCAGCGTTCCGGAGCCGACATAGGAGCTGACAGCCCCTCTGCCTTTAGATTGGAGATGTCGCAGCGGAGGTCCTGATCAGTGCCATGGAGACCCGATGTCGTCATGACGACATCCGGGTCTCCAGAGCTGTGAAACTTCCCGTCATGCGAGTGCATGTCAGGAAGTCTCACAGTTAGTGTACACTGACAGTAGCATATCTCCAATGAGTAGAAAGTATGGATATTTTTATGAGTCCTCATACTCATCAGATGTTTAGCAGTCCTGATAAAATTGGCATAATTGGTCTACTTTAATCTGTTATTTCTGGGGTCTTTAGAATAAAACAAAATCCATGCCATTATTTGCAAGTTCTTTACTAGAGTATAAACTTATAATACAAAATATCAGTTTCAAAGTTAAAATGGCAAAAGTTCATGTCATGTCATAGCAGAGAAACTGGATGATGTTTATTGCAAGAGCAATGAAGCTCGGCCGGTATTTCACTCTTGTCTGGTACAGCGGCGGTGACTCATTACTTCACCTCTCCTTATTATTGTTCTCAGATACTTTCAGACTGATCATAAGGATAAGTGAAGTTACAATAATGATTGCAATTAGATCCCAGACAAAAAATGTACTTTTGTTTTGGTGTACTCTAAAAAATGACAGTGACAAAATACAACAATATGCAAGAAACAAGGACATTTATAAGGGTTCAAAGCCTCTTTTAAGGAGCTGCGAGAAGTAGCAGTCACTTTCAATATCTGTCACATGATTTGTTTTTTGTTCTTGTAATGTTAGAGAAAAAGAACACAGTAAACACAGAACATAGTTCTTTTTTATTGCGTTCATTTATGAAAACAAATTTTCCAATGCCATATATCATCAATGATAAAAAGTAATGACACCTTTAGTTGCCCAGTTAATATCTGGTTGTACCTTCAGTAGATGCAAAAACTGCATCTAAACATATCACTGTTGAAGAAGTTGAATATGAGCGCTTCTGCACTACCAGGCATCTTTCTCCTGGAAGAAATTCAACATGCCAGGGCCTCCCTCACATCACATGTTATGAGCCCCTCATGCACATAAACGGTTGGCCAAACCCACGGTGTGTTCAGAGCACTTTTCTCTATTTGAATGTCTTTACCCTTTCCCAACATGGCTATTTTCCAGTTTTGTGTTTCCATGTTTTCCTCTATTTCTTCCATAATTTTTTTCTTTTTTCATCAGCATAGTCTTATAAGGCTTCTTTTTTGCAGGACGAGTTGTAGCTTTGAATGACATCATTTATTTTAACATTTTATCATTTGATGTACTGAAAGCAGAAAAAAATTCCAACTGCAGCAAAATTGCAAAAAAGCATAATAGTTTTGAGGGTTTTGTTATTCATATTTTATTATTTAAGTGATGTAACAATTTGATATTTGTGAATAAATATACATGCACAAACTAAATATTGAGATTGCAACACCAAAAAATGAAAATTGTGGAATTTTGGAAATCACAGGATCAACAGACATATTAATGATATGCAAATGAATAAAATGGAAGCAAACATTTAAAAATTTTTTTTACTTTATTCAATATCTATAATATAACGCTAGGAGCTCACTCTGTCTGAAGCCTTTATAGACTGCGCAAGCGCGACAACGCCTGCGCAGTCTGGCTCCAGACAGAGTGAGGCATCCAGCGTGAGTAAACTCTGTAAGGCGCCGGAGATCGCGGTATGCGTACTGGATGCATACTGCGATCTCCGGCGCCATAATCACATACTTACCTGACCGGAGGATGTTGCCGCGGCGCTTCTCTTCTCCGGGGCAGGGACCAGAGTGCGCGTCGGAATTGCGCATGCGCAATAGCGCTATCCGGCGCCATTTTGCTGAAGGGACATTTACAGTGTGTCTTCAGCAATATGGCGCCGGACCGCGCGGTATGGGCATGCGCGTACTCTGGCGCCGCTCTCCTTAGGCATGCATATTATTGAGATACCCTGTTGGAGCTCCCTTTCCACTGCCCATCAATGACGTCCCAGATGTGACTTCTGTGAGGCAAGTCTGGAGATGCTGCAGGCCATAGTAGCATGTTTGGGCCAAGTAAGCTGCTCAGAGTAAAAAATCCAGTAACTGATGCCCAAACTCTGTGCTCTCTCATGCTGCAAGCAGATGCAGCTTTACTTCTGCAGAATTGGAGAACTGCTGAAGCAGTGAAGCTGGACAGACTCAAAGCAGCACTTTCAAGCTCTACTGGAGAGTGCTTGTAAATGCTGTGCTTTGTACCTAATAGTCTGGTCACCTCTGAAAGACTGCAGAGGTGCCCAATAATTTAGGCAATGAGCAGTAAGCAATAAAACTCCCTCCGTTCATTAGAACAAAGAGTATTTTTTAATAAGGGAGTAAATTGCTTGTTTTTTCACTTTTCAATTGTATCCATTTAGCACAATGAAACCATCCCTTTAACAACCCCATTTAATACCCAGAAGGATCTGCAAGCATTTTTAAATGGCTGTTTCCAAATGCTGCGTCCATGTGGTAAATCCAATGTGATTCAATTCTCAACCAATTCCTGTATTTGACATGGGATCTTTGCATCTCTTTGCACCATTTATGTTTAGGAATAAGTTATAATTTGCATCAACATGGAAATGAACTGATCCACAACAATCATTGAAAACCGCTTAAAATCAACTCCAGTATTTTATGATGTTCACATTAGGCTGCACATAGCTGCCCATAACTCAGCAATAGAGGAACTAACTGACGTCATGCCACAATACCCCCACGCTCACAAGTCTTTACCTCCATTTAAAGTGGTTTTCCAATGAATACCGTAATATGCTATAACATATTGATAATGTTTTCCCATTATCATTAAGAGACCTGTCACGAAGACTTCTCAAGACTCAACCTCATTGGCCATGCATGCATATCCATTTAAGTCTATGGAAAAACAGAAATAGCTAATTAATTGCTTTTAAAACCATTTTATATATCTCCAATTAACCCCTTCACCCCCAAGGGTGGTTTGCAACGTTAATGACCGGGCCAATTTTTACAATTCTGACCACTGTCTCTTTATGAGGTTATAACTCTGGAACGCTTCAACGGATCTTCGCGATTCTGAGATTGTTTTCTCGTGACATATTGTACTTCACGTTAGTGTAAAATTTCTTCGATATACCTTGCGTTTATTTTTGAAAAAAACGCAAATATGGTGAAAATTTTGAAAATTTTGCAATTTTCAAACTTTGAATTTTTTTTCCCTTAAAACAGAGAGATATGTCACACAAAATAGTTAATAAATAACATTTCCCACATGTCTACTTTACATCAGCACAATTTTGGAACCAAAAATTTTTTTTTGTTAGGAAATTAAAGGGTTAAAAGTTGACCAGTGATTTCTCATTTTTTACAACAAAATTTACAAAGCCATTTTTTTAGAGACCACCTCACATTTGAAGTCACTTTGAGGGTCTATATGGCAGAAAATACCCAAAAGTGACACCATTCTAAAAACTGCACCCCTCAAGTACTCAAAACCACATTCAAGAAGTTTAATAACCCTTCAGGTACTTCACAGGAGCTGAAGCAATGTGGAAGGAAAAAATTAATATTTAACTTTTTAGCCACAAAAATGATCTTTTACAAACGTTTTTTTATTTTCACAAGGGTAAAAGGAGAAATGGGCAAATAAAGTTGTTGTGCAATTTCTCCTGAGTACGCCAATACCCCATATGTGGGGAAAACCACTGTTTGGGCACACGGCAGAGCTCATAAGGGAAGGAGCGCCGTTTGACTTTTTCAAACTAAAATTGGCTGGAATTGAGATTAGACGCCATGTCGCGTTTGGAGAGCCCCTGATATGCCTAAACAGTGGAAACCCCCCACAAGTGACACCATTTTGGAAACTAGACCCCCTAAGGAACTTATCTAGATCTGTTGTGAGCACTTTGAACCCCAAGTGTTTCACAAAAGTTTATAATGCCTGGGTGTGAAAAAAAAAAAAACAATTTTCCACAAAAATGATTTTTTAGTCCCAAATTTTTGATTTTTCCCAAGGAAATTGGACCCCAAAAGTTGTTTTCCAATTTGTCCTGAGTACGCTGATACCCCATATGTGGGGGGGGAAACTGTTTGGGCGCACGGCAGGGCTTGGAAAGGAAGCAGTAACGTTTTGGAATGCAAACATTGATGGGGGTCATGTTCCATTTGTAGTGCCCCAGATGAGCCTAAACAGTGGAAACCCCCACAAGTGACCCCATTTTGGAAGCTAGACCCCCTAAGGAAGTTATCTAGATCTTTGGGAGCACTTTAAACCCCCAAGTGCTTCACACAAGTTTATAATGCCCGAGCATGAAAATAAAAATCCTATTTTTTTCCCACAAAAATTATCTTAGTCACTAATTTTTTATTTTCCCAAGGGTAACAGGAGAAATTGGACCACAAAATTTGTTGTCCAATTAGTCCTGAGTATGCTGATACCCCATATGTGGGGGGAACCACTGTTTGGGCGTTTGGCAGAGCTCGGAATGGAAGGACCACCATTTGACTTTTTCCAACCACAATTGGCTGGAATTGAGATTGGACGCCATGTTGCATTTGGAGAGCCCCTGCTGTGCCTAAACAGTGGAAACCCCCCACAAGTGCCCCCATTTGGGAAACTAGACCCCCTAAGGAACTTATCTAGATATTTGTGAGCAATTTGAACCCCCAAGTGCTTCACACAAGTTTATAACGTAGAGCCGTAAAATTAAAAAATCATATTTTTTTCCACAAAATTGATTTTTTCACCCCAATTTTTATTTTCCCAAGGGTAACAAGACTCCAAAAGTTATTGTGCAATTTGTCCTGAGTGCGCTGATACCCCATATGTGGGAGTAAACCACTGTTTGGGTGCATGGCAGAGTTTGGAAGGGAAGGAGCGCCGTTTGACTTTTTCAACGCAGAATTGGGCTGGATGCCATGTCGTGTTTGGAGAGCTTCTGATATTCCTAAACAGTGGAAACCCCCCACAAATGACACCATTTTGGAAACTAGACCCCTCAAGGAACTTATCTAGATGTGTGGTGAGCACTTTGAACCCCAAAGTGCTTCACAGAAGTTTATAACGTACAGCCGTAAAATAAAAAATCCTTTTTTTTTTTTACAAAAATGATTTTTTCGCCCTCAATATTTTATTTTCACAAGGGTAACAGAGAAATTGGACCCCAAAAGTTGTTGTCCAATTTGTCCTGAGTACGCTGATACCCAATATGTGGGAGTAAACTACTATATGGGCGCACGTCGGGGCTCGGAAGGGAAGTAGTGACGTTTTGGATTGCAGACTTTGATGGAATGGTCTGGGGGAGTCATGTCGCATTTGGAGAGCCCCTGATGCGTCTAAACAGTGGAAACCCCCACAAGTGACCCCATTTTGGAAAATAGACCCCACAAGGAACTTATCTAGATGTGTGGTGAGCACTTTGAACCCCAAAGTGCTTCACAGAAGTTTATAACGTACAGCCGTAAAAATAAAAAATCCTTTTTTTTTTTACAAAAATGATTTTTTCGCCCCCAATATTTTATTTTCACAATGGTAACAGGAGAAATTGGACCCCAAAAATTGTTGTCCAATTTGTCCTGAGTATGCTGATACCCAATATGTGAGAGTAAACTACTGTATGGGCGCACGTCGGGGCTCGGAAGGGAAGTAGTGACGTTTTGGATTGCAGACTTTGATGGAATGGTCTGGGGGAGTCATGTCGCATTTGGAGAGCCCCTGATGAATCTAAACAGTGGAAACCCCCCACAAGTGACCCCATTTTGGAAAATAGTCCCCACAAGGAACTTATCTAGATGTGTGGTGAGCACTTTGAACCCCAAAGTGCTTCACAGAAGTTTATAACGTACAGCCGTAAAATAAAAAATCCTTTTTTTTTTACAAAAATGATTTTTTTCGCCCTCAATATTTTATTTTCACAAGGGTAACAGGAGAAATTGGACCCCAAAAGTTGTTGTCCAATTTGTCCTGAGTAAGCTGATACCCAATATGTGGGAGTAAACTACTATATGGGCGCACGTCGGGGCTCGGAAGGGAAGTAGTGACGTTTTGGATTGCAGACTTTGATGGAATGGTCTGGGGGAGTCATGTCGCATTTGGAGAGCCCCTGATGCGTCTAAACAGTGGAAACCCCCCACAAGTGACCCCATTTTGGAAAATAGACCCCACAAGGAACTTATCTAGATGTGTGGTGAGCACTTTGAACCCCGAAGTGCTTCACAGTTTATAACGTACAGCCGTAAAAATAAAAAATCCTTTTTTTTTTTACAAAAATGATTTTTTTCGCCCCCAATATTTTATTTTCACAAGGGTAACAGGAGAAATTGGACCCCAAAAGTTGTTGTCCAATTTGTCCTGAGTATGCTGATACCCAATATGTGGGAGTAAACTACTGTATGGGCGCACGTCGGGGCTCGGAAGGGAAGTAGTGACGTTTTGGATTGCAGACTTTGATGGAATGGTCTGGGGGCGTCATGTCGCATTTGGAGAGCCCCTGATGCGCCTAAACAGTGGAAACCCCCCACAAGTGACCCCATTTTGGAAAATAGACCCCACAAGGAACTTATCTAGAAGTGTGGTGAGCGCTATGAAGCTCCAAGTGCTTCACAGAAGTTTTATAACATACAGCCGTAAAAACAAAAAAATCATTTTTTTTTTACAAAAATGATTTGTCGCCCCCAGTTTTTTATTTTCCCAAGGGTAACAGTAGAAATAGGACAAATTGCACAATAACTCTTGTGGTCCAGAGTACGCTGATACCCCATATGCGGGAGTAAACTACTGTTTGGGCGCATGGCAGAGCTCAGAAGTGAAGGAGCACCGTTTGACTTTTTCAACGCAGAATTGGCTGGAATTGAGATCAGACGCCATGTCACATTTGGAGAGCCCCTGATGTGCCTAAACAGCGGAAACCCCCCAATTCTAACTCCAACCCTAACCCCAACACACCCCTAACCCTAGTCCCAACCCTAACCACAAACCTAACCCTAACACACCCCTAACCGTAATCCCAACCCTAATCCTAATCCTAACGTTAGCGCCAACCCTAACCCTAACTTTAGCCGCAACCCTAACCCTAACGGGAAAATGGAAATAAATACATTTTTTTAATTTTATTATTTTTCCCTAACTAAGGGGGTGATAAAGGGGGGTTTGATTTACTATTTATAGCGGGTTTTTGTGATTGGCAGCTGTCACGCTAAAAGACGCTTTTTATTGCAAAAAATAGTTTTTTGCATCACCACATTTTGAGAGCTATAATTTTTGCATATTTTGGCCCACAGAGTCATGTGGGTCTTATTTTTTGCGGGACGAGGTGACGTTTTTATTGGTACCATTTTTGAGCACGTGACATTTTTGATCGCTTTTTATTTCGATTTTTGGGAGGTTAGAATGAACAAAAATCAGCAATTCATGAATTTCTTTTGGGGGAGGCGTTTGTACCGTTCCGTGTGTGGTAAAATTGATAAAGCAGTTTTATTCTTCGGGTCAGTACGATTACGGCGATACCTCATTTATATCATTTTTTTTATGTTTTGGCGCTTTTATAGAATGAAAACAATTTTATATAAAAAATTATTATTTTTGCATTGCTTTATTCTGCGAGCTATAACTTTTTTATTTTTTTGCTGTTGATGCTGTATGATGGCTCGTTTTTTGCGGGACAAGATGACGTTTTCAGCGGTACCATGTTTATTTATATCCGTCTTTTTGATCGCGTGTTATTCCACTTTTTGTTCAGCGGTATGATGATAAAGCATTGATTTTTTGCTTCATTTTCTTTTTTTTTTTTTTAAGTGGTTCATTAAAGGGTTAACTAGTGGGACAGTTTTATAGGGGGGTCGTTACGGACGCGGCGATACCAAATATGTGTACTTTTATTGTTTTGGTTTTTTTATTTACAGGAAAGAATGAATTTATTGGGAATATTTTTTTTTTTTTTTATGATTTTTTTTACCACTTTTTATTTTTATTTTTTTACTTTTATACTTTGTCCCAGGGTGGGACATCACTGTATTTTAGCAGATCGCTGGTGTGACAGTGTGCACAGCACTCTGTCACACCAGCGATCGCTCTGGCACTGCTGCAGGCTTCCCCAGCGCCTGCTCTCAGCAGGCACTGAGGAAGCCGCCTCCCTGCAGGACCCCGGCGCCATCTTGGATCCGGGGACCTGGAGGGAGGACGGACCCTCGGAACAGCGCGACACATCGCGCTGCTCTGAGGGTCTCAGGGGAGCGCGCAGGGAGCCCCCTGCCTGCGCGATCCTCCCCTGTGTCCCGGGTACACCGCGATCATGTTTGATCGCGGTGTGCCAGGGGTTAATGTGCCGGGAGCGGTCCGTGACCGCTCCTGACACACAGTCACGGGTGTCAGCTGTGATAATCAGCTGACACCCGGCGGCGATCAGCTGCGCTCCCCCCGGGAGCGCAGCTGATCGCCCATGACGTACTATTCCGTCCATGGGAATAAGGTCCAGGGTCACATGGACGAATAGTACGTCTGATGGCAGAGAGGGGTTAAATATAATTATTATTATTATTATTATACATTTATATAGCGCCATTTATTCCATGGCGCTTTACATATGAAAAGGGGAAAAATATAGACAGGTACAATAAACATGTGCTGGACAAGGGACACACAAGTACAGAAGGAGAGTGGACCCTGCCCGCGAGGGCTCACAGACTGCAGGGATGGGTGAGAATACACTAGGAAAGGGTAGAGCTGGTCGTACGATGGTTCAGTACACTGAGGATCATTGCAGGTTGTAGGCTTGTCGGAACAGGTGGGTCTTCAGGTTATAATGAACTTTTTACCAGGCAATTTGCGCTCCCGTAGGTGTAGGATCCAAGGCTTCTTATTTTCCAAAAAAGGTTTTTATTATTTATCAAGAAAAAGTACATACAAAAGAAAAAGTACATACAACCCGTTTCAACAGTATAAAATGTCTTCATCAGGTATATTGTTCACATTGTGAACAATATACCTGATGAAGACATTTTATACTGTCGAAACGCGTTGTATGTACTTTTTCTTGATAAATAATAAAAACCTTTTTTGGAAACTAAGAAGCCTTGGATCCTACACCTACGGGAGCGCAAATTGCCTGGTAAAAAGTTTATTGGATAACATTCCTATGGTTACTTGGTCTGAGTGACATAATAGCTAACAGGGATTTGCAGCATACCGACCATAGACGATATCCACCTTTGAACACCTAATGGTCCTAAGTGACCTACATGCAAGTTATCAAGATTTACAAAAGATCGGTGCGCTTTCTTCTTTTCCTTCCCATTTATCAGAAAATTAAATATAATTAATAATGACCATGGTTGATATGCTATAAATGTTGGGAAAATCCTTTTTTGATCAATTCTGCCTCTGTCACTCCTTTACTAGCCCATTTCAGAAGGTGGTGATAGAGAGCCAAATCATTCACACTATTCCTAAAGGGGTTGTCCACTACTAGGACAACTCCTTCTCAATCTGAATGTTTGGCACCAATAAAATAATAACATCTATACTCACCTCTGGTGCCCGCGCCGTTACAGCAGTGTCGGCACTTGAGTTCCTGAGACTCTCGCTCGGTTGTTAAGACAAGTGAGCCCTGCACCTAATCGGCACCGGCTTCATTGTCCCCACCTTCAGACAAAGCAAACATCAAGAGAAAGTCAGGGCTGTGGTTGCTCTCTCATTTCTTCTTGATGTTCAATTTGTCTGAAGGCTGAAACAATGATGCCAGCACTGATTGGGTGAAAGGAGCAGGTTTTATATCAACTGCACAAGAGCTCCAGGAATGCGAATGCCATCACCACTGGAATGGCGATGGTACAGGAGGCGAGTGTAAGTGTTTTTATTTTATCGGCGCCAAACATTCAGATAGAGGAGGAGGTGTCCTAATAGTGGAAAACCCCTTTAAAAGTGAGACAATTACATGATGATAAGTGCCTGAGTTACTATATACCGTACATTATGTTGACTCAGCAAACATATTAATATAGTTGGAGCTTTTTGTTACAAAAAGTTAAATGTCATATTGCTAGTTTGAGTTAACACGCACTTTTCCGTCTACTTATTTCATTTTAAATAATAAGATACTTTTTCTATGCACTTTATATCATTGTATCATGATTAGATGACTTTTTTCTGTTTCCCATTGTATTTTTAATGAGGAAGCATTATGAACAGTCTGGCAACATGTGCTATAGGGAACAGATGACTACAATATTCCTGCAAAGATATCTGTGGTATATGCTTCGCTTTTCTTTTTCCTGTGTGTTCTCTCACGAGCTGCTTTTTTCACTGACATGAAATCACATTAGCAGGTAGTCAATGTTCATTTACAGAAAATTGTGTGTGGTAGATACTCACATTGGCTTGGACACTGTAATATAGATTATCATACAGGAACTAACATCTGTAATGCACTTTTTCAGGAGAATAGGCAATGCCATCATTTTAAGTAATTCAACCAGGGTATAGTCATGGATGTACTGTATCTGGACTTTTCAATGGGATTTGACACTGTGCCACATAAACAGTTGGCCCAAAAATTAGAGCAATCGAGAGTAGGTGAAAATATAAATAATTTGCTTAACAAATGTGTTAGAGGTCGAGTTCCCACTTCTGCACAGGGGGAATCTCGAGCCATTCCCGCTGCGGTCCCCCATCTGTTATGTTTTGGTAGCTGAGGAGAATAGTCAGCGACTGCTCTGATACGGGTATACCTTGACGTTTGGTAGAGCGGCTTAGTATAAATTTTTTGCAAAAAACGTATCAACCAAATACCCTGTCTTTTATCATCTTTTTACCAGCACTTGCTGTCTATTGTTACTTTTTACAACAGAGTATTTTTATACATTTGTTTTACCATGCTTTTCTGTGTTTCAATCACTGGCGTTCTGTAGTACAGTGCGGGTAAAGCCGGGGGATGACGTGTATAGTTGTGTGTCATCAGCATAAGGATGGTACTGAAAGCCAAATCTGCTGATGGTCTGACCAATTGGGGCCATGCAGAGAGAGAAGAGAAGGAGGCCGAGGACTGAGCCCTAAGGTACCCCAACAGTGAGAGGAAGAGGAGATGAAGTGGAGCCAGTGAACAAGACACTGAGTGGTCAGAAATATCGGAAGAGAACCAGTAGAAAGCAGTGTCCTTGATGCCTAGTGACTGGAGCCTATAGAGGAGATGGTGGTCAACAGTGTCAAAAGATGAAGAAAGGTCAAGAAGAATGAGCAGAGAGTGGTCATCATTACATTTTGCGGTCAGAAGGTCAATGATCACTTTGATGAGTGCAGTTTCTATCAAATGTAGGGGGGAAGCCGGACTTTGAAGGGTCTAGGAGGGAATGAGCGGAGAGGTAACGGATAAGGCGGGAGTAGACCAGGTGCTCCAAGAGTTTAGAGATGTAGGGGAGATTGGAGACTTGTCTGTAGTTTGTGCAGGATGGATTGAGAGCGGGTGTCTTTAATAATGGAGTAATGATAGACTGTTTGAAGGAGGAGAGGGCAATGCCCGAGGAGAGGGAGAGATTAAAGATTGTAGTTAGATGAGTTGTGATGACTGAGAGAGAGACTGGGGGATATGTAAGGGAAATGGGGTCAGTAGTGCATGTACAGTATGTAGTCAGACGAGAAGAGAGGAGCATGGAGACTTCTTCTGTGATGGGATCAAATGTGGAGAGTGAGCCAGGGGAAATGCAGGGAGGGATGAGAGTCACGACACCAGGTGGCTGGGAGCAGACTTCCTGATGCATATTATCTATTTTCTCTATAAAGTGGGAGGCCAGGCCATCAGCACAAATGTCTGTGATAGGGGCTTGTGCTTTCGACCTGAGGAGGGAGTGAAAGGTGTCAAAAAGTTTCTTCGTGTTGTTGGATAGTGAGGAGATCAGAGTGGTGTAGTTGGTCTGTTTGGCGAGGTGAAGGGCAGAGTTATAGGTTCTTAACATAAATTTGAAGTGGATAAAGTCTTCTGGTGTGCGAGTTTTCCTCAATAAGCGTTCAGCACTCCTAGAGCATCGCTGGAGAAATAGCCAGGGCTGTTTTACTTTGTGCTTGGAGGATATGAGGGTGACGGGAGCTACTTGGTCAAGGGTGCTTCTGGAGGGTCATTGTAGTGATGTACAGCCAGATCAGGACAGGAAAAACAGGAGATTAGGGACAGTGATGAGTGTAGGGAGTCTGAAAGTGTATGAGGGTTAATGGATTGTAGATTTCTGAATGTGTGGTAGGTAGGAGTGTGCTGGGGTGGGCAAAGATTTGTGAGTGTGAAGGAGAGAATGTTGTGGTCAGAGAGGTGAAGCGGTGAGTTATCTAGGTAGGAGACTGAACAAAGCCAGACAAAGATCAGGTCAAGGGTGTTACCGTCTTTAGGTGTTTCAGAGGTTGAGAGCTATGAGAGGCTGAAAGAAGTTGTTAGTGATAGAAGATGGGATGCAGATGTGGAAGTGGGTCTGTAAATGGGGATGTTGAAGTCTCCCAGGATAAGGGTTGGGAGTTCTGAGGACATGAAGTGCGGCAGCCAGGCAGAGAAATGGTCAAGGAAGTGGGTGGGTGAGCCTGGGGCCGGTATATGAAAGCTACTCTGAGGGAGAGGGGACGGAAGAGCCTAATGTTGTGGACCTCAAAAGAAGGAATGAGAGTGATGGAACTGGGAATTGACCTGCTGAGTGCATTGTGGAGACAGGAGTATGCCGACTCCACCACTAAGTCTGTTTGTGGGTCTCAGGAAATGGGAGAATTCTTAGCCACCATTGGAAATGGCAGCAGGGGAGACAGTGTCAGAATCCTGAATCCAGGTTTCAGTGAGGGCCAACAGATTAAGAGAGTTGTTTAGAAAGTAATTGCGCAGGAAAGGAAGTTTGTAACATACAGACCGTGGATTCCAGAGGGCACAATTAAAAGAAGGAGATGAAGGAGTGCAACTAATATTAATAAAGTTAGTAAGGTTTCGATGTGAGGTAGGGTAGGGATTGAGGTTGGGGGATGGTGGACCAGGCTTGGGGGAGATGTCCCCTGAAATCAGTAGGAGTAAGAAGAAAAAGAGCAAGTTGTTAATGGAATTGTAAGAAGTTTTTTGTGCGATGTATTGGGGCAAGATGGGCTGAAGTTTTTCAGGAAGGTGAGAAGTACATGGGAGCTGTACATGGGAGAGGATGATGTGTATGAGTCGTGATGGAGGGGATGGGGCAGTGAATGTGGATGGCAAAAGAACACAGGTGGATAGAAATAAAGCACATGGCTAAAAGGGAGAGCAAAGTGTGGGTTACCTGTCTCCTGCCCTGACTTAATGACATGGATTAACTGCTTCTTCTAGATGCTTAGCTACTGGGATGTTTTGCTGAGGGGATGTGTGCATGCACCCCCACACTGCGTGCACCCCTTAGAATGCTTCTAAATTTATAGGCCACACTACAGGTTCAGGAGAGAGGGATTGTGGGAGCTAGTTTGGGCTAAATTAGCAGCTGCTCAACACACCAGGGGGTTGGATAGATGATCAAAAACACTGGTCCTGGATCCATCTCTATGCTATAACACCTTTCCCAAGATAATATCTACAGTGACCCCAACCTTGGATATACAGCAGTGAGTATTGAGTACAATGCAACAGATGAATTATAGCAAGGATTCAGCAAGCAGAATTTTATACCATTAATATTGTTGCAGGATAACAAGGCAGTAGATGATAAACAGCAAGCAGAGTTCTATACCCATTAGATTGTCTGGTGTCAGGTCACAGGTCCTGGTGCTTCAGTTGTGCAGATGCCAGCACAGAGGTTTAGGAAGTATTCATACCCTTTGCTCAGGCACTCATATTTAAGTCACATGCTGTCCATTTCCTTGTGATCCTCCTTGAGATGGTTCTACTGCTTCATTGGAATCCAGCTGTGTTTAATTAAACTGATAGGACCTGATTTGTAAAGGCACACACCTGCTTATTTAAGACCTCACAGCTCACAGTGCATGTCAGACCAACTGAGAATCATGAGGTCAAAAGGAACTAGCCAAGAAGCTCAGAAACAGAATTGTGGCAAGGCACAGAAAACACATGAAGGACTTCCAGACTATGAGAAATGGTCTGATGAGATGAATATAGAACTTTTTGGTGGTAATTCTAAGCGGTATGTGTGGAGAAAACCAGGCACTGCTCATCACCTGCCCAATACAATCCCAACAGTGAAACATGGCGGCCAAGTACAGAGCTATCCTGGAAGAAATCCACTTCTAGAGTGCTCTGGACCTTAGACTTGGCCGAAGATTCACCTTCCAATAAAACAATGAGCCTAACACACAGCTAAACTAACAAAGGAGTGGCTTCGGAACAACTTTGTGACCATTCTTGACAAGGGTGACTGGGTGGTAGTCCTGACCGAGCTCACCCACAAAACACTCGTAGACACCCGGCCCCTTGCACATGAAACACCAGACAGACACAGCTTCCCCCACAGGATACCTTTTCTTCCCTCAGCCACTGAAGTCCAGGTAATTAAGTCCAGGCTTACAACTGTGGTCCAACAGGGAAAAATGAATTTTAATGAGAACTTAGTTGAGAAAAAGAAAGTACAACACCGGCTTCCTGCTCTTTCCCTGACACTGTCCACGTCTGAACCCACAATGGCCACGGTAGCCGAGATCAAACAAGTAGTCCACATGCTGGAATCTGGACGCTCCCAGTCCCTTCAGCGGGGACCCTTCCAAAGTCCTAGGGTCCCATGTCGTGGTCCTTCCGTCTTTGGTCCGGGGCAGCAGATTTCCTCCCCTCCTGGAGTCTGGCAATGCCCCAGCTGTTGCTGTACGTCTGCCCTGGACCAACGTGCCTGGGCTACTGACTGGGAAGCAGGAGCTTCCTGTTCCCTCTAGGCTGCAAATCCAGCCCCCTTAATTAACCTGTGCTGGCCCTGAGCTACACAGACAGCAACTAACAATGGTACAGGAATGCAAACATAGCACATTAATAACACATGGCATACACAACACATTTAACAGCATAAAACACATGACAGTAAATAGACACTTTACAATTAGGTATTAACACATTTGCAATAAAAGTAGTCGCAGCAAATGAGGATTCCTGTCACCTCTTTACACCGTCAACAAAGGACTTGAATGCAAGTGCATGTTTAATAACTTCAGGATCTTCCAGCTTAAACATTGTTATGGATCTTCTTAGAGACAGTTTACATTGCTGAAGAAAGCCATCCAGCCAGTGTTGCTTTGAACTCTTCTGGGGATATTTCTAATTGTGGTGCCATTGTAAGGGCAAATTCTTGTATAGCATCACTGAGTTCAACCAATGTATTTGCTCTCCTGTCAGCAACCCATTCACAGACCATGTATTCGAGCTCAGGAAATAATGGATGCAACCTGATCCACACTTGCGCTTATTAGCATTTCCCTTGTACAGTACATCTGTTGAGTTTATCTCTCTCTGCTCGCCATTTTTGGACTATTCAGACATCTAACATCTTCTCTTTTCAGAAAGCAGTAAGATTTTTGACAAGGGAGTACTCTACGATTCCTTTCTTGTACTCCATGGAATAGCTCCTCCTTTTTGAACTCATGCTGTCTGTAGGTGAAAATGCCAGTAAGATATATTTCTTGTTCCTCTGTTTACCGGTACATACAATACAGTACCACAGTAAATGGTGGACGTCTATGCAGGAAGAAAAGAGAATCAGTAAAAAAAAGTATCCAGGCAGAAACAGGTATATGGTACATGTAAAAAAGTTAAATAGATCTACATTATTCACAAATGAGGTATAGTCATGAATAAATGATGAAATACTCTTCTTGTTTTTAACCTTGTAGGATATTTAATACAAATAATAAAGACGTTCTTTTATAATTTACTCTCGGCTATACATCATTTGATGAATACTCCACTCTTTCTGTAGGTTGAAGTACTGAGCACTTATCCTGCGCTCATGTTTAAATATAAATTGCATTCATAATATAACAATTTGCCACATTCTAATTTATACCAACCTTGTTTGATCAATGAGCTTTGAATCTTTTACACTGACCCATTAATTTACAGTAATCAGTAGAGATTCTTTAGTCCTGGATAATTTAATTATAGGAGGGACACTGGTTAGGGCTCTATTTCACCTAATAATTTATAGTTATTCATAACGTACCGTAGCTGCAATCCGGGAAACTAGTGGCTCACAGCTGTATGACACATATACTAACTGATATACAGCTGTGATTCAATGTATCCCCAGTAAAATAATAGGTATAAGGAATTCTTTTGAATATCTTACATATATAAATAAAAGTTATACTTTATTCACATAACTAATTCCCATTTCCCTTTTCTGATTATTCTACCCCCAAAAGAAAACAGACACCCCCAAAATAATCGCACTTACCAGATCCTAAACAATAGAATTGGCAAGTGACTGGGCTGCTCTCACATACAAAGCTGTGTCACTGCCAGGTCTCACTGTATTCCACATTGGTTGGCTCCCCCTGCTGTCCGGAAGAAGAGGGACCTGACACCAACACAGAGCCTATCCTTAGCATTTGCCAGCTGTAATTGTTTAGGGACTGGTGAGTGGGATTTTTGGGGGTGTCTGCTTTCTGTAATTATTATTATTCTGTATTCTCAAACTTTTTTAGCTGCCTGGACACTTCCACCTTAAATTACAACTAGGGCTTATTTTTGGAGTAGGGCTTAGTTTTCAAGCTTTCTCCAAAAAGGGCAAAATTCCTGCTAGGGGTTATTTTCAGGGAAGCACGGTAATCATTTGCCAAAATATTGTTTGGACGACAGCTATATGATATGTATGGGACAGACTAATAGGACCAATGTGCCCATATTTCCTGATCTTATTTATAAGAGATCATAAAAGTTTCATTGATTTCATTGAAGCTGCACTATTTATGGATATTTATGCAATATATAAGTGGAGTTTCTACTTATCACACCCTTTTTTCCAACAATCTTTAGAAGAGATGATCTAATAATTTGAAATTAAATTATTTGCCATGAATTGCAGGTACTTTAATTGCCCAGAAATGTTGTGTATGACACTCTGAGGCCTTCTAGGACTGTACACAATCTCTTTACTGCTTTCAAGGTTTTTTAAACTAAGCAAAGTTTATTATCAGAATTACCTCCACATACAGTATATGGCTTTGGGTAAACTAATTGTAACCTTTCCTCATTGCTGTTTTGTCGCACATTATTTGTATATTATATTCTGAGCTTTTTTGGCTTTTTCTCCCCTTTTTGGAATGCTAAGCTGCGAGGTATCACTCACCAAACAAATTTAACTTAACATCGTTGCTGCGGTGCATTCCCTGCCTTGACTTTTATGCTATGATAGCCTGTGCTATATTTTGCAATGTGCTATGTGATTTCTGTGATCTATTATGTGATGTGACATATGAGTCTAATCACTCCTGAAGTCATACGAGCTTCCTCTAGATGATGCAGTCTTCATTGTGTATAATAACAGTGGGCATTTTTGACAATTCATGCAAATCCAAATGCAAATTGTTCAAATTCGCTAGGTTCAGGATATTTCCTAAAATTAATCACAACTTCTATTTGCATCAAATTGATTCGCTTATCTCTACTAGGATGAAAAATATGCCCTAATCAGATTTATGGATTTGTCAAAGGGCATGTAACCATATTTTCGGTCCTAGCGCTATCCGACAAAACACTGGATCGCACTCAGATCAATGGTATTCTATGGGGACATGCACATGTCAGATTGTTTCCTTGAACTGAACCAGCCATGCGAATCAATGAGTCCATGGAAACCATAAGACTGGACTTGGATGATATCTGAGTGCAGTCTGATTTCCACGGACTAACAGAATGGAGGAGATGGAGATATTTTTTTCTCCATCTTCTCCTCATTTGAATGAATTAGATCACTCTTTGCTCATACTCTGATCAAACGCTTGCATAATCAAACTGATTCACTTGGATGAGAGATTACAGGGTCATCTGCATCTGCCCTAAAAGACATTAGTTTCTAGGAAATTTTATTCATGGATACTACACTACACAACAGACAAACTCTGTAGAATGAGGTATTGTTGGAATATGTTTGGTGCAACAACTCCATTCCTGTCTATGAGTCTTTAGTTGCTAGATTTGTATGCTGTTCATAACGTTAGAACAAAAAAAAAAGCTCCCAGAGGCTCACACAGGGAGAGCATGTGACTGTATTTCCTGTTTTCCTGTGTCAGTATATCAGAGAAGCAGCCTGCTGTAGATAATGCACAGATAGAGACACAAATAGTTTCTGATATATTAATCCCTTAACCCCCGGAGCTTTTTTCGGTTTTGCGTTTTCGTTTTTCACTCCCCTTCATTCCAGAGCCATAACTGTTTTATTTTTCCATCAATATGGCCATGTGAGGGCTTATTTTTTGCAGGACGAGTTGTACTTTTGAACAACACCATTGGTTTTACCATGTAGTGTACTCACAAATGGGAAAAAAATTCCAAGTGCGGTGAAATTGCAAAAAAAAGTGCAATCACACTTGTTTTTTGTTTTGGCTTTTTTGCTAGGTTCACTAAATGCTAAAACTGACCTGCCATTATTATTCTCTAGGTCATTATGAGTTCATAGACACCAAACATGTCTAGGTTCTCTTATATCTAAGTGGTGAACAAAAATTCCAAAGTTTGCTAAAAATAGGAAAAAAGATTGCGCAATTTTCCGAGACTCGTAGCGTCTCCATTTTTCTTAATCTGGGGACGGGTGAGGGCTCATTTTTTGCGTGCCAAGTGGACCTTTTTAAGGATACCATTTATGCGCTGATCCGTTCTTTTGATCGCCCATTATTACATTTTAATGCAATGTCGTGGCGACAAAAAAAACATAATTCTGGCGTTTTGATTTTTTTTCTCGCTATGCCGTTTAGCGATCGGGTTAATCCTTTCTTTTATTGATAGATCAGGCGATTCTGAACGTGGAGATACCAAATATGTGTATGTGTGATTTTTTTTTGTATTGTTTTATTTTGATTGGGGCGAAAGGGGGGTGATTTGAACTTTTAGAATTTTTTTATTTTTTAAATTTTTAAACTCTTTTTTCTTTTACTTTTGGCATGCTTCAATAACCTCCATAGGAGGCTAGAAGCTGCCATAGCGCGATCGCCTCTGCTACATATGGGCAATGAGAAGATTTACTGCATTGCTATAAGTGCTGACCACCGGACGGCACTCACAGTAATGTTCCGGAAATAACCATAGAGGTCTCTATGAGACCTCTGGTTGTCAAGGCAATGCGTCGCCGACCCCGATCACGTGACGCGGGTCGGCGATGAGCTCATTTCCGGCCCGGCGGCCGGAATGCGCTAGTTAAATGCCCGCTGTCAGCTTTGACAGCGGATTTAACTAGTTAATAGGCGCGGGCGGATCACGATTCCACTCGCTCCTATTGCGGGCACATGTCAGCTGTTTATAACAGCTGACATGTTGCGGCTTTGAGGTGGGCTCACCTCAAAGCGGGGGATACTGCCAGCTGACATCCTATTTCGTCAGCTGGCACAAAGGGGTTAAGCTTATCATATATTGTTCCTGTTTGTTCCTGAATAAAGAAGCTCTGTTGTCACACGCTTGGAGAGTATCCTGAATAATCTGCTGCCAACAGGTGTGCCCCATATTATTATTATTATTATTATTTATTATTCCATGGCTCTTTTAGGCCGGAGTCACACTAGCGAGAAATACGGACGAGTGCAATGCGAGAAAAAAAATCGCATTGCACTCGGTCCAATGTTAATCTATGGGGCAGCTCTCATCATCCGATTTTTTCTCATGGGCTCTCTCGGTATTTTCTACTCCAGACAGGGAAAGCCAGAGAGTGGGGGCAGATAATAGCTCAGGGACCAGTATTTTTGGGCCCCCCTGGCTACTAACATCTGCCCCTAGCCACCCCAGAAAAGGCACATCCATGATGAGATGCGCCTTTTCTGGCACTTAGCCCGTCTATTCCCATTGCCCTGTAGCGGTGGCTAATGGGTTAAAAATGGGTTAAGGCCACCTTGCTATTGAAAGGTGACTTTAAGCCAGGTTAATAATTGAGAGTTGTCAATTAGACAACTATCAATTATTAATCCTATTGTATCAAATGTTTACAAAAAACACAGACACATTACCGTATATAATCGTGTATAAGCCGAGATTTTCAGCACCTTTTTTCGTGCTGAAAATACCCCCTCGGCTTATACACGAGTCATAGGGCAGAAACCAGCGGGGGAGGGGATGCCGTGGCAGGAAATGGTGGCTGGGATCATACTCACCCCTCCCCGTGCCATCACTGAGCGTCCCTGCAATCCTGCGTTCTCCCCTTCCTGCAGCTCTCCAGCACTGAGCGGTGATGTAATACCCGATCATTAAGGTCATGTAATATGGACGCGACGCCACTCCCATAGGCGTGGCCTCCATATTCATGGCCTTAATGAGCGGTATTACATCACCGCTCAGTGCTGGAGAGCTGCAGGAAGCCGGGGAGAACGCAGGATTGCAGGGACGCTCAGCGATGGCACGGGGAGGGCTGAGTATGATGGAGGAGAGGACAAGGAGCACGAGCAGGACGGGGGGGGAACGGTGGACGGGGGAAGCATGGAGGAGGAGGGGGGAGGACGGGGAAGCATGGAGCAGGACAGGGGGAGAACGAGGACGGGGAAGCATGGAGGAGGAGGGGGGAGAACGGAGGATGGGGAAGCATGGAGGAGGACAATGAGCACGGAGCAGGACGGGGGGAGGATGGAGGGCACAGAGGAGCACGGAGCAGGATGGGGGGAGAGGATGGAGGGCACAGAGGAGCAGGGAGCAGGACAGGGGGGCACAGGAGGACGGAGAAGGAATGGGGGAGCACAGCGGAGGACGGAGCAGGAGGAGGGGAGTACAGAGGAGAATGGGGGAGCACAGAGCTGGATGGGGGAGCAAGGAGCAGGACAGGGGCAGCACAGAGCAGGAGAGCAGTTTATACACCCGGCTTATACACGAGTCAATAAGTTTTCCCAGTTTTTTGTGGCAAAATTAGGGGGGTCGGCTTATACACGGGTCGGCGTATACACGAGTATATACAGTAATTAAAAATTATTTTAATGAAATAGACAGTTTTTGACCATATTTTATTTTACAGGTACTTCATCTGATTCCCTTGCTCTCCTGTAATAAAAATAACATAATAAAGCAACATTATGCTTACCTCTCCGGCGCTCTGTCAGGTCCCCCTATGTAATCCTTTTGAAAGGGTTAACATGTTTACAGTGAGGACCGGAGCAAATGCTCCAGCATCGCTGTAAACCCCTGAATGAATGAGTTCCTCTCACGGCCGACAGGAGAGGAAGTGATTGGCTGGGAAGCTTAATTGATTGTTTCCCAGGCTAATCAGTTCACTTCAGGTCAGCCGCTGACTCGCTCTGACGTCACTGATGCTGTGCGGTGTCCCCGGCTGACCTGAAGTGAACTTCTTAGCCTGGGAAACAATCAATTAAGCTTCCCAGCTAATCACTTCCTCTCCTGTCAGCCGGGAAAGGAGCTCATTCATTCGGGGGTTTACTGCAAAGCTGTCAGCATTAGCTCCGGTCCACGCAGTAAACATGTTAACCCTTTGTGAAGGATTACAGTGTTGGACCTGACTGAGTGCCGGATAGGTAAGAATAATGTTGTTTTACTATTTTTTTTTTATTACAGGAGAACAAGGGAATCGAAAGAATACCAGTACAATAAAAGATGGTCAAAAATTGTGTTTATTTCATTAAAATGATTTTTAATTAATGTGTGTGTTAGGGTTCGAGTTCCCGCTGCTGCAGAAGGGAAGTCTCGAACCAGTCCCGCTGCGGTCCCCCATTCATCTCCAGCTACAGTGGAGCCTGCTCAGCAGAGACGTCAGTCCCAGCATCTTGCCCATTCCAATACTGTGCAGAGACTTGCTGCTGCCTCTCCTGGATCTGCTATCATAGCCAGTGCTGGAGCAGACATCTTTGGGACGAAGTCCTGCGTTTCCCCTTCTGAGCATGCCCAGGGTAAGATCTCTCATTGGAGATCAGGGTCACATGTTCAGGTACTGCAGCAGCTCCTATTGGTCCGCCAGGAAGGTCCTGAAACTGCATGTGTTTTGGAACAGTTTCTCATTGGTCCTTGTTTCTGGCAGGTCCTGTAGCTGTTACTATAAAAGGGTGGCATGGCTGGGCCACCATGCGCTAATATAAACCGATATATGCTTTGCGCCAGTGTGGTCATGCGTATGTGTGGTTAGGGTGGCTGAAATACGCCATTACAATACCGACTTAATCGGTGAGGAGCTTGGTATGCTAGCTGGTCAGGGTCGGTGTCCTAGATGCCCTAGATTACCAGCATAAACGGTGAGGAGTTTGATTGCCGTATTCAGGGTCTGGCGTTCAGACGCCATAGATTGCGGGTGGCTCCCGCGAGGACATTAGCGCATGATCACGTTCTATGTTCGCTTAGCAGTCAACTGTGTACCTGGGTGCCTGACAGGACACAGAAGTTTGTCTCTGCGGCTATGTGACGTAACAGGGTTCGCTTTCAACGCTAGACAGCGCCCTAGCGTGTTTATTTTGCGACTCAGTGGTGTTAAGTGAGTTCGCACATATAGCGCTGCGGCATTCCTTCTAGCGGCTCTGTGGAATAACAGAGTTCGCATATATTGCCACAGCGCATTACGGCGTTTATTTTGGCGACTCTGCGGGATAACAGAGTTCGCTTCTTGCGCCATTTTACTAGCAGCAGGCTCCGCCTGCACGGTGGACCCGGCTGCGAACGCACCTCTCTACAGTCATGGACAAAAGTTTTGAGAACGACACAAATATTAATTTTTACAAAGTCTACTGCTTCACTTTTTCTAATGGCAATTTGCATATACTCCAGAATGTTATAAAGAGTGATCAGCTTAACAGCAATTACTTGCAAAGTCAATATTTGGCTAGAAAATGAACTTTATCCCCCAAAACACATTTCAACATCATTGCAGCCCTGCCTTAAAAGGACCAGCTAACCTCTTTTGAGTGATTGCTCCATTAACACAGGTGTGGGTGTTAATGAGGACATGGCTGGAGATCAATCTGTCATGATTAAGTAAGAATGACACCACTGGACACTTTAAAAGGAGGCTGGTGCTTGGCATCATTGTTTCTCTTCTGTTAACCATGGTTATCTCTAAAGAAACACATGCAGTCAACAATGCAATGCACAAAAATGGCCTAACAGAGAAGAGTATCACAGCTAGAAAGATTGCACCTCAGTCAACAATCTATCGCATCATCAAGAACTTCAAGGAGAGAGGTTCCATTGTTGCCAAAAAGGCTCCAGGGCGCCCAAGAAAGACCAGCAAGCGCCAGGACCGTCTCTTAAAAGTGTTTCAGCTGCGGGATCAGGCTACCAGCAGTGCAGAGCTTGCTCAGGAATGGCAGCAGGCAGGTGTGAGTGCATCTGCACGCACTGTGAGGCGGAGACTCTTGGAGCAAGGCCTGGTCTCAAGGAGGGCAGCAAAGAAGCCACTTCTCTCCAGAAAAAACATCATGGACAGACTGATATTCTGCAAAAGGTACAGGCAGTGCACTGCTGAGGACTAGGTAAAGTTATTTTCTCTGATGAATCCCCTTTTCGATTGTTTGGGACATCAGGAAAGCACCTCATTCAGAGAAGACAAGGTGAGCGCTACCACCAGTCTTGTCTCATGCCAACTGTTAAGCATCCTGAAACCATTTATGTGTGGGGTTGCTTCTCAGCCAAGGGAATCGGCTCTCTCACAGTCTTGCCTAAAAACACAGCCATGAATAAAGAATGGTACCAGAATGTCCTCCAAGAGCAACTTCTCCCAACCCTCCAAGAGCAGTTTGGCGATCAACAATGCCTTTCCAGCATGATGGAGCACCTTGCCATAAAGCAAAGGTGATAACTTAATGGCTCAGGGAACAAAACATAGAGATTTTGGGTCCATGGCCTGGAAACTCCCCAGATCTTAATCCCATTGAGAACTTGTGGTCAATCATCAAGAGACAGGTGGACAAACAAAAACCTAAAAATTCTGACAAAATGAAAGCATTGATTGTGCAAGAATGGACTGCTATCAGTCAGGATTTGGTCCAGAAGTTGATTGAGAGCATGCCAGGGAGAATTGCAGAGGTCCTGAAGAAGAAGGGTCAACACTGAAAATATTGACTTGCTGCATTAACTCATTCTAACTGTCAATATAAGCTTTTGTTACTCATATCTTTGCAATTATATTTCTGTCTGTGATAAAAACATCTGTCAAACACACATAAAAACCAGAGGGCAGCAGATCATATGAAAATATAATATTTGTGTCATTCTCAAAACTTTTGGCCATGACTGTACATCATATATTTGGTGAGTTCCGCAGACCCTAACAGTGTGCTGTTTTTTTTTTTATTTCATACAATTGGATTAATAATTGAGAGTTGTCTAAATGACAACTCTCAATTATTAACCTGGCTTAAAGTCACCTTCCAATAGCAAAGTGGCTTTAACCCATTATTAACCCATTCGCCACCGCTACAGGGCAATGGGAATAGACGAGCTAAGTGCCAGAAAGGGCGCATCTAATTATAGATTTGCCTTTTCTGGGGTGGCGGGGGGGCAGATGTTAGTAGCCAGGGGGCACAAAATAAGTGCACCCTCCCTAGGCTATTATTATCTGCCCCCACTCGCTGGCTTTGCCTGTCTGGTGGAGAAAATACAGCGGGAGCCCACACATTTTTTTTCAATGAATTTACACATTTAATTAACCCCTACATGTATGAAATTTTGCACACATACACTCATGTAATTGTTAGTGAAAACCATATATCAAAATACATGAAATGACATAGTTAACTGTATGTAAACCATGTGTCATTTCATGTCGGGTTCTGTAATCTCACAAAAGCCGGCAATTGAATTAGCGGCTATTATACTATGTAGAAGTGCATGAACTATAAATATATGTGTATATATATATTATATATATATATATATATATATATGTCTCAATGACATGTATAACTATAAATATATGTGTATATATATATATATGTCTCAATGACATGTATATGTATATATATATATATATATGTATTCTATGTGTATATATCTATTCTTTCTTTTGTGATGTAAAAACTGCCATTGGGATCCATTATATGTCGGTTTTGCAAGACGGCGAGAAAATCTCGCCGTACGGATGGCATACGGATGCCATACGGATGACACACGGATGTTTTGATGTGAGGAAATCACATCCTCGCATTGCACACGGATGACATACGGATCACTTTTCAGGGGACTTTTCTGCGTATTACGGCCGTATAATACGGTCCGATTTTTTATCGTTGTGTGTGACTCCGGCCTAAATGTGAGATATAAAATGTGTATAATGAAATAAGATGAGGATATATTTTACTGATAGAACCAAGGAATTCACTATAAATTCCTAAGTATTTAAACATTCTTACATGATATTTGTAAAATTGTAGATAATAAATTACTCAGTCATTTTTAAATGTTTTAGGCACAGACTCCATTTTTGATTAATTATTTCCAGAGAGAAAGTTAACACATTTGGAATTCAACACATATGGTGATAAATTAGCCCTTCATATTTCCATTGAGTTCAGTAGAGCCCAGTTATTTGTTTCTCTGATGTCGGTGACAGATGTCTTCTAATTGTCTGCTTCCCTTCAATTGCTATTGATAGCAGAGTCATTTGTTTCAGTGACTAATGTGAAGTCTGCTTCTTTGGAGTAGTGTGTCTGTTGTCCATGTTTGTACATTGTAATCCAATGGCTAACAACTGCTGAAAACATGCGAGCAATTGCAATTATTCTTTATTGTATGAATTGACCAAATCTAGCAGCAATACTGTCAGAAAAACAACAATGATTACAGCTTTAATTTTATATGCTACATATGGTAATGAGCACACCATGTTGCTAACAAAGATTAACTTCAAGAAACAAACACCCTGCTGTGTCTTCTACCCTATTTCCACATTTGTCCCTCACAAATAAGTATCTCCAGCTGTTAGACACC
Source organism: Oophaga sylvatica (assembly GCA_033576555.1). NCBI lineage: Eukaryota > Metazoa > Chordata > Amphibia > Anura > Dendrobatidae > Oophaga > Oophaga sylvatica. The sequence goes on along the minus strand of JARQOD010000005.1, from coordinate 134,452,495 downwards.
GATGTCTCATTAATGGAGTTCTGACCCTCGGGACGTCTACCAGTGAACATATGAAGAAGGGGCCGTGACAGTGTGACCAACATCCTTCTAAACTGAATACATACATATAGTTTGATTACATCTAAAGGCGGTTTTCAGTTAGTTTTACTAAGACAGAATTCTATGTTGTGATACGATTGAATCAAAAATTGAGCAAAGTCAACAGATTGAAGACATCACATGGCTGTAAGAAGATTCTGGGCACGTTTTTGAAAAGTACTATGTTTACCCAAAATTAAGACCTATCCTGAAAATAATACATAAACTATACAAGATTTTTGGAGTGTGCTTAAAAGATAATCACTTGTTAAAAAATAAGTCCTAGTTAAGTTAGGACCAGCGTTTGGAGGGTGGAAAAACTGAGCAATTGCTCAGGGCCCTCACTGTCTTATGGTCCTCCAGCATTTCTATTTTGAGGTTAAAACTGTGTAGAAAGCTCTTTTAAGTGCAGGAGCCTAGAGAAACTGAAGAGGAGACATGCTATTTTAGAATTTTGGATAACTAGAGGAGGAAGACCTGTGAAGACTCAGACATCAAGGTTAGATTTCAGAAAGGCAAATTTTAAGGAGATCAGAAAGACAATAGGAGGGATCCAATGGCTGAATATCCTTAAGGACAAAAATGTCCAGGAAGGATGGGAAATCTTGAAAAATAAGATTCTCAAAGCACAATCATTAACAATTCTGAAAAGAGTGAAGAATAGGAAGCATTTAAGGAAGCCAGGATGGATGAATACAGAACTTAAACACATGCTAAAAAGGAAGAATGAAATGCTTATCAAATGGAAAGAGAAAGGCATATCTAAAGAAAAATATAATGCCGTCTGCAGAACCTGCAGGGCACAAATCAGATTATCTGAAGCTGACCATGAATTAAGGCTTGCAAGAGATGTCTAAAGCAATAAAAAAGGATTTTGGGGATATGTCAAAAGTAAAAGAAAAGTCAAAGATGCTATAGGATTTTTACAGGATGAAAATGATGAAATGGTAAGAAAGGATGTTGAGAAGGCCAAACTTTTAAATTCCTATTTTGCATCTGTTTTCTCTCAGAAAGGAAATGTAACATCAACTGATCTTCACTGTCCTATTAAAGAAATAAGAGAATCCTGGATATCTATAAACTGAAAGATAGTGAGGAAACACTTAGCTAACATAAATAAATTCAAGTCTCCAGGTCCAGATGAATTACACTCCAGAGTACTGAAGGAGATAGCAGAAGAAATTTTTTTACCACTCTCTATAATCTTTGAAAATTCTTGGAGAATAGGAAAAGTCCCAGAAGACTGGAGAAGAGCAAATGTTGTTCCTATCTTCAAAAAGGGGAAGAAGGTGGACCCAGGGAACTACAGGCCGGTGAGTCTGACTTCTATACCAGGAAAGATCTTTGAACAAATTATTAAACAACATGTGTGTATCTGGATAAAAAAATGGGATAAAAAGGTGGATTAACTCCGAGCAGTTTGAAAGATAGGAGTCCAAATGGATATTCAGATGAAAAAGAGGCTTTATTCAATGCAAAGTATATACAAAGGTATATACTTTTGTGGTTTCCTGATGAAGGAGTCATAGTACTCCAAAACACGTTGAATAAAGCCATTTTTTCATATACAAAGTATACTTTTGTGGATTCCTGATGAAGGAGTCATAGTGCTCCGAAATGCGTTGAATAAAGCCACTTTTTCATCTGAATATCCATTTGGACTTCTATCTTTCAAGCAGTTCTATGGTCGGAATGTAACATGTGGGAGGGGGGCAGGGGGCAGCGGTGGAGTGGGATCAGCAGGGGGCAAGAAAATATCCCCTCTGCTGCGGGAAACAAGTGCTGGGGAAACCCCTGGTCCCTACTTAAGTGCAGTGAATATTAATCAGCCGCTTCCCCGCCCACCTATCAGCTGAGCAGTGAGCGGGAGCAAGCAGATCACAGAGCCACACAGTTTCCCCAGCGCCTGATTCCTGCAGCAGCTGGGCAGATCGGTGTCTGAAGGAGAAGGAGGCAGCAGGAGCAGCTGGCATACCTGACAGCCTGGGGCTGTGCTGATGGGAGGCTGAATGCTCCTGTGAAGGACCTGTGATGAGGTCATGAAGAGGGTGGGCTGGAGCATCACATGACCAAAGCCCTGCCTCTTCATGATGTCATCACGGGTCCTTCAGACACACTGTACAACAGAGAATTAATTAAAAGGTTAGGCTACTTTCACACTTGCGTTTTTTTGTGCACCGCATCATGCGCACATGAAACGCATACGTGTCACATTTCTATCAACTCTGTCTACTCTATCATCTCTGTCTCTATCATCTGTCTCTATCATCTGTCTCTATCATCTCTGTCTCTATCATCTGTCGCTATCATCTGTCTCTATCATCTCTGTCTCTATCATCTGTCTCTATCATCTGTCTCTATCATCTGTCTCTATCATCTGTCTCTATCATCTGTCTCTATCATCTGTCTCTATAATCTGTCTCTATCATCTTCTTATCATCTGTCTCTATCATCTGTCTCTATCATCTGTCTCTATCATCTGTCTCTATAATCTGTCTCTATCATCTCTGTCTCTATCATCTGTCTCTATCATCTCTGTCTCTATCATCTGTCTCTATCATCTCTGTCTCTATCATCTGTCTCTATCATCTCTGTCTCTATCATCTGTCTCTATCATCTCTTCATCTGTCTCTATCATCTGTCTCTATCATCTGTCTCTATCATTCTCAGTCTCTATCATCTCTGTCTCTATCATCTCGTCTCTATACTCTGTCTCTATCATCTCTGTCTCTATCATCTGTCTCTATTTCATCTCTGTTACTCTATCACTGTCTCTATCATCTCTGTTCTATCATCTGTCCCTCTATCATCTCTTACAATCCATGACTCTACATCTGGGCTCTATCATCTCATCAATCTCGGGCTCTATCATCTCTGTCTCTATCATCTCTATCTAACATCTATCTACTATCAAACTCTGTCTCTACATCTTGTCTCTATTCAGAGAGTACTTTCCTGCACACCACACATCCATCTATCACCGTCCAGTTGCGCAGATGTTTCTATGCAGAGCCCACATCACGAATCGTGGGGAGTTCTGCATGTGTGACCCGCCAAACTCACCCTACCCTATCTCCCTCATCACATAGTAGTTTACAGACACCACACTGGTCCCGCAGCACCATCTCCTACCCGTAGCTTCCAACATAATAACATACTATTATATATAATAACACCACATATAATAGTATGTTATTAAATATTTTACCACATTTTTTGCTTCAAATATATTTTTCCCTATTTTCCACCTCTAAAACCTGGTGCGTCTTATATTCCGGTGCGTCTTATAGTCCGAAAAATACGGTACTTAATGTGCTTTGCATATTTTTTGCTATCCACTTGGTGACCTCTCTCCATACATTTTCTCTGAGGTTCATCATTTTATCCATATGTCTAATTATTGACTGATTTATAATAAGTACATGTTTTTGTAACTTTTATGGTACATATTTATCTAAAATAAAATTGTGGTATTTTTGAGATACAATTTTGACTCATTTGCTCCTTCATTATCAATTGTTGTTTTGAGTTTGTATCGTGTTTGGTATATTCTGGTCGTTAATATATCTACTGTTTCACATTTCCGTTTTCTGCCGTGAGTCCAAATCCATCAAAGTGTGCAAAAAACAGATCCGTTGTAGTTTGTGAAAAACTGATGCACCAGATCCGTTATTTTGACGGATCCGTTGCAGCAGTCAGAGTGTGATATTTAAAGGAATTGAACTCGAGAGAGAGATTTTAGTGCCAGACCGGTTTCTGGGTCAAATTTACGGAAGGGAAACTCTTCTGGGCATGCTCATTGTACAAAAATGGAATCTGTTACTGGATTCCGTCATATGACAGACGGTGACGCATCCGTCGCTCATAGGCGTCCATTCTAGCTGATGACGGACGCGAGCGGATCTGTCACCGTCCATCTTTTTGACCCAAACAAAAAACGTTCCTATGGACGTTTTTCCACCCGACGCACCTTCATTTTATGACGGATGGAATCGTTGCACGATGGACGAAACGTAAGGCCATCCATCATAATCCGTCGCTAATACAAGTCTATGGGGAAAAAACGGATCTGCCACGCTAATCCGTCGGATCCATTTTTTTCTGCTAACGACGGATTTTGACTGATGACACAAAACGAAAGTGTGAAGCAGCCTTAGATACAATGTTTTGCATTATTGTGGATCAATTACTATAAAAACTATCATCTAAATATATTTCTTTGTATTACTGTTAAGATAAAAACTGCAAGGCAATTCTTAGCAATATGTATTATTATATTTGGATCCTCAGGGTCAGTAACTTACCATTCTTGCAACAAGTGCAGCTGCGCTGGGACCAAGTGGTAAGGGGCCCACTACCTCCTCTAAAGCAATAAGCAGCTTTTGCCACAGATACAAACAGGGATCCATATACTGTTCTTGCACAGGACCCCCTTCTGCCTGTGTCCGTCGTTTCTCAGGGAGATATATGACCATGAAAAACTCTATCTGACCCTACAAAATTTATATAATGCAATATAGAAAAAAAAAAAAAAATGAACTGAAGTAGACTTGAATGACATGTAAAATTTAGAAGCATGTTCACACTGGCCATAAAAACCAAACAAAACCAAAGGAAAACACAATGTGTGCATATACCCTAATGAAAATAAATAAGTAAAAAAGGAAGTGCATTAAATAATTAACATAGGGCACTTAGTAAACACTGTTTTGATCAAAAAAGTATAAAGCTGTCCCACCACGGCAAGGTGTACCCATTTGAGACAGTAACTACACTCTCTACCGATAAAACCTACCTTGCGTGAATAGTGGCAGAGAGTCTGGGTCCCAAATGGGCACCCAGCTTCAGAGGCACTATATATGAACTACACAGATCAGTAGAAATGAGGCCATACCCAATTGTACTTAATACAAAAATACTAAAGAAAAGCATAAAAAAACTGAACTGAAGTAGACTTGAATGGCATGCAAGATTTAGAAGCATGTTCACACTGGCCGTAAAAACAAACAAAACCAAAGGAAAAAGCAATGTGTGCATATACCCTAATGAAAATAAATAAGTAAAAAAGCAAGTGCATTAAATAATTAACATAGTGTAATTAGTAAACACTGTTTTGATCAAAAAAGTTTAAAGCTGTCCCACCACAGCATGGTGTACCTATTTGGGACAGTAACTACACTCTCTAATGATAAAACCTACCTGGTGTGAATAGTGGCAGAGAGTCTGGGTCCCAAATGGACACCCTTTTTTGCTTGAGTATTTTATCTAGTGTGGCAACCCAGGAGTCCGGTTGCCACAGTGGCATTGCTTCCTTCACAGGCGGTGGTGCAATGCCTGGAAACAAAGAGGAAACCCCTTGCCAGGTAACACACAGAATGCAACACTTTTCCTACTCCAGACCAGAAGGGGAAGCTCTAACACCTGATTTCAGGGGAACTTCCTTGGAACATTCTGGCTTGGGGAGGCGTTAGGGAGTCTATCTGTAGACAGGGACGAAAGAGGACAGTGTAGGGAAGCTCGTGGGAAAGGAGCTGTATGCTACAGCTCACCCAGGGCAGCGCTCTGATAAAAGAGGATGCCAGAGTCCTGGACGAGTTGGGGACTCCAAGTCCGACAGTCGCATCTGGAGAATAGAGAATTGCAAGTTCTCTGTTCACACTGACACCTGCCAGCACAGCAGTATCACAAGAGTCAGGGTTGCCAGTGAGAAGAGACGGGACCCTTGATAGGCTTACTCTGCCTGCTATGCAGGTTGGAAAAACAACACAGAGAAGAGGGCCGCAGCTTAGCTATAAGCAGCTGAGGCCAGAAACAGAGAGCGCAGCAGGAAGGCCTCTAAATCATCCTGACAAGGTGGAACCCAAATTGTTTCCAAGCAATCGGATCTCCAGCACCATCTGTAGCCAGTGCCCTGGACACTTTACCTGCAGAACTGTGAGTAAAGCTTTGGAAACTGCACTTGACTGTGTTCTTTCCAGTTCTTCCTGCAACACCCACTCAGCACTGCTACATCCCTTGCCAAATGCTACATCATTAACTATCTTGAACATACTACATCTACCCTGGGACATAGCCCTGCCTGTGGAGGGCTGAACCAACTCTGCTGCATCAACAACTGTCCCAGTGGACTGAATTTGCAGCATCGGCTAATATCTTTATTGCCGAGTATCACAGGTGGCGTCACGAACACTTTATTACAAACTCTTTATATTTCCCCTTTTTCATCATCTTCCCCTTTTTATTGGACCCCCAGGGCCATGGACCGGGTCGCTGCTGCCGTGACACTGTCCCTTTAAGAAGTGGCCCGGTACCGAGTATCCCCACTGCCCTGGTGGGCGCTCCACTAGACTTTAGTCTAGTTCCATTCTCCAGCTCCTGAGAAGCGTCTTACCCCGACTAATCCCATTCCTCTCCGATTTGTTCCTACTATTTCCAGTGCTACTTCCAAGAACTGTAACTATCTCTTGCTGTGTCCAGCTCGTGTACCTCCAGCCATTGAGTTAGCAAGCATATATAATACACTGATAGTCATGCACGTCTAATATGAGAAATGGATAAGATTATATACAGTGTAGACAATGCCCTATGAGCCTACTGGGGATATCCAGATGTTATTAAACACACGCCATAAACCAAAGGATGTAATAAAATATATTTACATTCACCTGGTAATACCTCTGATGCATTCATTTATTCCTTAGGCCAAACTGAGCAGTAAGTTGACGGCTGTATTGCAGTTAAAGGGATCCTCAGGAGGTAGGGATTATGCTGGCGGCCTGGACCTCTGTACCTTTAACAGTACCTCCAGGTAGAGGGATTAGTCAGGGCCCCAGCTTAGAGTCAGCTTAGGCCCCTAACCTCCGGTACGCAGAGACAGCGTGACATTTTCACCGACCGACTAAAGATTCTCTCCAGCTACCATGGATCCAGTAGCCAGTCTTGCTCGGCAGTTGCAGAGTTTGTCCATGGAGCTGGCGGACGTTAAGTCCAAGGTTTTGTACCCCCCGGAGCAAGCCGGACCAGAACCTAAAGTAGCTCTCCCTGACAGGTTCACTGGGGGCGGGACAAGTTTTTTGTTTTTCGGGAGGCATGTTAAAATTGTACTTTCGGCTGCGGCCACAGTCATTGGGGAGTGATGAGCAAAGGGTGGGAATTGTCATCTCGCTCCTACAAGGGGACCCACAATCATGGGCATTCTCCCTTCCCCCGGGCTCCCCGGCTCTCCAGTCAGTGGATAGGTTTTTTGCAGCTCTGGGTCTTGTATATGATGACCCGGATCGGATCTCCCTTGCTGAATCTAAATTACGTAGGATCCAGCAGGAGATCGTCCGGCGGAGGAATTCTGTTCGGAGTTCCGTAGGTGGGCCACGGACACCCAGTGGAATGACCCGGCTCTTAGGAGCCAGTTTTGTCAAGGTTTATCTGACAAATTAAAGGATGTATTGGCACAGTATGACCCTCCCGCGTCATTGGAAGCCGCTATGGCCCTTGCTATTCGTATTGACAGACGGCTTCGGGAGAGGTGCGGGTAACTCCGCCCCCTGTGATGACTCCACCTTCCTCAAGGGTCCCTTATATGGAGGTTCCCCTGGTCAGTCCAGAGGAGCCTATGCAATTAGGAGGGACATCATTTCGGGGGGGACCGGCGGGGCGCCACAAAACAGGAAGTTGTTTCTTCTGTGGGAAAAAGGGACATTTTATTGGGGGGTGTCCATCCCGTCCTTTGCAGAGTAAAGGGTCGTCGGAAAACTATTGATCCCAGGTTGTGTGGTGGACGGCAATCTGGGAGTAAGTATTTCATCCCTAAGTTCGTCTCAGTTTCTCGTACCGGCGGAGGTGGTGGTGGGTACGAGAACTGAGAGGATATCTGTTCTTCTGGATAGTGGGGCTGGGGCTAATCTGGTGGACGCTCGGTTTGCCCGGGTTCAAGGTATGCAATTGAGTGTGTTGGCTAAACCCATCCCCATATTCTCAATCGACGCCAGACCTCTCGGTCAGGGAAGTTTTTTGCAAGCTGTGCATAACGTAAAACTTCAAGTGGGGGCGATACATAAAGAACTGTTGTCTTGTTACGTGTTGGAGGGTCTTCCCACTCCTATAGTGTTGGGCCTTCCTTGGTTAACTAAGCATAACCCAGTTATTGATTGGCAATCCAGAGAGATAAGCCAATGGAGTGAATTCTGTAATAAAAACTGCATGAATACGGTCATCGGTGCGGTCACTCCTAGGGTCTTACCTCCATTTCTGGCGGACTTTGAGGATGTATTCTCGGAGAAAGGGTGTCAGGAACTACCTCCTCATCGCGTGTATGACTGTTCTGTAAAACTACTCCCTGAGGCCAAGTTACCTAAATCTAGGTTGTATAACCTATCTGGTCCTGAGAGGCAGGCATGAAGGATTTATTGCTGAAGTCTGGCAAAGGGGCATATTAGACCTTCATCTTCCCCGGTGGCCGCGGGGTTCTTCTTTGTGAAGAAGAAAGATGGAGGCCTACGCCCTTGTCTGGATTTCCGTGAACTTAATCGGATTACGGTCCGAGATCCGTATCCGCTCCCACTTATTCCCGATCTCTTCAATCAGATTGTGGGCGCCAAATGGTTCTCTAAGTTGGATCTCAGGGGGCGTACAATCTGATTAGGATGAAGGAGGGGGATGAGTGGAAACGGCGTTTAACACTCCAGAGGGCATTATGAGAACCTTGTCATGCCATTCGGTCTGACTAATGCCCCGGCGGTGTTCCAACACTTTGTAAATGACATTTTTCGCCACCTGGTGGGACAGTTTGTGGTCATATATCTGGATGATATCTTAATTTACTCGCCGGATCTTGTGTCTCATCAGGAGCATGTTAGGCAGGTGTTACAGATCTTGCGGGATAATAAACTGTACGCCAAATGGAAAAAGTGTGTATTCGCCGTACAGGAACTCCAGTTTTTAGGCTTTCTGGTTTCAGCGTCCGGTTTTCGTATGGACCCTGGGAAAGTACGGGCAGTTCTTGAGTGGGATCTGCCAGAGAATCTTAAGGCTCTACAACGTTTCCTGGGGTTTGCTAATTATTACCGGAAATGTATTCGTAATTTCTCGTCCATGGTTAAACCTCTCACAGACATGACAAAAAAGGGGACGGATTTTTCTAGGTGGTCTGACAAGGCTTGTCAAGCATTCTCCTCCTTGAAAAAATGCTTTGCCTCGGCACCCATACTTATTCAACCTGATGCGTCACAGCCGTTCATTTGTAGAGGTAGACGCTTCCGAGGTAGGGGTGAGAGCAGTATTGTCACAAGGTTCGTCCCCTGGTAAGTGGCATCCGTGCGCATTTTTCTCTAAAAAACTGTCGTCCGCTGAGAGGAATTACGATGTCGGCAATAGGGAACTCTTGGCCATTAAGTTGGCGTTTGAGGAGTGGCGCTATTTTTTGGAGGGGGCAGTCCATCCGGTCACTGTCATCACCGATCACAAGAACCTGCTATATCTGGAGTCTGCAAAACGTCTGAATCCCAGACAAGCTAGGTGGTCATTATTTTTTACCAGGTTTAATTTTGTCGTCACTAGAGTTGAGCGATACTTTCCGATATCCAAAAGTATCGGATCGGAATGGTATCGCCGATACACACAAAATATCGGCGATACCCGATACCGATACCGGAAATCCAATGTAAGTCTATGGGAACAAAATATCGGAATTAAAAAAACCCATTCTTGCCTTGTTGGATAATTGTACATGAAGGAAAACAACAAAGAGTAATGTAGAATGTATTGGGGGAGGTTGAGGAGACATTAAAGGCATAGATGTTTAACCCAATCCAATGGAATAGCATTAATATTTTTTTTTTTAAATACGTTCGGATTGACGAAGAAATTGACAATGTTGTTAACCTTTTTTCTATTTTGGCAAATATGTATGTTTCAAAACTTTCATGCTCTTCACCTTTTTAACTTTTGCCACAATTTCTCCTTCATAATCTTCAGCAGCATCATCTTTGTCATCAAATTATTCTTCATCTTCACCTTCTTTATCTTCTTCTTAAACTTCTTGCTATTCATCTTTTTGTTAACATTACTCAGCTTGTTCTTATTAAACTATTATTCTTCTTCATATTAACCCATAAAGTGTAAAGTATAACCTCTTTCTATGAATTTAATTTCCCTGAATTTAATTTCCATTTAATTTCATTTAATTTCTTAAATAATTCAGGGATGAGAAGAGAACAGGTGGAGGCAGCAGGACTTTTTGCCGTACACACAGCAAGGGAACAGCTGACATTAGTGAACCCCAGTAACACAGGAGCAAGTGTTGACTGTGCTAACAGAACTTCCGAGCAACAACTGGCGGTGTTGGAGCCCAGGGTCAAGGAGGGTGTAGGCAGAGGCCTAATATGAGATGTTTGAAGTTAAATTTGGAGTTAGCAGCAAAAATTTTTGCCAGACACCCAGCAGGGGAACAGCAGGCGTTACTGAACCCCACAAACACATCAGCGATTGTTTTGATCTGTGCATCCAACACTTCTGATCAGCAACTGGCGTTGTTGAAGCCCAGGGTCAAGAAGGGTTTTAAATTTAAATATTGAGTTATTGCCTTGTTACGTGGCCATTGCAAATGTATGTACTTCAAACTATAAAAAATGAAGTTTTACTAGGACAATAAAATGATGAATTTCAATTCCAAGAATAAAAATAAACACCCTTAAAATATAAACGCATATAAGCACATGGCAACAAGAAATGGAACAACACACCACCCAAAATTATTTTTACAAAATATAGTGATGTAAATTTATGAATAAAAGTCCATTTTTGCATTTAGGAATGATGCGTAAGGAACGCTATGTTAAACCATAACATAGTGAAGACAATGGATTTTGTAATAGTCACTCATCATCATCATTACAAGAAATCTGTGACAGTCACACAGATTTCAATTATTTCACTCACGAAAATTGTTATTTCGGACAGCATTTATTACATGTCCAGCATGGACTCATCAAAGTGATGAGATGACGCAATAATGTATGATAAAAAAAAAAAAAAAAATTTTTAAAAAAACATTGTCACAATTTAAGTGGGTGCCTGCAAGTGGAGGTGAAACAAAGGCTACGGATAGCAAAGGTATATACTATGTCTGTTGTAGACAGTGGGCAGCCTCTGATGGGTAATGTCGATGTTATACTGTACGTCAATAAAGGTTGCGGCTGCAATCATGCATTTTTGGCTTGTAGAATGTTGAAGAGGGTAAAAGCATGTCTGGTTGCGCAAGGCTTTATCCTGTAACAATACCTTCCTTGTGTGACGGGTAGGGTAGCGTGTGTCTATTATATGAGTGTCTCTAAAATGTGACTTTACGCAGCCTTATTCTGCCCTAGGGACGCAAAAAATAAGACAGCAGTAATCATTTACTGTATAAAACTCCACCTATGAGCAACAAAACAAGCACGTTCCCTCTTCCGGTTCCTGAGCTGACATGTGAGGAGGGAGTTTGGAGACGCTCCTGAATTTCTCCCAGGCGTCCAAGCATATCGGGCCGATAGGAGAGCATTAAAACCACTCCCGGTCGTGACTTAAATACGGTGAATCGAACCAGTGAAGAACTGTAGGTCGATGCGAACGAATGTGCGATCACATGACACACGTTTATAACCCTTGCTAGACACGAATAACTTTGTAGAATTTTGGAGACACCTGAACCCAGATGGCAGTGAATATTCCTTCTATTCGGCGCCACATGACTCTTGGTCCAGAAGAGATAATATATTGCTATCACAGGAGCTAGTAAGGGAGTGGAAGAGGCAGATGTGCACAATGTAGCTATATCTGACCACGTGCCCGTATCAGTGACCCTGCCAGATATGGTTCAGATGGGCCAGACCAAACTTGGCGCTTCCCTACCTATTTGTTAATGGATGAGAAGTTTCGACATCAGGTGAAGCAATGGTGTTTGGAATATGTAAGTGATAATGGAGATAGTAGGGATAGGCCGAACTTTTATGGGCAGCAGGGAAGGCATTAATGCGCGTGAAACTAATAGGTTATCAGACAACGCTAAAAAAGAAGATAGCGACAAACTACTCGCA
>JARQOD010000005.1:134405876-134440249 GCA_033576555.1 Oophaga sylvatica | reverse complement strand
AGAATCTCAGCTGCCTTGGTTGTATGTGACAAGGCTTCAGGTAGTGCCGGAGCCTCTGACATACAGAAATGTGCAACAGCCACCCCTGTTATGAATGTGCTAGAGATGGTTTCTGAGCAGAGGCTCCCTCTGGTGGTTACAGACAGTACTGAACCTTTCAGCGAGGAGTGGCAATCTGGAATCACGGACAGGTCTGATATAAGGGAGGTTCCCTCCCATGATGGTTGCCGGTGATCAATTGTTCTTGTCTCAATTGTGGTTCCTGGTTCATTTGGAAGTTTGCTGGAGTCCTGCCTGCATCTCCTGCTTTCAGATAAGATATTTTTTGCTTTTCTTTTTGTGCTTGCTTTTTGCATTGTTTTCTGCACTTTTGTGGAGGTCAGCCAGGTCCCCTCCTGGGGCCTGAGCTCCTCACAGTTTTTCTACAGCCACTGTTATTTGCTCATTTGCTTTTTCCTGTTTTTTCAGCGGCTGCGGCTTGGTTTTTGTTCACACTGAGAACTGATTTAGTGGGAGGCGAGATCGTGTGATCTCAGTATTTTTTGTAATCAGAATTGTTGGATTTTTGTAGGGTTATCTGGGTTGCAGAAAGTAATCTCTCCTGTCCTATCCTATTTAGTCAGCTTGTGGCCCCAGCGTTTGCTCAATCTATTTTCTGCCTATGTTTGTATTTTCATCTTGTCTAACCGCCATTATATGTTTGGGGGCTTCCTAATTTCTTTGGGGATCTGCTCCGGGGCAGATAGCTTTCATCTTTCTGCCTTTAGGTGTAGTTATCTCTCAGGCTGTGACGAGGCGTCTAGGATCAACGTAGGAACGCTCCACGGCTACCTCTAGTTGTGTCGTTAGTTTAGGAATCTGCAACCCATCAGTTACCAACATCTCAGGTGTTCGGCTGCCCTGCTGTTCTTCCTGTCCTCCTCAGCTACCGAAACATAACACACCCCTATGTCCCCTGCACCATCATCTGCTCCCACATAGGAGCTGAGGAATGCCGAGGACAATCCAATCTCTTGGGAGTTGTAGTCCCCTCTCGAGCCTCCTCAAGGAGTCTCTCCCAGGCCCGTTCATTTATTAAGAAGTATTTAACCTGCTGCCTTCTTCTCAGATCACACCCACTGCATACCTGTGATGTTGACACTCCAATTTTAGGAACGAGGCGCTGGATCTATCAATTAACTCTTGCAGCCTTCGAGGCAAGTGTTCTGTCTCTACTGCTGCTGGTTGAACAAGATGTGATGACGAGTCCCAAACTTTTTCAAAGGACCCCCTTCTCCACTGCCGGTCATACATAATGACCTCCCCCCAAGATGCGAACTGTCTGTACCTTGCGGCTAGCAGACCCACTATCATTTCACTAGCCCTGCTCCTGGCTCACCTTATTGTCTCTTAAGACCAGCCTAGACCCCGCAGTCCGCTACACAGTTCCTGGATTTTGGCTCTCCTGTCTGCAGTATGCAAGAACCCCAGCATTGAAAGTTGTGGCCTGGGTTTGGACGTGGGTTTGGACCTTGCTGGTTCTAGGAAAGCGTCCGGTTCCAGACCACAGACTACTACCTGCTCCACTGTCACATGTCAGCTTCCCCTGGCTTCAATATTCCTCTGGTCACTCCTCCTCACGTGATTCTGCCATGTAATACATTATGGATGAGTAATTGAATACAGAATTTTTTTCAAAGATTTTTGGAGTGTTATATGCCACCAAAATCTACCACAAAGCACGTAATACTTTATTCGTGAGTAATTGAATCCCAAAAAAATTTTCAATGCTTCTAGGAACTGTTACATAACACTAATCTGTACCATAGAGCACGTAATACCCTATAGATGAGTAATTGAATCCAGAAAAATGTTTCAATGCTTTTTGGGAGTGTTGTATGCCACTGAAATGTACTACAGAGCATGTAGAATCATAGAATCATAGAATCATAGAATGGTAGAGTTGGAAGGGACCTCCTGGGTCATCTGGTCCAACCCCTGCTCAAAGCAGGATTCTCTAAATCATCCCAGACAGATGTCTATCCAGCCTCTGTTTGAAGACTTCCATTGAAGGAGAACTCACCACCTCTTGTGGCAGCCTGTTCCACTCATTGATCACCCTAACTGTCAAAAAAAACTGTGGCTCTTCTCTGAACTTGCTCCAGTTTGTTGATGTCTTTTTTAAAATGTGGTGCCCAAAACTGGACACAGTATTCCAGATGACGTCTGACCAAAGAGGAGTAGAGGGCAATAATGACCTCACGTGATCTAGACTGTATGCTTCTGTTGATACATCCTAGAATTGCATTTGCCTTTTTTGCTGCTGCATCACACTGTTGACTCATGTTAAGTCTGTGATCAATTAGTATACCCAAGTTTTTTCACATGTGCTGTTACTTAGCCCTATTCCTCCCATTTTGTATATGCTTTTTTCATTTTTATTGCCCAGATGTAGTACTTTGCATTTTTCCCTGTTAAAATCCATTCTGTTAGTTGCTGCCCACTGCTCCAGTTTATGTATATCTTTTTGAATCCTCTCTCTCTCTTCTCTAGTATTAGCTACCCCTCCTAGCTTTGTGTCATCAGCAAATTTGATCAGTTTACCCTCAATTCCTTCATCTAAATCATTGATAAAGATGTTGAACAATACAGGGCCCAAAACAGAGCCTTGTGGTACCCCACTTGAGACATTCTTCCAACTGGATGTGCAGCCATTTACAACCACTCTTTGGGTCCGATCACTAAGCCAGTTATAAATCCACCTAACAGTTGCCTTGTCCATTCCATACTTAGTCATTTTTTCAATAAGGATTGTGTGAGATACTTTGTCAAATGCTTTGCTGAAGTCAAGATACACTATATCTACAGCATTTCCCTGATCCACCCAGTCAGTGATTCTGTCATAGAAGGAAATTAAGTTAGTCTGACATGACTTATTAGTTACAAACCCATGCTGACTCTGTTTAATCACTTCATTCTTATCCAGGTACTTGCATACATGTTCTTTAATAATTTGTTCAAAGATCTTTCCTGGTATAGAAGTCAGACTCACCGGCCTGTAGTTCCCTGGGTCCACCTTCTTCCCCTTTTTGAAGATAGGAACAACATTTGCTCTTCTCCAGTCTTCTGGGACTTCTCCTGTTCTCCAAGAATTTTCAAAGATTATGGACAGTGGTTCAAGAATTTCTTCTGCTATCTCCTTCAGTACCCTGGGGTGTAATTCATCTGGACCTGGAGACTTGAATTCATTTAGGTTAGCTAAGTGTTTCCTCACTGTCTTTCTGTTTATAGATATCCTGGATTCTTCTATTCCTTTAATAGGACAGTGAAGATCAGTTGATGTTACATTTCCTTTCTGAGAGAAAACAGATGCAAAATAGGAATTTAAAAGTTCAGCCTTCTCAACATCCTGACTTACCATTTCATCATTTTCATCCTGTAAAAATCCTATAGCATCTTTGACTTTTCTTTTACTTTTGACGTATCTCCAAAATCCTTTTTTGTTCCTTTTGACGTCACTTGCAAGCCTGTATTAGTAAATGGATGAGTAATTGAATACAGAAACATTTTTAAATGCTTTCTAGGATTGTTATATAACATTGAAATGTACCACAGAGCAAGTAGCAGTAAATGGATGAATAATTGAATACAGAAAAAAAATTCAATGCTTTTTTTGATTGTTATATATACCGAAATGTACCACAGAGCACTTAATACTCTATGGATGAGTAATTGAACACAGAAACATTCTCAATGCTTTTAGGGAGAGTTATATGCCAGGGAAGTGAACCGCAGAGCAATTAATAGTATATAGATGAGTAACTGAATACAGAACATTTTTTCAACAATTTTTTTGGAGTGTTATATACCACAGAAATCTACTACAGAGTGCATAATACTCTATGGGTGAGTTATTAAATCCAGAAAAATGTTTCAACGTTTTTTGGGAATGTTATATAACACCGAAATGTACCACAGAGCACATATTATATGGATGATTAATTGAATACAGAAACATTTTTCAATGCTTTTTTGGAGCGCTATATAAAACTTAAATCTAGCACAAATAATGTAATACTCCATGAATGAGTAATTGACTGCAGAAACATGTTTCAATGCTTTTTGAAATATTATATAACAACGAAATGTACCACAGGGCACATAATAGTATATGGCTGAATAACTGAATACAGAAAACATTTTTAACGCTTTTTTGAGTGTTATACAGGTCCTTCTCAAAAAATTAGCATATAGTGCTAAATTTCATTATTTTCCATCATGTAATGATTACAATTAAACTTTCATATATTTTAGATTCATTACACACCAACTGAAATTTGTCAGGTCTTTTATTGTTTTAATACTGATGATTTTGGCATACAACTCCTGATAACCCAAAAAACCTGTCTCAAAAAATTAGCATATCAAGAAAAGGTTCTCTAAACTACCTATTACCCTAATCTTCTGAATCAACTAATTAACTCTAAACACATGCAAAAGATTCCTGAGGCTTTTAAAAACTCCCTGCCTGGTTCATTACTCAAAACCCCCATCATGGGTAAGACTAGCGACCTGACTGATGTCAAGAAGGCCATCATTGACACCCTCAAGCAAGAGGGTAAGACCCAGAAAGAAATTTCTCAACAAATAGGCTGTTCCCAGAGTGCTGTATCAAGGCACCTCAATGGGAGGTCTTTTGGAAGGAAACAATGTGGCAGAAAACGCTGTACAACGAGAAGAGGTGACCGGACCCTGAGGAAGATTGTGGAGAAGGACCGATTCCAGACCTTGGGGGACCTGAGGAAGCAGTGGACTGAGTCTGGTGTAAAAACATCCAGAGCCACCGTGCACAGGCGTGTGCAGGAAATGGGCTACAGGTGCCGCATTCCCCAGGTAAAGCCACTTTTGAACCATAAACAGCGGCAGAAGCGCCTGACCTGGGCTACAGAGAAGCAGCACTGGACTGTTGCTAAGTGGTCCCAAGTACTTTTTTCTGATGAAAGCAAATTTTGCATGTTATTCGGAAATCAAGGTGCCAGAGTCTGGAGGAAGACTGGGAGAAGGAAATACCAAAATGCCTGAAGTCCAGTGTCAAGTACCCACAGTCAGTGATGGTGTGGGGTGCCATGTCAGCTGCTGGTGTTGGGCCACTGTGTTTCATCAAGGGCAGGGTCAATGCAGCTAGCTATCAGGAGATTTTGGAGCACTTCATGCTTCCATCGGCTGAAATGCTTTATGGAGATGAAGATTTCATTTTTCAGCACGACCTGGCACCTGCTCACAGTGCCAAAACCACTGGTAAATGGTTTTACTGACCATGGTATTACTGTGCTCAATTGGCCTGCCAACTCTCCTGACCTGAACCCCATAGAGAATCTGTGGGATATTGTGAAGAGAAAGTTGAGAGACGCAAGACCCAACACTCTGGATGAGCTTAAGGCCGCTATCGAAGCATCCTGGGCCTCCATAACACCTCAGCAGTGTTACAGGCTGATTGCCTCCATGCCACGCCGCATTGAAGAAATCATTTCTGCAAAAGGATTCCCGACCAAGTATTGAGTGCATAACTGAACTTTATTATTTCATGTTTTTTTTGTTTGTTTTTAAAAAACACTTTTATTTTATTGGACGGTTGAAATATGTTAATTTTTTGAGACAGGTTTTTTGTGTTATCAGGAGTTGTATGCCAAAATCATCAGTATTAAAACAATAAAAGACCTGACAAATTTCAGTTGGTGTGTAATGAATCTAAAATATATGAAAGTTTAATTGTAATCATTACATTATGGAAAATAATGAAATTGAGCACTATATGCTAATTTTTTGAGAAGGACCTGTATAACACCGAAATCTACCACAGCTCATGTTATACTCTATGGGTGACTAATTGAATCCAGAAAAATGCTTCAATGCTTTTTTGGAGTGTTATATGCCGCCAAAATGTACCACAGAGGACATAATAGTATATGGATGAGTAATTGAATGCAAAAAAATTTTTCAACGCTTTTTTAGACTGTTATATAACACTGAAATATACCGCCGAGCATGTAATTGTATATGGATGAGTAATTCAATCCAGGAAAATGTATCTTTTTTTGAGTGTTATATGGCACAGAAATGTGCAACAAAGCATGTAATACTCTATGGATGACAATATAGTAAAATTCCCCCACCAAAAAACATAAAAAACTTTGTCAACTGCCCGAGTTATATATTTTGCAATGGACTGCAAAGCCCTAATCCCTGCCTAGAGACTGTTTTCAGTTACTCTTCCTGCTCCTGCAACTCTGTCTCCCTCACTAGGCTTACTGCAGAATATATCTGATACAAGCAGCAAAGCACAAAATTAACCCTTACAAAGACTATTAGTATGATGGTTCAGCTTCAGCACTAGTATCAACACTATAGGACTCTGATTTGTTAAACTGTGCACACACATGCCTGGACAGTCACTCTCTCCCTCCAATAAGAACTGTCAAAGAGCTGTGCAATGGCGTCAGTGTGCTGAGTATGGCAGAGCCTGACTTGTTATAACTAGAGATGAGCGACTTTGCCTTTTTTCGGGTCGAGTCGGGGTTCGTGAAACCCGACTTTCTTAAAAGTGGAGTCGAACGAAGTCGGCCGACTAACGGAAATGGTCGGGTCGGAGTCGAAAATCCGACCCCAATGCAAGTCAATGGGGAATAAATTTCCCCCTTATCACAGGCAGGCAGCCTACTAATCAAATCTGATGCTCCACGCAAGCAATTTCTACAGCATCACTGGCAGGCAGGCAGCCTAAGAACCAGTGTTGCTGCACACCGCAAAATCCTCCCCTCTCACTGTGCACAGTTACTGTACAGCTAATCGCTATCAACAGAAAGTAATTTTTTTTTTAGACCCTGCCTAATGCTCTCCCTGCTCAGACGCACCGCCAGCAACCTTCCCCTACACTGAGTTCGGCAGATGTAAAATGCCGGTCGGCGGTGAGTGATTTTATATGCACTATGATGCCACTGAAAGCCAGCCAATCACTGCAATGCCCTTCTCTAAGATGGTGCTGGCCGCTGGCTATGTCATCCTGTTGCCCACAGCCTGCGTCTTTGCTCATTGGCCGAGAAAAGGCGCTTAAAGTGTAGGGGAAAACTGACTCCAGCAAAATGGTCGCCGAACACGTGACCGAACTCACTCCACGCTCGGGTTTCGTTTCATGAAACCCGACTTCGGCAAAAATCGGCGATTTTTGAAAGTGAACGACCTGTTTCGCTCAACTCTAGTTATAACCCTTTATGATGTCTTACGGCCATCCAATCACACTAATGACAATCCCAAGATGGCTATGGCACTAGAGTGACTGTTATGGGTCTGCGACTCAGGAATAGAGCGAGGGGTGAATCTGACCCTGCACTAGGACTTGACTCGATCCCTACGATGGAGCGGGTGACCTATTCCTTGCAAATAGACCCACCGACGATCCTAGTCTAGACTCAAGCGAAGACCTGAAGGTGGGGGAAGGGGATCCCTGAAAGGTCTAGGGACTGGGAACAAAATACTGGTAACCTCCTAGCAGGGAAATAGAGGAAGCTGCAGAAACAAAAGGAAAAAACAAAAAGTCTATGCAAGCAGAACTAGAGTTCCCAGAACTGCACAAAGTATAGCACAAAGCTATCAAGGCTCCTAGCCAGAACTCAAGCGGATTAACACTGATGTCCAGCAAGGACTGGAAGGCAGGTGCAGGGTAATAAAGGGTGATACAATCACCTGATCAACGACAAGCCCAGCACCAGGGGAAAACAGACCAGCGGCCAGAAACCACAACAAGATGGCGGATGGTCAAACTGAATAGATTCTAACAGTAACTCACAGGCAATCTCTGCATACTTGTTGGCTGTGTAACAAGTGCAAACATGCAGGGCAGGGATTTAAGTTTGAAATTGAACACCAGCTAATGCTCGCCAAGCACCAAGCACATCCAAGCTCCCAGATACTCAAGTGATATTTAATTATTACTGAGTATGTTCACTCATTCCTAGTAAGAGTCAAACCAACCATTGTTAAAATATCAATAATTAATTTGAGCAGTATCTATTATAACACTTTTTGAAGATTCATCTGTTTACCCTTCATATTATGCCAATTGAAATAGTAGTCTCTATAGTCCTTTGATCGTCAGGTAGATGTAGTGAATTTTTATGTTCCCTTCATGCATTGGGTTGTTCCGTATAGTGCACTCTCCGTGAGGGTGCACCTTGTGAGTGTGGAATGTCATTCCCTTTCTTAACCTCACGCGGTCCAGAAATTGTCTTATGGGTAAATTACTGCGTTGCATGCTGGAATGCATCATTCACTTGTGATCGCAGGCTACACCCTGTTTTATGGATTTCATTATGGAATGCATTGTTTCTTTGTATTCTTTTACTGCCTAAGGATATTAGGAGCACTGGAAGTAGCTGCTTGTTTTCCTGTTTGGGTGTATACATGGATTCATTGGCAATGGACCATGAAGTGGACACGGACTTACCAATACCTTTGAACAGGTTATACATATTTGAATCATTATAAGACAAAATATCGAAACAAAGATCAATGGTTAGCACTGCAGCCTTGCTGCGCTGGGGTCCTAGGTTTAAATCCCACCAAGGACAACATCTGAAAGGAGTTTGTATGTTCTCCCCGTGTTTGTGTGGGTTTCCTCTGGGTACTCTGGTTTCCTCCCATATTCCAAAGACATACTGATAAGGAATTTAGGTTGTGATCCCCATCTGGGACAGTGCCTATAATGTCTGTAAAGTACTGTGGAAATAATGGCGCTATATAAATGAGTAAAATAAATAAATAAGCAAAGGAATGCTCATAGTAGCAGGTTACCAATATGTGGAAGAAATCAAAGTATTCTGTGACTTTAGATGATATCCCTGCAACCGAAAAGATCGACCATGTGTAATTAAATAAGGACAATTGGAAAATAACACAATACAGAGGGTATGAAAAGTATTCAGACCCCTTTAAATTTTGCATTTTGTTTCATTGCAGTCATTTGGTAAATTCAAAAAAGTTCATTTTTTTCTCATTAACCCCTTTCTGACTCCAGACGTACTATTCCATCCTTGTGACCTGGGACTTAATTCCCATAGATGGAATAATACGTCATGTGCGATCGGCCACGCTCACGGGGGGAGAGCGACTGATCACGGCTCGGTGTCAGCTGATTCTCACAGCTGACACCCGGCACTTAGTGCCAGGACTGGTAACAGACCGCTCCTGGCACTTTAACCCCCGGAACACTGCGATCAAACATGATTGCAGCGTTCCGGAGCTGGCACAGGAGCTGACAGCCCCTCTGCCTTTAGATTGGAGATGTCGCAGCACGCAGCGGAGGTCCTGATCAGTGCCATGGAGACCCGATGTCGTCATGACGACATCCGGGTCTCCAGAGCTGTGAAACTTCCCGTCATGCGAGTGCATGTCAGGAAGTCTCCAATGAGTAGAAAGTATAGGGTATTTTTATGGAGTCCTCATACACATCAGATGTTTAGCCAGTCCTGATAAAATTGGCATAATTGGTCTACTTTAATCTGTTATTTCTGGGGGTCTTTAAAATAAAACAAAATCCATGCCATTATTTGCAAGTTCTTTACTAGAGTATAAACTTATAATACAAAATATCAGTTTCAAAGTTAAAATGGCAAAAGTTCATGTCATGTTATAGCAGAGAAACTGGATGATGTTTATTGCAAGAGCAATGAAGCTCGGCCGGTAGTTTCACTCTTGTCTGGTACAGCGGCGGTGACTCATTACTTCACCACTCCTTATTATTGTTCTCAGATACTTTCAGACTGATCATAAGGATAAGTGAAGTTACAATAATGATTGCAATTAGATCCCAGACAAAAAATGTACTTTTGTTTTGGTGTATTCTAGAAAATGACAGTGACAAAATACAACAATATGCAAGAAACAAGGACATTTATAAGGGTTCAAAGCCTCTTTTAAGGAGCTGCAAGAAGTAGCAGTCACTTTCAATATCTGTCACATGAATTGTTTTTTGTTCTTGTAATGTTAGAGAAAAAGAACACAGTAAACACAGAACATAGTTCTACTTTTTTATTGCGTTCATTTATGAAAACAAATTTTCCAATGCCATATATCATCAATGATAAAAAGTAATGACACCTTTAGTTGCCCAGTTAATATCTGGTTGTACCTTCAGTAGATGCAAAAACTGCATCTAAACATATCACTGTTGAAAAAGTTGAATGTGAGGCCTTCTGCACTACCAGGCATCTTTCTCCTGGAAGAAATTCAACATGCCAGGGCCTCCCTCACATCACACGTTATGAGCCCCTCATGCACATAAACGGTTGGCCAAACCCACGGTGTGTTCAGAGCACTTTTCTCTATTTGAATGTCTTACCCTTTCCGAACATGGCTATTTTCCAGTTTTGTGTTTCCATTTTTTCCTCTATTTCTTCCATAACTTTTTTTCTTTTTTCGTCAACATAGTCTTATAAGGGCTTATTTTTTGCAGGACGGGTTGTAGTTTTGAATGACACCATTTATTTTATCATTTTATCATTTGATGTACTGGAAATCAGGAAAAAAAATTCCAACTGCAGCAAAATTGCAAAAAAGCATAATAGTTTTGAGGGTTTTGTTATTCATATTTTATTATTTAAGTGATGTAACAATTTTGATATTTGTGAATAAATATACATGCACAAACAAAATATTGAGATTGCAACACCAAAAAATGAATATTGTGGAATTTTGGAAATCACAGGATCAACAGACATGTTAATGATATGCAAATGAAAAATTTCAAAAAAAATTTCAAAAAAAAATTATTTTATTCAATACTGAGTATAAGTGCCAAGTGCAAAAATACACTGACCTGCATTGGCATGCTATCAATGAGGTTAGTAATGGTTTTCTGCAACGCTGAAGGAACTTAGGCATGCATATTATGGAGATACCCTGTTGGGAGCTCCCTTTTCCACTGCCCATAAATGACATCCCAGATGTGACTTCTGTGAGGCAAGTCTGGAGATGCTGCAGGCCATAGTAGCATGTTTGGGCCAAGTAAGCTGCTCACAGTAAAAAATGCCAGTAACTGATGCCCAAACTCTGTGCTCTCTCATGCTGCAAGCAGATGCAGCTTTACTTCTGCAGAATTGGAGAACTGCTGAAGCACTGAAGCTGGACAGACTCAAAACAGCACTTTCAAGCTCTACTGGAGAGTGCTTGTAAATGCTGTGCTTTGTACCTAATAGTCTGGTCACCTCTGAAAGACTGCAGTGGTGCCCAATAATTTAGGCAATGAGCATTAAGCAATAAAACTCCCTCCGTTCATTAGAACAAAGAGTATTATTTTTTAATAAGGAGTAAATTGCTTGTTTTTTTCACTTTTCAATTGTATCCATTTTGCACAATGAAACCATCCCTTTAACAATCCCATTTAATACCCAGAAGGATCTGCAAGCATTTTTCAATGGCTGTTTCCAAATGCTGCGTCCATGTGGTAAATCCAATGTGATTAAATTCTCAACCAATTCTTGTATTTGACATGGGATCTTTGCATCTCTTTGCACCATTTATGTTTAGGAATAAGTTATAATTTTGCATCAACATGGAAATGAACTGATCCACAACAATCATTTGAAAATCGCTTAGAATCAACTCCAGTATTTTATGATGTTCACATTAGGCTGCACATAGCTGCCCAAGACTCAGCAATAGATGAACTAACTGAAGTCATGCCACAATACCCCCACGCTCACAAGTCTTTACCTCCATTTAACCCCTTAACAACCAAGCCATTTTGTAGGTTAAAGACCAGGCCAATTTTTACAATTCTGACCACTGTCACTTTATGTGCTTATAACTCTGGAACGCTTCAAAGGATCTTCGCGATTCTGAGATTGTATTCTCGTGACATATTGTACTTCATGATAGTGGTAAAATTTCTTCAATATAACTTGCGTTTATTTATGAAAAAAATGGAAATATGGCAAAAATTTTGAAAATTTTGCAATTTTCAAACTTTTAATTTTTATGCCATAAAATCAGAGAGATATGTCACAAAAAATAGTTAATAAATAACATTTCCTACATGTCTACTTTACATCAGAACAATTTTGGAACAATTTTTTTTTTTGTTAGGAAGTTATAAGGGTTAAAAATTGACCAGCAATTTCTCATTTTTCCAACAAAATTTACAAAACCATTTTTTTTAGGGACCACCTCATATTTGAAGTGAATTTGAGGGGTCAATATGACAGAAAATACCCAAAGTGAGACCATTCTAAAAACTGCACACCTCAAGGTGTTCAAAGCCACATTCAAGAAGTTTATTAACCCTTTAGGTACTTCACAGGAATTGAAGCAATATGGAAGGAAAAAATGAACATTTAACTTTTTTTCCCAAAATTTTTCTTTCGACACAATTTTTTAAATTTTGTCAAGGGTATCAGTAGAGAATGAACCACTATATTTGTTGTACAATTTCTCCTGAGTAGACCGATACCCCATGTGTGGAGGAAGACCAATCTTTAGGCGCATGGCAGTGCTCAGAAGGGAAGGAGCATCATTTGAGATTTTGAATGTCAAATTGGCTGGAATTGAGATTGGACGCCATGTCGCATTTGGAGAGTCCCTGATGTATCTAAACAGTGGAAACCCCCCACAAGTGACCCCATTTTGGAAACTAGACCCCCCAAGGAACTTATCTAAATGTGTTGTGAGAGCTTTGAACCCCCAAGGGCTTCACAGAAGGCTATAACGTAGAGCCGTAAAATTAAAAAATCATATTTTTTCCACAAAAATGATCTTTTCATCCCAATTTTTATTTTCCAAAGGATAAAAGGACCCCAAAACTTATTGTGCAATTTGTCCTGAGTACGCTGATACCCCATATGTGGGGGTAAACCACTATTTGGGTGCATGGCAGAGCTTGGAAGGGAAGCAGCGCCATTTGACTTTTTTGACTGGAATTGAGATTGGACGCCATGTCACATTTGGAGAGTCCCTGTGTGCCTAAACAGTGGAAACTCCCCACAAGTGACCACATTTTGGAAACTAGACCCCAAGGAACTTATCTAGATGTGTGGTGAGAGCTTTGAACCCCCAAGGGCTTCACAGAAGGCTATAACGTAGAGCCGTAAAATTAAAAAATCATATTTTTTTCCACAAAAATGATCTTTTCATCCCAATTTTTATTTTCCAAAGGATAAAAGGACCCCAAAACTTATTGTGCAATTTGTCCTGAGTACGCTGATACCCCATATGTGGGGGTAAACCACTATTTGGGTGCATGGCAGAGCTTGGAAGGGAAGCAGCGCCATTTGACTTTTTTGACTGGAATTGAGATTGGACGCCATGTCACATTTGGAGAGTCCCTGTGTGCCTAAACAGTGGAAACTCCCCACAAGTGACCACATTTTGGAAACTAGACCCCCAAGGAACTTATCTAGATGTGTGGTGAGAGCTTTGAACCCCCAAGGGCTTCACAGAAGGTTATAACGTAGAGCCGTAAAATTAAAAAATCATATCTTTTCCACAAAAATGATCTTTCTACCCCCAATTTTTATTTTCCAAAGGGTAACAGGACCCCAAAAGTTATTGTGCAATTTGTCCTGGGTACGCAGATACCCCATATGTGGGGGTAAACCACTATTTCGACGCATGGCAGAGCTCGGAAGGGAAGGAGCGCCTTTTACAAATGCAGACTTTGATGGAATGGTCTGCGGGTGTCATGTCACGTTTGGAGAGCCCCTGATGTGCCTAAACAGTAGAAACCCCCCACAAGTGACTCCATTTTGGAAACTAGACCCCTCAAGGAACTTATCTAGATGTGTGGTGAGCACTTTGAACCCCCAAGTGCTTCACAGAAGTTTATAACATAGAGCCGTGAAAATAAAAAAATTATATTTTTTCCACAAAAATAATCTTTTTGCCCAAAATTTTTTATTTTTATAAGGGTAACAGGAGAAATAGGACACCTAAAGCTATTGTGCAATTTGTCCTGAGTACGCTGATACCGCATATGTGGGGGGAACCACTATTTTGACGCATGGCAGAGCTTGGAAGGGAAGTAGCACTGTTTTTAAATGCAAACTTTGATGGAATGGTCTGCAGAAGTTTATAACGTAGAGCCGTGAAAATAAAAAAATCATATTTTTTTCCACAAAAATGACCTTTTTGCCACCAAATTTTTATTTTTATAAGGGTAACAGTCGAAATAGGACCCCAAAAGTTGATGTGCATTTTGTCCTGAGTAAGCTGATATCCCATATGTGGGGGGAACCACTGTGATCGCCTTACTGCGATCTTTGGAGGCAGAATGGACAAATCCACAAAAGGTGAAGAATTGGTTTTCTTTTTTACGCCGTTCCTCGTGCGGTATTAGTGATTAGGCGACTTTATTCCTCGGATCGGTGCGATTACAGCGATACCAGATTTATACCCTTTTTTCATGTTTAGCTTCTGTCACACTCTAAAAGACGCTTTTCTTTGGAAGAATTTTTTGTAAGAAATTTTTGCATCGCTGTATTTTGAGAGCTATAATTTTTCCATATTTCGTCTGACAGAGTCATATAAGGTCTTGTTTTTTGCGGGACGAGTTGACGTTTTTATTGGTATCATATTCGGGCACATAACGTTTTTTGATCGCTTCCTATTCCGACTTTTGTGGAAGCAGAATGAACAAAAACCAGCAATTCAGGAATTGTTTTTTTGTTTTTTTTTCCTCTGTTCCGCGTGTGATAAAATTGATAAGGATGCTTTATTCTTCGGATCACTACGATTACAGCGATACCTCATTTATATATTTTTTTATGTTTTGGCGTTTTTTACACAATAAAAAATTTTATAGAAAAAATAATTATTTTTGCATCAGTTTATTCCGCGAGCTATAACTTTTATATTTTTTCGCTGATGATGCTTTATAGCAGCTATTTTTTTGCGGGAAAAGATGACGTTTTTAGCGGTACCATGATTATTTATATCCGACTTTTTGATCGCGTGTTATTGCACTTTTTCCAAGCGGTATGATGATACTGCTTGGAAAAAGTATAATTTACTACTTTTTTGTGTTTTTTTTTACGGCTTTCACTGAAAGGGTTAACTAGGGTTACGCTTTTATAGATGGGATTTTTACGGACGCGGTGATACCAAACATGTGTATTTTTTTGTTTTTGTTTTTTTTTATTACATAAAAATGTGTATTTTTTAGGGGAATTTTTTTAAATTATTTTTTAAGATGTTTTTTACAATTTTTAAAAAAAAATCCTTTTTTTAACTTGTCTCTTTATGGAACTTTCACTTTTTTACTTTTTATTGCAGTTACAATGCATTGCAATGCTACAGCATTGCAATGCATTGTAACTATAGTGAAAGCTGCTGTGACCATGATCACAGCAGTTTTCCGTAGCTGGATGACCCGGAGGTTGTCATGACAACCCCCGGGTCATCAAGGCAGAGATCGGGCCCTGCAAAATACATTGCAGGGTGCCGATCTGAGACAGAGGGAGCTCCCGACCCTCTGCCTCCCCCCCTGAGCGCTGCGATCGCGCTCGATCGCCGCATTCAGGGGGTTAACAGCCAGGGGCGGCAGGGGCACCACTCCTGGCTGTCAGTGCAGGAAGCTCGGCCACTGCAGCGCTGAGCTCCTGCACAGATCGGGCAGAAGAGGCTGAAATTTCAGCCTTTTCTGCTCGATCGCTGCTGTGTTTGGTCAGTCACATTGACTGACCAATCACAGTACTGTAGGTGCGGGGACCGACTGCAAAGGTCCCCGCACCGCTTGCTGTGCCTGTCAGCTGTCTGTGACAGCTGTCGGCACTGAACTACCACTGCGTGTTTACACGCAGTGGTAGTTCAAAGGCATCACGTGCACAGTCCGTCAAGGTGCCAAAACTGACACCTTGCCATGACGGACTGTGCACGTCAATGGACATTAAGGGGTTAAAGTGGTTTTCCAATGAAAACCGTAATATGCTATAACATATTGATGATCTTTTCCCATTATCATTAAGAGACCTGTCATAAAGACTTCACAAGACTCAACCCCATTGGCCATGCATGCATATCCATTTAAGTCTATGTTAAAAACAGAAATAGCTAATTAATTGCATTTAACCATTTTATACATCTCCCATTAAATATAATGAATAATGACCATTGTTGATATGCTATAAATGTTGGGAAAATCCTTTTTTGATCAATTTTGCCTCTGTCACTCCTTTACTAGCCCATTTCAGAAGGTGGTGATAAAGAGCCAAATCATTCACACTATTCTCCACTACTAGGACAACGCCTTCTCAATCTGAATGTTTGGCACCAATAAAATAATAACATCTATACTCATCTCTGGTGCCCGCGCCGTTACAGCAGTGTCGGCACTTGAGTTCCTGAGACTCTCGCTCGGTTGTTAAGACACGTGAGCCCTGCACCTAATCGGCATCGGCTTCATTGTCCCCACCTTCAGACAAAGCAAACATCACGAGAAAGTCAGAGTTGTGGTTACTCTCTCATTTCTTCTTGATGTTCAATTTGTCTGAAGGCTGAGACAATGATGCCAGCATTGATTGGGTGAAAGGAGCAGGTTTCATTTCAACCGCACAAGAGCTCCAGGAATGCGAATGCCATCACCACTGGAATGGCTATGGCACAGGAGGCCAGTGTAAGTGTTTTTATTTTATCGGCGCCAAACATTCAGATCGAGGAGGGGGTGTCCTAATAGTGGAAAACCCCTTTAAAAGTGAGACAATTACATGATGATAAGTGCCTGAGTTACTATATACCGTACATTATGTTGACTCAGCAAACATATTAATATAGTTGAAGAGTTTTTTGTTACAAAAAGTTAAATGTCATATTACTAGTTTGAGTTAACACGCACTTTTCCGTCTACTTATTTCATTTTAAATAATAAGATACTTTTTCTATGCACTTTATATCATTGTATCATGATTAGATGACTTTTTTTTCTGTTTCCCATTGTATTTTTAATGAGGAAGCATTATGAACAGTCTGGCAACATGTGCTATAGGGAACAGATGACTACAATATTCCTGCAAAGATATCGGTGGTATATGCTTCGCTTTTCTTTTTCCTGTGTGTTCTCTCACGAGCTGCTTTTTTCACTGACATGAAATCACATTAGCAGGTATTCAATGGTCATTTACAGAAAATTGTGTGTGGTAGATACTCACATTGGCTTGGACACTGTTATATAGATTATCATACAGGAACTTTCATCTGTAATGCACTTTTTCAGGAGAATAGGCAATGCCATCATTTTAAGTAGTTCAACCAGGGTATAGTCATGGATGTACTGTATCTGGACTTTTCAATGGGATTTGACACTGTGCCACATAAACAGTTGGCAGAAAATGTAGTAGGTGAAAATATAAATAATTTGCTTAACCCCTTAACGACCGCCGATACGCCTTTTAACGGCGGTCATTAAGGGTACTTAAACCACAGCGCCGTTAATTAACGGCGCTGTGGAAAAAGTGAATAGCGCCCCCCAGAGGCGCATTTTCTCCGGGTTCTCGGCTACCGGGGGTAGCCGAGACCCCAGAGAACATGAATCGGGTCGGTTTTTACCGACACCGATGTTGCGATCGCCGTTATTAACCCTATAACGGTGACCGCAACAACAACAAAAAAAAAGTGCCATTTAATTTCTCTGTCCTCTGATGTCATTGGACATCAGAGGACAGAGAAAAAGGACCCCCATGTGGCCCCTGATCCCCTGCATGTGGCCCCTGGGCCCTCCGGTGTCCCCCGGTGCCGGCGCGATGAAGAAAATGGCGGGCGCATGCTCAGTGTGCCCGCCGCTATGTGCCGCTATGTGCTGGGGGGATGGGCAAATATTGTCTGGGGTCTCGGCTACCGGGGGTAGCCGAGATCCCAGAGAACATGATCCGGGTCGGTGTTCACTGATCCTGGTGTTGCGATCGCAAAAAAAAAAAAAAAATGATTTCTCTCCCCTCTGATGTGATCGCACATCAGAGGGGAGAAAATGAGGGTCCCCATGTCCCCCTTAAACCCCCCCTGTACCTGCCGGTGTCCTCTGGCGGGTCCCCCTGGCCTCCGATCCTCCCGGTCTTCTTCCTGGAAAAAAAAAATGCGCATGCGCCCGCCGATCTGCTTGGCGGCAGATTCAAATTTTTTTTCATTCATTCTCCAGAAAGTGCATTTTGATCACTGTGATAAACTATCACAGTGATCAAAATAAAAAAAACAGTACATAACCTCCCCATTTATCACCCCCTTAGTTAGGGACATATAATAAAAAATATAAATTATATTTATTTTCATTTTTCTGTTAGGGTTAGGGTTATAATTAGGGTTAGGGTTATAATTAGGGTTAGGCTTAGCATTAGGGTTAGCATTAGGGTTAGGGTTAAGCTGGGTTCGTACTGCGTTATGGCAGTCCGTTAGACGGACTGTGTTACACCGCGGTATGACGCGGTGTAACACAGTCCGTTAACGCTGCCATTCACCCCCATTTGAGGGCGCATCGCGACGCATGCCGTAAAGCGGCATGCGTTTGCGACGTGCCATCATTCAGTGACGGAGCCTCGGACGCGGGCTGCAGCGTTTGGGCTCCGTCACCGCTAGCGCAGATGAATCATCTGCTGATTCCTCTGCGCTAGCGGTATAGCATAACGCTATCGCGTTATGCTATATACCGTTACCAGCCCGTCAACGCTATGTGTTGAACGGGCTGGTAAAATGCAAAATGAACCTAGCCTTAGGGTTAGGGTTATAATTAGGGTTACAATTAGGGTTAGGGTTACAATTAGAGTTAGGGTTACAATTAGAGTTAGGGTTACAATTAAGGTTAGGGTTACAATTAGGGTTGGAATTAGGGTTGGGATTTAGGTTAGGATTAGGGTTGGGATTAGGGTTAGGGGTGTGTTGGGATTAGGGTTGGAGCTAGAATTGAGGGATTTCCACTATTTAGGCACACCAGGGGGTCTCTAAACACGACGTGGCGTTCAAAAAGTCAAATGGCGCTCCCTCCCTTCCGAGCCCTGCCGTGCGCCCAAACAGTGGTTTACCCCAACATATGGGGTATCAGCATACTCAGGACAAATTGCACACCAATTTTGGGGTTCTAATTTCTCCTGTTACCCTTGGAAAATAAAAAAATAGCGGACTAAAAAAATCATTTTTGAGAAAAAAAATGATTTTTTATTTTCACGGCTCTACGTTTATTAATTTCTGTGAAGCACTTGGGGGTTCAAAGTGCTCACCACACATCTAGATAAGTTCCTTAAGGGGTCTAGTTTCCAAAATGGTGTGATTTGTGGGGGTTTCGACTGTTTAGGCGTATCAGGGGCTCTCCAAACGCGACAAGCCGTCCAATTTCGATTCCAGCCAATTTTGGTTTGAAAAAGTCAAACGGCGCCCCTTCCCTTCCAAGCCCTGCCGTGCGCCCAACACGTGGTCCCACCCCACATATGGGGTATCAGCGTACTCAGTACAAATTGGACAACAACTTTTGTGGTCTAATTTCTCCTGTTACCCTTGGGAAAATAAAAAATTGGGGACTAAACGATCAGGTTTGTGGAAAAAATATGACTTTTTATTTTCATGCCCGGGAGTTATAAACTTCTGTGAAGCACTTGGCTGTTCAAAGTGCTCACAACACATCTATATAAGTTCCTTAGGGGGTATAGTTTCCAAAATGGGGTCACTTATGGGGGTTTTCCACTGTTTAGACACATTAGGGCCTCTACAAACGCGACATGGCGTCCAGCCAATTCTGAGTTGAAAAAGTCAAACGGTGCTCCTTCCCTTCCAAGCTCTGCCATGCACCCAAACAGTGGTTTACCCCCACATATGGGGTATCAGCGTACTCAGGACAAATTGCACAAAAACTTTTGGGGTCTTGTTACCCTTGGGAAAATAAAAATTGGGGTGAACAGAACGTTTTTGTGGAAAAAATATGATTTTTTATTTTCACGGTTCTATGTTATAAACTTCTGTGAAGCACTTGAAGGTTCAAAGTGCTCACCACACATCTAGATAAGTTCCTTAGGGGGCTAATTTCCAAAATGGGGTCACTTGTGGGGGTTTCCACTGTTTAGACACATCAGGGCCTCTACAAACGCGACATGGCGTCCAGCCAATTCTGCGTTGAAAAAGTCAAATGTCGCTCCTTCCCTTGCGACCTCTGCCGTGCGCCCAAAAAGTGGTTTACCCCCACATATGGGGTATCGGCTTATTCAGGAGAAATTGCACAACAAATTTTGTGGTTCATTTTTTCTTTTAACAGTTGTGAAAATAAAAAAAATAGGTTCCGAATTAAAGCTTTTGCAAAAAAAGTTAAATGTTAATTTTTTCCTTCCACATTGCTTCAGTTCCTGTGAAGCACGTAAAGGGTTAATAAACTTCTTGATTGTGGTTTTGAGCACCTTGAGGGGTGCAGTTTTTAGAATGGTGTCACTTTTGGGTATTTTCAATCGTATAGACCCCTCAAAGTGACTTCAAATGTGTGTGGGTCCCTAAAATAAAAATGGTGTTGTAAAAATGAGAAATCGCTGGTCAACTTTTAACCCTTATAACTTCGTAACAAAAAAAAATTTTGGTCCCAAAATTGTGCTGATGTAAAGTAGACATGTGGGAAATGTTATTTATTAAGAAATTTGTGTGACATATCTCTCTGATTTAAAGGCATAAAAATTTAAAATTAGAAAATTGTTAAATTTTCAAAATTTTCGCCATATTTCCGTTTTTTTCATAAATAAACACAAGTCATATCAAAGAAATTTTACCACTAACGTGAAGTACAATATGTCACGAAAAAACATTCTCAGAATCATCGGGATTCGTTAAAGTGTTCCAGAGTTATAACCTCATAAAGTGACAGTGGTCAGAATTGTAAAAATTTGCCCTGTCATTAAGCTGCAAAATGGCTCTGTCACTAAGGGGTTAACAAATGTCTCAGCGATAGGGTGGTTATTTAGAAAACACAGTCTGATTGCATCACAGTAAAAAGTGTTGTATCTAAGGGGTCAGTATTGGGCCCTCTACTTTTCAATATATTTGCAAGTTTATTATAATATATATTTAAGAAAAACAGTTATATACAAGCTTGAAACTACTTTTTATAATATGTGAGTTATCATTTGGAAGAGCGGCTTAGTATACATTTTTTGCAAAAAACGTATCAACTAAATAACCTGTGTTTTATCATCTTTTTACCAGCACTTGCTGTCTATTGTTACTTTTTTTTGCAACAGAGTATTTTTATACGTTTGTTTTACTGTGCTTTTCTGTGTTTCAGTCTTCCAGTGGTGTGAACAATGTCCCCACAGGCTTGTTCACTGTGTGCATGGCTCATGTGTTTGTATTTAATTGGTTTCTTGTTTTTGCAAGATCAGAGAGGTTTTCCCACCCCTCCTTTCTGAGCCATGCACATAAAGGCCGTTCTCCACATTGGACATTACCTTTCTGAATCCTACTCACATAGGTACTATACACATGACCAGGTTTTTTAAATACATAAGCTAGGGATCAAATTCATTAGTCAGCGACTGCTCTGATACGGGTATACCTTGACGTTTGGTAGAGCAGCTTGGTATACATTTTTTGCAAAAAACTTATCAACCAAATACCCTGTGTTTTATCATCTTTTTACCAGCACTTGCTGTCTACTGTTACTTTTTACAACAGAGTATTTTTATACATTTGTTTTACCATGCTTTTCTGTGTTTCAGTCACTGGCGTTCTGTAGTACAGTGGGGGTAAAGTCAGGGGATGACGTGTATAGTTGTGTGTCATCAGCATAAGGATGGTACTGAAAGCCAAATCTGCTAATGGTCTGTCCAATTGGGGCCATGCATAGAGAGAAGAGAAGGAAGCCGAGGACTGAGCCCTAAGGTACCCCAGCAGTGAGAGAAAGAGGAGACGAAGTGGAGCCAGTGAACAAGACACTGAGTGGTCAGAAATATCGGAAGAGAACCAGTAGAAAGCAGTGTCCATAATGCCTAGTGACTGGAGCCTGTAGAATAGGAGATGGTGGTCAACACTGTCGAACGCTGAAGAAAGGTCAAGAAGAATGAGCAGAGAGTGGTCATCATTGCATTTTGCTGTCAGAAGGTCATTGATCACTTTGATGAGTGCAGTTTCTATCAAATGTAGGGGTGGAAGCCGGCTGTGAAGGGTCTAGGAGGGAATGAGTGGAGAGGTAAAGGGTAAGGCGGGAGTAGACCAGGCGCTCCAAGAGTTTAGAGATGAAGGGGAGATTGGAGACTTGTCTGTAGTTTGTGCAGGATGGATTGAGAGCGGGTGTCTTTAATAATGGAGTAATGACAGACTGTTTGAAGGAGGAAGGGGAAATGCCCGAGGAGAGGGAGAGATTGTAGTTAGATGAGTTGTGATGACTGGAGAGAGAGACTGGGGGATATATAAAGGAAATGGGGTCAGTAGTGCATGTAGTCAGACGAGGAGAAGAGAGAAGCATTGAGACTTCTTATTCTGTGATGGGATCAAATGTGGAGAGTGAGCCAGGGGAAATGCAGGGAGGGATGAGAGTCACGAAACATGGTGGCTGGGAGCAGACTTCCTGATGCATATTATCTATTTTCTCTAT
Source organism: Oophaga sylvatica (assembly GCA_033576555.1). NCBI lineage: Eukaryota > Metazoa > Chordata > Amphibia > Anura > Dendrobatidae > Oophaga > Oophaga sylvatica. The sequence goes on along the minus strand of JARQOD010000005.1, from coordinate 134,417,682 downwards.
AAAGTGGGAGGCCAGGCCATCAGCACAAATGTCTGTGATAGGGGCTTGTGCTTTCGACCTGAGGAGGGAGTGAAAAGTGTCAAAAAGTTTCTTCGTGTTGCTGGATAGTGAGCAGATCAGAGTGGTGTAGTAAGTCTGTTTGGCGAGGTGAAGGACAGAGTTATAGGTTCTTAACAAAAATTTGAAGTGGATAAAGTCTTCTGGCGTGCAAGTTTTCCTCAATAAGCGTTCAGCACTCCTAGAGCATCGCTGGAGAAATAGAGTTTGCGATGTGAGCCAGGGCTGTTTTACTTTGTGCTTGGAGGATATGAGGTTGAAGGGAGCTACTTGGTCAAGGGTGCTTCTGGGAGGGTCATTGTAGTGATGTACAGCCAGATCAGGACAGGAAAAACAGGAGATTGGGGACAGTGATGAGTGTAGGGAGTCTGAAAGTATATGAGGGTTAATGGATTGTAGATTTCTGAATGTGTGGTAGGTAGGAGTGAGCTGGGGTGGGCGAAGATTTGTGAGCGTGAAGGAGAGAATGTTGTGGTCAGAGAGGTGAAGCGGTGAGTTATCTAGATAGGAGACTGAACAAAGCCGGACAAAGATCAGGTCAAGGGTGTTACAGTCTTTGTGTGTTTCAGAGGTTGAGAGCTATGAGAGGCCGAAAGAAGTTGTTAGTGATAGAAGCTGGGATGCAGATGTGGAAGTGGGTCTGCAAATGGGGATGTTGAAGTCTCACAGGATAAGGGTTGGGAGTTCTGAGGACATGAAGTGCGGCAGCCAGGCAGAGAAATGGTCAAGAAAGTGGGTGGGTGAGCCTGGGGGCCGGTATATGACCGCTACTCTGAGGGAGAGGGGACCGAAGAGCCTGATGTTGTGGACCTCAAAAGAAGGGAATGAGAGTGATGGAACTAGGGAATTGACCTGCTGAGTGCATTGTGGTGACAGGAGTATGCCGACTCCACCGCCAAGTCTGTTTGTGGGTCTCAGGAAATGGAGAATTGTAAGCCACCATGGGAAATGGCAGCAGGGGAGACAGTGTCAGAATCCTGAATTCATGTTTCAGTGAGGGCCAACAGATTCAGAGAGTTGTTCAGAAAGTAATTGTGCAGGAAAGGAAGTTTGTTACATACAGACCGTGGATTCCAGAGGGCACAATTAAAAGAAGGAGATAAAGGAGTGCAACTAATATTAATAAAATTAGTAAGGTTTCTATGTGAGGTAGGGTAGGGATTGAGGTTGGGGTATGGTGGACCAGGCTTGGGGGAGATGTCCCCTGAAATCAGTAGGAGTAAGAAGAAAAAGAGCAAGTTGTTATTGGAATTGTAAGAAGTTTTTTGTGCGATGTGTTTGGGCAAGATGGGCTGAGGTTTTTCAGGAAGGTGAGAAGTACATGGGAGCTGTACATGGGAGAGGATGATGTGTATGAGTCGTGATGGTGGGGGATGGGGCAGTGAATGTGGATGGCAAAAGAACACAGGTGGATAGAAATAAAGCACATGGATAAAAGTGAGAGCAAAGTGTGGGTAACCTGTCTCATGCCCTGACTAAATGACATGGATTAACTGCTTCTTCTAGATGCTTAGCTACTGGGATGTTTTGCTGTGCAAAACAGCAGTGAGTATTGAGTACAATGCAACAGATGAATTATAGCAAGGATTCAGCAAGCAGAATTCTACACCATAAAAGTTGTTGCAGGATAACAAGGCAGTAGATGATAGACAGCAAGCAGAGTTCTATACATTAAAGTTTTTGCAGGATAGCAAGGCAGTAGATGATAGACAGCAAGCAGAGTTCCATACCATTAAAATTGTTGCAGGATAACAAGGCAGTAGATGATAAACAGCAAGCAGAGTTCTACACCCATTAGATTGTCTGGTGTCAGGTCACAGATCCTGGTGCTTCAGTTGTGCAGATCCCAGCACAGACGTTTAAGAAGTATTCATACCCTTTGCTCAGGCACTCATATTTAAGTCATATGCTATTTCCTTGTGATCCTCCTTGAGATGGTTCTACTGCTTCATTGGAGTCCAGCTGTGTTTAATTAAACTGATAGGACCTGATTTGTAAAGGCACACACCAGCTTATATAAGACCTCACAGCTCACAGTGCATGTCAGACCAAATGAGAATCATGAGGTCAAAAGGAACTAGCCAAGGAGCTCAGAAACAGAATTGTGGCAAGGCACAGAAAACACATGAAGGACTTCCAGACTATGAGAAATGGTCTGATGAGATGAATATAGAACCTTTTGGTGGTAATTCAAAGTGGTATGTGTGGAGAAAACCAGGCACTGCTCATCACCTGCCCAATACAATCCCAACAGTGAAACTTGACGGCCAAGTACAGAGCTATCCTGGAAGAAAACCACTTCTAGAGTGCTCTGGACCTCAGACTTGGCCGAAGATTCACCTTCCAATAAGACAATGAGCCTAAGCACACAGCTAAAATAACAAAGGAGTGGCTTCGGAACAACTTTGTGACAATTCTTGACAAGGGCGACTGGGGTGGTAGTCCTGACCGAGCTCACCCACAAAACACTCATAGACACCCTGGCCCCTTGCACATGAAACACCAGACAGACACAGCTTCTCCCACAGGTTACCTTTTCTTCCCTCAGCCACTGAAGTCCAGGTAATTAAGTCCAGGCTTACAACTGTGGTCCAACAGGGAAAAATGAATTTTAATGAGAACTGAGTTGAGAAAAAGAAAGTACAACACCGGTTTCCTGCTCTTTCCCTGACACTGTCCACGTCCGGACCCACAACGGCCACGGTAGCCGAGATCAAACAAGTAGTCCACATGCTGGAATCTGGACGCTCACAGTCCCTTCAGCGGGGGCCCTTCCAAAGTCCTAGGGGCCCGTGTCATGGTCCTTCCGTCTTTGGTCCGGGGCAGCAGATTTCCTCCCCTCCTGGAGTCTGGCAATGCCCCGGCTGTTGCTGCACGTCTGCCCTGGGCCAACGTGCCTGGGCTACTGACTGGGAAGCAGGAGCTTCCTGTTCCCTTGAGGCTGCAAGCCCAGCCCCCTTAATTAACCTGTGCTGGCCCGGAGCTACACAGACAGCAACTAACAATGGTACAGGAATGCAAACATAGCACATTAATAACACATGGCATACACAACACATTTAACAGCATAAAACACATGACAGTAAATAGACACTTTACAATTAGGTATTAACACATTTACAATAAAAGGGGTCGCACAGATCCCATGTGGGGGAGGAGCAAATAAGGGTTCCTGTCTCCTCTTTACACAATCAACAAAGGGCTTGAAAGCAAGTGCATGTTTAATAACTTCAGGATCTTCCAGCTTAAGCATTGTTATGGATCTTCTTAGAGACAGTTTACATTGCTGAAGAAAGCCATCCAGCCAGTGTTGCTTTGAACTCTTCTGGGGATATTTCTAAATGTGGTGCCATTGTAAGGGCAAATTCTTGAATATCATCCCTGCATTCAACCAATGTCTTTGCTCTCCTGTCAGCAACCCATTCACAGACCATGTATTCGAGCTCAGGAAATAATGGATGCAACCTGATCCACACTTGCGCTTATTAGCATTTCCCTTGTACAGTACATCTGTTGAGTTTATCTCTCTCTGCTCGCCATTTTTGGACCATTCAGACATCTAACATCTTCTCTTTTCAGAAAGCAGTAAGATTTTTGACAAGGGAGTACTCTACGATTCCTTTCTTTTACTCCATGGAATAGCTCCTCCTTTTTGAACTCATGCTGTCTGTAGGTGAAAATGCCAGTAAGATATATTCTTGTTCCTCTGTTTACCGGTAAATACAATACGGTACCACAGTAAATGGTGGACGTCTATACAGCAAGAAAAGAAGAATCAGTAAAAAAAAGTATCCAGGCAGAAACAGGTATATGGTACATGTAAAAAAGTTAAATAGATCTACATTATTCACAAATGAGGTATAGTCATGAATAAATGATGAAATACTCTTCTTGTTTTTAACCTTGTAGGATATTTAATACAAATAATAAAGACGTTCTTTTATCATTTACTCTCGGCTATACATCATTTGATGAATACTCCACTCTTTCTGTAGGTTGAAGTACTGAGCACTTATCCTGCGCTCATGTTTAAATAGAAATTGCATTCATAATATAACAATTTGCCACATTCTAATTTATACCAACCTTGTTTGATCAATGAGCTTTGAATCTTTTACACTGACCCATTAATTTACAGTAAGCAGTAGAGATTCTTTAGTCCTGGATAATTTAATTATAGGAGGGACACTGGTTAGGGCTCTATTTCACCTAATAATTTATAGTTATTCATAACGTACCGTAGCTGCAATCCGGGAAACTAGTGGCTCACAGCTGTATGACACATATACTAACTGATATACAGCTGTGATTCAATGTATCCCCAGTAAAATAATAGGTATAAGGAATTCTTTTGAATATCTTACATATATAATAAAAGTTATACTTTATTCACATAACTAATTCCCATTTCCCTTTTCTGATTATTCTACCCCCAAAAGAAAACAGACACCCCCAAAATAATCGCACTTACCAGATCCTAAACAATAGAATTGGCAAGTGACTGGGCTGCTCTCACATACAAAGCTGTGTCACTGCCAGGTCTCACTGTATTCCACATTGGTTGGCTCCCCCTGCTGTCCGGAAGAAGAGGGACCTGACACCAACACAGAGCCTATCCTTAGCATTTGCCAGCTGTAATTGTTTAGGGACTGGTGAGTGGGATTTTTGGGGGTGTCTGCTTTCTGTAATTATTATTATTCTGTATTCTCAAACTTTTTTAGCTGCCTGGACACTTCCACCTTAAATTACAACTAGGGCTTATTTTTGGAGTAGGGCTTAGTTTTCAAGCTTTCTCCAAAAAGGGCAAAATTCCTGCTAGGGGTTATTTTCAGGGAAGCACGGTAATCATTTGCCAAAATATTGTTTGGACGACAGCTATATGATATGTATGGGACAGACTAATAGGACCAATGTGCCCGTATTTCCTGATCTTATTTATAAGAGATCATAAAAGTTTCATTGATTTCATTGAAGCTGCACTATTTATGGATATTTATGCAATATATAAGTGGAGTTTCTACTTATCACACCCTTTTTTCCAACAATCTTTTAGAAGAGATGATCTAATAATTTGAAATTAAATTATTTGCCATGAATTGCAGGTACTTTAATTGCCCAGAAATGTTGTGTATGACACTCTGAGGCCTTCTAGGACTGTACACAATCTCTTTACTGCTTTCAAGGTTTTTTAAACTAAGCAAAGTTTATTATCAGAATTACCTCCACGTACAGTATATGGCTTTGGGTAAACTAATTGTAACCTTTCCTCATTGCTGTTTTGTCGCACATTATTTGTATATTATATTCTGAGCTTTTTTGGCTTTTTCTCCCCTTTTTGGAATGCTAAGCTGCGAGGTATCACTCACCAAACAAATTTAACTTAACATCGTTGCTGCGGTGCATTCCCTGCCTTGACTTTTATGCTATGATAGCCTGTGCTATATTTTGCAATGTGCTATGTGATTTCTGTGATCTATTATGTGATGTGACATATGAGTCTAATCACTCCTGAAGTCATACGAGCTTCCTCTAGATGATGCAGTCTTCATTGTGTATAATAACAGTGGGCATTTTTGACAATTCATGCAAATCCAAATGCAAATTGTTCAAATTCGCTAGGTTCAGGATATTTCCTAAAATTAATCACAACTTCTATTTGCATCAAATTGATTCGCTTATCTCTACTAGGATGAAAAATATGCCCTAATCAGATTTATGGATTTGTCAAAGGGCATGTAACCATATTTTCGGTCCTAGCGCTATCCGACAAAACACTGGATCGCACTCAGATCAATGGTATTCTATGGGGACATGCACATGTCAGATTGTTTCCTTGAACTGAACCAGCCATGCGAATCAATGAGTCCATGGAAACCATAAGACTGGACTTGGATGATATCTGAGTGCAGTCTGATTTCCACGGACTAACAGAATGGAGGAGATGGAGATATTTTTTTCTCCATCTTCTCCTCATTTGAATGAATTAGATCACTCTTTGCTCATACTCTGATCAAACGCTTGCATAATCAAACTGATTCACTTGGATGAGAGATTACAGGGTCATCTGCATCTGCCCTAAAAGACATTAGTTTCTAGGAAATTTTATTCATGGATACTACACTACACAACAAACAAACTCTGTAGAATGAGGTATTGTTGGAATATGTTTGGTGCAACAACTCCATTCCTGTCTATGAGTCTTTAGTTGCTAGATTTGTATGCTGTTCATAACGTTAGAACAAAAAAAAAAGCTCCTGAGAGGCTCACACAGGGAGAGCATGTGACTGTATTTCCTGTTTTCCTGTGTCAGTATATCAGAGAAGCAGCCTGCTGTAGATAATGCACAGATAGAGACACAAATAGTTTCTGATATATTAATCCCTTAACCCCCGGAGCTTTTTTCGGTTTTGCGTTTTCGTTTTTCACTCCCCTTCATTCCAGAGCCATAACTGTTTTATTTTTCCATCAATATGGCCATGTGAGGGCTTATTTTTTGCAGGACGAGTTGTACTTTTGAACAACACCATTGGTTTTACCATGTAGTGTACTCACAAATGGGAAAAAAATTCCAAGTGCGGTGAAATTGCAAAAAAAAGTGCAATCACACTTGTTTTTTGTTTTGGCTTTTTTGCTAGGTTCACTAAATGCTAAAACTGACCTGCCATTATTATTCTCTAGGTCATTATGAGTTCATAGACACCAAACATGTCTAGGTTCTCTTATATCTAAGTGGTGAACAAAAATTCCAAAGTTTGCTAAAAATAGGAAAAAAGATTGCGCAATTTTCCGAGACTCGTAGCGTCTCCATTTTTCTTAATCTGGGGACGGGTGAGGGCTCATTTTTTGCGTGCCAAGTGGACCTTTTTAAGGATACCATTTATGCGCTGATCCGTTCTTTTGATCGCCCATTATTACATTTTAATGCAATGTCGTGGCGACAAAAAAAACATAATTCTGGCGTTTTGATTTTTTTTCTCGCTATGCCGTTTAGCGATCGGGTTAATCCTTTCTTTTATTGATAGATCAGGCGATTCTGAACGTGGAGATACCAAATATGTGTATGTGTGATTTTTTTTTTTGTATTGTTTTATTTTGATTGGGGCGAAAGGGGGGTGATTTGAACTTTTAGAATTTTTTTATTTTTTTAAATTTTTAAACTCTTTTTCTTTTACTTTTGGCATGCTTCAATAACCTCCATAGGAGGCTAGAAGCTGCCATAGCGCGATCGCCTCTGCTACATATGGGCAATGAGAAGATTTACTGCATTGCTATAAGTGCTGACCACCGGACGCCACTCACAGTAATGTTCCGGAAATAACCATAGAGGTCTCTATGAGACCTCTGGTTGTCAAGGCAATGCGTCGCCGACCCCCGATCACGTGACGCGGGTCGGCGATGAGCTCATTTCCGGCCCGGCGGCCGGAATGCGCTAGTTAAATGCCCGCTATCAGCTTTGACAGCGGGATTTAACTAGTTAATAGGCGCGGGCGGATCACGATTCCACTCGCTCCTATTGCGGGCACATGTCAGCTGTTTATAACAGCTGACATGTTGCGGCTTTGAGGTGGGCTCACCTCAAAGCGGGGGATACTGCCAGCTGACATCCTATTTCGTCAGCTGGCACAAAGGGGTTAAGCTTATCATATATTGTTCCTGTTTGTTCCTGAATAAAGAAGCTCTGTTGTCACACGCTTGGAGAGTATCCTGAATAATCTGCTGCCAACAGGTGTGCCCCATATTATTATTATTATTATTATTTATTATTCCATGGCTCTTTTAGGCCGGAGTCACACTAGCGAGAAATATGGACGAGTGCAATGCGAGAAAAAAAATCGCATTGCACTCGGTCCAATGTTAATCTATGGGGCAGCTCTCATCATCCGATTTTTTCTCATGGGCTCTCGCGGTATTTTCTACTCCAGACAGGGAAAGCCAGAGAGTGGGGGCAGATAATAGCTCAGGGACCAGTATTTTTGGGCCCCCCTGGCTACTAACATCTGCCCCTAGCCACCCCAGAAAAGGCACATCCATGATGAGATGCGCCTTTTCTGGCACTTAGCCCGTCTATTCCCATTGCCCTGTAGCGGTGGCTAATGGGTTAAAAATGGGTTAAGGCCACCTTGCTATTGAAAGGTGACTTTAAGCCAGGTTAATAATTGAGAGTTGTCAATTAGACAACTATCAATTATTAATCCTATTGTATCAAATGTTTACAAAAAACACAGACACATTACCGTATATACTCGTGTATAAGCCGAGATTTTCAGCACCTTTTTCGTGCTGAAAATACCCCCTCGGCTTATACACGAGTCATAGGGCAGAAACCAGCGGGGGAGGGGATGCCGTGGCAGGAAATGGTGGCTGGGATCATACTCACCCCTCCCCGTGCCATCACTGAGCGTCCCTGCAATCCTGCGTTCTCCCCTTCCTGCAGCTCTCCAGCACTGAGCGGTGATGTAATACCGCTCATTAAGGTCATGTAATATGGACGCGACGCCACTCCCATAGGCGTGGCCTCCATATTCATGGCCTTAATGAGCGGTATTACATCACCGCTCAGTGCTGGAGAGCTGCAGGAAGCCGGGGAGAACGCAGGATTGCAGGGACGCTCAGCGATGGCACGGGGAGGGCTGAGTATGATGGAGGAGAGGACAAGGAGCACGAGCAGGACGGGGGGGGGAACGGTGGACGGGGGAAGCATGGAGGAGGAGGGGGGAGGACGGGGAAGCATGGAGCAGGACAGGGGGAGAACAGAGGACGGGGGAAGCATGGAGGAGGAGGGGGGGAGAACGGAGGATGGGGAAGCATGGAGGAGGACAATGAGCACGGAGCAGGACGGGGGGAGGATGGAGGGCACAGAGGAGCACGGAACAGGACGGGGGGAGAGGATGGAGGGCACAGAGGAGCAGGGAGCAGGACAGGGGGGCACAGGAGGACGGAGAAGGAATGGGGGAGCACAGCGGAGGACGGAGCAGGAGGAGGGAGTACAGAGGAGAATGGGGAGCACAGAGCTGGATGGGGGAGCAAGGAGCAGGACAGGGGCAGCACAGAGCAGGAGAGCAGTTTATACACCCGGCTTATACACGAGTCAATAAGTTTTCCCAGTTTTTTGTGGCAAAATTAGGGGGGTCGGCTTATACACGGGTCGGCGTATACACGAGTATATACAGTAATTAAAAATTATTTTAATGAAATAGACAGTTTTTGACCATATTTTATTTTACAGGTACTTCATCTGATTCCCTTGCTCTCCTGTAATAAAAATAACATAATAAAGCAACATTATGCTTACCTCTCCGGCGCTCTGTCAGGTCCCCCTATGTAATCCTTTTGAAAGGGTTAAGATGTTTACAGTGAGGACCGGAGCAAATGCTCCAGCATCGCTGTAAACCCCTGAATGAATGAGTTCCTCTCACGGCCGACAGGAAAGGAAGTGATTGGCTGGGAAGCTTAATTGATTGTTTCCCAGGCTAATCAGTTCACTTCAGGTCAGCCGCTGACTCGCTCTGACGTCACTGATGCTGTGCGGTGTCCCCGGCTGACCTGAAGTGAACTTCTTAGCCTGGGAAACAATCAATTAAGCTTCCCAGCTAATCACTTCCTCTCCTGTCAGCCGGGAAAGGAGCTCATTCATTCGGGGGTTTACTGCAAAGCTGTCAGCATTAGCTCCGGTCCACGCAGTAAACATGTTAACCCTTTGTGAAGGATTACAGTGTTGGACCTGACTGAGTGCCGGATAGGTAAGAATAATGTTGTTTTACTATTTTTTTTTTATTACAGGAGAACAAGGGAATCGAAAGAATACCAGTACAATAAAAGATGGTCAAAAATTGTGTTTATTTCATTAAAATGATTTTTAATTAATGTGTGTGTTAGGGTTCGAGTTCCCGCTGCTGCAGAAGGGAAGTCTCGAACCAGTCCCGCTGCGGTCCCCCATTCATCTCCAGCCACAGTGGAGCCTGCTCAGCAGAGACGTCAGTCCCAGCATCTTGCCCATTCCAATACTGTGCAGAGACTTGCTGCTGCCTCTCCTGGATCTGCTATTATAGCCAGTGCTGGAGCAGACATCTTTGGGACGAAGTCCTGCGTTTCCCCTTCTGAGCATGCCCAGGGTAAGATCTCTCATTGGAGATCAGGGGTCACATGTTCAGGTACTGCAGCAGCTCCTATTGGTCCGCCAGGAAGGTCCTGAAACTGCATGTGTTTTGGAACAGTTTCTCATTGGTCCTTGTTTCTGGCAGGTCCTGTAGCTGTTACTATAAAAGGGTGGCATGGCTGGGCCACCATGCGCTAATATAAACCGATATATGCTTTGCGCCAGTGTGGTCATGCGTATGTGTGGTTAGGGTGGCTGAAATACGCCATTACAATACCGACTTAATCGGTGAGGAGCTTGGTATGCTAGCTGGTCAGGGTCGGTGTCCTAGATGCCCTAGATTACCAGCATAAACGGTGAGGAGTTTGATTGCCGTATTCAGGTCTGGCGTTCAGACGCCATAGATTGCGGGTGGCTCCCGCGAGGACATTAGCGCATGATCACGTTCTATGTTCGCTTAGCAGTCAACTGTGTACCTGGGTGCCTGACAGGACACAGAAGTTTGTCTCTGCGGCTATGTGACGTAACAGGGTTCGCTTTCAACGCTAGACAGCGCCCTAGCGTGTTTATTTTGCGACTCAGTGGTGTTAAGTGAGTTCGCACATATAGCGCTGCGGCATTCCTTCTAGCGGCTCTGTGGAATAACAGAGTTCGCATATATTGCCACAGCGCATTACGGCGTTTATTTTGGCGACTCTGCGGGATAACAGAGTTCGCTTCTTGCGCCATTTTACTAGCAGCAGGCTCCGCCTGCACGGTGGACCCGGGCTGCGAACGCACCTCTCTACAGTCATGGACAAAAGTTTTGAGAACGACACAAATATTAATTTTTACAAAGTCTAACTGCTTCACTTTTTCTAATGGCAATTTGCATATACTCCAGAATGTTATAAAGAGTGATCAGCTTAACAGCAATTACTTGCAAAGTCAATATTTGGCTAGAAAATGAACTTTATCCCCCAAAACACATTTCAACATCATTGCAGCCCTGCCTTAAAAGGACCAGCTAACCTCTTTTGAGTGATTGCTCCATTAACACAGGTGTGGGTGTTAATGAGGACATGGCTGGAGATCAATCTGTCATGATTAAGTAAGAATAACACCACTGGACACTTTAAAAGGAGGCTGGTGCTTGGCATCATTGTTTCTCTTCTGTTAACCATGGTTATCTCTAAAGAAACACATGCAGTCAACAATGCAATGCACAAAAATGGCCTAACAGAGAAGAGTATCACAGCTAGAAAGATTGCACCTCAGTCAACAATCTATCGCATCATCAAGAACTTCAAGGAGAGAGGTTCCATTGTTGCCAAAAAGGCTCCAGGGCGCCCAAGAAAGACCAGCAAGCGCCAGGACCGTCTCTTAAAAGTGTTTCAGCTGCGGGATCGGGCTACCAGCAGTGCAGAGCTTGCTCAGGAATGGCAGCAGGCAGGTGTGAGTGCATCTGCACGCACTGTGAGGCGGAGACTCTTGGAGCAAGGCCTGGTCTCAAGGAGGGCAGCAAAGAAGCCACTTCTCTCCAGAAAAAACATCATGGACAGACTGATATTCTGCAAAAGGTACAGGCAGTGCACTGCTGAGGACTAGGTAAAGTTATTTTCTCTGATGAATCCCCTTTTCGATTGTTTGGGACATCAGGAAAGCACCTCATTC
>JARQOD010000005.1:134334132-134405776 GCA_033576555.1 Oophaga sylvatica | reverse complement strand
GGTGTAAATTCGTTGAAAAAAAAATGCGTGGGCTCCCGCTGTATTTTCTCCACCAGACAGACAAAGCAAGCGAGTGGGGGCAGATAATAATAGCCTAGGGAGGGTACATTTTTTTTGTGCCCCCCTGGCTACTAACATCTGCCCCCAGACACCCCAGAAAGGGCAAATCTATAATTAGATTCGCCCTTTCTGGCACTTTGCCCGTCTATTCCCATTGCCCTGTAGCGGTGGCGAATGGGTTAATAAGGGGTTAATGTCACCTTGCTATTGAAAGGTGACCTTAAGCCATGTTAATAATTGAGAGCTGTCAATTAGACAACTATCAATTATTAATCCTATTGAAGTAAATAAAAAAACACACACACTTTAAGAATAAATAATTTTAATGAAATCAAAACACATATTTTTGACCATCTTTTATTTAACTCTTAATCCGTTCGAAGCCCTTGTTCTTCTAAAATAAATATAAAATAATAAAACAACATTATTCTTACCTATCTGGCGATCTGTCACGTCCCACGATGTAATCCTTCACAAAGGGTTAACTAGCAATCAGATAAGCAGCGCAAGTAATCCTGCGTGCTCATCTGATAGCTCCTGAATGAATGAGCTTATCTCCTGCCGACAGGAGAGGATGTGATTCATGAATGAAGCTTAATTGATTGTATCCCACTTTCACCTTAGGTCAGGTCACTCAAGTGAAAGTGGCAATAAATCAATTAAGCTCCATTCATGAATCTCTTCCTCTCCTTTCGCTGGGAGAGTAACTTATTCATTCAGGGGGTTACAGCTCGGAGACAGCATTAGCTCACTGTTAACTGTAACCTGTTAACCCTTTCTGATGGATTACACCGTGGGACCTGACTGTACATCGGATTGGTAAGAATAATTTTGCTTTTTTATTTTATTTTTATTACAGGAAATGGTTTTAGCAGGAAAATAAAATATGGTCAAAAACTGTGTGATTATTTCATTAAACTTATTTTTTATTAAACTGTGTGTGTTTGATTTTTCTATCATACAATAGGATTAATAATTGATAGTTGTCTAATTGACAGCTCTCAATTATTAACATGGCTTAAGGTCACCTTTCAATAGCAAGGTGACATTAACCCCTTATTAACCCATTCGCCACCGCTACAGGGCAATGGGAATAGACGGGCAAAGTGCCAGAAAGGGCGAATCTAATTATAGATTTGCCCTTTCTGGGGTGTCTGGGGGCAGATGTTAGTAGCCAGGGGGGGCACAAAAAAAATGTACCCTCCCTAGGCTATTATTATCTGCCCCACTCGCTTGCTTTGTGTTGTGAATGGGTTTGAGATGAGTTCTGAGCAGAGGCTCCCTCTGGTGGTTACAAGCGGTACTAGTGAGGATTGTGAGGACTGGGAATCAGGTGTTACTGATTGGTCTTATATAAGGGAGTCATTTTCCCATCAGGGTTGCCGGTGATCAATTGTTCTGGTCTGAATCCTTCTTTCCAGTTTCCCTTGTAGCCTGCTGTGTCGTGTCTGCATCTCTTGCTAACAGATAAGACAATTTCTTATTTTGTGTTTTTGCTATATTTTTGCATTTTGTCCTGCACTTCTGTGGGGGCCTTCAGGGTCCCCTCCGGGGGCTTTTGCCCTCTCAGTTTAGTCCAGCCACTGTGTTTTGTACTTTTGCTTTTTCCAGTTTTTTTTCAGTGGCTGCTGTTTTGATTTTTTTTTACACCAGAGAACTAATTTAGGTGGTAGAGGTCGTGTGATCTCAGGTGATTTTGAAATTAGTAGTGTTGGTGTTTTTTCAGGGTTTTCTGAGATTGCAGTAAGTACCCTTCCTGTCCTTTTCTATTTAGATAGTTTGGGCCCCAGCGTTTGCTCATACTATTTTCTTTCTGTGTCAGTATTTCCTCTTGTCTAACCGCCATTACATGTTTGGGGGCTTTCTATTATCTTTGGGGTTCTTCTCCGGGGCAGATAGCTTTCCTATTTCTATCTTTAGGTGTAGTTAGTTTCTCAGGCTGTGACGAGGCGTCTAGGACCAACGTAGGAACGCTCCACGGCTGCCTCTAGTTGCGGTGGTTAGTCAGGGTACTGCAATCTCATAGTTTCCAACTGCTCTGGTGTATTTCCTTTTTTACCTGCACTCCTCAGCTACCGTAACATAACAGTATCACCGGCCTTAAAAATTGTATGGTACTCACAGAAGGGAAAAAATATTTTGAAGGAAGAAAAGTTGTCAGAGATATTTTTCTGTTTGTTGCATTTTTTTTTTTTTTTTTCCCTCTGTATCTCTGGGTGCTGGGGAGGATCTTTTCTCCCAATGGAGTTTGCACAGTTGTCTGGCCGTGTGGATCAGCTTGCCACTGAGGTTCAGAGTATTGCTGCATATCTTGCTAGGTTGCCTGTTGTGGAACCTAGGATCCCCATGCCAGATTTGTTTTTAGGGGATCGAGCTAAGTTTCAGAATTTCAAAAATAATTGTAAATTGTTTCTTGCCTTAAAATCTAAGTCCTCAGGAAACGCAGCGCAGCAGGTTCAAATTATCATCTCTCTCCTGCGCGGCGATCCTCAGGATTGGGCTTTTTCCCTGATACCTGGGGATCCTGTTTTGAGTGATGTTGATGCATTTTTTCAGGCTTTGGGGTTATTGTACGATGAGCCTAATGTCACTGATCAAGCTGAAAAAGCCTTGTTGGCGTTAAATCAGGGGCCTTATGACGCTGAGTTATACTGTCAGAGATTCCGTAGGTGGGCAGTCCTGACCAAATGGAATGACGACGCTTTGGCGGCCCTTTTCCGGAAGGGTCTGTCGGATAATGTAAAGGATGTTATGGTGGGATTCCCTGTCCCCTCTGGTCTCAATGATTCTATGTCATTAGCGATTCAAATTGACAGACGTTTGCGTGAGCGGAGAAGTATGCGTGGAGTGGTGTTGCCTTGTGAGCCAGCTGCTGAGCCCATGCAGTGTGATGGAGTGGTGTCTGGGGCACAGCGTCATGAGTTTCGAAAGCGCAATGGGTTATGTTTCTACTGTGGTGATGCCTCTCATGCTATTTCAGTCTGCCCTAAGCGGGGAAGACATTTTGCACGCTCAGTTGTCTTGGGTAGTGTTCAGACTAAGTTTTTATTAACTGTCACTCTGATATGCTCTCTGTCCTCATTTTCTGCTCAGGCTTTCGTTGATTCTGGAGCAGCTATTAACCTGATGGATTATGATTTTGCTAAACGTTGTGGGTTTCCCTTGATACCCCTACAGAAGTCTATTCCTTTACTGGGGATCGATTCTACCCCTTTGGCTGAGAATAAACCCCAGTTTTCTACTCAGGTGATAATGAGGGTTGAACCTGATCACCAGGAGTGCTGCAAATTTTTGGTTCTATATAATCTGCATGACATTATAGTGCTGGGTTTCCCTTGGTTACAGTCTCATAATCCTGTTTTGGATTGGAAATCTGTGTCTGTAACCAGTTGGGGCTGCCAATGTGTTAATACCAACACTCCTGTTTTTTCTGCCTCCCCCAGGCTGAGGATGTTCCTGACTTTTTGTTTGATTTTTCTGATGTGTTTAGCGAAAGTAAATCTGCATCCTTACCTCCCCATAGGAGCTATGACTGCGCTATTGAATTAGTGCCAGGTAGTAAATTCCCTAAAGGTCGCCTTTTTAACTTGTCTGTACCTGAACATGACGCTATGCGGTCTTATATCAAGGAATCATTGGAGAAGGGTCATATCAGACCATCCTCTTCACCCTTAGGTGCCGTTTTTTTCTTTGTGGCCAAAAAAGATGGTTCATTAAGGCCGTGTATTGATTATCGTCTCTTGAACAATATTACTGTGAAATATCAATACCCGTTACCTTTGATTTCTGACCTGTTTTCCAGGGTGAAAAACGCTACTTGGTTTACCAAGCTTGACCTCAGGGGGGCGTATAACCTTATTCGCATTAAGCACGGGGATGAATGGAAGACTGCATTTAACACCCCTGAAGGGCATTTTGAGTACCTTGTGATGCCCTTTGGGCTCACTAATGCTCCTTCCGTCTTCCAGTCCTTCATGAATGACATTTTCAGGGATTTTGTGGACAAGTTTCTGATTGTTTATTTGGATGATATCTTGATTTTTTCTAATGACTGGGACTCTCATGTGAAACATGTTCGAACTGTATTCCAGATTTTGAGAGAGAATGCTCTGTATGTGAAGGGATCAAAGTGTCTTTTTGGCGTACAGAAGATCTCATTTCTGGGATTCATTTTGTCCCCATCTGTTATTGAAATGGACCCGGTCAAGGTTCAGGCCATCTGTGATTGGGTCCAACCTACTTCATTAAAGGCTCTTCAGAGATTTTTGGGTTTTGCCAATTTTTATCGTAAATTTATTGGTAATTTCTCGGTTATTGTTAAACCATTAACTGATTTGACCAGAAAGGGTTCTGATGTGGTGAATTGGCCTCCTGAGGCAGTCTCTGCGTTTCAGGAACTTAAGCAGAGATTCACTTCTGCTCCTGTTCTACGGCAGCCTGATGTTTCTCTGCCATTTCAGGTGGAGGTTGATGCCTCTGAAATTGGGGCAGGTGCCGTTTTGTCCCAAAAAGATCCAGAGACCTCTAAAAGTAACCCTTGTGCCTTTTTCTCTCGAAAATTTTCTCCTACTGAACGTAATTATGACGTGGGTAATCGGGAGTTATTGGCCATGAAGTGGGCTTTTGAAGAGTGGAGACATTGGCTGGAGGGAGCCAAACATCAGGTGGTGGTCCTTACGGACCATAAGAATCTGGTCTATCTGGAATCTGCCAAGCGACTCAATCCTAGACAGGCTAGGTGGGCCTTGTTTTTCACACGTTTTAATTTTGTGGTTTCCTTTCTTCCTGGCACTAAGAATGTTAAGGCGGATGCCCTCTCGAGGAGTTTCCTTGCGGACTCTCCTGAGCTATCTGATCCCTCTGTTATTTTGAAGGAGGGTGTAGTTCTTTCCGCCATCTCGCCCAATTTGAGACTTGCTCTGGAGGGGTGTCAGGAGGATAGGCCCGAGCGCTGCCCTGTTGGAAAATTGTTTGTCCCGGACCAATGGAAAAAGAGTGTGATGTCTGAGATTCATTGTTCCGCATTGGCTGGGCATCCCGGAATTTTTGGTACCAGAGACTTGGTTAGTCGGTCCTTTTGGTGGTCTACCTTGTCTCGCGATGTCAGGGAATTTGTGCAGTCCTGCGGGACTTGCTCTCGCTCCAAGCCTTGCTCTCGCTCTAGTGGTTTGTTGATGCCATTGCCTGTGCCCAAGAGACCATGGACCCATATCTCTATGGATTTCATTTCCGATCTTCCTGTTTCTCAGAGAATGACCACCATCTGGGTAATTTGTGATAGGTTTTCCAAAATGATACATCTTGTGCCATTACCTAAGTTGCCTTCCTCCTCTGAATTGGTGCCGTTGTTCCTTCAGCACATGGTTCGTTTACACGGCATTCCTGAGAACATTGTGTCTGACAGAGGAGTCTAGTTTGTTTCCAGATTTTGGAGGACTTTTTGTTCTAAACTGCGTGTTCAATTGTCTTTCTCCTTGGCATTTCATCCTCAGACCAATGGTCAAACTGAGAGAACAAACCAGACATTGGAGACTTATCTAAGATGCTTTGTGTCTGCTGATCAGGATGACTGGGTCTCTTTTTTGCCTTTGGCTGAGTTTGCTCTTAATAATAGGGCTAGCTCTGCCACTTTGATGTCTCCGTTTTTCTGTAATTCTGGGTTTCACCCTCGATTTTCTTCAGGACAGATGGAGGCTTCTGTCTGTCCAGGTTTTGACTCTGTTGTTGAGCGTATGCAGCAGATTTGGGACCAGGTAGTGGAGAGGTTGTCCCTCTCTCAGGAGAAGGCCCAGCGGTTTGCTAACCGGCATAGGACTGATGGTCCTCGGTTTAAAGTGGGGGACTTGGTCTGGTTGTCCTCAAAGAATATTCCTATGAGAGTAGCATCTCCTAAATTTAAGCCTAGGTTCATTGGACCTTATAAGATCATGGAGATTATTAATCCTGTTTCTTTTCGTTTGCTTCTTCCAGGGACATTTAAGATCCATAACGTGTTCCACAAGTCCTTGTTGAAGAGGTTTGTTGAGCCAGTGGTTCCTGCTGCTGTGCCTCCTGACCCTGTTTTGGTTGAGGGCAATCTGGAGTATGTGGTTGAGAAAATATTGGATTCTCGTTTTTCTAGACGAAGACTCCAGTATTTGGTTAAATGGAGAGGTTATGGTCAGGAAGACAATTCTTGGGTGTTTGCTTCGGACATCCATGCTAGGAGACTTATCCGTGCGTATCATAGAACTCATCCTGACCGACCTGGTTGCTCAAATGAGGGTTTGGTGACCCCTCCTCAAGGGGGGGGTACTGTTGTGAATGGGTTTGAGATGAGTTCTGAGCAGAGGCTCCCTCTGGTGGTTACAAGCGGTACTAGTGAGGATTGTGAGGACTGGGAATCAGGTGTTACTGATTGGTCTTATATAAGGGAGTAATTTTCCCATCAGGGTTGCCGGTGATCAATTGTTCTGGTCTGAATCCTTCTTTCCAGTTTCCCTTGTAGCCTGCTGTGTCGTGTCTGCATCTCCTGCTAACAGATAAGACAATTTCTTATTTTGTGTTTTTGCTATATTTTTGCATTTTGTCCTGCACTTCTGTGGGGGCCTTCAGGGTCCCCTCCGGGGGCTTTTGCCCTCTCAGTTTAGTCCAGCCACTGTGTTTTGTACTTTTGCTTTTTCCAGTTTTTTTTCAGTGGCTGCTGTTTTGATTTTTTTTTTACACCAGAGAACTAATTTAGGTGGTAGAGGTCGTGTGATCTCAGGTGATTTTGAAATTAGTAGAGTTGGTGTTTTTTCAGGGTTTTCTGAGATTGCAGTAAGTACCCTTCCTGTCCTTTTCTATTTAGATAGTTTGGGCCCCAGCGTTTGCTCATACTATTTTCTTTCTGTGTCAGTATTTCCTCTTGTCTAACCGCCATTACATGTTTGGGGGCTTTCTATTATCTTTGGGGTTCTGCTCCGGGGCAGATAGCTTTCCTATTTCTATCTTTAGGTGTAGTTAGTTTCTCAGGCTGTGACGAGGCGTCTAGGACCAACGTAGGAACGCTCCACGGCTGCCTCTAGTTGCGGTGGTTAGTCAGGGTACTGCAATCTCATAGTTTCCAACTGCTCTGGTGTATTTCCTTTTTTACCTGCACTCCTCAGCTACCGTAACATAACACTTTGTCTGTCTGTTGGAGAAAATACAGCGGGAGCCCATGCATTTTTTTTCAACAAATTTACACCTTTAATTAACCCCTACATGTCTGAAATTTTGTACAAATACACTCATGTAATTGTAAGTTCAAACCATATATCAAAATGCAGGAAATGACATGGTTAACTGTGTGGAAACAATGTATCATTTCATGTCGGCTTCTGTGATTTCACAAAAGCCGGCAATTGAATTAGCGGCTATTACAGTATGTAGAAGTCTAGGAACTATAAATATATGTATATATATATGTCACAATTACATATATATATATATATGTATTCTATTTGTGTATATGTATTGTTTCTATTCTTTATTAAAGCTGTCAGTGTGATTTTACAGTAATGCCAGGGATGAATTAGCGGCTATTATACTATGTAGAAATGTATGACCTATATATATATTATATATATATATATATATATATATAATTATTTGCTTTTTGTGTAAATTTTTTTGTTACAATGTGATTTTTACATGACTTTTTACATAGAGATAACTGCTCTATGTAAAACTTCATGTTAAAATCGCATTGCATACAGATGGAAAACTGATGGAAAACTGACAGAAAACGCATGGTGCGATTTAAAATCGCATCAAAATCGCATGCCTTTTTACAACAAATGTACCGTTTTTTTCCTGCAGAAAACGGACCGATTTTTTTCCAGCCAGTGAGTATGAGGCCTGAGAAAAAATCTCAGCATGCTGCGTTTTGATGTGTTTCTCGGACGAGACTCGCCAATGCAAGTCAATGGGTGCGAGAAAAATTGCACAGCACTCGCACCATGCGAGTGCTGTCCGATATTTACACACAGGTGTCCTTTGAAAAGCCGGCAATTCATATGCGGCTACAGTAAAATCACACTGACATGTTATAATAGAAAAGATAAAATAGAAAGATACATAGAATACATACAGTATATATATACATGTCAGTGACACACACATATACATAAATATGTATTTATATCACATAGATAGATAGATAGATAGATAGATAGATAGATAGATAGATAGATAGATAGATAGATAGATAGATAGATAGATAGATAGATAGATAGATAGATAGATAGATAGATAGAAGAATAGCCGGTAATTCATTTGTCGGCTTCTGTAAAAATCAGTGCAGGAGCAGACAGGATAGAAGACATTGTTAACATACAGTAAATAGATGCAGAATAGGTAGAAATATAGATGTCAGTGACCAATACAATTAGTATAGTGTGTGTGCAAATTAGGGGACATGTATATAATTAATAAAAGATTATTTAAGGGAAAAAAATGGCATCTTATAGATGCACCTTTTCTGGGGTAGCTGCAGGCTGATGTTTTTAGCCAGGTGGCCAGTATCCATGGCCCCTTCCTAGGCTAATAATATCAGCCTGCAGCTGTCTGCATAGCTATTGCTGGCTATAAATTATAGGGGGACCACCATTTTTTTTGCCTAATCTTTTATTCATTAAATACATGTCCAGTAATTTGCACACACACACTATACTAATTATATTTAGCACTGACATCTATAAATCTACCTATTACATATGGATTTAATGTACAGTATGTAATCCATCTCTTATATCCTGTCGGCTCCTGCAGTGATTTTACAGAAGCCGGCAAATGCATTACCGGCTTTTCTTCTATCTATCTCTCTATACAATATAAATTCATATATGTATGTGTGTGTGTCACTGACATACATATATATATACAATACAGACCAAAAGTTTGGACACACTTTCTCATTCAAAGATTTTTCGGTATTTTCATGGCTATGAAAATTGTAGAATCACACTGAAGGCATCAAAACTATGAATTAACACATGTGGAATTAACATTACACTTTACAAAAAAGTGTGAAACAACTGAAAATATGTCTTATATTCTAGGTTCTTCAAAGTAGCCACCTTTTGCTTTGATTACTGCTTTGCACACAGAAAAGGTGAACGGATGAATTCTACATGCCTGGTTCCCACCGTGAAGCATGGAGGAGGTGGTGTGATGGTGTGGGGGTGCTTTGCTGGTGACACTGTTGGGGATTTATTCAAAAGTGAAGGCATAGTGAACCAGAGTGGCTACTACAGCATCTTGTTGCAGCAACATGCTATTCCATCCGGTTTGCATTTAGTTGGACCATCATTTATTTTTCAACAGGACAATGACCCCAAACACACCTCTAGGCTGTGTAAGGGCTATTTGATCAAGAAGGAGAGTGTTGGGGTGCTGGCCTCCACAGTCACCAGACCTGAACCAAATCGAGATGGTTTGGGGTGAGCTGGACCGCTCAACGCTTCAATTTTGAATAAATCCCCAACAGTGTCACCAGCAAAGCACCCCCACACCATCACACCACCTCATCCATGCTTCACGGTGGGAACAAGGCATGTAGAGTCCAGCCGTTCACCTTTTCTGCGTGCAAAGCAGTAATCAAAGCAAAAGGTGGCTACTTTGAAGAACCTAGAATATAAGACATATTTTCAGTTGTTTCACACTTTTTTGTAAAGTGTAATGTATAATTCCACATGTGATAATTCATAGTTTTGATGCCTTCAGTGAGATTCTACAATTTTCATAGTCATGAAAATATAGAAAAATCTTCGAATGAGAAGGTGTGTCCAAACTTTTGGTCTGTACTATATATATATATATATATACATATATATATATATGTATATAATATATATATATATATGTATACATATATATATATATAATATAATATTACTGCTCAAAAAATAAAGGGAACACTCAAATAACACATCCTAGATCTGAATGAATGAAATATTCTCATTGAATACTTTGTTCTATACAAAATTGAATGCGCTGACATCAAAATACACAAAAATCATCAATGGAAATCAAACTTATTAACCAATGGAGGCCTGGATTTGGAGTCGCACACAAAATTAAAGTAGAAATGTAATGTCCTTAAAACAAGTCAAAATGATGCTCAGTGGCGTGTGTGGCCTCGTGCCTGTATGACCTCCCTGTGCCTGTATGTCCTCCCTACAATGCCTGGGCATGCTCCTGATGAGGCAGCGGATGGTCTCCTGAGGGATCTCCTCCTCGACCTGGACTAAAGCATCCGCCAACTCCTGGACAGTCTGTGGTGCAATGTGATGTTGGTGGATGAAGCGAGACATGATGTCCCAGATGTGCTCAATCGGATTCAGGTCGGGGGAACGGGCGGGCCAGTCCATAGCTTCAATGCCTTCATCTTGCAGGAACTGCTGACACACTCCAGCCACATGAGGTCTGGCATTGTCCTGCATTAGGAGGAACCCAGGGCCAACCAACCAGCATATCGTCTCACAAGGGGTCTGAGGATCTCATCTCAGTACTAATGGCAGTCAGGCTACCTCTGGTGAGCACATAGAGGGCTGTGCAGCCCTCCAAAGAAATGCCACCCCACAACATTACTGACCCAATGTCAAGCCGGTCATGCTGAAGGATGTTGCAGGCAGCAGATCACTCTACACGGCATCTCCAGACTCTGTCACATTTGTCACATGTGCTCAGTGTGAACCTACTTTCATCTGTGAAGAGCACAGGGCGCCAGTGGCAAATTTGTCAATCATGGTGTTCTGTGGCAAATGCCAAGCGTCCTGCACGGTGTTGGGCTGTGAGCACAACCCCCATCTATGGACGTCGGGCACTCAGGCCATCCTCATGGAGTCAGTTTCTAACCATTTGCGCAGACACATGCACATTTGTGGCCTGCTGGAAGTCATTTTGCAGGGCTCTGGTAGTGCTCCTCCTGTTCCTCCTTGCACAAAGGTGGAGGTAGCGATCCTGCTGCTGAGTTGTTGCCCTCCTACGGCCCCCTCCATGTCTCCTGGTGTACAGGCCTGTCTCCTGGTTGCGCCTCCAGCCTCTGGACACTACGCTGACAGACACAGCAAACCTTATTGCCACAGCTCGCATTGATGTGCCAACTTGGATGAGCTGCACTACATGAGCCACTTGTGTGGGTTGTAGAGTCCGTCTCATGCTACCATGAATGTGAAAGCACAACCTACATTCAAAAGTGACCAAAACATCAGCAAAAACCATTGGTACTGAGACGTGGTCTGTGGTCCCCACCTGCAGAACCACTCCTTTATTGAATGTGTCTTGATAATTGCCAATAATTTCCATCTGTTGTCTATTGCATTTGCACAACAGCATGTGAAATTGATTGTCAATCAGTGTTGCTTTCTAAGTGCACAGTTTGATTTCACAGAAGTTTGATTTACTTGAAGTTATATTCTGCTGTTTAAGTGTTCCCTTTATCTTTTTGAGCAGTGTATATATATATATATATATATATATATATATATATATGTATGTATTCTATGCGTATATATCTATTCTATCTATTCTATTCTAACCTATCAGTGTGATTTTACTGTATGCGCACAGGAATTGCCAGCTTTTTTTCTATCTATCTATCTATCTATCTATCTATCTCTA
Organism: Oophaga sylvatica; assembly: GCA_033576555.1. Lineage (NCBI taxonomy): Eukaryota > Metazoa > Chordata > Amphibia > Anura > Dendrobatidae > Oophaga > Oophaga sylvatica. The sequence goes on along the minus strand of JARQOD010000005.1, from coordinate 134,394,091 downwards.
TCTATCTATCTAATCTATCTATCTAATATATATACAGCTCTGGCAAAAATTAAGAGATTGCTGCAAAATTTTCAGTTGCTCTTTTATTCTATAAACTACTGACAACATGTCTCCGAATGTCTAAGCAATCGCACTGCACTCGGATGTAAATCGATGCTAGGTGTGAAAATCGCATTGTAATCACATTGCACTCGCTTGACACTCGCATGGCACTCGTCCTTTTTTTCGGTCTGGAAATTGGACCTTTTTTTTGTCGCATATGGGTATGAGTCCTAAACATGGTAGTTTACTTCTCAGTCGCAGAAATTTTCTAACTTTTTGGCCTAATTTGCCTTTGTCAAGTTTTGTTTGCACATGAGCTGTCAAAGGAGATACTGGCGTGGCGGAGCTAGTCACGCTAGGATATTTTCTCAACATACAGTACAACAAGATGAGTGTTCTTTATGGCACCTACAAGGGTTGTAGGAGAGGCCTGTGGCAGTAATATAGAGCTGTCATTATTCATCCACCCTTTAAAGAGAATCTGTCAGCACGATTTTGCAATGTAAAGTAAAGACAAGGCTGTAATGGTGCTGTAATACTGATCAAATTGATATATTTTGTAAAGAAATCTGATTTGATGTTCTTCTTTAACTCCTTCCCAATCGGGCAACTTTCTGTTTTTGCTCTTTTTGTTTTTCCTCCCTTCATTCCAAGAGCCACTTTTTTCTTCACAACTTTGTAAGAATTTATTTTTTGTGGAACAAGCTATGCTTTTGAATGACACCATCCAATTTATCAAATAATGGACTGGAAAAAAATGTTTCTTTTTAAAAAAAAATATAAAAATTGAAATCAGCAATCAGGTAAAAAATTCCAAGTGCAGCAAAATAGCAATTCTGCAATTGCTCTTTTTTTTCATTTACAACATTCATTTTATGGTAAAAATGACTTGGATATATGATTCTTCAGGTCAATATGATTATGCAGATGCCAAACATATTTAGTTTTTATTTTATCTAAAGGGTGGAAAAAAAAATTCAGAAATTTGTAAAAAACATTTTGCTTGTGTCACCATTTTTTCAGAGACCCGTAACATTTTAATTTTTTTGACTATGGACATGCTTTAGACTCTATTTTTTGTGGCCTGAATAGATGTTTTTATTAATATCACTTTAGGGTAGATACAATGCTTTTGATCACCTGTTATCACATTTTTTTGTGTCGATGCGGCTTTTGAAAAGCAGCAATTCTGGGGTTTTGAATTTTTTTCTCACTACGTCATTTACTGATTAGATTAATTTATTTTATATTTTCATAGATTTGACCTTTACGAATGCAGAAATACCAAATAAAGTATTTTTTAATTTCTTAATTTTTAATGGGGGAAAAGGGTGCTGATTTGAACTTTTATATTTTTTTAAAGAAAAAGAACATTTTTTTCGCTTTTCACTGAATTTGTTAGCTCCCTGAAATCATCCGATTGCCTGTGCTATGTACAGCAATGCTACAGTATCTATTCTATTGTTTCTAAACACTGTTTTTCAGTGATTACTTTGTATCTCCGTTCATACTGCACCCACACAAACAAATGATACACCTTTTGAAAGTTAAAATTGCCCCCTTCAGCAAGAAAATAGCAAACATACCAAACAAACAACAAATCCACGATTTGATCACAAAATACAGTTTAAACATTAATTTTCATAAACCTGCAGCAAGAAAAAAATGACCTGCAGGTGGAACCACAGTACCCCAAAGCACATACCACAAAGCTGCTTACAGACATCACAAATAAATCCAAACATTTGCTTGGGAGTTTTCCAGCTTGCCGAACTCCTTGCCCAGCCTATTTTAGCCAAATTGGAGGATTGCACACTTCACGCGATGAGTCACAATGCAACACATTTATATACATGCACTGCTTTTTTGGTGGTCACTTCGACCCACACACATAAATGATACATCATATGAAAGGTAAACTTGCCCCCTTCAGCAAGAAAAGAGCCAAACACACCACACATTCACAATTTTATCACTAAAAACAGTTTAAACATTCATTTTCATAAACATGCAGAAAGAAACAATGACCTGCGGTGGCCCCTCAACCGGAAGGCATTTTTTTACCTCTACTTATCAAACCAATTTATTGTATTACCAAGCTACATATATAAATACCTGTCTGTGTTCATCATCTCATGAAATACATTTATATTCGACCAGCTTGCTTTTTCGGAAATTGTCTGCACCCCCGACGACCAATGTGCGAAAATTTCGCACCGACCAAGCTAGTTGGTATATATAGCAAAAATCATGGTCTCCTATAAATGCCAACTACAGGCCCAGCGGGGTTCAACAGAAACCTGGCTGTCATGGCAACTAGAGATGAGCGACTTTGCCTCCGGGAGGGTCGAGTCGGGTTTCGGACCATGCGACTTTATCAAAAGTCGAGTTGCACGAAATCGGCCAGACTATCGGGAAAAGTCGGAGTTCCGACTGAAACCCGACGCGAACCAAATGCAAGTCAATGGGGAATAAAAGTAGGCAGTGAGTGGAGGACAGTAAACACACCTACAGTGCCCATTTAAATGCCAACGACATCAATTCTTATTACTTAAGCTTGTCAACATTATTTTACTTTATAATAATAGTAACGCATTGAAAACTGGGGGTTATTTGGCTAAGTTTGTGGGGGGTAGGGCTGGCTCCAGGTTTTCGTGGGCCCCGGGCGAAAGAGTCTCAGTGGGTCCCTTTAACACATATCACAATTCATGATGCTCCGATACGGCAGAGAAATATAGGTATAGTACAATGCCAAATACTTCACTTCTTACATTACATGAGTGATATCTATTGTAAATTCTACAATAGCTCAAAAACCAGACAGTATAGTCCTCCATACAGTTTTATGGGCACCACATAGTGCACCATACAGAAAAATGAGCCCCATATATTGCTCTATACAGAATAATGAGCACCATATATTGCTCCATACATAATTGGTCCCATATAATGTTCCATACAGTATATGATGAGCTCCACATAATGCTCCAGTATATGATGGTCCCCATATAATGTGCCATACAGTATGGGACGGTCCCCATATAGTATAATGAGCCCCACATATTGCTCCATACAGTATGAGTCGCATATAAAGCTCCATACAGTATATGATGGGCCCCATATATTGCTCCATACAGAATGGACTCCATATAATGCTCCATACAGAATAGGCCCTATATGTGCTCCATATGATGCTCCATATATAAAGGGCCCTATATGATGCCCCATAAATAATGAACCCCATATGATGCTCTAGTATATGATGGGCCTCATATATGATGCTTCAGTGTATGATGAGCCCCATATAATGCTCCAAATATAATGTTCCCCATATATAATGTTCCATATATAATGAGCCCCATATGATGCTTCAGTATATGATGGGCCCCATGGATGATGCTCCAGTGTATGATGGGCCTATATAATGCTTCATATATAATGGGCCACATATGATGCTCCAGTGTATAATGGACCCCGTATATGATGCTCCAGTGTATGATGGGCCCCATATATAATTCTCCAGTGTATAATGCTCCCCATATATTGCTCCAAACATTAAAAAAAATGAAAAACCTCTCCTCGCTGGGCACTGCTCTGCTCTGTACTCCTCAGTATCGCCATCTTCCAGCTCTCTGCACTGTGACTGTTCAGGCAGAGGGCACACAAACGTGACATCATCGCGTGCTCTGACCTGAATGTCACTGTCAGGTAACGCGGAAGAAGTCACAGCGGTGGAGCAGGGAGAGGTAAGTATTGCAAGTGCTGGGGCCCTGAGCAAAGCAGGGGGGGCCCACTTGTGGGGCCGGTACTGGCACAAGGCCCCTCATAGTACACCGATGTCTCTGACCTGCTCATGGCCCCGGCACTTGCCCTGGTGCGCCAGGTGCTTGACGCCGGCCCTGGGGGGGGCACAGCCCAGTTCGGGAGGTGGAAAAACTGGCATATGTTGAGGTGTAGGCTGGACGTTCAGCAGCTGCAAATTGAGGAATTGGAGAAGTCGGAGGAAGAGGAGGACAAAGCGAGCCATTTTGATGGCAACCTATGTGTCATCAGGGGAAAGTGGTGCAAAATCCTTTGAAACCCAGGCATGGTTCATTTTATTGAAGGTGAGATCACCTAGATTTTTTGGATCGACAGCAGGGTCTTTCTTTCTGTCAGGATTGATCCAGCAGCATTGAAGACTCTTTCTGATAGCACACTACCAGCAGGGCAAGCGAGCTCCTGTAAGGCATATTGTGCCAATTCAGGCCAGGTGTCCAGTTTACAGGCCCAGTAGTCAAAGGGGAATGAACTGTGAGGGAGAACATCGATAGGGGAGGAGAGGTAATTTTGAACCGTAGTTGACAACTGCTGTCTCCTGTCTGTTGCAATCGATTCAGTATTACCAGTCGTGTGAGCGGTACTCGAGAAATCAGTCCACAACATTTTCATGAAACCCTTGTCTCCAACGCCACTTCGGCTGTGTGCACCACGAACACCTCTTCCATGTTACCCAGTACGGCTCGTGGTAGAACCTGCATCGCTGCTGTGTGCTGGGAATGCCTCTAACAAACGGTTTACCAGAGTTGCTTATTTGTTCACCAAAATCAGCTCTAGGTTCTCCTGTGGCATGATGTTCTGTAATTTGCCTTTATAGCGTGGATCGAGGATGCTGGCCAACCAGAAGTCATCATCCTTCATAATGTTGTCAATGTGGTGGTCCCTTTTTAGGATCCACAAGACATAATCACACATGTGGGCCAATGTTATAGGTGTCAATGATGCCCTGCCAGTGGTGGGTGGAGGAGCCCTTTCTGCCAAATTCATATCCCTTGTCACGGGTGTGTCGCGGCGGAGATCGTCGCGATTGCACACCCTGACTTCTCACAGCTGAGTTTCTGGTGCTGGGTGTTTTTCGGCACTGAGGGAGTTAATTCTTTCTCTCTCGGTGCTGGGCTGACCAGCCTCGCCCAGCTGCGATTGATGTTTTGTTAATTAGCTTCCTTCATATACCTGCTGGTCTGCTGGGAAGTTGCCGGTGAAAGCATTCATTCAGACCAGCAGAGCGGATCGTTTCTGAGAAGACTTAAGCTAAGAGTGCCTGTTGTGGTTTTTCCTCTCCTCGCTTATTGTTTATCTCCTTAACCTTTTGTGTTCCTCTGTAGTGGAAGTGTTGTATGCAAGGCTGTGTTTTCTTTACCCTTGTCTGTCTCGTTTGTCTTAGACTGTGTGTAAGCTGTGACCTGCCCATTCCCTGTGGTGGTAATCAGGGTCCTTCTCAGGACTAGTTTACAGTGGTCAGGGATCTACAGGAGACAGGGTTACGCTGGCGGCCTGGACCTCTGTACCATTAACAATACCTCCAGGTAGAGGGACTAGTCAGGACCCCAGTTCAGGGTCAGCATAGACCCCGGTCCACCTCTATCCAGAGACAGCGTGACACGTACACAGTATTGACCCACAATACATAGGATATTATGTCAGGTAAGACATTGCTGGCAGATACTATGTATACATGTTGATTTTCTCTATTATATGAAATTTAGAATGATGTCACATTAGATATAGGTTGCTATCTTTGAATATATCTGTTATATGTCGTGACATTTTCACCGGCCATCTAAAGATTCTCCCCAGCCACCATGGATCCAGTAGCCCATTTAGCTCAGCAGTTGCAGAGTTTGTCCATGGAGCTGACGGACGTTAAATCCAAGGTTTTGTACCCCCGGGAGCAAACCAGATTTGAACCTAAAGTAGCTCTCCCGGACAGGTTCACTGGTGGGCGGGACAAGTTTTTTTCCTTTCCGGGAAGCATGTAAATTGTATTTTCGGCTGCGGCCGCAGTCGTCGGGGAGTGAGGATCAGAGGGTGGGAATTGTCATCTCGCTCTTACAAGGGGACCCTCAATCCTGGGCATTCTCTCTCCCCCCGGCTCCCCGGCTCTCCAGTCAGTGGACCGTTTTTTTTACAGCCCTGGGTCTGGTATATGATGACCCGGATCGGGTCTCCCTTGCTGAAATGAAGTTACGTAGGATACAGCAGGGAGATCGTCCGGCGGAGGAATTTTCTTCAGAGTTCCGTAGGTGGGCCACGGATACTCAGTGGAATGACCCGGCTCTTAAGAGCCAGTTTTGTCAAGGTTTATCTGACAAATTAAAAGATGTGTTGGCTCAGTATGATTCTCCCCCGTCACGGGAGGCCGCTATAGCTCTTGCTATTCGCATTGATAGACGGCTTCGGGAGAGGTGTGGGGTAACTCCGCCCCCTGTGATGACTCCACCTCCTTCTAAAGTCCCTAATATTGAGGTTCCCCTGGTTTGTTCCGAGGAACCTATGCAGTTGGGAGGGACATCATTCCGAGGGAGGGGATCGGCGGTGCGCCGCAAAACAAGAAGGTGTTTCTTCTGCGGGAGAGAGGGACATTTTATTGAGGGGTGTCCATCCCGTACTGTACTGAGCAAGAAGTCACCGGAAAAAATATTAATCCCAGGTTGTGTGGTGGACGACAATCTGGGAGTATGTATTTCGTCCCCAAGTCCGTCTCAGTTTCTCGTACCAGCGGAGGTGGTGGTAAGTACGAGAACTGAGAGGATTTCTGTTCTTCTGGATAGTGGGTCCGCGGCTAATCTGGTGGACGCTCGGTTTGCCCAGGTGCAAGGTATGCAACTGAGTGTATTGGCCAAACCTATCCCTATATTCTCTATTGACGCCAGGCCTCTCGGTCAAGGTAGCTTTGTTCAAGCCGTGCATAACATTGACCTTCGAGTGGGGGCAAACATAAAGAACTATTGTCTTGTTATGTGTTGGAGGGCCTTCCCACTCCTATTGTGTTGGGACTTCCTTGGTTACTAAACATAACCCAGTTATTAATTGGCAATCCAGAGAGATAAGCCAGTGGGGTGAATTTTGCAATAGTAACTGCATGAACACGGTCATCGGTACGGTCGTGCCTAGAACCTTACCTCCTTTTCTGGAGGACTTTGAGGATGTGTTTTCAGAGGAAGGGTGTCAAGAATTACCTCCTCATCGCGCATATGACTGTGCTATAAAATTGCTTCCTGATGCTAGTTACCAAAATCTAGGTTATATAACCTTTCTGGTCCTGAGAGGCAAACTATGAAGGATTACATTTCGGAAAGTCTGGCCAAGTGGCATATTAGACCTTCATCTTCCCCAGTGGCCACGGGGTTCTTCTTTGTGAAGAAAAAAGATGGAGGCCTACGCCCTTGCCTGGATTTCCGTGAGCTTAAATCGGATTACGGTCCGAGATCCGTATCCGCTCCCACTTATTCCTGATCTCTTCAATCAGATTGTGGGCGCCAAATGGTTCTCTAAGTTGGATCTCAGGGGGGCGTATAATCTTATTAGGATAAAGGAGGGGGATGAGTGGAAGACGGCGTTTAACACTCCGGAGGGACATTATGAGAACCTTGTCATGCCTTTCGGTCTGACTACTGCCCCGGCGGTGTTTCAACATTTTGTTAATGACATCTTTCGCCACCTAGTGGGACAGTTTTTTGTCATTTATCTAGATGACATCTTAATTTACTCGCCGGATCTTGTGTCTCATCAGGAGCATGTGAGACAAGTGTTGCAGATCTTGCGAGATAATAAACTGTACGCCAAATGGGAGAGTGTGTATTCGCTGTACAAGAACTTCAGTTTTTAGGATTCTTGGTGTCAGCCTCCGGTTTCCGTATGGACCCTGGGAAAGTGAAGGCTGTGCTTGAATGGGATCGGCCAGAGGATCTTAAAGCACTGAAAGCGTTTCCTGGGGTTTGCTAACTACTACCGGAAATTTATTCGTAATTTCTCATCGTTGTCAAAACTCTCACTGACATGACAAAAAAGGGACAGATTTTTCTAGGTGGTCTGACAAAGCTTGTCAAGCATTTTCCTCCTTGAAAAAATGTTTTGCTTCAGCACCCATACTCATCCAACCTGATGCATCACAACCGTTCATTGTGGAGGTAGGACGCATCTGACGTAGGAGTGGGTGCGGTATTATCTCAAGGTCCGTCCCCTGGTAAATGGCATCCGTGCGCTTTCTTCTCTAAAAAATTGTCGTCCGCCGAGAGGATTATGATGTCGGCAATAGGGAACTCTTGGCCATTAAGTTGGCTTTTGAAGAGTGGCGTCACTTTTTGGAGGGGGCAGTCACCTGGTCACCGTCATTACTGATCACAAGAACCTGCTGTATTTAGAGTCTGCAAAAACGTCTGAATTCCAGACAAGCTAGATGGTCGTTGTTTTTTACCAGGTTTAATTTTGTCGTCAATATCGTCCTGGGTCAAAAAATGTAAAGGCTGATGCCTTATCTCGTAGTTTCCCGGGGGCCGGGAAGACGGATGACCCGGTTCCTATTCTTCAGGAGGGAGTTGTGGTGTCAGCTGTATGCTCTGAGCTTGAGGAGGAGGTATTGGAGGCTCAGGGGGACGCCCTGTAGGACCTCCAGGGAAACTGTTTGTTCCAGATCAGTTAAGACAAAAGGTTATCGAGGCACATCATAATTCTGCTTTGGCAGGACACCCAGGGAGTAAAGCAACTGTAGATCTCGTTTCTCGCCGGTTTTGGTGGCCTAACTTAAATAAAGAGGTGGTAACTTTTGTCGGTCCTGTGGGGTATGTGCGCGCTCTAAGACCCCACATACCCGTCCGTCTGGGGCCCTTTTACCGTTGAAAATCCCAGAGCGTCCATGGACCCATCTGTCTATGGACTTCATTACGGACCTTCCTCCGTCTTCAGGTAAAACTGTCATACTAGTTGTAGTTGACAGGTTCAGCAAAATGGCACATTTTAATTGCTCTTCCTGCTCTTCCTAATGCTAAAACTCTGGCGCAGGTGTTCATTGGGGAGATTGTGAGACTTCACGGGTTGCCTTCCGATGTGGTTTTGGATCGGGGGTCTCAGTTTGTGTCCAAATTCTGGAAGGCATTTTGTTCTCATCGGGGGATGCAGTTGTCATTTTCTTCGGCTTTTCATCCGCAGACCAATGGTCAGACAGAGCGTCTGAATCAGAGCTTAGAGACATATCTCCGGTGTTTTGTCTCAGAGAACCAAGAGGACTGGGCTTCTTTCTTGCCTCTGGCAGAGTTAGCTCTTAACAATAGGCGGAGCGAGTCCACTGGTAAGTCCCAGTTTTTTGGGGCATATGGTTTTCCCCCAGTTTTGTACTTTCAATGGGGGGGGCTCTTCTGGGGTTCCTGAGGAGGAACGATTTTCGTCGTCACTTGCTTTAGTGTGGAGAGGAGTGCTTAATAATCTGAGCACTATGGGGAACCGAACAAACGTATGGCTGATAGGAGGAGAGTGTCTGGTCCGGACCTAAGTGTGAACGATTGGTATGGTTGTCTACCAAGAATATAAAACTTTAAGGTTCCCTCCTGGAAACTCGGTCCAGATTCATCGGGCCATACAGGATCAGTTCAATAGTTAATCCGGTGGCTTTCCGTCTTGACCTCCCCTACATTTAAAATCCACAATGTGTTCCACAAATCGTTGCTTAAGAGGTACGTGGCACCAGTTATACCGTCACCTCTACCTCCTCCTCCAGTGGTGGTCAATGGTAATTTGGAGTTTCAGGTATCGAAGATCATTGACTCACGTCTGAATCGCCGGTCCCTTCAGTACCTTGTTAATTGGAGGGGTATGGTCCTGAGGAGAGGATGTGGGTTTTCTGCGTCGGATATTAACGCAGACAGTTTGGTTCGGGCCTTCCACACTACTCACCCAGATAGACCAGGCCCTGAGGGTCCAGAGGCCCCCGTAGAAGGGGGGGTACTGTCACGGGTGTGTCGCGGCGGAGATCGTCGCGATTGCACACCTGACTTCGCACAGCTGAGTTTCTGGTGCTGGGTGTTTTTCGGCACTGAGGAGTTAATTCTTTCTCTCTCGGTGCTGGGCTGACCAGCCTCGCCCGCTGCGATTGATGTTTTGTTAATTAGCTTCCTTCATATACCTGCTGGTCTGCTGGGAAGTTGCCGGTGAAAGCATTCATTCAGACCAGCAGAGCGGATCGTTTTGAGAAGACTTAAGCTAAAAGTGCCTGTTGTGGTTTTTCCTCTCCTCGCTTATTGTTTTATCTCCTTAACCTTTTGTGTTCCTCTGTAGTGGAAGTGTTGTATGCAAGGCTGTGTTTTCTTTTACCCCTTGTCTGTCTCGTTTGTCTTAGACTGTGTGTAAGCTGTGACCTGCCCATTCCCTGTGGTGGTAATCAGGGTCCTTCTCAGGACTAGATTACAGTGGTTTAGGGATCTGTAGGAGACAGGGTTACGCTGGCGGCCTGGACCACTGTACCATTAACAGTACCTCCAGGTAGAGGGACTAGTCAGGACCCCAGTTCAGGGTCAGCATAGACCCCGGTCCACCTCTATCCAGAGACAGCGTGACACGTACACAGTATTGACCCACAATACATAGGATATTAGTCAGGTAAGACATTGCTGGCAGATACTATGTATACATGTTGATTTTCCTATTATATGAAATTTAGAATGATGTCACATTAGATATAGGTTGCTATCTTTGAATATATCTGTTATACGTCGTGACATCCCTCCAGCCACGCACAAACCCTGTACCTGACCTTGGCAAGCCAACATTTTCTCTTGCCCCTGAGAAGCATCCTCCTCCCCAAAATAATCATCCCTTCATCCTCCTCCTCTTCCTGTTCTTCCTCCACCTCATCCAGGACTGTTCCCTGAGCAGACAATGCCTGACTGTCATCAAGGCTTCCCTCCTCCTCCTCTTCCTCCTCCACTGCAGACGCCTGATCCTTAATGTGTGTCAAAGTTTGCATGAGCAGACGGATAAGTGGTATGCTCATGCTTATGATGGTGTCGTCTGTGCTTACCAGCCATGTGCAGTCCTCAAAAACACTGAAGTACTTTACAGAAGTCTTTCTGCTTTGACCACTGCACACCCAACAACTCGATGTCTGCCCTCAAACTGCCTGTGTTTATGTGCGGTAGCTGAGGAGGACTGGAACAACAGCAGGGCAGCCAACACCTGAGATGTTGGTAACTAATGGGCTGCAGAAACCTGAACTAACCACACAATTAGAGGTAGCCGTGGAGCGTTCCTACGTTGATCCTAGACGCCTCGTCACAGCCTGAGAGCTAGCTATACCTAAAGATAGAAACAGGAAAGCTAACTGCCCCGGAGTAGAGCCCCAAAGGAATAGGCAGTCCCCAAACATATAATGGCGGTTAGACAAGATGAAAACACAAATGCAGGCGGAAAACGCTGGGGCCACAAGCTGCCTAAATAGGAAAGGACAGGAGAGATTACTTTCTGCAACCCAGAAAACCCTACAAAAATCCAACAATTCTGATTACAAAAATACTGAGATCACACAATCACGCCACCCACTAAATCAGATCTCAGTGTGAACAAAACCAAGCTGCAGTCGCTGAAAAAGCAGGAAAAAGCAAATGAAAAAACAACAGTGGCTACAGACAAAATGTGAGGAGCTCAGGCCCCAGGAGGGGACCTGGCTGACCTCCACAAAAAGTGCAGAAAACAATGCAAAAAGCAAGCACAAAAAGAAAAGCAAAAAATATCTTATCTGAAAGCAGGAGATGCAGGCCAGACTCCAGCAAACTTCCAAATGAACCAGGAACCACAATTGAGACAAGAACAAATGATCACCGGCAACCATCATGGGAGGGAACCTCCCTTATATCAGACCAGTCAGTGAACCCAGATTGCCACTCCTCGCTGAAAGGTTCAGTACTGTCTGTAACCACCAGAGGGAGTCTCTGCTCATTCACAACATGCCTGCTTGTGTATCCTCCCACAAATGCATTACAGCCTGCCTCTGTTTCGCACAGCCTCTCAACCATGTGCATGGTGGGAGTTCCACCTTGTTGCAACGTCTATGATTAGGCAGTGCTTGGGGAGGTTGAGCGATCGCTGCAGCCTCTGCATACAACTGGAGCCTACAGGCGAGCGACGGATGTGCGAGCACAGTCTTCGCACCTTATGGAGCAGTGCTGGTAACTCTGGATAATTATTTATGAAGGTTCAAGGTGTGAGCCAGGCAAGGAATGTGTCTGAGTTTTGCAAGGGCTATGGCCGCCACAAAATTACGGTCGTTATCACTTACTACCTTGCCTGGCTCAAGATGTAGACTGCCCAGCCATGACTCAGTTACTAGCTGCAAGCAGTCGGCCAGTACCTCAGCGGTGTGTCTGCTGTTGCCCAAAGACATCATCTTTAAAACAGCCTGCTGACACCACTAGCTGTTTGATACTGTGACACCTCGTGTGCAACACTGGCAGCTGCGGATGGAGTGCTCATGCGACTGCTCTCTGTCGACGAGCTTTCGCTTCTGGAGGAGGAGGAGGGTCGAACGCCTACAGCCAACTGTTGCCTATACTGTGGGCTAGGCAGCACTGTCCCACCGCCTCTGTCCCCTGTGGACCTGCATCCACCACATTAACCCAGTGTGCAGTGATGGACACGTAACGGCCCTGGCCATGTCTACTGGCCCATGCATCTGTTGTGAGGTGCACCTTTCCACTCACTGATTGTTTGAGTGCATGGACAATGCGATCTTTCACATGCAAGTGGAGGGCAGAGATGGCTTTTCTAGCAAAGAAGTGCCGACTGGGTAGGTCATAGCGTGGGACAGCGTAGGCCATGAGCTCTCGGACCGCTGTGCTTTCAACCAAACGGAAGGGCATCATCTCTAATGAGATCAGTTTGGCAATGTAGGTGTTCAAAGCCAGTGTACGCGGATGAGAGGATGAGTAATTTCTTGTCCTACTTAGAGTCTCTGCTACGGTGAGCTGGACTTGAGAGCTGCATATGGTGGAACTAGCGGTGGACATGGCGGACTGAGAGGGGGTTGGTGATGGTGATGGTGGTGGTGGTGGTTATGGCCTAGATGCAGTCTTTCATTGGAAAACCATTGGGATTCCCTGACTGCTTTGGCTTGCGACGACACCTCAACATTTCTTGCTGGTGGTGTGCTAACCGGTGGGCTTACAGTGGGAGAAGTGATGTAGCATTGCAGCTACCTTTAGTCATAGCAGATGCACGTGTGCTACCTGAGGTTTTGTAGTCCGTCCACGCTTGCAAGTGCATGGTGTTTACATGTCTATGCATGCAACTGGTATTCAAATTTCAGAGATTTTCCCTCGGCTAAAGGTCCTTCCGCACTTCTTACAGATAACCTTTGCCTCATCAATAGGATTTTTGGTCAAAAAAGTGCCACACTGCACTCTTCCTACTATGGTAAAACTTTTCAGGGCTTGCACGCTGTGCTAATTTGACCGTCTGGCCAAGCTGTCCTGCAACTCTTTTGTTTTTTTAACATGTTTTTGGACTGCTACGGGCCTGCCAGATAACCGCAGCTGCGATGTCGATGCCTGCTGCGGATACTCCTCCTATTCTGAGCTATTGCCAGCGGCACCCCCTTCCCACAATGGATACCAATCCGGGTCAACAACTGGGTCATCCATCACCTCCTCTTCAATTTCATCTGCACCTTCCTCTGTGTCACCGTGTAAGATGGTATAGTATGCGGGAAGGGGCACCTGAATTTCATCAGGGTCAGATTCTGTCTCAGTAGAATGCGAGGGCAATGTAGTGCTCTGGGTGAATGTACCAGATTAATCATTATAGCAGTGGCTGTGCATCAGTGCACTCCATGTCATATTCATCTTGAACTGGGGAATTCAGGATTTGACTTGATAAGTTAGGCATGGTATGTGAAAAAAGCTCCAGGGAGTAATCTGAAATGTGGCCTGCCGCATCCTTCACTTTTGGTGGGGGTGAAGGACACAAGGATAGGTGTTGTTCCTGGACCAGGAGCCTGCATTGACGACTCAGTGCTTGCAGTTTTTGAAACTTCAGAAGAGGAGGCGATAGAGTTGGAGGCTGTTTCTGCAATGTAAGCCAAAACCTGTTCCTGATGCTCCGGCTTTCAAAGAGGTTTACCTTCTCCCAGAAAAGGGAGCCTTCCTGGCCTTCTGGAGCCAGACGATGACGCAGGCTCAACACCTCCTGCCTTAGGTGCTATTTTGCTTTTGGCACTACCAGCAGATGCACCACCACACCACCATCAGTACCAGCTGCCCCCCCCTCGCCCACATCCGCGGCCTCTTCCACCATACTTCCTCATGTTTGGGAAAAATGTACCAAAAATACCAGCAGATACAGTTAGGTCCATAATATTTGGACAGAGACAACATTTATCTAATTTTGGTTCTAGACATTACCACAATGAATTTGAAACAAAACAATTCAGATGCAGTTGAAGTCCAGACTTTCAGCTTTCATTTGAGGGTATCCACATTAAAATTGGATGAAGGGTTTAGGAGTTTCAGCTCCTTAACATGTGCCACCCTGTTTTTAAAGGGACCAAAAGTAATTGGACAAATGACTCCAAGGCTATTTCATGGACAGGTGTGGGCAATCCCTTTGTTATGTCATTCTCAATTAAGCAGATGAAAGGGCCGGAGTTGATTTGAGGTGTGGTGTTTGCATTTGGAGGTTTTGCTGTGAAGGAAACATGCGGTCACAGGAGCTCTCCATGCAGGTGAAACAAGCCATCCTTAAGCTGCAAGAACAGAAAAAAACCCATCCAAGAAATTGCTACAACATTAGAAGTGGCAAAATCTACAATTTGGTACATCCTGAGAAAGAAAGAAAGCACTGGTGAACTCATCAATCCAAAAAGACCTGGGAGCCCACGGAAGACAACAGTGGTGGATGATCGCCGCATACTTTCTTTGGTGAAGAAGAACCCGTTCACAACATCAACTGAAGTCCAGAACACTCTCAGTGAAGTAGGTGTATCTGTCTCTAAGTCAACAGTAAAGAGAAGACTCCATGAAAGTAAATACAAAGGGTTCACATCTAGATGCAAACCATTCATCAATTCCAAAAATAGACAGGCCAGAGTTAAATTTGCTGAAAAACACCTCCAGAAGCCAGCTCAGTTCTGGAAAAGTATTCTATGGACAGATGAGACAAAGATCAACCTGTACCAGAATGATGGGAAGCCAAAAGTTTGGAGAAGAAAGGGAACGGCACATGATCCAAGGCACACCACATCCTCTGTAAAACATGGTGGAGGCAACGTGATGGCATGGGCAGCATGGCTTTCAATGGCACTGGGTCACTTGTGTTTATTGATGACATAACAGCAGACAAGAGTAGCCGGATGAATTTTGAAGTGTACCGGGATATACTTTCAGCCCAGATTCAGCCAATGCTGCAAACTTGATTGGACGGCGCTTCATAGTACAGATGGATAATGACCCCAAGCATACAGCCAAAGCTACACAGGAGTTCATGGAGTGCAAAAAGTGGAACATTCTTCAATGGCCAAGTAAATCACCAGATCTTAACCCAATTGAGCATGCATTTCACTTGCTGAAATCCAGACTTAAGAGGGAAAGACCCACAAACAAGCAAGACCTGAAGGCTGCGGCTGTAAAGGCCTGGGGAAAGCATTAAGAAGGAGGAAACCCAGCGTTTGGTGATGTCCATGGGTTCCAGACTTAAGGCAGTGATTGCCTCCAAAGGATTCGCCACAAAATATTGAAAATAAAATATTTTGTTTGGGTTATGTTTATTTGTCCAATTACTTTTGACCTCCTAAAAATGTGGAGTGTTTGTAAAGAAATGTGTACAATTCCTACATTTTCTAACACATATTTTTGTTCAACCCTTCAAATTAAACGTTACAATCTGCACTTGAATTCTGTTGTAGAGGGTTTCATTTCAAATCCAATGTGGTGGATGCAGAGCCCAACCTCGCGAAAATTGTGTCACTGTCCAAATATTTCTGGCCCTGACTGAAATATGGTACTTTATGAGGAGCGTACAGCTTTTATACGTTGAAGGGGAAAAATTTAAATCTCCGTATATATTTTCAGAGTCACACAAGATGCTCACTCAGTATGGTTTTGACCTTAATACAAACAGCAGAAAAACGGTACTGTACCAGAAGCGTACACCTGTATAAAAAAATTAGGGGAAAATTTAAATCTCCGTATATATTTCCAGAGTCACACACAGACGCTCTCTCAGTATGGATTTGACCGTAATACAAAAAGCAGAAAAACTGTACTGCATCAGAAGTGTACAGCTGTTACAGTGTAGGGAAAATGTAAATCTCTGTATACATTCCGGGGGTCACACACAGATGCTCTCTCAGTAAGGATTTGACCTTTAATACAAACAGCAGAAAAACGGTACTGTTATGAATGTGCTGGAGATGGTTTCTGAGCAGAGGTTTCCTCTGGTCGTTGCAGACAGTACTGAACCTTACAGCGAGGGAATGGCAATCTGGGATCACGAACTGGATGATAAAAGGGGGAGGTTCCCCCCCCATGATGGTCGCCGGTGATCAATTGTTCTTATCTCAATTGTGGTTCCTGTTCTTTGGAAGTCTGCTGGAGTCTTGCATGCATCTGCTGCTTTCAGATAAGATATTTTCTGCTTTTCTTTTTGTGCTTGCTTTTTGCAGAATTTTCTGCACTTTTGTGGAGGTCAGCCGGTCCCCTCCTGGGGCCTGTGCTCCTCTCAGTTTATCTGTAGCCACTGTTATTTTTTTCAGTTGTTTTTCCTGTTTTTTCAGTGGCTGCGGCTTAGTTTTGTTTACACCAGAGATCTGATTTAGGTGGTGGAGATCGTGTGATCTCAGGTGTTTTTGCAATCAGAAGAGTTGGCATTTTTTAGGGTTTTTTGTTGGATTGCAGTCAGAATTCTTTCCTGTACTTTTCTGTCTAGACAGATTGGGCCCCAGCGTTTGCTCATTCTATTTTCTTTTCTGTGTCTGTGCTTTCTTCTTGTCTAACCGCCATTATATGTTTGGGGGCTTTCTATTTTCTTTGAGGATCTGCTCCGGGGCAGATAGCTTTCATCTTTCTGCCTTTAGGTGTAGTTATCTCTCAGGCTGTGACGAGGCATTAGGATCAACGTAGAACGCTCGACGGCTACCTCTAGTTGTGTGGTTAGTTCAGGTTACTGCAATCCCAAAAGGTTCCAGCCTCTCTGTTGTATTGCCGTTCTTGCTTTTTCTCCTCAGCTACCGAAACATAACACGGTACTGTATCAGAAGCGTACAGCTGTATATGTTGTTGGGGAAAATGTAAATCTCCGTATATATTTCTGGAGTCACACAAGAGTTCTGTCATATGGATTTGACCTTAATACAAACAGCAGAAAAACGGTACTGTATCCGAAGCGTACAGCTGTATTTCAGTTTTAAAAGGAAAATGTAAATCCCGTAAATATTTCCGAAGTCACACACAGACGCTCTCTCAGTATGATTTGACCTTAATACAAACAGCAGAAATATGTACTGTATCAGAAGCGTATAGCCCGTATACAGTGTAGGGGAAAATTTAAATCTCCTTTTATATTTCTGGAGTCACACACAGACGCTCTCTCAGTATGGATTTGACCGTAATACAAAGAGCAGAAAAACGGTACTGTATCAGAAGCGACAAGCTGTATACCGTGTAGGGAAAAATTTTAATCTCCGTATATGTTTCCGGAGTTACAAAGAGATGGTCAGCATTTATTTGTCAGTGATACCAGCCGGTACTCGGTAGTGTGAGAGGTGCGTACAGCTCTATACGGTGTGGGAAAAAATGAACGCTCGGTAACTATGCAGAAAAAAAAGAATAAAAGTATTAGTGCTGTGTAAAAAAACAGTCTGCACAGCAGTGTACAAACAGCAATACAGCTAGCAGGCAGCCTAATAACCAGCACTGCAGCACACAAGAAATCCTCCCTGTCACTGCACACTAATGTACGCACAGTTGCTATCAGCACAAGCACATAAGAACTTCTCTTTCCAGCCTAACTCTCTCCCTACTGATAAACAGAAAAAAACCTCTCCCTACTGTTAAGATCGCAGAAGTAAAATGGAGGTTGGCGGTCAGGGCTTTTATAGACACTATGACGTCCCCCCAAAGCAAGCCCAATCACTGCAATGCCCTTCTCTAAGATGGTGGTGGATGCTGCAAAGTCATCTCGTTGCCCACTGTGTACGTCCTTGCTCATTGGCTGAAAAAAAGGCGCCTGCAAGCTTTTCTGGGAAATCCGACTTTGGCGCTTGTTTTGCCGACCGCATGGCCGACT
This sequence comes from Oophaga sylvatica, assembly GCA_033576555.1. NCBI lineage: Eukaryota > Metazoa > Chordata > Amphibia > Anura > Dendrobatidae > Oophaga > Oophaga sylvatica. Next base: position 134,375,965 of record JARQOD010000005.1, on the reverse strand, counting down.
TCACTCTTATGGTTGGGTTTCGATCGGCCAAACTCGACTTTGGCGAAAGTCAGCAACTTATGAATCTGACCGACCGTTTCGCTCAACTCTAATGGCAACCTATCATCACCACACGATCACGTTATGGGTGTTTCCGATTTATGCGGGGCCCCCTGCCAGCGCATGTTAAGTGATGCTGTCAGGATTGATAGCGGCTTTAACATGTCGACAGCCACAAGCGGAGCTCAGCTTCACTTGCAGCTGTTAGAGACAGATGGTGACCGAATAACACAGCGATCATGAGTAGGAAAGATTAGGGCTCATGTCTTCACCTTCTATCACCACTGCTCCCGTCAGTCTCCAGCAGTTTGTGGTCTGTTTGGATTGCTACAGTGTTTGCTGGAGCCGGTGGTCACTTTCAATGCAAGTCTAGGTGAGCCTCATTCTGGCTATCATAGACTTGTATTGAGAGCTGTGATCTTTTTCCTCTGACTTCCGTCATCAGCAGTTGTGGTCACAGGATGGCACCGTGGGACCTGAGTGGCATTGAAAGAAGGTGAAGATGGCGGTGGATAAGTTTAAAATATGGGCAGGGACCTTAGATTAGTAGAACCACTCCAGCGCTGAAAAAAAAAATGATGGAGTGGTGCTTTAATCAATATTTGACTTTTTCTGCTAACTTTGTGATTCCCTGGTGCCTCCAGTCTATGAATGCCCTGACTCATCTGTTTGAAATCTCATTAGTCACCTGTTTTCAAAGATCAGAGGCAGACGGTTCTTCCCCAAAAAGGGCTGCTGTAGCATGGGAAATGCTGTGGAAAGTTTTGAACCATACCTTAAAGGGAACCTATCATCAGAAATAATGCTGCTAACCTGCAGATATGCGGTTAATCTGCAAGTTAACAGAGTTGTGATGCGACCCGGTGCCTGCACGTAGCTGGATGCAGCGGGGAGAAGATGATGTTTATTCTGCTCACCAGCATTCGGTATTCAGTCATGGAGTCATGGGCGGCGCCTGTTCAGTCACCGAGCCCCGACCCTGACTGACAACCGGCCGCAATGTAGAGCCAGAGTCAGTCAAGGATGAGGGCGAGTTACAGCAGCCACTCTGTATACGCAGTGCGGTGACTGAACCAACGTCACTACTGCCTCCATGTCTGGCAGGAGAATAAGGCTGGAGTCACACACAACGTCTAAAAAATCGGTCCGTTTTAGTCGGTCAATAATCGGATAAAAATTTCATGAACATTGATGCGACTGGCATCCGATTTTTGTAGTTGATGCGATTTTGTAGCATGTACGCTTACTTTCAAAATCCGATTACCCACCGACTACCGATTTTAGTGGTATCATAGCAAAATGGACATTTAAGTTTTTGAGGCCTGCAAATAATTTGAATAATGAGCCAGACCCATATTTAAGCGTGGTTTGACTGTTATTACCCTCCCACCGTTGCGTGGAGTGTTTTGCTTCTTAGTGGTTCCTGTTGTGCTGCTGCTAAGTTAAAATTATGAGTGACAGACTAAGTTTTAATACAACTGAGCGTGTGCTGTACTATTGGCTGATATCCAGAACTTTTGGGGAGCCATATCCTGTAGTTGTTTCTCACAGAATCCGCAGAAGAATGTGGGTGCATCCCCTTGTGATGCGAAGGATCAGCAAAGGCCATTTTGAGCGCCTGTATTCGACACTGCGTAGGAATCCTGACAAGTTTTTTTCCTATTGTCGCATGAGTGTTGTCACCTTTGATATTTTGCTGGACATATTGCGCCCTGGAATCACCTTGCAGAACACCAGGATGCGTCCTTCAATTTGTGCTGAGGAAAGGCTTCTTCTAACATTAAGGTATGTGTGTCAACGATATGTTGATGATGTTTTTCATAATTTACCATCTTTCACATTCTTCTTACTTTGTTAATCTTAACATACTGAACCTCATGGCATTATGAAATTGTATTATTTTCCCTATATGCTTGTGTGTAGCAGTCTTAATGGTTATTAACTCATAACATTAAGAGAATGTGTGAGTATACAAATGTCCACTGTTTACATTTGTTTCATTTTTTTTTATATTTTGTTTGTCTGATGTGTACATGTTTGTTGTTGTTTCTGTATTGCAGGTTCCTTTCCCCTGGGCTCTCATACGCTGCTCTGCATTTAGAGTTTTTAATTGGAAAATCCACCATTTCCGGAATAGTCAGCTCTACTTGTGGACAAATTTGGTCCAGACTAAATAAAGAAGTGATGCCAGAGCCCAAAATGGAAGATTGGTTGAGGATTTCACATGGATTTCAACAAAACAGTCATTTTCCACACTGTATTGGAGCCCTGGACGGGAAGCACTACGTGTGCGTAAGCCACCGAACTCAGGGACCCAATTCTACAATTATAAGCATTATCTTTCTATAGTTTTGTTGGGCTTGGTCGACAGTAACTACCGCTTCATAATTGTAGACATTGGGGCGTATGGAAGGACTGGAGACTCCAGAGTCTTCAATTCTTCCATTATGGGTCGGCGGCTACGCAAAAACCAATTGGACTTACCACCACCATGTCAACTTCCACACTCCAATATGGATGCAGTGCCATATGTTGTAGTAGCGGATGAGGCCTTCCAATTAAGTTGTAATTTTATGAGGCCATATCCTCGCCGCAATCTGAACCATCAGAGACGCATCTTTAATTATCGCCTTTCTCGTGCACGACGCCTGGTGGAGTGCACATTTGTATTCTTACAGCCAAATGGCGTGTCCTACAATCAGCCATTCAGCTAAGTGAATCAAATGTAAATCTTGTAGTGCAAGCATGTGTGGTACTACATAATTTTACAAGAATGCATGAATGCTCATCAGCTGATATGCCTGACCTTCAGTCTGATAATATGACGAGGCCTATGAGACCAGTCATCCATCCTCGTCGTCCCCCTTCTGGTCTGAAAGTGCGTGAATTTATTGACAAATTTTTTTTGTTTCCCCTGGTGGTTCTATTCCTTGGCAAGATGAGGCCATAGGTATGTAGTGTGTTTATGTGATATCATAACATAAAGTTCCTTTTGATTATTCAATTCATGGTTGACTCTCTTTTTTTGGATAATACTTTCCCATACTTAAGACACTACATAACATATAACAATAAACACAGACAACCAATGTAACTTCACAAATTTTTTACTCATTAGTGTTTTCTTTTGAAGCCTTTTAAAGGCTGATATATTTTTGGTAAACAGGCCCAACATGTCCAAACAGAACAAAAAAATATGTATAACATTATTAATCTGAAAATAGAAAAATATATAACTTAAAAATAAAAAACAATTCTTACAGCTACAATTGATGGTAGCTTGGTGGGGGTGTTGTGAGGATGGAGGGCCAGGTTGTGTATTCGGCCTTCCACAATCGCAACCTGTGTTTGAGAAAGAGCTGCTGCAGATCCTACAGTAGCAGCTGGGTTACTGGCTGCATCATGAATGCCTTGTGGGTAGGGGTACATAGGGAATTGATGCTCATAGTCATATTGATATGACTGAGCACTAGCAGAGTGACCCCCAATATGCCCATGGTCTAAACATATCCATGTTGTGGCCAGCCAACAACATTGGGTATGTTAGAGTGGGCATATTGTGCATGGCCACTCTGTCCCATGGTTTGGAGCTGGGAAGCTCCATAGAAAGAATGAGCTGCAGTAGGATGAGGAGGAGGAGTTGGGTTTTGTTGGACACAAGGAGGAGGTGGAGGAGGAGGATGATGATGATGAGGAGGAGGAGGATCAGAGGCTGAAGCAGATTGTGCTGGATTTGGTGCTAACAACCTCACTAAATTTTCAGGACCAACCACCCATCTATGAAGATAATCTAGTAGGTTGGTGGGATCATTAGGAGCTGTTCCAGCTTCCAACACAATCTGCAGTCCACTTCTGATCCTCATCTGTGCTGTATTTGAGTAGCCTGGAGGTAAGGGGCCCAGACTGCGGCAAAATCCCTCCTCACCATCATCTTTAGCTACACTGGACAAATAGTCCAGAACTCCTGGGTTTCCACCTGCCTCCTTGACACAGAACCCACTCCTTCTCGTCGCCGCCTACCTCGCCTTGTGAGTTGGGAAGGAGGAGGAGATACATCTTGAGCCCTATTAGGGCTGCTGCTCAGAGGTAGGTCCTCATTTTCATGATGCTGTGTTTGGGAATCCTCAGCTCCTGCAGCTGTTGTTGGTGCTGCTTGGGTGGACCCACATGCTGCTGAGGAAGGGCCTGCCTCCTGTGCTCCATCACCAAACGGGGTCAATAAGCACTTCTGAGTCAGACCCCGTCTCCCTCTCAGTTAGGTTTGACTCAGTTCTAGGAATGAAAAAAATTATACAAATTAAAATCAATACAAATTGAAATTTTGCCATGAAAGTGCTTCAACACACATGCACTTCCGGTCGCAGATCCAACACTGGCTCAAGGAAGTTCAGTCTATCAAAATAGACGTACTTTCTCTTCTTAGATGCTGAAGCCCCACTCCGATCCCTAATCTGCCCCTCCCTCCGGTAGCAGTCCCGACAACTGCGCCATCGCCTTGTCACATCAGTCACTACAAATTTAAGAAGAGCATAACGGTTATTAGGACTGATATCTATTTATTAAGCCAAACAAAAAAAAATATGCAACACTGAACATTTAAATACTGGTCGTGTGTGATGTGATTTACAATATTAAAAGACATCAACATACAACCAGAAGTATCCATGTTATAAGCACTAACATACATTTACAAAAATGCTTGGCCCTTTACAAAACGCCTCAATCAGTTTGAATTTTATGAACAAAACACTACATCTGAGGTGAAGATAAATACAAAATGTTATAGTCAATAGATGCCGAAGCATCGATGATATTTAAATATACATGGATATTGTTTGCGTACACACACATCAATGTGTACTTCTAAATAGTAAGAGGTCGATAATGCTGGCTTTTAAATAGCATTTAAACACATAAGGCTACATTATTATTTGCTTCAAAAATTTTTAAAAACATTTTGAAAAACCAGTTACATGTGGTACTTACTAAGTCGCTCTTGGTCCTCCCTGGATCTCTGATGATAGTCCGGAAAAATGTGCACACATATTGTTTTCCATGCCGCCTCTTTGCGCGTCCGATTACTGTAGTTGGGATCGCGCTGGTCCCACAATTCAGGCCTCTCCTGCACCAATACGATGAGGAGTTCCACATTGATGTGGCTAGATGCCATGTTTCTGGACTCCGTGTAGGCGTTTCCTGTTAATTTTTTAAGATGTGCTTAGCTAATTAGCATGTAAAGGCTTCCTGAGAAATTCAAAGCCAGTTTCCTGTCACCTGGAAAAGTTGTGCGATTTAATCGCAACTCACACGTGCGGTCCGTTTGTAATCCCACTTTTCATCGCTCCCATAGACTTGCATTGGCGATAGTCGACCCACAATCGGTGACAATCGCAGCATGCTGCGATTGCACTCGCACGTTTAAATCGGACCACAAAAAATCGGATGATGGGAGCTACTCCATTGATTAATATTGGGTCGACTGCAATGTGATATTTCATCGCATTCTAGTGGTACGATTTAGTCGCCAGTGTGACTCCAGCCTAAAGATAATTTTCTTGCCGCTGCATTCGGCTACCTGCAGGCACGGGACAGCATAATAACGCTGTTAACCTGCATATTAAACCCCATGTCTACAGGTTAACAGCATTACTTCTGGTGACAGATTCCCTTTAGTTTCTCTCTATTGGTTTGGATGAACCAGTGCAGTGTTCTTCTCATGGCAAAAAAACAAGAAGGAGAATCATGGTTCACACCCTACAAGCATCTACAAAAAACATTTTGGGAAATAGGCAAAAAATGGCATTGATCTGTTAGATGGAGGGCTGGAGACAAAAGAAAGGAGGACTTTAGGTATGGTGACTATACAGTAGAAGTGTATAGTCACATTTCATGTCATGGTTGCTTTAAGTAAAAATTTCTCTTTTTTATGTATAATAATAAGAGTTTAATGTAAGTTTGCAAACACCTCCTTTCATATCCGTTTACTATCTTTTGTTTCTACGCATCACTGTTTATTTAGCCACTTTTATATGACATTTCATTTGTTGCAGCATTTTCAAAAACTACATGAAAAAATAGAAAAAGGCACCTAATTTCTGTGCCATACAAATGCACGTTGCTGAAAATAGAGAAGGATAGTGAAGAGACTGCGAGTGGAGCAGGAGGCAGGAGAGAATGAATGGGTGGAAGGAGGTTGTTGAAAAGTCAGCTGTATATACTTAGCAGAACTAATAACAGCCAATGTTTCCATGGTTACTTTCAGGGTACGAGAGCAGAGTGGGTTTATTTTTTATTGTAATAAAAGAGAGCTTTTATTCTAGTAGGAGTCTAGCAGTGGCATACTTCTAGTGAAATTTTTCTTTTTTTGCCAGCCGGTGATAGATGACTACATGAATTCAAGAGTTTACACCTTGTACCACCATGATTCTTGATCTGTATAGAAAAGGACATTAGACCTAGTATTACAATTCACAGCGCTATACACAAAAAAGTTTGTACTACTAATAATATTTTTTTATATTTTTACATGGTCATTACTGTAATTGTAACAATTGTGATTACATGGTCTTACAATTATCTGTGTGCTATTTACAATTATAAGAGCTGCTAAAAGTTTTATTCTAAGGCTGTTGGTCAGACTAGCGCATGGCATCCGATGTGAGAGCTAATGATCCTCGGCTCCTGCTCTGCTGTAAGGGGGAGCTGAGTGTCATATGACTGTAAGGAGAAGGACCGGACCAAGCGTACCTTTTCCTTTACGGATCCGGAACTGTCGGGGCTGTCACCCCATGTTGCACGGAGGAAAGCTTAAAACCCTGGACCGACCTTTGCACTCAGTGATAGGGGGCGCGGCTAAGCTAAAAAAAAATGCAGCGCGCGGGAAACGAGGCAGTCTTGGTGGGAATGTGCAGTGCGTAGGAGGACAGTATTAATGCTCCGACCTCTGAGCTTCGTGATGGAGCAGGTCCAAGTGTTACGGGCCTCAGATTCTCAACCAGAGACTGCCAACAGAGACTGGCAAAGCGTCCGCTGACATCTGTGACCATGAATGAAAAAGTCTTCTGTCAGGAGTCTCAGGACATAGACACGCGCGTGCCGAGACAGGGAAGCCGGGTGACCCGCTGTGAACTGTATCCTGATCCACCCGTACGCAACTGCCGAGTAACATTAGATTCTGGCAGTGTAAAGGACTTTAACTGTTCCTGTACTTCATTTTTCTGGACCCAGGACCCCTGTCAGGACCACGAGAATCCACATCGCCACCAGGACCCGGAACGCCATCTTCTTCAGGACCACGCCGGACCCCTTACGTGCCATGGCCTTGGTGCCATCGCTTGTTTCCAGGATTCCAGATTCTGACGTCGTCGGACTGATAAGTTTAACATTATTGAACTCTCCCACTCAACCTTCCCGCACCTGTTTCTTCCAATTTACAAATCCCTGCTCAAACCAGTTTTACCCTATTTTCTCCCTGTGTGGAGTATCCACTGTTAAAATAAACCCGAGGTTAACCCTTGCTCTGTCTCCTTACAGTTACTGCATCTTGCAACCTACTAACACGACTGTTCTCCGAGCCTCTCGAGCCTTTCTCTATCTCCTCCATTGCCGGGGTCTGCGTAAATTGCACATCACTCGGATGATATCCGAGTGATGCGTGTTGTCTCACTCGCACCCATAGCTTATATGGGTGCAAGTCAGCCGAGTCTTGGTAACATGGTCGCATGCTGTAATTTCACTCGCATGTTGAAAACGGCCGAGAAAAAAAACGCTGATGGGAGCTGCCCCATAGATTAATACTGGTCCGAGTGCTATGCGATGTTTTAAAGAAAAATTAAACATAGACATATTTGGTATTGCCGCGTTCACAATCACCCGATCTATCAATATGACATAAGAATAACCCGATCCCTAAAAGGCATAACAAGAATAAAAGTCAAAATACCAAAAATTAAGTTTTTTTTTGTTGATCATGCAGTTGTGTGAGCAGCGAGGCACAGCAAGACTTCTTACAGAAAAGGCAGAAATGGTTTATTAATGTCTCCGTTGCAGCTCTTTAAATCACATTTACACAAAAAACTAAACAGAAAATGTGCTGTTCAGAAACTGATTAATAGTAATGTATGTTTGGATTGTGAAATCTGATAACAAATCAGCTTTAGAACTTATGCAGACATCTATAATCTTGGTACGATCATGGACCACAATGCACGAACTGGCCATGGCTCTCCCGATTTACGCATGACAGCCTCATAAAAAATATATGAAGCTGTCATCCCCTGTTCAGCAGACTAGAAGTCAGTCAGTGCCTTGCTGACAGTGATCTGCGGGTGTCTGCATGAGCTCTAAAGAGGCCTGTCGCCAAGTCAGTCATCGTCTGGAAGCCACTATTGAAAGGGACAGTAATGTCAGGATTTTGTTGTCCTTCTGCAGATTGACCACTAGTGGCTGCTATTATTCAAGTTGTTAAATTGTGCTGCATTTTCACTCCTTACCGCTAGAGGCTGCTATTGTGTGTCTGAAGTCGCCCTTTACCAATATGGCCAATTTTATACTATATAAGCCATCTTGTTTCCTGTTTGGGTCTCCTTTGAGCCACAAGGAACTCTCACTCATTGCTTGAGTATTGTGTCTAAACTTTAGTCTAGTTTCAGTTTCCATCTCCTTGAGAACTGTCTTACCCAGAATGTTCCCACTGCTCTCTGGATTGAATCCATTATTTCCAGTGCTACTTCCCAAGAACTTTAACTATCTCTTGCTGTGCCCTGCTTGTGTACTTATTGCTAATGGATCCATCTGTGCTCCACCAGTATCATAACATCTCTGTCTCTATATATACTACCCTCAGATTAGGTGGCAAACACCTGGTGATAGATTCTTTTTAAGGCCTCATTGAAACAAGAATATTTTTTCACATGCACAAAATGATCCTAGTGTCATCAGTGTTTTGGATCCGATTTTCATCAGTGTTTGGTCAGTTTGTTCATTTTTTACCATCAGTATTTCATCAATATTTTTTGCTTCTTAAAAAAGCAGACAAATGAACTGCTCCATGTGGGTCATCTTGCATGCACTGCTATTTTGAGGTCTAGCCATCGATTTTCAATGATGTTCAGATCAGGGGACTGTGAGGGCCATTGTAAAACCTTCAGCTTGTGCCTTTTGAGGTATCTATTGTGACGGATTTTGAGGTGTGTTTAGGATTAATATTAATCATAGAATCATAGAATGGTAGAGTTGGAAGGGACCTCCTGGGCCATCTGGTCCAACCCCCTGCTCAAAGCAGGATTCTCTAAATCATCCCAGACAGATGTCTGTCCAGCCTCTGTTTGAAGACTTCCATTAAAGGAGAACTTACCACCTCTCGTGGCAGCCTGTTCCACTCACTGATCACCCTAACTGTCAAAAAGTTTTTTCTAATATCTAATCTGTGTCTCCTCCCATTCAGTTTCATCCCATTGCTTCTAGTCTTTCCTTGTGCAAATGAGAATAAAGATGATGTGACAGCCCTTGAGATATTTGTAGACAGCTATTAAGTCTCCTCTCAGTCTTCTTTTTTGCAAGCAAACATTCCCAAATCCTGCAACCGTTCCTCATAGGACATGGTTTGCAGACCGGTCACCATTCTGGTGGCTCTCCTTTGAACTTGCTCCAGTTTGTTTATGTCTTTTTTAAATGTGGTGCCCAAAACTGGACACAGTATTCCAGATGAGGTTTGACCAAAGAGGAGTAGAGGGCAATAATGACCTCACGTGATCTAGACTGTATGCTTCTGTTGATACATCCTAGAATTGTATTTGCCTTTTTTGTCGCTGCATCACACTGTTGACTTATGTTCAGTCTGTGATCAATTAGTATATCCAAGTCTTTTTCACATGTGCTGTTACTTAGCCCTATTCCTCCCATTTTGTATATGCTTTTTTCATTTTTATTGCCCAGATGTAGTACTTTGCATTTTTCCCTGTTAAAAACCATTCTGTTAGTTGCTGCCCACTGCTCCAGTTTATTTATATCTTTTTGAATCCTCTCTCTCTCTTCTCTAGTATTAGCTACCCCTCCTAGCTTTGTGTCATCAGCAAATTTGATCAGTTTACCCTCAATTCCTTCATCTAAATCATTGATAAAGATGTTGAACAATACAGGGCCAAAACAGAGCCTTGTGGTACCCCACTTGAGACATTCTTCCAACTGGATGTGCAGCCATTTACGACCACTCTTTGAGTCCGATCACTAAGCCAGTTATGAATCCACCTAACAGTTGCCTTGTCCATTCCATACTTAGTCATTTTTTCAATAAGGATTTGTGTGAGATACTTTGTCAAATGCTTTGCTGAAGTCAAGATATACTATATCTACAGCATTTCCTGATCCACCCAGTCAGTGATTCTGTCATAGAAGGAAATTAAGTTAGTCTGACATGACTTATTAGTTACAAACCCATGCTGACTCTGTTTAATCACTTCATTCTTATGCAGGTACTTACATACATGTTCTTTAATAATTTGTTCAAAGATTTTTCCTGGTATAGAAGTCAGACTCAACCGGCCTGTAGTTCCCTGGGTCCACCTTCTTCCCCTTTTTGAAGATAGGAACAACATTTGCTCTTCTCCAGTCTTCTGGACTTCTCCTGTTCTCCAAGAATTTTCAAAGATTATGGACAGTGGTTCAAGAATTTCTTCTGCCATCTCCTTCAGTATTCTGGGGTGTAATTCATCCGGACCTGGAGACTTGAATTCATTTAGGTTAGCTAAGTGTTTCCTCACTGTCTTTCTGTTTATAGATATCCTGGATTCTTCTATTCCTTTAATAGGACAGTGAAGATCAGTTGATGTTACATTTCCTTTCTGAGAGAAAACAGATGCAAAATAGGAATTTAAAAGTTCAGCCTTCTCAAAATCCTTTCTTACCATTTCATCATTTTTCATCCTGTAAAAATCCTATAGCATCTTTGACATTTTTTTTTACTTTTGACGTATCCCCAAAATCCTTTTTTGTTGCTTTTGACACTCTTGCAAGCCTTAATTCATTGTCAGCTTTAGAAAATGATTTGTGCCCTGCAGATTCTGCAGATGGCATTATATTCTTCTTTAGATATGCCTCCCTCTTTCCATTTGATAAACATTTCTTTCTTCTTTTTTAGCATGTGTTTAAGTTCTGTGTTCATCCATCCTGGTTTCCTTAAATGCTTCCCATTCTTCCCTCTTTTTGGAATTGTTAACGATTGTGCTTTGAGAATCTCATTTTTCAAGATGTCCCATCCTTCCTGGAAATTTTTGTCCTTAAGGATATCCTGCCATTGGATCCCTCAAATTCTCTTTCTGAGTCCCTTAAAATCTGCCTTTCTGAAATCTAACCTTGACGTCTGAGTCTTCACAGTCTTCCTCCTCTTGTTATCCAAAATCCTAAAATAGAATGGTCACTACTCCTAGGGTCCCAGCCACTCTTAAGGGTATGCCACACTAACAATATCGCTAACGGGATCGCTAAAAACGTCACTATTTAGCGATCCCGTTAGCGATGTTGTTCAGTGCGGCAGCTGCCAGCGACGAGCTTCCTGCTGTGATCTCGCTCGTCGCTGGAATCGTTCGGACCCTATTTTCTCGTCGGCGCTCCCGCTGGGTAAGTATCTTATCGCTGTGTGGCACCTTTTCTTAGCGATTTAGCGGTACTTTTTGTACCGCTAAAGTCGTTAAGAAGACCGCTAACGGCGATAGCGTCGTTAACTATATCGCTAAATGTGACAGCATTTAGCGATATAGAAACAATCCCGCTAGCGATCGCATTAGTATGCGTCGTTATTGTGATCGCTAGCGGGATTGTTTAGTGTGGCAGTACCTTAACCTCAACCTTTCCTCCCTGCTGATAAGGATTAGATCCAAGGTAGCAGATCCCCTTGTTTTCTCCTCTACCTTTTGAAAGATAAAGTTGTCAGCAAGAGAGGATAAGAATTTCCTTGACCTAATTATTATCCATTTGTAGAAGTCATTCTCTTTTCAACTTTTGCAGCAAGAATTTGTTAAAATTTCATTGAATCCATTCTTTCCTCTACCCTTGAAATATTCCTCGTGCCACTGGCTGCAACACAACCCCAAAGCATGAGTAATCCACCCCATGCTTAATAGTTAGAGAACTGTTCTTTTCCTAAAATTCTGAGCCCTTTTTTTTTTCCACACATACCTTTGATCATTGTGGCCATATAGTTCTATTTTAATCTCATCGGTCTACAGGACTTGTTTACAAAATGGATAAAGCTTGTTTACATGTTTACATACTTCTGATGCTGAATTTTATGGTGAAGAGACAGTAGAAGTTTTTTTATGACTTTTCCATGAAGGCCATATTTGTGCAGGTATCTCTGAACAGTAGAACTATGTACCACAACTGCAGACTATTTCTGAATCTTTCTGAAGGTCTTTTTCAGTCAAGCAGGGGTTCTGATTTGCCTCTCTAGTAGTGTTGAGCATTCCGATACTGCAAATATTGGGTATCGGCCGATATTCGCTGTATCGGAATATCGATTCCGAGTTCCGATATTTTTGTCATATCGGATACCGGAATCGGAATGTTCCTGTCACTGTCAGTGTCCGTCGGTCGGGTCTGTCAGGAGTCAGCGGCACTTACCTGACAGAAGATCCCCGGTGGTCACGTCCTGGACTGCTTGATGGCCGCCATTATCTTCTCCCTGGAGGTCACGTGCAGTTTCTCGCGATAACTGCACGTGCTGCTGGGTTATCGCGGCCGTAAAGCAGTCCAATGACGTCACCGCCGGGGAAGCCGGTAAGCAGCTGTGCTGCGCCGGGATGTCAGGCTCAGCCTGACATTCCGATGTAGCAGAGCTGGATCGTCGTGGGACACTCGTTACTATGGACTGCGTCAAACAGGTGGTATACTGTTGGTTTGTTTTTTTTTTTTTTTCCAGGAAATCGATGGCGTCGCAGGATGAGCGTGTAATAAAATTAATGAAAACTGTGGTTGTCTCTTTTATTTCATTAAAATACTTTTTTCTTGCTGTGTCTTTTTTATAACATTTAAAAAACTTTGGGATTAATAATGGATCGGTGTCATTATTGACGCCTCTCCATTATTAAACCGGGCTTATTGTCACCGTGCAATCAACGGTGACATTAACCCCTTATTACCCCGCTTGCCATCGCTACAGGGCAAGTGGGAAGAGCCGAGTAAAGTGCCACAAAATTTGGCACATCTTTTGATGCGCCAAATGTGGGGCTGCTGTAGCCTGGTATTATCAGGCTGTTGAGGGCCAAAATCCATGGGCCTTGACAGTCTTTTAATACCAGGCCGCAGCAGTCTGCATTTTACTTGGCTGGTTAACAAAAATAGGGGGGATCCGCACGCCATTTTTTTTTTCGAGGGGATCCCCTATTTTTGTTAACCAGCCAAGCTAAGCAGACTGCTGTGGCCTGGTATTACAGGCTGGCAAGGTCCATGGATATTGGATCCTTACCAGCCTGAAAAAACCAGGCCTCAGCAGTCTGCTTCATCTGGCTGGTTAACAAAAATAGGGGGGACCCCATGCCATTTTTTTTCGAGGGGATCCCCTATTTTTGTTAACCAGCCAAGATAAGCAGACTGCTGTGGCCTGGTATTATCAGGCTGGCAAGGTTCATGGATCTTGGCTCCTTAACAGCCTGAAAATCCAGGCCTCAGCAGTCTGCTTCATCTGGCTGGTTAACAAAAATAGGGGGGACCCCACGCCATTTTTTTTTTCGAGGGGATCCCCTATTTTTGTTAATCAGTTCCCTCTGACGTCACTGATGGTGTCCCTGGCTGACCTGAAGTGAAAGTGGGAAGCAATCAATTAAGCTTTCCACTTCCTCTCCTGTCAGCCAGGAGAGGAGAAGATTCATTCGGGGGTTTACTGTGAGGCTGCAGCATTAGCTGAGGTCCCTGCAGTAAACATTAACCCTTTGATGGATTACACCATGGGACCTGACTGTGCATCGGATAGGTAAGAATAATTTTGCTTTTTTATTTTATTTTTATTACAGGAAATGTTTTTTGCATTAAAATAAAAGATGGTCAAAAACATGTGTCTTTATTTCATTAAAATTATTTTTAATTAAAATGTGTGTGTTTTATTTTTATTTCATGCAATAGGATTAATAATTGATAGTTGTCTAATTGACAGCTCTCAATTATTAACCTGGCTTAAGGTCACCTTTCAATAGCAGGGTGGCTTTAACCCTTATTAACCCATTTGCCACCGCTACAAGGCAATGGGAATAGACGGGCAAAGTGCCAGAAAGGGCGAATCTAATTTTAGATTTGCCTTTTCTGGGGTGTCTGGGGGCAGATGTTAGTAGCCAGGGGGGGGGCAAAAATAATGGTCCCTCTCTGGGCTATTATTATCTGCCCCCAATCGATGGCTTTGTCTGTCTGGTTGAGAATATAGGGCGGGAGCCCACGCATTTTTTTTCAACAATTTTACACCTCATAATATATATTACATGTCATTGAATTTGTGACATATATATATATATATATGTATATTTATATTTATAGTTCATACACTTCTACATAGTATAATAGCCGCTAATTCAATTGCCGGCTTTTGTGAAAATGCAGAACCCGACATGAAATGACACATGGTTTACATAGAGTTAACCATGTCATTTCAAGTTGTTTGATATATTGTTTTCACTAACAATTACATGAGTGTATGTGTGCAAAATTTGACACATGTAGGGTTAATTAAAGGTGTAAATTCGTAGCAAAAAAGTCCGTTTTTTTTTTTACAACGAATTTACACCTTTAATTAACCCCTACAGGTGTGAAATTTTGCACACATACACTCATGTATTTGTTTATGAAAACCAGATATCAAACTACATGAAAAGACATGGTTAACTCTATGTAAACCATGTGTCATTCATGTCGGGTGCTTCTGTATTTTCACAAAAGCCGGCATTACCCGGCAATTGAATCAGAGGCTATTTTACTACGTAGAAGTGTATGAACTATAAAATATATGTATATATATATGTCACAATGACATGTATATATATATATATATATATATATATATATATATGTGTATTCTATGTGTGTATATTTAGTGTTTAAAAGGAAAGAAAGGGGTTTTTTTAGTTCCGATATTTCTGTCCCATAGACTTGCATTGGATTTCCGGTATCGGAATCGGGTATCGCTGATACTTTTTGGGTATCGGCGATACCCATTCTGATCCGATACTTCTTGATATCGGGAAAGTATCGCTCAACACTACTCTCTAGCAATCCTACGAGCAACTCACTGAAATTTTGCTTTGTCTTCCAGACCTTATCTTGACCACCACTGTTCCTTTTAACTGCCATTTCTTAATTATATTTTGAACTGTGGAAAGGGAAACTTGAAAATGATTTGATATCTTCTTATAGCCTTCTCCTGCTTTTTAAGCCTCCACCATTTTCATTTTCAGAGTGTTAGGCACCTGCTTAGAAGCTATAGCTGCTGTTTTTGAAACAAGGTTAGAGGAGGCTGGCCTTTCCTAACCATGTTTTTGAACACATGCCATAACCCTAGCAGGCTGATTAAGGTCTGAAATGGATAGAAGTATTTTCTTACAAAGAAAACATCCAAGTCTGACTGTTAAGGATGAGCAAACATTCTCGGTGATACTCGGATATCACTCGAGTATCTTGGTGCTTGGTGATACCCTGATATCATTCCAGTATCTGAGTGCTCGGTTGTGCTTAGCACTCGGTGATCACTAGATGGTGCTTGATTTTAAACTCAAATCCATGCCCCTCATGTTTGGTGCCTGTTACACATTCAGGAAGCATGTGGTTATTGCATGCGAGTCACTGTAATGCCATAGCCATCTTGGTAGTGGCATACTGTGATTGGCTGACCAATTATCGGTGGTTATAAAAGGACAGGCACCGCCAGGCTTAGCACACTAATGTCATTGCACAGCTATGTGACAATTGTTATTGGAGGGACAGATTGCTTGTTCAAGTGTGTTAGTGCACAGTTTAACGAATTAGAGTCTTGTAGTGTTGATGCTGGTACTGAAGCTGAACCATCATACTAACAGTCCTTGTAAAGGCTAATTTTTTGCTGCTTGTGTCAGATACTTTCTGCATTTAGCCTAGGGAGGGTCAGAGAGTTGCAGGAGCAAGGAGAGTGGCTGAATACAGTCTCTAGGCAGGAATTATGGCTTTGCAGTCTGTTGCTAAATATATAGCTGCAGCAGTTAACCACATTTTTTTTTTGGGGGGGTGAAAAAATTTACTATGTTGTCACCCACGCAGTATTAGGTGCTTGTGGTACATTTCAGTGTTACATAACACTCACAAAAAGCATTGAAATATTTTTTGCATTCAATTACTCATCCATATACAGTGGGGAAAAAAAGTATTTAGTCAGCCACCAATTGTGCAAGTTCTCCCACTTAAAAAGATGAGAGAGGCTTGTAATTGACATCATAGGTAGACCACAACTATGAGAGTCAAAATGAGAAAACAAATCCAGAAAATCACCTTGTCTGATTTGGCAAGATTTATTTTGCAAATTATGGTGGTAAATAAGTATTTGGTCATTAACAAGAGTTCATCTCAATATTTTGTTATATATCCTTTGTTGGCAATGACAGAGGTCAAACTTTTTCTGTAAGTCCTCACAAGATTGGCGCACACTGTTGGTGTTATGTTGGCCCATTCCTCCATGCATATCTCCTCTAGAGCAGTAATATTTTGGGCCCGTCTCTGGGCAACACGGACTTTCAAAACTCTCCAAAGGTTTTTTATGGGGTTGAGATCTGGAGACTGGCTAGGCACTCCAGGACCTTCATATGCTTCTTACGAAGCCACTCCTTTTTTGCCCTGACGGTGTGCTTAGGATCATTATCATACTGAAAGACCCCTCCGCGTTTCATCTTCAATGCCCTTGCTGATGGAAGGAGTCTTGCACTCAAAATCTCACGATACATGGCCCCATTTATTATTTCATGTACACGGATCAGTTGTCCTGGGCCCTTTGCAGAAAAAACGGCCCCAGAGCATGATGTTGCCACCCCATGCTTCACATTAGGTATGGTGTTCTTTGGATGCAACTCAGCATTCTGTCTCTTCTAAACACAACGAGTTTTGTTTCTACCAAACAGTTCTACTTTGGTTTCATCAGACCATATGACATTCTCCCAATACTCTTCTGGATAATGCAAATGCTCTCTAGCAAACTTCAGACGGGCCCGGACATGTACTGTCTTAAGTAGGAGGAAACATCTGGCACTGCAGGATGAGTCCCTTGTGGCGTAGTGTGTTACTGATGGTAGCCTTTGATACGGTGGTCCCAGCTCTATGCAGGTCATTCAGTAGGTCCCCATGTGTTGTTCTGGGATTTTTCCTTACTGCTCTTGTGATCATTCTGACCCCACCGAGTGAGATCTTGTGTGGAGCCCTAGATCGAGGGAGATTATCAGTGGTCTGCATGTCTTCCATTTTCTTATTATTGTTCCCACAGTTGATTTCATCACATCAAGCTGCTTGCCTATTGCAGATTCAGTTTTCCCAACCTGGTGCAGTGCTACAATTTTGTTTCTGGTGTCCTTCGACAGCTCTTTGGTCTTCACCATAGCGGATCTTGGAGTGTAACTGTTTGAGGTTGTGGACAGGTGTTCAAACATGTGCCATTACTACAGGTAATGAGTGGAGGACAGAGGAGCCTCTTAAAGAAGAAGTTACAGGTCTGTGAGAGCCAGAAATCTTGCATGTTTTTAGGTGACCAAATATTTATTTTCCATGATAATTTCAAAATAAATCTTGCCAAATCAGACAAGGTGAATTTCTGGTGAATTTCTGGATTTGTTTTCTTATTTTGACTTTCATAGTTGTAGTCTACCTATGATGTTAATTACGGGCCCCTCTCATCTTTTTAAGTGAAGAACTTGCACAAGTGGAGAAATTGCACAATTGGTGGCTGAGTAAATATTTTTTTCGCCCACTGTACTACAAAGTGCCCTGGGGTACATTTCGGTGATATATCACAGTACAAAAAAAGCATTGAAAAAATGTTCTGTATTCAATTACTCATCCATATACTATTACGTGCTCTGTGGTACATTTCATTGTTATATAACAGTCTAAAAAGCATTGAATTTTTTTCTGTATTCAGTTACTCATCCATATACTTCTCACAAAACTAGAATATCATCAAAAAGTTAATATATTTCAGTTCTTCAATACAAAAAGTGAAACTCGTATATTATATAGAGTCATGACAAACAGAGTGATCTATTTCAAGTGTTTATTTTGTTAATGTTGATGATTATGGCTTACAGCCAATGAAAACCCAAAAGTCATTATCTCAGTAAATTAGAATACTTTTTAACACCAGCTTGAAAAATGATTTTAAAATCTGAAATGTTGGCTTACTGAAATATATGTTCAGTAAATGCACTCAATACTTAGTCGGAGCTCCTTTTGCATCAATTACTGCATCCATGCAGCGTGCATGGAGGCGATCAGCATGTGGCACTGCTGAGGTGTTTTGGAAGCCCAGGTTGCTTTAATAGCAGCCTTCAGCTGATCTGCATTGTTGGGTCTGGTGTCTCTCATCTTCCGCTTGACAATACCCCATAGATTCTCTATGGGGTTAAGGTCAGGCGAGTTTGCTGGCCAATCAAGCACAGTGATACAGTTGTTTTTAAATCAGGTATTGGTACTTTTGGCAGTGTGGACAGGTACCAAGTCCTGCTGGAGAAGGGAATTTTCATCTTCAAAAAGCTTGTTGGCAAGGGAAACATGAAGTGCTCTAAAATATCCTGGTTTATGGCTGCGCTAACTTTAATCTTGATAAAACACAGTGGACCTACACCAGCAGGTGACATGGCTTCTCAAATCATCACTGATTGTAGAAACTTCACACTAGACCTCAAGCATCTTGGGTTGTGTGCCTCTCCTCTCTTCCTCCAGACACTGGGATCTTGATTTCCAAATGAAATGCAAAATTTAGTTTAATCTGAAAACACCTTGGACCACTAAGCAACAGTCCAGTTCTTTTTCTCCTTGGCCCAGGTAAGACGATTCTTCTTGTCTATTGGTCATGAGTGGCTTGACACAAGAAATGTGAGACTTGTAGCCTATGTCCTGGATACGTGTTTGCGTGGTGGCTCTTGAAGCAATAACTGCAGCATCAGTCCACTCCTTGTGAATTTCCTCCAAATTTTTAAATGGCCTTTTCTTAACAATCCCTTCAAGGCTGCTGTTATCCCGGTGAGTTGTGCACCTTTTCTACCATAGTTTTTCATTTCACTCAACTTTCCATTAACCCCTTCCGACCCATGACGCCTAAGTAGGCGTCATGAAAACCTGTGCCAATATGACCTGTGACGCCTACGTAGGCATCATGGTATAAATCCCATTCCTGCGGGTCAGGTGGAAGGGGTCACTGAAAGGTCACCAAACCCGCAGGCACAAGACCCTTTGTGCTTCACCCCAGGGGGTTGGCTTAAACCCCACGTGGCTACGATCGCTCTGATTGGCTGTTAAAAGTGAAACAACCAATCAGAGCGATTTGTAATATTTCACCAATGAAATTTGGTGAAATATTACAATCCAGCCATGGCCGATGCTGCAATAGCATCGGCCATGGCTGGAGACAGAGATCCGACCCCCCCACACCGAGTGATGGCGGAGATCGGCCCCCACCCCCGATTGATGGCGGCGATCGGTCGCCGCTGTCACTGTCTGCTTCCCTCCTCCTTGCCTCAGCTCCCGCCGCATTCCGATCCCACCCTAACCTCCCCGGGACCTGCGATGTCCCTGTGTCCGTCCGGTGTCCCTCCTGATTCTTCTTGGGCGCCGCCATCTTGCATTATGGCGGGCGCATGCGCAGTGCGCCCGCCGGCCGGCAGATTCCATACAGTTATTTTGATCACTGTGATAAACTCTCACAGTGATCAAAATAAAAAAAAGTAAGTGAACGCCCCCTTTATTACCCCCATAGGTAGGGACAAATAATAAAATAAAGAAAATATATATATTTAATTCTATTAGGGTTAGGGTTAGAATTAGGGTTAGAACTAGGGTTAGAATTAGGGTTAGGGTTAGAATTAGGGTTAGAATTAGGGTTACGGTTAGAATTAGAGTTAGCATTAGGGTTAGGGTTGGAATTAGAGTTAGGGTTGGAATTTGGGTTACAGTTAGAATTAGGGTTAGGGTTGGAATTAAGGTTAGGGTTGGGATTAGGTTAGGCTTGTGGTTAGGGTTATGGTTAACGTTGGAATTAGGGTTAGGGGTGTGTTGGGGTAGGGTTATGGTCAGGGTTTGGATTAGGGTTAGGGGTGTGTTAGGGTTATGGTTGTAGTTAGGGGTGTGTTGGGGTTAGGGTTGGAGTTAGAATTGAGGAGTTTCCACTATTTAGGCACATCAGGGGGTCCCCAAACGCGACATGGCACCACCATTGATTCCAGCTACTTTTGCGTTCAAAAAGTCAAACAGTGCTAACTTTATTCCGAGACCCGACATGTGCCCAAACAGTGGTTTACCTCCACATATGGGGTATCAGCGTACTCAGGAAAAATTGCTCAACAACTTTGGGGGTCTAATTTCTTCTGTTACCCTTGGGAAAAAAAATTTGGGACTAAAAATATTATTTTTGTGGAAAAAATTATATTTTATTTTCACGACCCTGTGTTATAAACTTCTGTGAAGAATTTGGAGATTCAAAGTGCTCACCAGACATCTAGAGGAGTTGCTTGTGGGATCTAGTTTCCAAAATGGGGTCACTTGGGTGGGTTTCTACTGTTTAGGCACATCATGGGCTCTGCAAACTGATATGACGCCCGCAGACCTTTCCATAAAGTCGGCATTTCAAAACGTCACTACTTCCCTTCCAAGCCGTGACGTGTGCCCAAACAGTGGTTCCCCCCACATATGGGGTACCAGCGTACTCAGGACAAATTGGACAACTTTTGGGGTCTAATTTTTCCTGTTACCCTTGGGAAAATAAGAAAATTGGGGACTAAAAGATCATGTTTGTGGAAAAAATATGATTTTTTATTTTCATGCCCGGGCGTTATAAACTTCTGTGAAGCCCTTGGGGGTTCAAGGTGCACACCACACATCTGGATAAGTTCCTTGGGGGGGTATAGTTTCCAAAATGGGGTCACTTGTGGGGGATTTCTACTGTTTAGGCACATCAGGGGCTCTGCAAACGTAACAAGATGCCCGCAGACCATTCCATCAAGCCCTTGGGGGTTCAAAGTGCTCACCACACATCTAGAAAGTCTGCATTACAAAACGTCACTACTTCTCTTCCGAGCCCCGACGTGTGCCCGAACAGTGGTTCCCCCCACATATGGGGTACCAGTGTACTCAGGACAAACTGTAAAACAACTTTTGGGGTCCAATTTCTCCTGTTACTCTTGTGAAAATAAAAAATTGCAGGCTAAAAAATTAGTTTTTGAGGAAAAAAAAGATTTTTTATTTTCATGGCTCTGCATTATAAACTTCTGTGAAGCACGTGGGGGTTCAAGGTGCACACCACACATCTGGATAAGTTCCTTGGGGGGGTATAGTTTCCAAAATGGGGTCACTTGTGGGGGATTTCTACTCTTTAGGCACATCAGGGGCTCTGCAAACGTAACAAGATGCCCGCAGACCATTCCATCAAGTCGACATTTCAAAGCGTCACTACATCCCTTCCGAGCCCTGACGTGTGCTCAAACAGTGGTTTCCCCCCACATATGGGGTACCAGAGTACTCAGGACAAACTGGCCAACAGTTTTTGGGGTCCAATTTCTCCTGTAACCATTGTGAAAATAAAAAATAGGGGCTTAAACATCATTTTTTGAGGAAAAATAATGATTTTTTATTTTCACAGCTCTGCGTTATAAACTTCTGTGAAGCACCGGGGGGTTCAAAGTGCTCACTGTGCATCTAGATAAGTTCCTTTGGGGGTCTAGTTTCCAAAATGGGGTAATTTGTGGGGGAGCTCCAAAGTTTAGGCACACAGGGGCTCTCCAAACACGACTTGGTGTCCGCTAACGATTGGAGCTAATTTTCCATTAAAAAAGTCAAATGGCGCTCCTTCCCTTCTGAGCCCTGGTGGTATCCCCCACATATGGGGTACCAGCGTACTTGGGAAAAACTGGACAACAACTTTTGGGGTCCAATTTATCCTGTTACCCTTGTGAAATTAAAAAATAACGGGCTAAAAATCATTTTTGGGGAAAAAAAATGATTTTTTTATTTTCACTGCTCTGCGTTTATAAACTTTTGTTCAAACTGCTCACTACACATCTAGATAAGCTCCTTGCGGGGTCTAGTTTCCAAAATGGGGTCACTTGTGGGGGATTTCTACTGTTTAGGCACATCAGGGGCTCTGCAAACGCAACATGACGCCCGCACAACATTCCATAAAGTCTGCATTCCAAAATGGCCCTCCTTCCTTCTGAGGTCTCCCATGCGCCAAAACAGTGGTTCCCCCCACATATGGGGTATCGGTGTACTCAGGACAAATTGCACAACAACTTTTGTGTTCCAATTTCTCCTGTTACCCTTGTGAAAATAAAAAATAGCGGACTTAAAAAAAAAAATTTTTGAGGAAAAAATGATTTTTTATTTTCACTGCTCTGCGTTATAAACGTCTGTGAAGCACTGTGAAGCACACAACACATCTAGATAAGTTCCATAAGGGGTCTAGTTTCCAAAATGGTGTCACATGTGGGGACTTTTCACTGTTTAGGCACACAGGGGCTCTCCAAACGAGTCATTGTGTCCGCTAACGATTGGAGCTAATTTTCCATTCAAAAAGTCAAATGGCGCTCCTTCCCTTCTAGGCATTGCCATGTGCCCAAACAGTGGTTTATGACCACATATGAGGTATCGTTGTACTCATGAGAAATTGCCCAACAAATTTTAGGATCCATTTTATCCTGTTACCCATGTGAAAATGAAAAAATTGATGCAAAAAAAAAATTTTGTTGGAAAAATTTAAATGTTCATTTTTTCCTTCCACGTTGCTTTAGTTCCTGTGAAGCACCTGAAGGGTTAATAATCTTCTTGAATGTAGTTTTGAGTAGCTTGAGGGGTGCAGTTTTTATAATGGTGTCATTTTTTGGTATTTTTTGTCATATAGACCCCTCAAAGTGACTTCAAATGTGAGGTGGTCCCTAAAAAAAATAGTTTTGTAAATTTTGCTGTAAAATTGAGAAATCGCTGGTCAAATTTTAACCCTTATAACTTCCTAACAAAAAAATTTTTTTTTTCCAAAATTGTACTGATGTAAACTAGACATGTGGTAAATGTTATTTATTAACTATTTTGTGTCACATAACTCTCTGATTTAACAGAATAAAAATTCAAAATTTAAAAATTGCAAACTTTTCAAAATTTTCGCCAAATATCCATTTTTTTCACAAATAAACGCAAAAATTATAGATCTAAATTTACCACTAACATGAAGCCCAATATGTCACGAAAAAAACAATCTCAGAATCGCTAGGATCCGTTAAAGCGTTCCTGAGTTATTACCTCATAAAGGGACACTGGTCAGAATTGCAAAAAAATGGCAAGGTCTTTAAGGTCAAAATAGGCTGGGTCATGAAGGGGTTAATATACTTGGATACAGAACTCTTTAAACAGCCAGCTCCTTTAGCAATGACCTTTTGTACCTTACCCTCCTTGAGGAGTGTGTCAATGCCTTCTGGACATCTATCAAGTCAGCAGTCTTCCCCATGATTGTGGAGGCTACTGAAACAGACTAGGGTATGCCACACTAAACAACATCGCTAACGGGATCGCTAAAAAACGTCACTATTTAGCGATCCGTTAGCGATGTTGTTGTGTGCGGCATCTACCAGCGACGTGGCCCCTGCTGTGATCTCGTCCGTCGTCCTGATCGTTCCGGACCCTATTTTCATCGCTGGCGTCCCGCTGGTAAGTATCTAATCGCTGAGTGTGGCACCTTTTTTAGTGATTTAGCGGTACTTTTGTACCGCTAAAGTCGTTAAGGAGATCGCTAACCGTGATAGCGTCCTTAACGATATCGCTAAATTAGGTAGCTACTAGCGATATAGAAACAATCCCGCTAGCGATCTCATTAGTATGCGACGCTAACAAGATCGCTAGCGGGATTGTGTAGTGTGGCAGTACCTTAAGGAACCTTTTTAAATGCTTAGGCGGCCTTTGCGGGTGTTTTTTGTTAATTATTCTGATTTACTGAGTTAATGACAATTGGGGTTTCATTGGCTGTAAGCCATAATTATTAACATTAACAGAAATAAACACTTGAAATAGATCACTCTGTATGTATCGACTGGAAATAAATTCACTTTTGATGATATTTTACTTTTGTGAAAAGCACCTGTACTATTACATGCTTTGCGGCACATTTCTCTATTATACAGCACTCCCAAAAAGCGTTGACATTTTTGTCTGTATTCACATACTCATCCATAGAGAATTACATGCTCTGTGGTACATTTAATTGGCATATAACACTCAAAAAAATCCTTGAAGATTTTTTCTGTATTCAATTACTTATCCATATTAACTAACCCCTTCCCAACCTGTGACACCACGTAGGCGTAGTGAAAGTCAGTGCCAATCCGACCTGTGACGCCTATGTGGCGTCATGGGGAGATCGCTTTCCTGTGGGTCGGGTGACCGGGGTCACTGAAAGGTCACCCGACCCGCAGGCGCAGAAGGCTTTGTGCTTCACCCAAGAGGGAATGGCTTTGCCCCCCCATGGCTACAATCGCTCTGATTGGCTGTTGAAAGTGAAAGCCAATCAGAGTGATAGTAATATTTCACCAATGAAATTTGGTAAAATATTACAATCCAGCCATGGCCGATGCTGAAATAGCATTGGCCATGGCTAGAGACACTAATCTGACCCCCCCACACCGACTGACGGCGGCGATCTGCCGCCTTCGTCAGTATTTGCTCCCCCTCCCCTGCCCTCCACTTCACCCTGCATTCCGACCCCCTCTCCTCTCCCCCGGTACTGAACCAAGTCCCAGCGTCCCTCCCAGTGTCCTCCGTCGTCCTCCATGGGCACCGCCATCTGCCGGCTGGCAGATTCATTCATTCACTTCAGATACATTTTGATCACTGTGTTAGACCCTATGACAGTGATCAAAATAAAAAAAAATTGTAAATATACCCCCCCTTTATCACCCCAATAGGTAGGGATAAATATTTAAATAAGAAAATATATTTATTTTTATTTTTCCATTAGAGTTAGGGTTAGAATGAGGGTTAGAATTAGGTTTGGAATTAGGGTTAGGGTTGCAATTAGGATTAGGGTCGCAATTAGGATTGAGGTTGCAATTAGGGTTGGGGTTGGAATTAGAGTTATGGTTGTAATTAGGGTTGGGGTTGCAATTAGGGTTAGGGTTGCAATTAGGGCTAGGGTTGCAATTAGGGTTAGGGTTGGAACTAGGGTTAAAATTAGGGTTAGGGATGTGTTGGGGTTAGGGTTAGGATTAGGGTTAGGCTTGTGGTTAAGGTTATGGTTAGGGTTGGGATTAGGGTTAGGGGTGTGTTGGGGTTAGGGTTGGGATTAGGATTAGTGGTGTGTTGGGGTTAGGGTTGTGGTTTGAGGTTAGGGAAGGAGTTAGAATTGAGGGGTTTCCACTGTTTAGGCACATCAGGGGCTCTCCAAATGCGACATGGCATTCAAATGGAAAAGAATTCCTTCCCTCCCAAGCCCCGACATGTGCCCAAACAGTGGTTTACCCCAACATATGAAGCATCGGCGTACTCAGGAAAAATTGCACAACAACTTTGGGCATCTACAGTAATTTCTCCTGTTAACCTTGGGAAAATAAAAAATTGGGGCCTAAAAAATTATTTTTGTGGAAATCAAATGATTTTTTATTTTCACGGCTCTGCGTTATAAGCTTCTGTGAAGCACTTGGGGGTTCAAAGTGCTCACCACACATCTAGATAAGCTCCTTGGGGGGTCAAGTTTCTAATATGGGGTCACTTGTGTGGGGGGTTTCCACTGTTTAGGCACATCAGGGGCTCTGCAAATGTAACATGACGCCCGCAGACCATTCCATCAAAGTCTGCATTCCAAAACGGCGCTCCTTCACTTCCGAGCTCTGCCATGTGCCCAAACAGTGGTTCCCCCCACATATGGGGTATCAGCATACTCGGCACAAATTGGACAACTTTTGGGGTCCAAATTCTCCTGTTACCCTTGTGAAAGTAAAAATTTGGGGGTGAAAAAAAATCATTTTTGTGGAAAAAAAATGATTTTTTATTTTCCCGGCTCTGCGTTATAAACTTCTGTGTAGCACTTTGGGGTTCAAAATCCTCAAGACACAGCTAGATAAGCTCCTTGGGGGGTCTAGTTTCCAAAATGGGGTCACTTGTGGGGGGTTTCCACTGTTTAGGCACATCAGGGGCTCTCCAAACGCCACATGACACCCGCAGACCATTCCATCAAAGTCTGCATTACAAAACGTCACTACTTCTCTTCCGAGACCCCGACATGTGCCCACACAGTAGTTTTCTCCCACATATGAGGTATCAGTGTACTCAGGACAAATTGGACAACAACTTTTGGGGTCCAATTTCTCCTGTTACCTTTGGGAATATATAAAATTGGGGACTAAAAGATCATGTTTGTGGAAAAAATATGATTTTTTTATTTTCACGCTCGGGCGTTATAAACTTTAGTGAAACAGCTGGGAGTAGAGATGATTGACTTTGACTTCGGCAGGGTCGAGTCGGGTTTCGGTCAGCTCGACTTTTCCAAATCTTGAGTAGAACGAAGTCGGCCGACTATCGGCCAGGTTTCGTCAACAGTCGGAGACCCGACCCCAATGCAAGTCAATGGGGGCGAAAAGTCGGCAGGGAGTGGAGGACAGTAAACAGACCTACAGTGCCCATTTCAATGCCAACGACATGAATTCTTATTACTTAAGCTTGTCAAACTTAATTTACTTTATAATAATAGTAACGCATTGAAAACTGGGGGTTATTTGGCTAAAGTTGTGGGAGGGGCAGGGCTGGCTCCAGGTTTTCGTGGGCCCCGGGCCAAAGAGTCTCAGTGGGCCCCTTTAACACATACCACAATTCATGATGCTCCGATACAGCAGAGAAATATAGGTATAATACAATGCCAAATATTTCACTTCTTACATTACATGAGTGATAGCTATTGTAAATTCTACAATAGCTCAAAAAACGGACAGTATAGTCCTCCATACAGTATTATGGCCACCATATAGTGCGCCATACAGAATAATAAGCCCCATATATTGCTCCATACATAATTGGTCCCATATAATGTTCCATACAGTATATAATGAGCTTCACATAATGCTCCAGTATATGATGGACCCCATGGATGATGATCCAGTGTATGATGGGCCTATATAATGCTCCATATTAGTGTTGAGCGATACGATACCGCAAGTATCGGGTATCGGCCGATATTAGCTCTATCGGCCTTTCGATACTTAGTTTCGATATTTTCCATATATCGTATACCGGAATCGGAAGTTCCCATAATTCTTTGAGAGGCAATGTGATTTTAGTCAGCCAATGAGGAATCCTAAGAAGTGTGGGCACATCCTGTACTGCTGCGGTCATGCTAACTAATGGCATGGCTGTGATTGGATGCTGAAATGATGTCAGAATGCACTATAAAAGGCGCCGCCACCATTTTAGCGTCACTGTGCTGTGAATTCAGTAAGGGACAGAACGCTGCTGTGCTGACTCTGAGGGACAGTTAGAGATTGCGATTTAGTGTACTCTGCTGTAGGCAGGCTAGCACCAACCGCTGTGTAAAGCTTCCTTTTGCCTGCAGTGTTGTTTTAACAGCTCTGCAAGGTGTGTGTGAGTGCAGGTGACGCTGCAGTTTGCTCTGCATGCAACGCTGTCTGTAGGCATCTGCACGTGTCACTCACAGACTCTTTTTTTTTTCTTCAGTGTAATTCTTGCAGCTCCATGCAATTTAACTATTAGTGTGACGCGCTTCCATCCGTATCCAATACATTGGTTGCAAACACTATAGAAGTAGACAAAGGAGTAGCCTTTCACAGATTGTAAACAGTTGTGTTTCAGTGTTCACTTCAGTCTGTTTTTTATTTTTTCAGTGCACATCACGCTCCAGTTACTTGTTCAAGCACTGCTGCTTGTACTCTGCTGAGCGTGTCTCAGTGCCTCATCCTTTTCATTTATCTCCAATTGGTTCTGCTCCATTCCATTTAAAATATAATCTATTAGTGTGACGCGCTTCCATCCGTATCCAATACATTGGTTGCAAACACTATAGAAGTAGACAAAGGAGTAGCCTTTCACAGATTGTGAACAGTTGTGTTTCAGTGTTCACTTCAGTCTGTGTTTTTTATTTTTTGAGTGCACATCACGCTCCAGTTACTTGTTCAAGCACTGCTGCTTGTACTCTGCTGAGCGTGTCTCAGTGCCTCATCCTTTTCATTTATCTCCAATTGGTTCTGCTCCATTCCATTTAAAATATAATCTATTAGTGTGATGCGCTTCCATCCGTATCCAATACATTGGTTGCAAACACTATAGAAGTAGACAAAGGAGTAGCCTTTCACAGATTGTGAACAGTTGTGTTTCAGTGTTCACTTCAGTCTGTGTTTTTATTTTTTCAGTGCACATCACGCTCCAGTTACTTGTTCAAGCACTGCTGCTTGTACTCTGCTGAGCGTGTCTCAGTGCCTCATCCTTTTCATTTATCTCCAATTGGTTCTGCTCCATTCCATTTAAAATATAATCTATTAGTGTGACGCGCTTCCATCCGTATCCAATACATTGGTTGCAAACACTATAGAAGTAGACAAAGGAGTAGCCTTTCACAGATTGTGAACAGTTGTGTTTCAGTGTTCACTTCAGTCTGTGTTTTTTATTTTTTGAGTGCACATCACGCTCCAGTTACTTGTTCAAGCACTGCTGCTTGTACTCTGCTGAGCGTGTCTCAGTGCCTCATCCTTTTCATTTATCTCCAATTGGTTCTGCTCCATTCCATTTAAAATATAATCTATTAGTGTGACGCGCTTCCATCCGTATCCAATACATTGGTTGCAAACACTATAGAAGTAGACAAAGGAGTAGCCTTTCACAGATTGTGAACAGTTGTGTTTCAGTGTTCACTTCAGTCTGTGTTTTTTATTTTTTGAGTGCACATCACGGTCCAGTTACTTGTTCAAGCACTGCTGCTTGTACTCTGCTGAGCGTGTCTCAGTGCCTCATCCTTTTCATTTATCTCCAATTGGTTCTGCTCCATTCCATTTAAAATATAATCTATTAGTGTTACGCGCTTCCATCCGTATCCAATACATTGGTTGCAAACACTATAGAAGTAGACAAAGGAGTAGCCTTTCACAGATTGTGAACAGTTGTGTTTCAGTGTTCACTTCAGTCTCTGCGTAATAACCACACTTAGGCCTTATAACTTTTCTGACTTTCTTTATCAATCTAGCAAGATGAAGAAGTCAGTGAGTAAGGCACGTGGTTGTGGCCGTGGAGTTTCAGAAGGGAGAGGACGTGGGGATTCTGTGGCTGCTGCCGCCCTCAGTGACACAGCATCCACCAGTTTTACCCATGAGCGTTCCTTTATGCGCACTTTGGTAGGAGCTCGGCGTGCCCCCCATGCTGCGGGAAGAACAAATTGAAGCCGTTGTTGGTTGGATGGCAGCCAATGCATCGACTTCAATTCCTTCCACCTCCTCTCAGGAACACAACACTGTTGAGCAACCATCTGTCTGTTCACCGCCTGTCAATTTGCCCAGGCAGTCAGAGAGTTCTGTACAGGAGCCAGCTGAGTCTCTGCTTCTGTTCTCAGAATCTGTTGGCTCGCAAACACGGGCACAGGCAAGCAGCATTCTGCAATTTGAAGAAGAGGGAGTATGCAGTGATGCGCAACAGCTGTGTCTCTCTCAATCTGAAGAGGCGGGTGAGCCAGTGCCGATGGACAGCACACCGCAGAACGCATCTTATGATGATGATGAGACTCAGGTGCCAGGTTTTGTGGAGCATGGTGCTGCCCAGACCATCCAACAGCAGCAGGTGTTGGAAGAGGGTAGTGGAGATGATGAAGTCCGAGACCCAACATGGCGTGAGCAACAGGAAGGTGGTGGGAGCAGCTCTGAGGAAGAGATTGTCCCAACGGTACAAAGAGGAGGGAGAGGTAGGCTGCAGACTCGCTTGCCTGTAGCCTCCAGTTTGGCACCTGTTGGGAGCAGTTCTCTTAGAAATGTCAAAATTGGCGCTCCCATGACTTGCACTGCGTGGTCCTTTTTTGACAGACTTGTAGATGATATTTGCTATGTTCAATGCAAGCTGTGTAAGCAAAAAGTTAAAAGAGGTAAAAATATCAGTAACCTGAATACCACAAATATGTGGAAACATGTACGGACAAAGCACGTAGCTGAGTTACAAAGACACACTGGAGATGTAGGCCAACCTACAGCAGCACCTACATCTTCAGGTCGTGTTCGAGCCTCTACCTCCAGCTCACACACACCTGGTTCGGCTTCCTCACAGGATCTCCATGGAAGAACCTCGGTCACTGTTGTCCATAGACAAACTGTTATTCCACCCACAGCAGCAAGTTCACAGTCATCGTCACACTCCCAGAACAAAAAACAGCCATCGGTACCACAGGCATGGGATAAAAGACGGCCATACTCGGCAAACCATCCACGAGCACAGGCTCTGAATGCTGGCATTGCAAAACTCCTGTCCCTTGAAATGCTGTCATTCAGGCTGGTGGAGACTGACAGTTTCAGGAACTTTATGGCATTGGCAGTCACACAATATAATGTGCCAAGCCGATTTTATTTCAGCAGGCAAGCTGTCCCTGCTCTGCAAAAACATGTCGAGGGAAACATTAAACATGCGCTACTAAACGCCGTCAGTAGCAGGGTCCACCTGACCACCGATGCGTGGACCAGTACCCATGGCCAGGGACGATACCTTTCCCTCACTGCCCATTGGGTCAATGTTGTGGAGCCGGGTACAGATCTTGCCAGTGGCGCTGTACGTGTTCTGCCAACTCCAAGGATTGCAGGAATCCAGTCTGTACACATTGATTCCTCCTCCTACTCCAGTTCCTCAGAATCATCGCTGCACGAGCCGTCACGGTATACCTCCACATGGACCCGTGAACGCTTACCTGTTGCGACCGATATGAGCACAGCCGTGGCCAAACGTCAACAGGCCGTCCTGAAATTAATTTCCATGGGGAATCGAAGCCACACAGCGCAGGAGCTCTGGGATGCCATCAAGCAGGAGAGCGACGTGTGGTTTTTGTCAGCGAATCTCCAGCCAGGCTTGGTAGTGTGTGACAATGGCCGAAATCTGGTGGCAGCTCTGGGCCTTGGCAACCTCACTCACATACCATGTCTGGCACATGTGCTCAACTTGGTCGTGCAGAGTTTTTTGAGGGACTATCCGGATCTTGATGCACTGCTGCACAAGGTCCGCCTAGAGTGCGCTCACTTGCGACGTTCCAGCATGGCCAGATCGCGCATTGCAGCTCTGCAAGTCAGATTTCGCCTTCCTGAACATCGCATCATATGTGACGTACCCACCAGGTGGAATTCCACGTTACATATGTTGGAGCGGTTGTGTGAGCAGCAGCCAGCAGTAATGGAGTATCAGCTGCAACAGGCGCAATCAACTCGCAATTTGCGCCGTTCACACTTCACCACTACTGAGTGGGCCTCTATGAAGGACATCTGCGTCGTTTTGCGTGCGTTTGATGTCTCAACGCGGATGGCGAGTGCAGATGATGCACTAGTCAGCATGACTGTCCCCCCTATCTGCCTGCTTCAGAAATCACTGAAAGCACTAAAGGAAGAGGTTTTGGAAGAGGTGGAGGATGAGGAGTCACAAATTCAATTACCTTCAGGACAGTCAGCGCAACGTGGTTCCTCACAAAGGGCTGGGCAGGGCTCACTTTGTGAGGAGGATGAGGAGGAGGAGGAGTCAATGGAGGAGGAAGAAATCCCTACAGAGGGAGGTACACAGCGCTCTAGTCAGTATGTAGAGCGAGGGTGGGGTGATGCAGAGGAGGCAGAGATGACGCCTCTTCCAGAGGACAGCCTTTGTTGGCCAGTTGGGAGTCTGCAGCACTTGGTTGATTTCATGCTTCAGTGCCTGAGAAACGACCGCCGCATCGCCCACATTCTCACCATGTCAGATTATTGGATGTACACCCTCCTAGACCCTCGCTACCGGGACAACTTACAAACCCTCATCACACCGGTGAACCGGGACCGTAAAATGCAGGAGTACCAAGACACACTGGTGCAATCCATACTGTTGTACATTCCAGCCGAGAGAGCTGCTGCTGCTGCTACTGCTTTACAAAGCAGCTCTGTGCGTCGAGGCAGTGTAGACACCTCTACAACAAGAGGGAGCAGAAGCAGCGCCTCTGCACAGGGCAAGAGCTGTATGTTACAAATGTGGCAAAGTTTTGTGACAGCGCCAGCAAGGTCTACACCATCCGAGACGGCTCCAGTCACCAGGAAGAAACGTTTCCGTAAGATGGTGACAGACTACTTGGCTTTCCCTCTAAGTGTACTCCCAGA
Source organism: Oophaga sylvatica (assembly GCA_033576555.1). Lineage (NCBI taxonomy): Eukaryota > Metazoa > Chordata > Amphibia > Anura > Dendrobatidae > Oophaga > Oophaga sylvatica. The sequence continues at coordinate 134,343,386 of JARQOD010000005.1, read as the reverse complement.
TGCCTCTTCCCCTTTCAAATTTTGGGTCTCTAAGTTGGATACATGGCCAGAGCTTAGCCAGTATGCATTGGAGGTGCTGGCTTGCCCTGCTGCCAGTGTATTATCTGAGCGTGTCTTTAGTGCTGCAGGTGGTGTAGTAACAGACCGTCGCATGCGACTATCCTCAGAGAATGTAGACCGGCTTACTTTTCTGAAAATGAACAAGGCATGGATCTCACCTGAATTTTCCTGTCCGTTTTCAGATTAAATAACTGTTTGGCAACGTTTTCCATGTCTCCTGTTATGTTCATCTTTCTACCACCTGAACTCTACTCCCTGGGCTACAACACCGCCATTTGTTGCTCGTAAGTAATTGGCAGGGGTACTGACTCCTGGCCAGCCTGGTTACAGCACGACAGCTGTTTCCTGGCAGTGTGAACGTCAATTATCCTCCAATAAGTTGTGCTGTCGTGTTGCATTCGGGTTAGCCGACTCTATGGTGCCTGCAGTTTAGGTGATTCCTATGTGTGCTGTGGGATATGTAAATAAAGGCGGTTTCCATTGTGACAATAGGACAAGCACCCACTGTAGGACTGTGTGATTCGGTAACTGCGGACGGCTTGCGTCCTGTCAACTTACATTTTCATGGGTGCGTTCTTCTACCCGTCCGGGGTCCAGTACCGTCAACTGGTTCTCCCCAGTGCCTTTGGCCTAGGTGCCTCCATCTCCGTATCCGAGTTCCACCAACGTCTGCTGGTCCTTGGTAGTGCTTTGGAGCACAGGTACCTCCTGCTTAGTAACCGTGTCACAGTAACATCAGCTGGTACTCGGTTGTGACATTGCCTCTTTTCCTTCTGCTACCCGTCCGGGGTCCAGTACCATCAACTGGTTCTCCCCAGTGCCTTTGGCCTAGGTGCCTCCATCTCCGTATCCGAGTTCCACCAACGTCTGCTGGTCCTTGGTAGTGCTTTGGAGCACAGGTACCTCCTGCTTAGTAACCGTGTCACAGTAACGTCAGCTGGTACTCGGTTGTGACATTGCCTCTTTTCCTTCTGCTACCCGTCCGGGTTCCAGCACAGTCAGCTGGTCCTCGTTACTTCCATTGTCTCTTGCTCCATCTGATACCCGTCAGGGTTCCAGTAACGTCAGCTGTTTCTTGGAAATTAGACGACCTTAAAGACCACCCAGAAGAAGATGACGACAACAAGGACGACGAGCATGAAGCCAACCAGACTGAACACCATCACAAAGAAAAAATAAAAGATTACCCAGAAGAAGATCACCAACAGGACAAAGAAGGTTAAGACAAACTACAAGATACAGAACAAGAGACAGAAGAACATGAAGTATAAGACCAAAATGAAGAGCAAAATATATGCTCTAAATTCTAAGCAGAAGAAGACTAAGCAGTGTATGGGGGTGAGTCCGTTCCTCCTCGTGGTGCCCCTGGAAAATGCCTGCTGCTGCAGGCTAAACTGAACACGGACAAATACTGTTGTAATTTAAATCTTTTGTGACAGCAAGAACGGAAGGATGAACAATTCATACTTTTACAGATTACAAGTACAGGAATCTCTGTCACAAATAAGAATATGATGAAGAAGATGAAGAGGAAGAAGATGAAGAATTTGAATATGAAGAAGATTAATTAGTTTAATAATAACAATATGAGTAATGTAAACAAAAACATGAATAGCAAGAAGTTTAAGAAGAAGATTAAGAAGGTGAAGATGAAGAATAATTTGATGAGAAAGATGATGCTGCTGCTGAAGATTATGAAGGAGAAAGTGTGGCACTGGCAAAAGTTAAAAAGGTGAAGAGCATGGAAGTTGTGAAACATACATATTTGCCAAAATAGAAAAAAGGTTAACAACATTGTCAATTTGTTAGTCAATCCAAACGTATTTCCAAAAAAAAATATATTAATGCTATTCCAATGCATTGGGTTAAACATGTATGCCTTTATTGTCCCCTCAACCTCCCCCAGTACATTCTACATTAGTCTTTGTTGTTTTCCTTCATGTACAATTAACCAACAAGGCAAGAATGGTTTTTTTTAATGTCGATATTTGGTTCCCATAGACTTACATTGGACTTCCGGTATCGGAATCGGATATCGACGATATTTAGTGATATCGGCGATACCATTCCGATCCGATATTTTTAGATATCGAGCAGTATCGCTCAACACTACTCCATATATAATGGGCTCCATATGATGCTCTAGTGTATAATGGGCCTAATTTATAATGCTCCAGTGTATGATGGGCCCCATATATAATTCTCCAGTGTATAATGCTCCTCATATATTGCTCCAAACATTAAAAAAAATTGAAATACCTCTCCTCGCTGGGCACTACTGTACTCTGGACTCCTCAGCGTCGCCATCTTCCAGTTCTCTGCACTGTGACTGTTCAGGCTGAGGGCGCACAGACGTGATGTCATCGCGCTCTCTGACCTGAATGTCACTGTCAGGAAACGCGGAAGATGTCACAGCGGTGGAGCAGGGAGAGGTAAGTATTGCAAGTGCTGGGGCCCTGAGCAAGAAGTGGTCCACTCATGGGCGAAGGCCCTGGCACAGGGCCCCTCATAGTACGCCGATGTCTCTGATGGTGAGTGGGCCCCCCCACCATCAGAGACACCGGCGTACTATGAGGGGCCCTGTGCCAGTGCCGTCGCCTATGAGTGAGCCCCCCCACCTGCTCAGGGCCCCGGCACTAGCCCGGGTGCGCCAGGTGCTGACGCCAGCCCTGGGGGGGTACAGCCCAGTTAGGGAGGTGGAAAACCTGGCATATGTTGAGGTGTAGGCTGGACGTTCAGCAGCTGCAAATGGAGGAATTGGAGAAGTCGGAGGAAGAGGAGGACAAAGCGAGCCATTTTGCTGGCAACCTATGTGTCATCAGGGGAAGGTGGTACAAAATCCTTTGAAACCCAGGCATGGTTCATTTTAATGAAGGTGAGATCACCAACATTTTGGGTCGACAGCCGTGTCCTTCTTTCTGTCAGAATTGATCCAGCAGCACTGAAGACTCTTTCTGATAGCACACTACCAGCAGGGCAAGCGAGCTCCTGTAAGGCATATTGTGCCAATTCAGGCCAGGTGTCCAGTTTACAGGCCCTTTAGTCAAAGGGGAATGAACTGTGAGGGAGAACATTGATACGGGAGGAGAGGTAATTTTAAACCATAGTTGACAACTGCTGTCTCCTGTCTTTTGCAATCGATTCAGTATTAACAGTCGTGTGAGCGGTACTCGAAAAATAAGTCCACAACACGGTCATGAAACCCCTGTCTCCAAAGTCACTTCAGCTGTGTGCACCATGAACACCTCTTTTATGTTGCTCAGTACGGCTCGTGGAAGAACCTGCACCGCTGCTGTGTGCTGGGAATGCCTCTAACAAACGGTTTACCAGAGTTGCTTGTTTGTTTGCCAATATTAGCTCTAGGTTCTCCTCTGGCATGATGTTCTGTAATTTGCCTTTATAGCGTGGATTGAGGATGCTGGCCAACCAGTAGTCGTCATCCTTCATAATTTTGGCAATGCGGAATGCGGGGGTCCCTTTTTAGGATCCGCAAGATATAATCAACCATGTGGGAGAATGTTCCAGGTGTCAATGATGCACTGCCAGTGGTGGGTGGAGGAGCACTTTCTGCCAAATCCACATCCCCCCAGTCACTCACAAACCGTGTACCTGACCTTGGCAAGCCAACATTTTCTCTTGCCCCTGAGAAGCATCCTCCTCCCCAAAATAATCATCCCCCCATCCTCCTCCTCCTCTTCTTCCACAACCTCGTCCAGGACAGTTCCCTGAGCAGACAATGCCTGAATGGCATTAAGGCTTCCCTCCTCCTCCTCCACTGCAGACGTCTGATCCTTATTGTGCGTCAAAGTTTGCATGAGCAGACGCAAAAGTGGGATGCTCATGCTTATGATGGCGTCGTCTGCGCTTACCAGCCATGTGCATTCCTCAAAACACTGAAGGACTTTACAGAGGTCTTTCTGCTTTGACCACTGGACACCCAACAACTCGATGTCTGCCCTCAAACTGCCTGCCCGTGTATCCTCCCACAAATGCATTACAGCCTGCCTCTGTTCGCACAGCCTCTCAACCATGTGCATGGTGGAGTTCCACCTTGTTGCAACGTCTATGATTAGGCGGGGCTTAGGAGGTGAAGCAATCGCTGCAGCCTCTGCATACGACTGGAGTCTACGTGCAAGCGACGGATGTGCGAGCACAGTCTTCGCACCTTATGGAGCAGGGCTGGTAACTCCGGATAATTATTTATGAAGCACTGCACCACCAGGTTCAAGGTGTGAGCCAGGCAAGGTATGTGTCTGAGTTTAGCCAGGGCTATGGCCGCCACAAAATTACGGCCGTTATCACTGACTACCTTGCCTGACTCAAGATGTAGACTGCCCAGCCATGACTCAGTTTCTCGTTGCAAGTAGTCGGCCAGTACCTCCGTGGTGTGTCTGTTGTCGCCCAAAGACATCATCTTTAAAACAGCCTGCTGACGCTTACCACTAGCTGCTCCATAGTGGGACACCTCGTGTGCAACACTGGCAGCTGTGGATGGAGTGCTTGTGCGACTGCACTCTGTCGACAAGCTTTCGCTTCTGGAGTAGGAGGAGGAGGGTCGAACTCCTACAGCCAACTGTTGCCTATACCATGGGCTAGGCAGTACTGTCCCACCCCTGCTTTCCCCTGTGGACCCTGCATCCACCACATTAACCCAGTGCGCAGTGATGGACACGTAACGGCCCTGGCCATGCCTACTGGCCCATGCATCTGTTGTGAGGTGCACCTTTCCACTCACTGATTGGTTGAGTGCATGGACAATGCGGTCTTTCACATGTAGGAGGAGGGCAGGGATGGCTTTTCTAGAAAAGAAGTGCCGACAGGGTAGGTCATAGTGTAGGAAATCATAGGCCATGAGCTCTCGGAAAGCTGCGCTTTCAACCAAAAGGAAAGGGCATCATCTCTAATGAGATAAGTTTGGCAATGTACATGTTCAAAGCCAGTGAGGTTTTGTAGTCCGTCCACGCTTGCAAGTGCATGGTGTTTAAATGTCTAAGAATGCAACTGGTATTCAATTTTCAGAGATTTTTTCCCTCAGCTAAAGGTCCTTCCACACTTCTTACAGATAACCTTTGCCTCATCAATAGGATTTTGGTCAAAAAAGTGCCACACTGCACTCTTCCTACTATGGAATAAATTTTCAGGGCTTGCATGCTGTGCTAATTTGACCGTCCGGCCAAGCTGTCCTGCAACTCTTTTTCTTTTTTTAACACGTTTTTGGACTGCTACGGGCCTGACAGATAACCGCAGCTGCGATGTTGATGCTTGCTGCGGATCCTCCTCTTCTGAACTGTTGCCAGCGGCACCCTCTTCCCACAATGGATGCCAATCCGGGTTAACAACTGGGTCATCCATCACCTCCTCTTCAATTTCATCTGCACCTTCCTCTGTGTCACTGTGTAAGGTGGTATATCATGCGGGAAAGGTCAGAATCTGGCTCATTTGACTGCGAGGGCAATGCAGTGCTCTGGGAGAATGTACCAGCAGAATCATATAGCACTGGCTGTGCATCAGCGCACTCCATGTCATATTCATCTTGGACTGGGGAATTCAGGATTTCACTTGATAACCCAGGCATGGTATGTGAAAAGAGCTCCAGGGAGTGATCTGAAGTGTGGCCTGCCGTATCCTTCACTTGTGGTGGTGGTGAGGGACACAATGAAAGGTGTCGTTCCTGACCAGGAGCCTGCACTGACGACTCAGTGCTTGCATCTTTTGAAACTTCAGAGGAGGAGGCGATAGAGCTGGATGCTGTTTCGGCAATGTAAGCCAAAATCTGTTCCTGATGCTCCGGCTTTAAAACCGGTGTACCTACTCCCAGAAAAAGGAGTCTTCCAGGCCTTCTGGAAAAAGACGATGACGCAGGCTCAACACCTCCAGCCTTAGGTGCCTTTGTGCTTTTGGCACTACCAGCAGATGCACCACCACCACCATCAGTACCAGCTGGCCCCCCCCCGCCCACTTCCATGGCCTCTTCCACTATTCTTCCTCATGTTTGGGAAAATGTACCAAAAATACAAGCAGATATATGGTACTCTATCAGAAGCGTACAGCTGTATACAGTACAAAAAAAAAGAAAAAGAGAGCTTTGCTGCCATAAAAATTTAAATTTATTAATGAAACTTTAAAAAAAAATTTCACAAAAAACATTAAAAATGGAGGAAACCAAGTGTATTTAGAGCAATCACTGGAGGAAAATGTGTACTGACCCACTATTGTTACAAAAATGTAATCAATTCATTGCAATAAATACAAATACATATCAAGACAATAAAGTGCAAATAGTGCAAAAACAGAGCTGGAGACCAGCTTCCAAATAAATAGTAATGTCACCTATAGGTTATATGAAATAAAGTGCAATGGGTGAAAGATTGGGGCTGTAATTATGCATACTTGAATGTGTATACTAAATATAATAAATCAATACAAATTCTGCTCAAAAATGGGTTAAGCAATTTTCCTGTAAGATACAATGTCTGAAGCTAAGTGCCTCTGTCTGCATCAAAAAGTGTACTGCTAAAGGAATGCAAACATGCAAAGAGGGACAGAGCAAGAGACTGGGCCATATTTACCTCCAGTGTGCTGTGACACCCCGACGCGTGTTTCGCGTTGAGCTTCTTCTTAGGGAGCGTGCGTGTTATAATGCTCCTATTTGTGGGTTTTTATAGGGTCTGAATATCATTAGTGGCAGCGGTATAGCGGCGCTTCCGTCCACGTGACCTGTCTGACGCCAGTCCGAACCAGCGTCACATGACGCCCCACTCCTCCCCAGCCTGACGCGTCAAGGCTATGGGGAGGGTGGAGGCATCACTACGGACGCGTCACCATAGTGACGGCAGGGAAGGGGAGTGAAAAGAAGCGCACACCGCAAGGAGCTGAATCGTGGGACTGGAATCACTGCAGACGCATCGTTATGGCAACAACAAGGAAGAGGAATGAGCAGAAGCACACACTGCGAGGATCTAAATCACAAAGCTGGTAAATAGAAAAAAGGGGAAGCTCCCTAATAGTGTTGTGGGTTATATTAATATAATGTACAGCCTATAGGGAACGGGATCTTGAAGTTGGGAAATGGGAATTTCCTAATAAAAAGAGACTACCTATTAAGACTAAAATTTGGTATAAAGGTGACCTAAACGTGAATGATAATAGAAAATATGTTTAGAAAAATTTATATGTGCATGAGTGATTTTACTGGTGTAACAGTTTATAAGTGATTTTACTATTGTAACGATATTAAAGCTACACAAATATTACAAAATGTGGCAATAAAAAAGTGCATAAAAGAAATAATGAAAAATAAAGAAAAAATATATAAGGAAAAAAGAAATAAAAAATAAAGATTAAAAAATGAAAATTAGAGATTGGAGATAATTAAACAATATTAAATGTGGCAAGACGACTCGCTCAGCTCCCCTGAAGGCAGACTCAGGACACACGTTCTCTGGGTTTTCTTTCTGCTGGTTTATTATCAGCCATTAGCTCATGCAGGTTTTGCAGGAAAAGTAAACATGACCCCTCTGGGTTAAACGGGAAAAACATAAAAAAAAAAAACAATAACTCAGTCCATAGATGAGTGGGTTCCGCCCGCTCTCGGTAGCATAAACTGCACTGCTAAAGTCCTTGTGGAAAGCTCTGCAGCTTCCACTATCCTGTCTGGAGACTTTCCTCTCCAGACCACACCAGAGAAAAAAAACAGGACTGAGCTTTTATACATTGCTCAGCCACACCCTTTAACAGAGTAAACCTACCAGCATATAACATGCTGGCAGATAAATAAAGCAGGTCTTAGTTCACACATGAGAGCATCCTGTGTGACACATACCTCCCCTCACATATAAAACCAGTGACACTGTCACATATTCCCCCCCTCTGCCCAAAGCGGGGGTTTGGGCACCTTCTGACACCAGACAGGGAATCCTAGAGAGGGCATCTGCATTCCCATGTAACTTCCCTGGCCTATGCTCCACGTGAAAGTTAAATTCTTGAAGCTCTGGGAACCATCTAGTTACCCTAGCATTTTTTCCCCTCTTTTCTCTCAACCATCTCAACGGGGCATGGTCTGATACTAATTTAAACTTCCGGCCTAGTAGGTAAATATTTCAGTGTAACCACGGCCCATTTAAAGGCTAAACACTCTTTCTCTACAAATGGCGTAGCTCTTCTCGCAGAGGGACAGCTTTGGGCTTAGATTTGAGAATGGGATGTTCTTCCCCATTTATTTCTTGGGAGAGTACGGCCCCTAGACCAACCTCTGATGCGTTTAGTCTGGACCACAAATTCTTTCTTAAAGTCTGGCGCGACCAGAGACAGGCGCTTGCCCCAGTGTTACTTCAGCTTTTGAAACGCGTTGTCTCCGTTTTTTTTCCGTCCATTTTACCCCGGTTTTATTGGTGCCTTTAGAGATCTGTTAGTGGGCGGCAATCGTGGTGAAATTCGGGATAAACCGCCGTAGTATCCCACCATTTCCAGAATGCTTTCACCTGCTTCTTTGAGAGCGGTTGCGGCCAGTTTGAATTGCCTCCACTTTTTTGATCTGCGGCTTTATTTTGCCTCTCCCAACAACATAGCCCAGGTACTTGGCCTCCTCTTTTCCCGATGGCACACTTCTCGGGTTTATGGTAAATCCCGCTTTCCTTAGCGCGTCCCAAAAAAAGGGCCCGTATTTTTAGGTAGGTGACTAGCCCAGTCTGAGCTAAAGACCACAATGTCATCGAGGTAGGCTGCGGCATACTTCTTATGTGGGGCTAGGATCCGATCCATAGCCCTCTGGAAAGTGGGTGGGGCCCCCTGTAGTCCGAACGGGATCCGCGTGTATTGAAAACAGCCATCCGGTGTTGAGAAAACCGTCTTCTCTTTAGCCATCTGGGACATGGGAAACTGCCATAGCCCTTCGTCAGGGCGTACCTCGCCGGTCCAAGCCTCTCGATGAGTTCCGTCGACGCGGGCCCTCGGTACCGTCACACTTGGATACCTCATTTAGCCGACGGTTAGTCATTACAAAAAAACCCCCACTCTCCATTGGGTTTCGGCACGAGGACGATTTGGCTCGACCACCCACTCTTCGACTCCTCTATTACCCCGAGGTCTAACATCCTCTTCAACCTCAGCCGAGATCACCTCCCGGCGTGCTTCCGGAATCCGATACGGCTTCAAATTCACTCGTCCACGCGTCTGTCAGCACGTCATGCCCCCGT
>JARQOD010000005.1:134281570-134334032 GCA_033576555.1 Oophaga sylvatica | reverse complement strand
CCGCCCCTCGGGACTGTGCACCCTCAATAGGAGCTTCATCACACTGTCCATCAGAAACATTTTTCCCCCAGAGATCCTTAGACTGGGGAAAGTCATTACCCAATATGACGGCTTGCACCAGGTTCTTCACTACCCCCTCTTCATATGAAACCTCCCCGAGTTTGGGGACCAAGTCCACGGCAGTCTCTGGGTAGACTTTGGTGTCTCCATGGATGCACACCACACTCAGGTGTTTATCAGGGATGAAGTCCCTATCAATCAGGCTGTCACATACGGAAGTCACTGGACTCTCTGAGTCCAAGAGGGCCTGTGCTGGGCAGTCATTTACAACCACCGGGGACACCTGTGGTCCAGTCTCTTCGGCTGAGGTGGACACACACACAGGTTCTGCGCAGGGAGAGAGGGACCTGCCAACATCACAATACATAGGCTCCCCCTCTATTGGACAGTTGGCTGCAATTTCACGACATCTCCAACACTGTCCACCACAATCACCCTCCCATATGTCCCCTACAGTTGGAACGCTCTTACCGGGAGAGTTCGGCGTCCGGGAACTCTGAAGTGACGATCTCTCAGATGGCTGTACCTCAGGAGGAAGGGCCCAGATGTACCGGTCCAGCACTACCTTTTCGACCATTTGGGCAGGGGTGCTGACGTCAGGTTCCAGCCACTTTTTTACTAAAGAAATCAAGTCATACATTTGTGAGCGAGCAGGCTTGTCTCGACTGTATCCCCAGTTATGTACTACCCTGGCACGGGCTGTCACCGTAACACCCAGCCGGGTACGAATCTCCGCTTTCAGCTTGGCATAATCTTGGCTGTCCTGCTCGCTCAGGTCAGCATAGGCCACCTGGGGCACTCCAATCAGATAGGGTGCGACCATCATGGCCCACTCAGATAGGGGCAGATTCTCCTTCTCTGCCAGTCTCTCAAACCTAGTGAGATATACCTCCACATCATCACGAGGTGTCATCTTTTTCAGGGACCGTCTTACCGCCTTCCTTACAGCGGACAACGCAGGTACCTTCACAACACACTCTGGTACGAGTTGCTGAGAGCTGCAATCTGCTCCCTCATCAATCGGTTAAACTCCTGCTGCTGCTGCTGCCAGCTCTGCTGGGTCCGTACCAGGTACACAACGAGCTCCTTCATCCTGCCGGACTTATCTGTCTCAACCACGGCAGTCTTATGTTGCACATTAACTTGCGCCATTTGTTCAAACAGCGACTCCATGCTGTCATCCATGCTGTCAGACTTCTCTGTCTTAACAACGGCAGTCTTCACTCAAGACATACACACTCTACAGTCTTTTCCACAGAAAAAAATTCAGCTCTGCTGTGCAGACACCCCTTTTTTTTTTTTTTCTTTGCAAAGTCTATTAGGGCTCCTGTCTCTTTAAGACTGCTCCAAACAGACGTTTCTGCTGATACACTTTTTTTTTCTTTCTCTGCTGCTATTTCAACAGACTTCACCTTTATTGCTGTCTCTAAGCCACTGTGCTGCATGCACACTCCAGCACTAACTGTATCAGCCACTGCGCTGCCCCAGCATTCTCCGCCAATTGTAACATTTTCAGGGATATAGCTCTGAGATCGCTGTCTGGGTAGACAGAATGGCACGAAAACAGTTCATTCAGACAGCAGTTCTGGTGAAAACTGGCCGCAACCAGCTTTATTCAAGTCCACAGCAAACAGATAAAAACAAATCATAAACAGAAAAACCTAGGCTTGTCTAGCCACTAATTACACATAGATCGATTGCCCTGTCTATCCGGGTCCCAGCTCTACCAGCCTGACCCAAAACAACACATATGATATATGTTACCAGTATGGAGTTTCACAGATACTCCTCCTTGTGTCTGAAGACCCCTTCAGCGTCCAGACTTGAGAGAGATCCACTCCTATTCAGCCGCTATTCACACGGATTCGCACTGAGACTACTCCTGTGTCCGGGGTACTTCCTGCACCCAGACTGAGTTAGCTCAAACTCCTGGAGACGCTTCTTGTGCCGGGACACCTTCCTGTGTCCAGACTGAGCGTGCTCCCACTCCTGGAGACGCTCCTTGTGCCGGGACACCTTCCTGTGTCCAGACTGAGACAGCTCCCACACTCCTCTATAGACTGTTTTCCAACACACCTACTTCTAGTCTCCTAATTAACACCTGAGTGATTTCAGGCCTGAGCTGCAAGTGTGTGCTGAATGTGAGGTGTAGTGACCTTTCTCTACCACTAGGTTTACAAAGCCACACATTTCCCTTATACCTAGGTGAAATGTACACCCCATTCAACACATCTTCACTCACTCTCTCACAGTAGATACAGGATCAAACTGTAATAAGCACTCAGATAATTCCACATGAAGGATGGTAGGTCCACACAACATGTAGGGATACAAAGGTGCACTATCTAGATGGATGAATGGATAAAGGTACAGGACTATAGTACATGGTGGGGTGGGACAGACAAAAAGGTCCTACAAGGCTATGTACAGAGGCTGAAATAAGTATTGAAGACATCACCAATTTACTAAGTAAATATAGTTTTAAAGAGGCTATTAACATGAAATTCTCACCAGATTTTGGTAACAACCCATCCAATCCACACAGGGAATGAAATTAATCCATAGATATCCATCAAGAAAGCAATCCTGCCAGTTTATCAAAAATAATATCAGCTGGTTCATCTGATAATTGGTGTCTCATTACCAAGATGCCACACAAGAAGCATCTCATGATGGGCAAAACCAGTAATCTGTCTCAAGAACTTAGCAAACTTATTGTTGTAAAACATACTGATGGTATTGATTACAGAAGAATATCTAAGACCTGGAATCATCAGGTACTATTGTTTCAAAGAAAATTTAATGTAATGCACACAATCTCCATGTCTAGCATGCACGGTCACCACGCAACACTCCATTGCTAAACAAAAAGTATGTTCAAGCGTGCTTAAAGTTTGCTCAACAACATTTATACAAACCTGTGAAATACTGGGAGAATATAGTCTGGTCAGATGAGACTTTGTATGCCATAATACACTTCAGTTTGGAAGCCAAAAGGCACTGTATATCATTCCAAAAATACCATACTAACAGTGAAGTTTGGAGGTGGGAGCATCATGGTGTGGGGCTGTTTTTCAGCATACGGCACTGGTAAACTTCATATAATTGAAAGAAAGAGGAATGGACAAATGTACGAAGATATTCTTGATAAAAATTTGCTGCCATGTTCCAGGATGATGACCTGACCTGAAACCGGAATCCAACATAAAATTAATGGAAAGAACTGAAGCTCAAATTTCATAGAAGGAGCCCACAAAACCTTCAGGATTTGGAGAGTGTTTGTATGGAAGACTGGGCCAAAATCACACCTGAGCAATGCATGCAACTAGTTTCTTCATACAGGAGGCCTCCTGAAGCTGTCATCACCAACAAAGGCTTTTGTACAAAGTATTAAATAATAATCAGTAACCGTGTTCAATACATTTCCTATGTCATTTCATATAATTACACATAAGACATAACTTAATTTTTGGACATCTATGGTTTGATTTCTTTGCCTCTGTGAATTGGAGGGGTTGTTACTAATATCAGGTGAAAATTTCACTGTCAATTGTACTTTTAGAAATATATTTACTTAGAAAATTGGTGATGTGTTCTATACTCTGAATCACATGATGTGCCTCTACAGACTTCCCCTCCGTCATTCAGTTCAGGAGGCTCTTGGATAGCATGGCATCAATTCATGGCCTTCATTGTAAGATATTGGGATCTCTGTGGTTATGTGGCTGCCCTTTATTTCCCTCTCATTGCTTCCTATAAATAGTGACGTACTTATATGATGTCCCCTAATTAGCTGTCCTAGAGGACAGTCTCTTCAAGCAACTGTCCTTTCATATAACCACTAGTGTACCTGTGTTCCCGTAACATTGCGTATGTGCCAGCGATGTAACCGCCGCTTGCGTCATGCTCGGACAGGCGCGGTTTCAGATAACACCACTTCGCTCATCTGCAGGTGCTGGCATTAGCCGTGTATGCAAGTTCCATTTATTGTATATTTATATGTGTTTTGATTACCTAATGGGAGAGTATTTTTGATTGTTGTTTATTAAAGGATATATTTTAAGGACCCCATATGGATTAGATAGCAAATGAAGATTTGACCAACAGCTATCTCCCTAGACCTACCCATGCACAGGAGCGGTCGGCATGGCTGAACTCGTCAATGGTTTGTCTTCCAGAGAACAAAAGAATCGGTAGTTGGAAATCCAACAAGCCGGATCCTTTTTTTTGGGATCATCAGTCAATGGATAGCCCAGAGGTACCCATACAAGCTAGAATGTTGGCCAAAATCACTGATATAGGTGGATTCAGCTGCCTTTAGTTTTATGTGTATGGGATTCTTTAGCTCTGTTACTTACTCTACTCTAGCCACCGTGACTTATGGCTACCCTAATACCCAAATGATCAGTTCACCTGTTAGTTTTCTAGTGTAAACACGTTATCTCAATTGTACAGGATAATTGATAACTGATAGGTGAGTGTCCAGCTGCTGGGACCTGCACTGATCAGTAGAATGATAATGTTAATCGCTGACAGGAAACTTTTATCCCCATTACAAAATAGAACAGCATGTCGGACGATCTAGTGTCACGGCGTTCTTTCTCTATAGAGCTGCAGAAAAAAGCAGAGCGCTCATAGGGAATGAATGTAGCAGCAGTTAAGCATCACCATTTTAACGGAGATAAAAGTTTCCCATTTTTTTAATCGATGCAGATCCCAGCAGTCAGACCCCCACCAATCAACAAGTTATCGCTTACCCCTTTAAAGTTTCTCTTTAAATAGAGAAAGGGGGGTTACAGCATTTGAAACCTATCATGTGCAAATTGAAGGGTTCAAATGATTATTTAAGTTTTCGTAACATTTCCTATCATTGTTAATTCCCACTGTGTGCAGGCAGATCTGACACATCATCGCACTGCTGTGATAAAAATTCATGCCAGCAGCAGGGAAACAGTGAAATTTATGCAGGAAATAGAAGGAAATGTAGCATGTTTTGGTATTTTTAGACATTTAAAACATAATGGGTATTATTTATAAGTGCTAGAAAGTCCATTTGATAAAGCTGCAAAATTATTTCCACAATTCTGTAATCCTGAATATACTATATAAACATAAAAGGCTTTAGGTTTATATAAGACAGATCATAGCTTTAACACAGGCTTTTTAATTGAAAGCAGAAAGTTAGCCATTGACTTGTATCATTATCATGTAAATCCCCTTCAACAGAAGCTCTGGGACAATGGATTCCATTGATGTTGTCTGACATCTCCTCTCCAGGGAGTCTCAAGGTCAGCTCTGCCACTTCCAGGATGCTGGTCTCTCTCAACTGTCTCTTTTTACAATATCCTTCTTGGTAAAGTAATCACTGAAAAAACAGGATATTGTACAACTCTTTTTAAGAACTGTGTGAAAATGTCCTCCAAAAATGACAATGCAAAGAATGTGTTTTTCCACTTAAAATGAACTCATAATGACATACTGCTAAATGCAAGTAAAACTATCCATTACAAATTATGGAATGTGACCATATCAGCATCAAACATCGATTTATGATACGTGCAAACAGTGATACAGAACTCTCTGAATATGTATGTGGTCAGGCAACGTTAGGTGGTATTAGATAAAAATGAAGACGAAAATGGAATTCCTCCTCAGTATCATTGTCTGATTTCCCATTCTACTGCAGTTGGCACTTTAATAGGTTGTCTGATCATAATTTCTGTCCATATGCCCAATGTAACGGGTCTGGGAGGTGGAACCACTGAGCTTTATTATACAAGGAGGCTTTCCTTGTAAAGGAGCGGGTGGTGCCAAGGGAGACGGACAGGAAGTCACTGCAAGTGACCGGGGCAGACTCTGGATAGACAGGCGGGTAGTCACGGCAAGTGACCGGGGCAGTCTCTGGGTAGACAGGCGGGTAGTCACGGCAAGTGACCGGGGCAGTCTCTGGATAGACAGGCGGGTAGTCACGGCAAGTGACCGGGGCAGTCTCTGGATAGACAGGCGGGTAGTCACGGCAAGTGACCGGGGCAGTCTCTGGGTAGACAGGCAGGTAGTCACAGCAAGTGACAGGGGCAGTCTCTGGATAAACAGGCGGGTAGTCACGGCAAGTGACCGGGGCAGTCTCTGGATAGACAGGCAGGCAAGGGACCGGGACAGTCTCTGAATGGACAGGTATATACGACCTGAGATGGTGGAGCCTCCCGGTAGGCTAGCAGGCAGATGACAGATGAGCGCCCCCAAGTGAGCAGGCGAGAGTCTCTGGAATAGCCAATGGACACCGCAGGTGATGGCCGAACCTCCAGGTAGGCTTGCAGGCAGATGGCGGATGAGCGCCCCCAAGTGAGCAGGCGAGAGTCTCTGGAATAGCCGATGGACACCGCAGGTGATGGCCGAACCTCCAGGTAGACTTGCAGGTAGATGGCAGATGAGCGCCCCCAAGTGAGCAGGCGAGGTTCTCTGGAATTGCCGATGGTCACCGCATGTGACGGCCAAACCTCCAGGCAGGCTTGCGGGCAGGTAGCAGACAGCAAACTGGCAGGAGACAGGCAGGTAACTGGTAACGGACCCTGAGGGCTGAAGCAGAGTAAACAGTGCAACAACAACATTGCTCGGGCACCTCCATTAAGGAGGAAGTACTTTATATAGGGAGGAGTCCTCCGGCATTGGCCGGGACCTTTTTTGAAAAATGCGCGCGGCCCCTTTAAGAGCGGGGGAGCGCGCGGGCGCGCGCCCTAAGACCAGAAGCAGGGAAGGAGCGCGCGGCCCCAGCAGGGCGGAAGGAGGACGCTGAGCGCGGGTAAGGGGGGCGACGTCCCTGCCTGGCAGAGGACGCTGTCGCAGGGGAACAGCGTCCCTGCCTGGCAGAGGGCAGGGACGCCGACGCTACAGTACCCCCCCTTTAGGCCCCCCCTTTTTTAGGCCAGAAAGAAATTTAGCTAGGATGAGAGGGGCATGGATGTTCTCCCGAGGCTCCCACGTTCTCTCCTCAGGACCAAACCCCTTCCAATCCACCAGAAAATAGGTCTTTCTTCCTACCCTTTTGGTGGCCAGAATGTTCTCTACCTCAAATTCGTCTTCAGCAGACACTGGAGCAGGAGGTGTACCTGTAGACTTGACAAAAGAGTTAAGTACCACCGGTTTGAGGAGAGATACATGGAAGGAGTTAGGAATCCGCAAATTGGCCGGGAGTTTCAATTTATAGGACACCGGGTTGATCTGACTGATGATCTCAAAAGGACCGATGAACCGAGGACCTAACTTGTAGGAAGGAATCTTGAGCCGGACATACTTGGACGAAAGCCAGACCTTATCCCCAGGACGGAATTGAGGAGGATCCAAACGTTTTTTGTCAGCATGTTTCTTCATGCGCTCGGATGACAGAATGAGTGCGGACCGGGTACTCTCCCATATGGAGGAAAATTCGTTAACCAGAGATTCCGCAGTTGGATTGTCCACCGAGATGGAGACAGGAACAGGGATCCGAGGGTGTTGACCGAATACTACAAAAAACGGAGATTTGGAGGAAGATTCGCTCTCGTGATTGTTGTAAGAGAATTCGGCCCAAGGCAGGAGATCCACCCAGTCAGAATGGTGGGCATTAACGAAGTGCCGGAGATAACTGGTCAGATTCTGATTGATTCGCTCGACTTGTCCATTGGACTGCGGGTGGTAAGCAGAGGAGAAATCCAAGGTGACGTCTAGCAACTTACAAGTGGCTCTCCAGAAACGTGAGGTGAACTGTACCCCACGATCCGACACAATGTGACGAGGCATACCATGAAGACGGAAGATGTGGCGGATAAAGTCTTTAGCCAACTCGGGTGCAGACGGAAGCCCTGGCAGGGGAATGAAGTGAGCCATCTTGGAAAATCGGTCAACGACCACCCAAATGACCGTACAACCGGCAGAGACGGGCAGATCTGTTATGAAGTCCATGGCTATATGCTGCCAGGGAGCAGCGGGTACAGGAAGCGGAAGAAGACGGCCGGCAGGCAGGTGTCTCGGAATTTTGTTGCGGGCACAGGAGACACAGGCAGAAACAAAGTCTATTACGTCCTTGTGCAGGGTAGGCCACCAGTAATGCCGAGTAATGAGCTGGAGGGTCTTTTTCTGACCAGCGTGGCCAGCTAGTTTAGACGAATGACCCCAGTGTAGGATTCTCTCCCGATCGGTTACCGATATGAACGTCTTACCAGGAGGGAGACGATTTAGACTCACGGGAGCCACCTGTATCACTCTGGCGGGATCGATGATATGTTTAGGTTCCCCCTCGAGATCCGACACCAGGAAGGACCGGGACAAGGCGTCCGCCTTGATGTTCTTGTCAGCCGGGCGAAAATGTAAGAGAAAATCAAAGCGGGCAAAAAACAAGGACCACCGGGCCTGGCGAGGGTTAAGTCTCGGCATGCTGGAGGTAAGCCAGATTTTTGTGGTCAGTGTAAATGATTACCGGATGAAGAGCCCCCTCGAGTAGGTAACGCCACTCCTCCAATGCCAGCTTGATGGCCAATAACTCTCGGTCTCCTATGGAGTAATTGCGCTCAGAAGAGGAGAAGAGTTTGGAGAAGAAGCCGCAAGATACCATCCTCCCGGATGAAGATTTTTGAGTAAGTACCGCTCCGGCTCCAGAAGAGGAAGCGTCCACCTCCAGGAAGAACTGCTTGTTGCCGTCCGGGCGATGCAGCACTGGAGCGGAAGAGAAGGCCTGTTTTAAAGAAAGAAAGGCCTCCTCTGCTTCGGGCGTCCACTGTTTGGGATTAGCATCCTTGCGGGTGAGCGCGGAGATTGGAGCAGTCCGGGAAGAGAAGTGCGGTATGAAAAGGCGGTAATAATTGGCGAATCCCAGGAACCGCTGAATGGCCTTCAACCCCTCCGGTCGGGGCCATTTCTCGATGGCAGACAGTTTCTCCGGGTCCATTCGTAGGCCTGTCTGAGAAATGATGTAGCCCAAAAACGGAAGCGAGGTCTGCTCAAAGAGGCACTTCTCATATTTGGCGAAGAGGTGATTCTGCCTGAGCCTGAGCAGAACCTGACGAACATCCCTCCGGTGAGACTGGAGATCCGGAGAGAAGACCAAGATGTCGTCTAGGTACACCACAACGCAGGAGTAGAGAAGGTCCCGGAAGATGTCATTGACCAACTCCTGAAAGACTGCTGGAGCATTACAGAGACCAAAGGGCATCACCAAATACTCGTAGTGGCCGTCCCGGGTGTTGAATGCCGTCTTCCATTCATCTCCCCGACGGATACGGACCAGGTTACATGCCCCACGAAGATCCAGTTTGGTGAAGATTCTAGCCCCCCTCAGACGATCAAACAATTCTGGAATGAGCGGAAGAGGGTACTTATTCTTCACCGTGATCAAATTTAGGCCTCTGTAGTCAATACAGGGACGGAGAGAGCCGTCTTTCTTTTTTACGAAGAAGAAACCTGCTCCCGCTGGGGAGGTGGATTTCCGGATGAATCCCTTGGCCAAATTCTCCTCGATATATTCGGACATCGACCTGGTCTCAGCAGCGGACAATGGGTAAATACGCCCACGGGGAGGCGTAGTACCGGGTAGCAGGTCGATCGGGCAATCATACGGTCTGTGAGGGGGTAATGTCTCTGCTTCCTTTTTATTAAAGACATCAGCGAATGACCAATATGGAATCGGGAGCCCTGGTAGATTAGTTGGTGTAGGAGAAGGACGGACGGGATGAACAGGAACCAAACACGTCTTATGACAATTCTGTCCCCAGCGAAGGATCTCTCCAGTCTGCCAGTCGAGCATGGGTGCATGCTTTTGGAGCCAAGGCAGACCTAGTAAGAAAGCGTGAGAGAGTCCAGGCAGAACATGAAACGAGATGCTCTCAGAATGCAACATTCCCACCTGCAGGGTTATGGCTTCAGTGATAAGTTGGATGGGACGTGGTAGGAGACCCCCATCCACAGCAGCAACAGATACTGGTTCAACCAGAGGTTTGGTAGGAATGCAATATTTTTCTACTAGAGCCTGTGAAACAAGATTCCCGGCTGCCCCAGAATCAAGTTGGGCTAGTTCGAAATAACGGTTCTCACCGAGGAGAATTGAGACTGACAACAGCAGAGATGAAGAGGATTTATTTTTGTCTAGGTGGACCTCTCCGAGCGAACCTAGACACAGGCGTTTCCCGACCTCTCTGGGCAGGTACGGATCCAGTGCTCCTTACTGCCACAGTAGAAGCAACTCTCCTCAGCACGGCGTAAGTCCTGACGAGCTTTGACCATCTTGGTCTGGTCGACTTGCATAGGCTCAGAAGAGTGTACCTGAGGAGAAACGGAAGGAATTACAGGTCTCTGAAAAGAAGGAGCTAGACGAGGAAACCTTCTCTCACGGGTGACCTCTTTAGCGCGCTCCTGGAACCGTAGATCAGTTCGATTGGCAAGAGTTATTAGGTCGTCGAGAGATGTTGGAATGTCCCGACCGGCAAGTTCGTCTTTAATACGGCCGGACAGACCCTCCCAGAAGACAGATATCAGAGCGTCATTATCCCAAGCCAGCTCCGAGGCAAGGGTACGGAACCGTATGGCATATTGACCCACGGTGAGACTTCCCTGACGGAGACTCAGCAGAGAAGATGCAGAGGAGGTCTTCCGTCCGGGTTCGTCGAATACCTTCCGGAAGGCTGAGAGAAAAGCAGACAGGTCAGACACCAGAGGATCCTCTCTCTCCCAAAGAGGATTTAGCCAGGCCAGGGCCTCTCCGGTGAGATGGGACATGATGAAGGCAATTTTGGCCCGGTCGGAGTTAAACTGGTGTGCCAGGAGTTCAAAATGCAGGGTGCAATGGTTAATGAAACCCCGAGCCAGAGCAGGGTCGCCTCCAAACCGAGGAGGAGCTGAAAGTCGAGGTCCAGGAACGGAAACCACGGAATTGGTAAGCAGCGGAACTGCCGGATTGCGAGTCATGGCGCCCGCGGTGGTTGCTGGTGAAGTAGTCAGGGTGTCCAGGCGGGAATTAACATTCCGCAGGTGACCCAGGATGGACTCCTGTTGAGACCTCTGACGAGACAGTTCATGACACAGGTCAGAGAGCGAGGGAGTTTGGGTGCCACCGGGTTCCATGGCCCGAGCAAACTGTAACGGGTCTGGGAGGTGGAACCACTGAGCTTTATTATACAAGGAGGCTTTCCTTCTAAAGGAGCGGGTGGCGCCCAGGGAGACGGACAGGAAGTCACTGCAAGTGACCGGGGAAGACTCTGGATAGACAGGCGGGTAGTCACGGCAAGTGACCGGGGCAGTCTCTGGGTAGACAGGCGGGTAGTCACGGCAAGTGACCAGGGCAGTCTCTGGATAGACAGGCGGGTAGTCACGGCAAGTGACCGGGGCAGTCTCTGGATAGACAGGCGGGTAGTCACGGCAAGTGACCGGGGCAGTCTCTGGGTAGACAGGCAGGTAGTCACAGCAAATGACAGGGGCAGTCTCTGGATAAACAGGCGGGTAGTCACGGCAAGTGACCGGGGCAGTCTCTGGATAGACAGGCAGGCAAGGGACCGGGGCAGTCTCTGAATGGACAGGTATATACGACCTGAGATGGTGGAGCCTCCCGGTAGGCTAGCAGGCAGATGACAGATGAGCGCCCCCAAGTGAGCAGGCGAGAGTCTCTGGAATAGCCAATGGACACCGCAGGTGATGGCCGAACCTCCAGGTAGGCTTGCAGGCAGATGGCGGATGAGCGCCCCCAAGTGAGCAGGCGAGAGTCTCTGGAATAGCCGATGGACACCGCAGGTGATGGCCGAACCTCCAGGTAGACTTGCAGGTAGATGGCAGATGAGCGCCCCCAAGTGAGCAGGCGAGGTTCTCTGGAATTGCCGATGGTCACCGCATGTGACGGCCAAACCTCCAGGCAGGCTTGCGGGCAGGTAGCAGACAGCAAACTGGCAGGAGACAGGCAGGTAACTGGTAACGGACCCTGAGGGCTGAAGCAGAGTAAACAGTGCAACAACAACATTGCTCGGGCACCTCCATTAAGGAGGAAGTACTTTATATAGGGAGGAGTCCTCCGGCATTGGCCGGGGACCTTTTTTGAAAAATGCGCGCGGCCCCTTTAAGAGCGGGGGAGCGCGCGGGCGCGCGCCCTAAGACCAGATGCAGGGAAGGAGCGCGCGGCCCCAGCAGGGCGGAAGGAGGACGCTGAGCGCGGGTAAGGGGGGCGACGTCCCTGCCTGGCAGAGGACGCTGTCGCAGGGGAACACCCTACGCTACACCCGATTTGATTTCTTCTGCATGGGACCACCCTCTACTAGCCATTTTTTTAATTTTGCAACCAGCTAGCAAAATCATTTAATGTTAAGAGGAATGGGGCTAACCAGCAAAACAGTCAAGGGACAAGTACTGCAGACAGTGCGGCTCCCGATGGTGCTCCAAGCACCTCAATTTATAAAGGATATTAAGAATGTTTGTTTAAAAGTATCCAGCGTATTTTTAAACTGAATCCCACCAAACTCACTAGATGACTGTCGGCTGAATAATCCTTTGGTCAATTGTTTGGCCAACAGCCATCTCAGCCCACACTCCCATACACGAGAGAACCCTCCCTAGGCTAAGATTATCACGCATTTTTTGTCAACGACTTTACACTTTTCATTAACCCCTACAGGTGTGAAATTTTGCACACATACACTCATGTAATTGTTAGTGAAAACCAGATATCAAACTACATGAAATGACATGGTTAACTGTATGTAAACCATGTGTCATTTCATGTCGGGTCTGTGATTTCACAAAAGCCGGCAATTGAATTAACGGCTATTACAGTATGTAGAAGTGTATGAACAATAAATATATGTATATATATATGTCACAATGACATATATATATATATATGTGTGTATTCTAAGTGTGTATATGTATTCTGTCCATTCTTTATTAAAGCTGTCAGTGTGATTTTACAGTATAGCTGGGGATGAATTAACGGCTATTATACTATGTAGAAGTGTATGAACTATAAATATATATATATATATATATGCGTCACAATGACATGTATATATATATATATGTATTATATGTGTATATATGTAGTGTTTTGTGAGCTGTCAGTGTGATTTTACAGTAGCCGGGGATGAATTGCCGGCTTTTCAAAGGACACTGGTGTGTAGAAATCGAACAGCACTCGCACGGTGCGAGTGCTGTCCGATTTTTTATCGCATCCATTGACTTGCATTAGCGATTATCATGCCAAAATCGCTACAAATCGCAGCATGTTGTGATTTTTTTCTCACACCGATTTCGGCTGAGAAAAAAAATCGCAAATGAGATGTCACTTATTGAATAACATTGGTCCGAGTGCAATCCGATTTTTTATCGGCTTGAAATCGTCTGTTTTCGGCTCAAGTGAGTATGAGCCCTTATGTTCATTTCGACAGTAGGCAGAGACAGTCAGGCCAGCGCTGATTGGGCATGGAGAATCACATGTCAATTCACTGCATCACAGCCCCGGGACCTCGAGTGCTGACACCACTGGAACGGAGTCGGCATGGGAGGTGTGTATAGGTTTATTTTTTATCGGGGCTGAACATTTGGTTTCAGAAGGGATGCATGGAGATACTGTGTGTTGTGACTGTCACATAGCCGTGACACATGCAGCTGCGGCGCCGGACACCTGATTCAGAGCGCTTCAGGCATCCGGGTTCCCGCTGCAGCTTCTTTGATAAGTGCTATAGCTGGCCGAATAAGGAGGGAGCTGAACATATTTGCTCATGTCTAATTACAAATGTCAGCAGCTGCTACTCCTAGTTTTAAATTTATAACAATTACATTTTTTAAAGAATTTTTCAAGTTTTATAACAGTAAAATAATATAAAAAAAATAGAACATTGACACTTCAAGTTTTTTAAATTGTTAAAAATCAAAAAATTCACATGACACATTCCCTTTCACTTGAAAGTAGAAAATTAACCGCAGCACTCTATACCTGCACAGATACAGCACTCGAATTTCCAAGGATCTCAAACTTAAATGAAGTGAAAATGTTTTTTTTGTTCTGCCAAATAAAGTGCAACATTTCAAACAATACCAGTCTTCATCAAGCATACCACCATAGTGCAAACATCAGCTTTAAATAGCATTACTAATTAGCGATACACCAATAGTAACAAGTATCACCTCACCCTTCCTAACAAATCCACCCACCAATCAGCACATAACATCTAAAAACTCCCGGCACAGCATATATATATATATATATTGCATATAGAACAAATTGAAAGACATTGGTATACATTACAGCAATGGAAAGACATACAGATCACAAGTTTTAAATGTCATAAATGATTAAAAAATATCAGAATACCTACTGTGTCTGCCTTCTTGTAGCAATGACAACAAGTCCACCAGTCCAAAAAGTCCCGGGATATAAGGTAACATTATGCATTCTGATATCGTCCAGTCCTAGATTGGATTTCATTGCGTCAATCTGTTGCATGACTCACTACACTTAAATTGTCCAATCAGGAAAAGAGCTATATCGGTACTGTGGTAACAAAATAGGAAAAAAGCCAAGAGGGGGTGAATACTTTCGCAAGCCACTGTAAATTTATAGACTCAAACAACCCAACATTGTCATGTGCTAATGGCTGTAACACCATTAAATAAGAAGCACCACTAACCAAACAACACAATGAAAACTAAGGAGATCTCCAAACAAGTCAGGGACAAATTTGTTGAGAAGTACCAGTCAGGGTTGGGTTTTAAAAAAATATCCCAATTTCTGATGGGATGGAGCACCATCAAATCTATTATGAAATGGAAAGAACATGGTACGACAACAAACCTGCCAAGAGAGGGCTGCCCACCAAGACTATTAGCCTGGACAAGGAGGGCATTAATAAGAGAGGCAGAGCAGAGACCAAAGGTAACCCTGAAGGAGCTGCAGAGTTCCCAAACAGAGACTGGAGTATATGTCCATATGACCACAATAAGCCATATATATTGTTATTTTTTACATTTTAAAAATTACAAAAAGGAAAACGGGCTGATGCAAAAGCTTGGGCACCGTTGGAGATTTGTGTGCTCAGACAATAAAGGTTTCAGACCTTAATTAGCCTGTTAGGGTTATAGCTTGTTCAATATTATTGTTAGGAAAGGACATGTGATGCAAATTTTCCTGCTTTATAAAAACCCAGCCTCCTCTAAACTTGTGCCAAAAAAACAATAGCTATGCATTCTTCTAAGCAGCTGCCTAGCACTCTGAAAATGAATGCTATAGGAAGATATTGCAAAGCGTTTTCAAGTTGTCTTTTCCTCAGTTCCAAATGTAATTAAGAAATGACAGTTGACAGGAATAGTGGAGGTCAAGATAAGGTATGGAAGACAAAGCAAAATTTCAGTGAGAGTTGCTCATAGGATTGCTAGAGAGGCAAATCAGAACTCCCACTTGACAGCAAAACACTTTCAGAACGATTTAGCAGACTCTGGAGTTGTGGTATATTGTTCTACTGTTCAGAGACACCTGCACAAATATGGCCTGCATAGGAGAATTATCCACATACAGCAAGTTTCCTGTGCTGGTACATTGCAACGGAGTTAAACACACATAGCAAGTTTCCTGTGCTGATTAGTGTTGAGCATTCCGATACCGCAAGTATCGGGTATCGGCCGATATTCGCTGTATCGGAATTCCGATACTTAGTTCCGATATTTTTCATATATCGTATACCGGAATCGGAAGTTCCCATAATTCTTTGAGAGGCAATGTGATTTTAGTCAGCCAATGAGGAATCTTATGAAGTGTGGGCACATCCTGTAATGCTGCGGTCATCTTAACTAATGGCATGGCTGTGATTGGCTGCTGAAATGATGTCAGAATGCACTATAAAAGGCGCCGCCTCCATTTTAGCGTCACTGTGCTGTGAACTCAGTTAGGGACAGAACGCTGCTGTGCTGACTCTGAGGGACAGTTAGACATTGCGATTTTGTGTACTCTACTGTGCTTTAGGCAGGCTAGTTTACCAACCGCTGTGTAAAGCTTCCTTTTGCCAGTGTTCTTTTAACAGCTCTGTGCAAGGTGTGTGTGAGAGTGCAGGTGACGCTGCAGTTTGCTCTGCATCCACCGCTGTTTGTAGGCATCTGCACGTGTCACTCACTGACTCTTTTTTTTATTTGATTTTGTGGAATTGGTGCAGCTCCATTATATTTGCAAAAAATCTAATCTATTAGTGTGACGCGCTTCCATCCGTATACAATACATTGGTTGCAAACACTATAGAAGTAGACAAAGTGGCCTTTCACAGCTACTGAACAGTTGTGTTTCAGTGTTCACTGTAGTCTGTGAGCTTTTCATTTTTTGAGTGCAGATTACGCTCCAGTTAGTTCTTCAACCACTGCTGGTTGTAGTCTGCTGAGCGTGTGTCACTGCCTCATCCTTCACTAATTGGTGCTGCTCCATTATATTTGAAAAAAATCTAATCTATTAGTGTGACGCGCTTCCATCCGTATACAATACATTGGTTGCAAACACTATAGAAGTAGACAAAGGGGCCTTTCACAGCTACTGAACAGTTGTGTTTCAGTGTTCACTGTAGTCTGTGAGCTTTTCATTTTTTGAGTGCAGATTACGCTCCAGTTAGTTCTTCAACCACTGCTGGTTGTAGTCTGCTGAGCGTGTGTCACTGCCTCATCCTTCACTAATTGGTGCTACTCCATTATATTTGAAAAAAATCTAATCTATTAGTGTGACGCGCTTCCATCCGTATACAATACATTGGTTGCAAACACTATAGAAGTAGACAAAGGGGCCTTTCACAGCTACTGAACAGTTGTGTTTCAGTGTTCACTGTAGTCTGTGAGCTTTTCATTTTTTGAGTGCAGATTACGCTCCAGTTAGTTCTTCAACCACTGCTGGTTGTAGTCTGCTGAGCGTGTGTCACTGCCTCATCCTTCACTAATTGGTGCTGCTCCATTATATTTGAAAAAAATCTAATCTATTAGTGTGACGCGCTTCCATCCGTATACAATACATTGGTTGCAAACACTATAGAAGTAGACAAAGGGGCCTTTCACAGCTACTGAACAGTTGTGTTTCAGTGTTCACTGTAGTCTGTGAGCTTTTCATTTTTTGAGTGCAGATTACGCTCCAGTTAGTTCTTCAACCACTGCTGGTTGTAGTCTGCTGAGCGTGTGTCACTGCCTCATCCTTCACTAATTGGTGCTGCTCCATTATATTTGAAAAAAATCTAATCTATTAGTGTGACGCGCTTCCATCCGTATACAATACATTGGTTGCAAACACTATAGAAGTAGACAAAGGGGCCTTTCACAGCTACTGAACAGTTGTGTTTCAGTGTTCACTGTAGTCTGTGAGCTTTTCATTTTTTGAGTGCAGATTACGCTCCAGTTAGTTCTTCAACTACTGCTGGTTGTAGTCTGCTGAGCGTGTGTCACTGCCTCATCCTTCACATTTTTCTCTAATTGGGTGCTGCTCCATTATATTTGAAAAAAATCTAATCTATTAGTGTGACGCGCTTCCATCCGTATACAATACATTGGTTGCAAACACTATAGAAGTAGACAAAGGGGCCTTTCACAGCTACTGAACAGTTGTGTTTCAGTGTTCACTGTAGTCTGTGAGCTTTTCATTTTTTGAGTGCAGATTACGCTCCAGTTAGTTCTTCAACCACTGCTGGTTGTAGTCTGCTGAGCGTGTGTCACTGCCTCATCCTTCACTAATTGGTGCTGCTCCATTATATTTGAAAAAAATCTAATCTATTAGTGTGACGCGCTTCCATCCGTATACAATACATTGGTTGCAAACACTATAGAAGTAGACAAAGGGGCCTTTCACAGCTACTGAACAGTTGTGTTTCAGTGTTCACTGTAGTCTGTGAGCTTTTCATTTTTTGAGTGCAGATTACGCTCCAGTTAGTTCTTCAACCACTGCTGGTTGTAGTCTGCTGAGCGTGTGTCACTGCCTCATCCTTCACTAATTGGTGCTGCTCCATTATATTTGAAAAAAATCTAATCTATTAGTGTGACGCGCTTCCATCCGTATACAATACATTGGTTGCAAACACTATAGAAGTAGACAAAGGGGCCTTTCACAGATACTGAACAGTTGTGTTTCAGTGTTCACTGTAGTCTGTGAGCTTTTCATTTTTTGAGTGCAGATCACGCTCCAGTTAGTTCTTCAATTACTGCTGGTTGTAGTCTGCTGAGCGTGTGTCACTGCCTCATCCTTCACTAATTGGTGCTGCTCCATTATATTTGAAAAAAATCTAATCTATTAGTGTGACGCGCTTCCATCCGTATACAATACATTGGTTGCAAACACTATAGAAGTAGACAAAGGGGCCTTTCACAGCTACTGAACAGTTGTGTTTCAGTGTTCACTATAGTCTGTGAGCTTTTCATTTTTTGAGTGCAGATCACGCTCCAGTTAGTTCTTCAATTACTGCTGGTTGTAGTCTGCTGAGCGTGTGTCACTGCCTCATCCTTCACTAATTGGTGCTGCTCCATTATATTTGAAAAAAATCTAATCTATTAGTGTGACGCGCTTCCATCCGTATACAATACATTGGTTGCAAACACTATAGAAGTAGACAAAGGGGCCTTTCACAGCTACTGAACAGTTGTCTGCAGTGTTCACTGCAGTCTCTGAGGAATAACCACACTTAGGCCTTATAACTTTTCTGACTTTCTTTATCAATCTACCAAGATGAAGAAGGCAGGGAGTAAGGCACGTGGTCGTGGCCGTGGAGTTTCAGCAGGGAGAGGACGTGGGGATTCTGTGCCTGCTGCTGCCGCACCCAGTGACACAGCATCCACCAGTTGTCCCCGTGAGCGTTCCTTTATGCGCACTTTTGTAGGAGCTCAGCGTACCCCCCTGCTGCGGGAAGAACAAATTGAAGCCGTTGTTGGTTGGATGGCAGCCAATGCATCGACTTCAATTGCTTCCACCTCCTCTCAGGACCACAGCACTGTTGAACAACCATCTGTCTCTTCACCGCCTGCCAAATTGCCAAGGCAGTCAGAGAGTTCTGAACTGGAGCCAGCTGAGTCTCTGCTTCTGTTCTCAGAATCTGTTGGCTTGGAAACAGGGGCCCAGCCAAGCAGCATTCTGGAATGTGAAGAAGAGGCAGTATGCAGTGATGCGCAACAGCTGTGTCTCTCTGAATCTGAAGAGGCGGGTGAGCCAGTGCCCATGGTCAGCACACCGCAGAACGCATCTGATGATGATGAGATTCAGGTGCCATTTTCTGTTGAGCAAGGTGCTGGCCAGACCACCCAACAGCAGCAGGTGTTGGAAGAGGGTAGTGGAGATGATGAGGTCCAAGACCCAACATGGCATGAGGAACAGGAAGGTGGTGGTAGCAGCTCTGAGGAAGAGATTGCCCCAACGGTCCAAACAGTAGGGAGAGGTAGGCTGCAGACTCGGTTGCCTGTACCCTCCAGTTTGGCACCCGTTCGTAGCAGTTCTCTTCAAACAGCCAAAACGGGCGCTCCCAGGACTTGCACTGCGTGGTCCTTTTTTGACACACTTGCAGATGATATTTGCTATGTCAAATGCAAGCTGTGTAATCAAAAAGTTAAAAGAGGTAAAAATACCAGTAACCTCAATACCACAAATATGTGGAAACATGTACGGACAAAGGACGTGGCTGAGTTACAAAGACACACTGGAGATGTAGGCCAACCTACAGCAGCACCTACATCTTCAGCTCGTGTTGGAGCCTCTTCCTCCAGCTCACACACAGCTGGTTCGGCTTCCTCACAGGATCGCCATAGAAGAACCTCTGTCACTGTTGTCCAGAGACCCAGTGTTATTCCACCCACAGCTGCAAGTTCCCTGTCATCCTCACACTCCCAGGCCACAAAACAGCCATCGGTAGCACAGGCATGGGATAAAAGACGGCCATACTCGGCAAACCATCCACGAGCACAGGCTCTGAATGCTGGCATTGCAAAACTCCTGTCCCTTGAAATGCTGTCATTCAGGCTGGTGGAGACTGACACTTTCCGTAACTTTATAGCATTGGCAGTCCCACAATACAATGTGCCCAGCCGATTTTATTTCAGCAGGCAAGCCGTCCCTGGTCTGCAAAAGCATGTCGAGGGAAAAATTAAACATGCGCTACTAAACGCCGTCAGTAGCAAGGTCCACCTGACCACCGATGCGTGGACCAGTACCCATGGCCAGGGACGATACCTTTCCCTCACTGCCCATTGGGTCAATGTTGTGGAGCCGGGTACAGATCTTGAGAGTGGCGCTGTACGTGTTCTGCCAACTCCAAGGATTGCAGGAATCAAGTCTGTCCACATTGACTCCTCCTCCTACTCCAGTTCCTCAGAATCATCGCTGCAGGAGCCGTCACGGTCTACCTCCACATGGACCCGTGAACGCTTACCTGATGCGACCGATATGAGCACAGCCGTGGCCAAACGTCAACAGGCCGTCCTGAAATTAATTTACATGGGGAATCGAAGCCACACAGCGCAGGAGCTCTGGAATGCCATCAAGCAGGAGAGCGACGTGTGGTTTTTGCCAGCGAATCTCCAGCCAGGCTTGGTAGTGTGTGACAATGGCCGAAATCTGGTGGCAGCTCTGGGCCTTGGCAACCTCACTCACATACCATGTCTGGCACATGTGCTCAACTTGGTCGTGCAGAGTTTTTTGAGGGACTATCCGGATCTTGATGCACTGCTGCACAAGGTCCGCCTAGAGTGCGCTCACTTGCGACGTTCCAGCATGGCCAGATCACGCATTGCAGCTCTGCAACGCAGATTTTGCCTTCCTGAACATCGCATCATATGTGACGTACCCACCAGGTGGAATTCCACGTTACATATGTTGGAGCGGTTGTGTGAGCAGCAGCCAGCAGTAATGGAGTATCAGCTGCATCAGGCGCAATCAACTCGCAATTTGCGTCGTTCACACTTCACCACTACTGAGTGGGCCTCTATGAAGGACATCTGCCACGTTTTGCGTGCGTTTGATGAGTCAACGCGGATGGCGAGTGCAGATGATGCACTAGTCAGCCTGACTGTCCCCCTTATCTGCCTGCTTCAAAAAACACTGCAAGCAATAAGGGATGAGGTTTTGGAAGAGGTGGAGGATGAGGAGTCACAAATTCCATCACCTTCTGGACAGTCAGCGCAACGTGGTTCCTCACAAAGGGCTGGGCAGTGTTCACTTTGTGAGGAGGATGAGGAGGAGTCAATGGAGGAGGAAGACATCGCTCCAGAGGGAGGTACACAACGCTCTAGTCAGTATGTAGAGCGAGGGTGGGGTGATGCAGAGCAGGCAGAGATGACGCCTCTTGCAGGGGACAGCGTTTCTTGGCCAGTTGGGAGTCTGCAGCACATGGTTGATTTCATGCTGCAGTGCCTGAGAAACGACCGCCGCATCGCCCACATTCTCACCACGTCTGATTATTGGGTGTACACCCTCCTAGACCCTCGCTACCGGGACAACTTACAAAGCCTCATCACACCGTTGAACCGGGAGCGTAAAATGCGGGAGTACCAAGACACACTGGTGCAATCCATAATGTTCTCCATTCCAGCCGAGAGCACTGCTGCTGCTGGTACTGCTTTACAAAGCAGCTCTGTGCGTCGAGGCAGTGGAGACAGCTCTGCAACAAGAGGGAGCACAAGCAGCGCCTCTGCACAGGGCAAGACCAGTATGTTCCAAATGTGGTGAAGTTTTGTGGCAGCGCCACCAATGTCTACACCATCCGAGACGGCTCCAGTCAGCAAGAGGCAACGTTTCCGTAAAATCGTGACAGACTACATGTCTTTCCCTCTCAGTGTACTCCCAGATGGCTCTTCTCCATTCAAGTTTTGGGTCTCTAAGCTGGATACATGGCCAGAGCTTAGCCAGTATGCATTGGAGGTGCTGGCTTGCCCTGCTGCCAGTGTATTATCGGAGCGCGTCTTTAGTGCACAGGTGGTGTACTAACAGACCGTCGCATGCGACTATCCTCCGATAATGTAGACCGGCTTACTTTTCTGAAAATGAACAAGGCATGGATCTCGCCAGAATTTGTCTGTCCGTTTTCAGATTAAATAACTGGTTCGCAACGTTATCCATGTCTCCTGTTATGTTCATCTTTCTACCACCTGAACTCTACTCCCTGTGCTACAACACTGCCAGTTGCTGCTCAGAAGTGTCGTGTCCACAGACCAATACACAAGCTATAGTGTTAGTGGGGTTCAGTAACGCCAGCTGTTCCCCTGCTGTGTGTCCGGCAACAAGTCTCCTGTTCCCTACACATGCACAGAAAAACCCATGTCGAACATGCTCCAAATAGGGAAGAGCTGTCACCCTGATTGTTATGCTTAAAACAGGAAATTGTGAAGTTTTCCAGGCCTAGAATGATAAATTTTTATGACAAATATGGACAAATAATAATTTGTCATCACAGCGCATATCTGCACATGTCTATTATAAATGGTAACAAAAACTAAAACATAGTCTTCACTTTTTGAAATTAATGCATAAAAGTACATTTCATACTTATCAATTAATGCTTTTTAAGGAACTTTATCTGTACCTGTAAGATAATGCAGTCAATGGATGTACGAATCATAAAATCCTCATCATCATCATCACGAGTTTTATTTATGACAGACATTATAAAATACACATACTGATGCCAACTGTAACTTCAACACCATATATGAAATGGCCAGCATCTAAACCTGGTAATAATGTGCAATAATAAATTATTACATCTAGAAAGTGCATCATGCATACTGACAATAGGTAGTACTAGTTATACCTGCAAGTGCTGTTGAAACAACCACAACAGATATAAATTAATAATGGTATATAGGTATCACAGTGCATAGTTACTCATGGACAATGTCGATGTAATACTGTACCTCAATAAAGTCAGCGTCAACCATTATGCTTGTTAGTCTTGTAGATTGTTAAAGAGGGAACGGGCTTTTTTTGTTGGTCATAGGTGGAGTATTAGACAGTAAATGATTACTGCTGTCGTATTTTTGGCGTCCCTAGGGCGCAATAACGCTGCGTAACGTCACATTTTATAGAGTCATCTAATTGACACACGCTACCCTACCCTACGCGTGACAGTAGGAAGGTAGTGTTGACGGATAAAGCCTTGCGCAACCAGACATGCTTTTACCCTCTTCAACACTGTACAAGCAAAAAATGCATGATTGCAGCCGCAGACTTTATTGACGTACAGTATAACATCGCCATTACCATCAGAGGCTGTCCACTGTCTGATACAGACATAGAATATACCTTTGCTATCCGTAGCCTTTGTTT
This sequence comes from Oophaga sylvatica, assembly GCA_033576555.1. NCBI lineage: Eukaryota > Metazoa > Chordata > Amphibia > Anura > Dendrobatidae > Oophaga > Oophaga sylvatica. Next base: position 134,310,715 of record JARQOD010000005.1, on the reverse strand, counting down.
CACCTACACTTGCAGGCACACACTTAAATTGTGACAATGCATTATGTTTTTTTAAATGGTTATTTTTTATCGTACATTATTGTGTCATCACATTGATGAGTCCATGCTGGACATGTCATACATGGTGTACAAAGTAACTATTTTATTAACTTAAATAATTGAAATGTCTGTGACTGTCACATCTAAATTGCAATGATGATGATGATAAGTGACTATTACAAAATCCATTGTCTTCACTATGTTATGGTTTAACATAGCGTTCCTTAAGCATTATTCATAAATACAAAAATGGACTTTTATTGTTAAATTTACAACACTATATTTTGTAACCAATTTTTTGGGTGGTGTGTTGTTCCATTTCTTGTTGGCATGTGCATATATGCGTTTATATTTGCAGTGTCTTTATTTTTATTCTTGAAGTTATGAAACATGTGTATCTTTGTACCGTGTTAGCCAGTAGATAGATAAATATTTAGACTTGAGAGTCCGCAGTGGTTGATACCTTTGAATGGATAACTGAAAAGATGGTAACAAATTGCAAGCTTTCAAGGCTACTCACGTCTCTTCATCAGGCAAAGACTAAACCAAAAAATGAAGCATCACATATTTCTATACACAACAGGACACAGGAATAGTGCAATAGGTAAGACAAGTAAGTGACGTGTAGCAGAACTGTCATTATCACAGAGGGATGAACATAAATATTGGAACAGTTCCTAGATAACGACAGAAAGTTTTATTGCCCTCTGATTGGGGTCTGGTTTTGTGTTTTCATGCCCCTGGAAGGGCAGAGACGCAGATTCCTTAATTGATATAGAATGACATAAATCCGTGTGATCTATTCATTCCATCACTAACAGTGTCAAAGGTCATGATGAGCTTATATTCTGAAACCTTTGTATCTTTGTCATATTTGAAGTTATATTTTAATACCAGTAATTCCATATCCATCATGCTATGACCGGGCATACAAAAGTGTTTTGCCACAGGTAAATCCATTATTTTTTGTCTTATCGTGTGGCGCTGATAATTCATCCTTGTTCTCATTTTTTGGCCGGTCTCCCCTCACTTGTCCCTCCCTCACTTGTCTTACCTATACCTGTGTCCTGTTGTGTGTAGAAATATGTGATTCTTCCTTTATTTTTTTTAGTCTTAGCCTGATGAAGAGACCTGAGTAGTCTCGAAAGCTTTGAATTTGTTACCATATTTTCAGTTAGCCATTAAACGGTATCAACCACAGAGGACTCTCAAGTATAAATATTTTTCTATTCTTGGAATTGAAATTCATCATTTTATTGTCCTAGTAAAACTTCATTTATTCTTGTTTGAAGTACATACATTTGCAATGGCCACGTAACAAGGCAAGAACTCAATATTTTCTGCCTACACCCTCCTTGACCCTGGGCTTCAACAGCGCCAGTTGCTGCTCAGAAGTGTTAGATGCACAGATGAAAACAATCGCTGATGTGTTTGTGGGGTTCAGTAACGCCTGCTGTTCCCCTGCTGTGTGTCTGGCAAAAATTACTGCTGCTAACTACACTTACACTTACACTTACACTATACTTCAATGATACAGAAGATCCAGAAAACACTCGGACTGAAGGAAAAGGGATCTCAACAACCAAGAAGAGATCAGACTGGACACCTCCTCCTGGACGCAACCCTCATTTGGATAAATATATAGACTCATTCAGATATTTGATAAAATCCACCATCATAGCCACCAACAAGAGACAAGCATCCAACATCAGTGCCCAGGAGAGAAAGGCTATACAGTCTCTGAAAACCAACAAAGAAATCATCATTAAACCTGCTGACAAGGGAGGTGCAATAGTCATGATGAACACATCAGACTATATGAAGGAAGCAAACAGACAACTTACAGACACACGCTACTACAGAAAACTGGAGTCGGACCCTACACAGGACTATTACAAGGAACTAAGCAAGTTGGTATCTTGTCTGTCTGACAAATCCATAAGAGCCGATAACCTGATACCAGAGAGTCCAAGAACAGGGACATTCTACATGCTTCCCAAAATCCACAAAGCCGGAAATCCAGGGAGGCCGATTATTTCATGTGTGGACACCATAACTGAGCAGGTATCTGGATGGGTAGAGGGCATTCTTAAACCTCTGGTAAAGGATACACCCAGCTACATTCAGGACACAACTGACCTACTGAATAAACTAGCAGCAATAGGTCCTCTACCAGAAGGAACCATCCTGGCCACCATGGATGTGGAATCCTTGTACTCTAATATCCCACACCAGGATGGATTAAATGCCTGCAAAGACTTCATGAAAAACACAGAGAATGATGCTGATGCTGTGGTGAAACTCACAAAATTCATCCTCACCCACAATTACTTTGAACTTGACAACAAGATCTATTTACAGGAGACTGGCACAGCGATGGGAAGTAAAATGGCTCCACAGTATGCAAATCTTTTCATGGCCAAGCTTGAAAGCGACTTTCTGTCCTCATGTCCAACCAGGCCTCGGGCCTACTACCGCTACATTGATGACATTTTAATCATCTGGACGGAGTCTGAGCAACAGCTAAAGACGTTCCACGAACAGTTCAATCAATTTCATCCCACCATCAACTTAACACTTAACTACTCCAGCACTGAAATTAACTTTTTGGACACCATCATTAAACTGAAGGACAATGAAATAGAGACATCCCTGTATCAGAAGCCAATCGACCGTCCAACATACCTTAAATGGGACAGTTTCCATCCAAAACACATAAAAAACTCTATTGTCTACAGCCAAGCCATCAGATACAACCGTATATGTTCCAACCCCATGGATAGAGATGAACACCTTGGTCGCCTTAGAAAGACCTTTTTAAATCAGGGCTACCATCCAAGAACAATTGAAAACCAAATTACAAGAGCCACCAGAATATCAAGGGATCACCTGCTACATTACAAAGCTAAAGAAGAAAATAACCGGGTGCCTTTAGTGGTCACCTACAATCCAAATCTGGAGGTGCTAAGGGGAGCTGCACGGAAACTACAACCTTTACTACAAAAAGATGCCCGGTTACAATCCATATTTCCAGACCCCCCACTACTGTGTTTTAGGCAGCCCCCAAATCTAAGAAGCATCATTGTCAGAAGTTCCCTGTCCTCCCCAACAGCTGCAGGAACCTTGCCTTGCAATCAGAAGAAATGCAAAACCTGTCCATTTATAATGACCACGGACAAGATAAAGATCCCCAACTCACATCAGGACTACAAGATACCAGGTACTTTCAGCTGCATCACATCTAATGTTGTGTACCTAATTATATGTACTAAATGTCCAACTGGGGGTCTGTATGTGGGGGAGACGGGCAAAAACTGAGAACAAGGATGAATTCTCATCGCCACGCAATAAGAGAAAAAAGAATGGATCTACCTGTGGCAAAACATTTTTGCTCCCTGATCATAGCATGTCAGATATGAAAATACTGGTACTAAGAAGCAGATTCACATCTCTGAGGCAGAGAAGAATTTGCGAATACAAATTGATGGTGACCTTTGACACTCTTAATGCTGGAATGAACCTGTCACATGGTTTTATGGCCTATTACATCAATTAAGGAATTTACTCCAAATACCCTGTGAAAACATCACAAAACATTACCAGACCCCAATCAGAGGGTCATAAAACTTTCTCTCCTTATCTATGAATTGTTCCAATGTTTGTGCTCGTCCCTCTGCCATGGTGACTGTTCTGCTTCACGTCACTTGTCTTACCTATTGCATTTTTTCTGTGTTTTTGTGTATAAATATGTGATTCTTCAGATTTTGTATTAGTTCAGCCTGATGAAGAGACCTGAGTAGTCTCGAAAGCTTGCAATTTGTTACCATCTTTTCAGTTAGCCATTAAAAGGTATCAACCACTGAGGACTCTCAACTCTAAATATTTTGCTGCTAACTACAACTTCAACTTCAAACGTCTCATACTAGGCCTCTGCCTACACCCTCCTTGACCCTGGGCTTCAACAGCACCAGTTGCTGCTCAGAAGTGTTAGATGCACAGATGAAAACAATCGCTGATGTGTTTGTGGGGTTCAGTAACGCCTGCTGTTCCCCTGCTGTGTGTCTGGCAAAAATTACTGCTGCTAACTAGAAAAATGGCTAACACGGTACGAAGATGCTGCTAACTACAACTTCAACTTCAAACGTCTCATACTAGGCCTCTGCCTACACCCTCCTTGACCCTGGGCTTCAACAGCGCCAGTTGCTGCTCAGAAGTGTTAGATGCACAGATGAAAACAATCGCTGATGTGTTTGTGGGGTTCAGTAACGCCTGCTGTTCCCTGCTGTGTGTCCGGCAAAAATTACTGCTAGCTACCTAATCATGGTGAAAAAAACATGACATCTCAAAGTGTCTAGTGCTACACATAGATATGAGGCTACACCCTGATTTCTAAGCTGTAAACATTTGAAACGTCAACTTTAAAACCATAAAATGATTTGTCTTTGTCACAAACTGTAACAAAATAATTGTGACATATTATTACAGATATGCACATGTCGAAAACAAATGCAAACACAAAAGCCTACTTATGCTATAGGATACTGATGGTCAACCTTGTCACTCCATAGCTTAGACAAATCCAACTCACATCATGATGACTCAAATACTGCAATGTTGGAAGTGCATAATGTGGGTTGAACTTTGACAACTGCTGCAGTGCGAAGGTTATACTTCAGTGTTCTTGCCTTTGAAATAAAAGCATACAAGTAAATATAATAATCCAATGTTGATTAAGGGACGTGATGTACACCTGTAATATTGTGCAAACAATGCATGTAGGAATAGTCCTCTTCAACATTACTTATATTTGTGTCATTTTAAAAAATACATATTTGATTAGAAAGTTAACAGCCCATATCATAAAGGTCCTTCATGTAAACATGATAATCGCTAACAAAAATCATGCATTACCTTGGTAAAGTCAATAGTGCATAGTCACAATAGCAAAATATATACCTGTAAGTGGTGCTGAAAGAATGACAACTGATAGAATACGTGAATGATATATATTTATCAGACTGAGTAGCGACATCTGTACAATGTCGATATAATACTGTACCTTAACAAAACAGCTGTGTCACACCTCACACTCGTTTTTCTTGTAGCTTGTTATGTAATAGGGCACATGCGTGTATGTTTCATCATAGGTGCATGTTTACTGAGTAAAGCAGTCATGACAACGCCTTTGTGTTGTCGGTACGCTTGCGATGATGAACGATGCGCACCGTGAATGTTAGTCTGCGTCATAAGACGTACAGACGCTCCAATACCCAACGCGTCACAGCAGGAAGCCAGTCTGTGCGTCCAAACAAAGGCGCAACCATACATGCACGTAACCTTTTATAAAGCTAGATAAAAAAAAGGATGTAGTAGTAACGCACACTTTATTGAGGTACAGTATTACATCGCCATTCACCATCTGTGGCTATGCAGTCTCATCTATATATACCTTATCTATCCGTTGTCATGCTTGCAAGTCCACAGTCAGGCATAAATAGCTGTTTTCACTCTGCACTATGCACTTTTTAAATTTTTGTTTTGTTAATATAAATGATTGGCACATATTATCAGTATTACATGATGGAAATTTTAGATAGTTTTTTAAAAATTTTAGTGATATTATTCACCAAATGTAAAGTTTTTTGAATGTCAAAGAAAACTTGTAATGCTGATTATGTTTTTAAGTCAGCCATTCATTGTCTACACAATAAAAATGGTGTACATACTGTTACTTACCCATCATTAATGGATTCTGATGTGTACTTGTATGCTTTTATTTTAAACCGTATAGCAGATTATTTAAGCTATTTTAATTGTGGTTTGCATTGCTTTTCAACATGTTAATGTATGCGTTTATGTTTGTAAATTATTAATTTACATATATTTTTTTAAGTTAAATCATCATCTTATGGTAATAAAGTTTATATTTCTCTTGTTTGGAGTATAGACATTTTTAATTGACACGTAACAAGGAAAATACTTGATATAGTATTTAAACATCCTCCTTGACCCTGGGCTACAACACCGCCAGTTGTTGCTCGGAAGTGCTGTTAGCACAGTCAACACTTGCTCCTGTGTTACTGGGGTTCAGTAATGTCAGCTGTTCCCCTGCTGTGTGAACAGCAAAAAGTCCTGCTGCCTCCACCCTGTTCTCTTCTCTCCTGGGCTACAACACTGCCAGTTGTTGCTCGGAAGTGCTGTTAGCACAGTCTACACTTGCTCCTGTGTTACTGGGGTTCAGTAATGTCAGCTGTTCCCCTGCTGTGATAACGGCAAAAAGTCCTGCTGCCTCCACCATGTTCTCTTCTCATCCCTGGGCTACAACACCGCCAGTTGTTGCTCGGAAGTGCTGTTAGCACAGTCAACACTTGCTCCTGTGTTACTGGGGTTCAGTAATGTCAGCTGTTCCCCTGCTGTGTGAACGGCAAAAAGTCCTGCTGCCTCCACCATGTTCTCTTCTCATCCCTGGGCTACAACACCGCCAGTTGTTGCTCGGAAGTGCTGTTAGCACAGTCAACACTTGCTCCTGTGTTACTGGGGTTCAGTAATGTCAGCTGTTCCCCTGCTGTGATAACGGCAAAAAGTCCTGCTGCCTCCACCATGTTCTCTTCTCATCCCTGGGCTACAACACCGCCAGTTGTTGCTCGGAAGTGCTGTTAGCACAGTCAACACTTGCTCCTGTGTTACTGGGGTTCAGTAATGTCAGCTGTTCCCCTGCTGTGTGAACGGCAAAAAGTCCTGCTGCCTCCACCCTGTTCTCTTCTCATCCCTGGGCTACAACACCGCCAGTTGTTGCTCGGAAGTGCTGTTAGCACAGTCAACACTTGCTCCTGTGTTACTTGGGTTCAGTAATGTCAGCTGTTCCCCTGCTGTGTGAACAGCAAAAAGTCCTGCTGCCTCCACCCTGTTCTCTTCTCATCCCTGGGCTACAACACTGCCAGTTGTTGCTCGGAAGTGCTGTTAGCACAGTCTACACTTGCTCCTGTGTTACTGAGGTTCAGTAATGTCAGCTGTTCCCCTGCTGTGATAACGGCAAAAAGTCCTGCTGCCTCCACCATGTTCTCTTCTCATCCCTGGGCTACAACACCGCCAGTTGTTGCTCGGAAGTGCTGTTAGCACAGTCAACACTTGCTCCTGTGTTACTGGGGTTCAGTAATGTCAGCTGTTCCCCTGCTGTGACAACGGCAAAAAGTCCTGCTGCCTCCACCATGTTCTCTTCTCATCCCTGGGCTACAACACCGCCAGTTGTTGCTCGGAAGTGCTGTTAGCACAGTCTACACTTGCTCATGTGTTACTGGGGTTCAGTAATGTCAGCTGTTCCCCTGCTGTGATAACGGCAAAAAGTCCTGCTGCCTCCACCATGTTCTCTTCTCATCCCTGGGCTACAACACCGCCAGTTGTTGCTCGGAAGTGCTGTTAGCACAGTCAACACTTGCTCCTGTGTTACTGGGGTTCAGTAATGTCAGCTGTTCCCCTGCTGTGTGAACGGCAAAAAGTCCTGCTGCCTCCACCCTGTTCTCTTCTCATCCCTGGGCTACAACACCGCCAGTTGTTGCTCGGAAGTGCTGTTAGCACAGTCAACACTTGCTCCTGTGTTACTGGGGTTCAGTAATGTCAGCTGTTCCCCTGCTGTGTGAACGGCAAAAAGTCCTGCTGCCTCCACCCTGTTCTCTTCTCATCCCTGGGCTACAACACTGCCAGTTGTTGCTCGGAAGTGCTGTTAGCACAGTCAACATTTGCTCCTGTGTTACTGGGGTTCAGTAATGTCAGCTGTTCCCCTGCTGTGTGAACGGCAAAAAGTCCTGCTGCCTCCACCCTGTTCTCTTCTCATCCCTGGGCTACAACACCACCAGTTGTTGCTCGGAAGTGCTGTTAGCACAGTCAACACTTGCTCCTGTGTTACTGGGGTTCAGTAATGTCAGCTGTTCCCCTGCTGTGTGAACGGCAAAAAGTTCTGCTGCCTCCACCCTGTTCTCTTCTCATCCCTGGGCTACAACACCGCCAGTTGTTGCTCGGAAGTGCTGTTAGCACAGTCAACACTTGCTCCTGTGTTACTGGGGTTCAGTAATGTCAGCTGTTCCCTGCTGTGTGAACGGCAAAAAGTCCTGCTGCCTCCACCCTGTTCTCTTCTCATCCCTGGGCTACAACACCGCCAGTTGTTGCTCGAAAGTGCTGTTAGCACAGTCAACACTTGCTCCTGTGTTACTGGGGTTCAGTAATGTCAGCTGTTCCCCTGCTGTGTGAACGGCAAAAAGTTCTGCTGCCTCCACCCTGTTCTCTTCTCATCCCTGGGCTACAACACCGCCAGTTGTTGCTCGGAAGTGCTGTTAGCACAGTCAACACTTGCTCCTGTGTTACTGGGGTTCAGTAATGTCAGCTGTTCCCCTGCTGTGTGAACGGCAAAAAGTCCTGCTGCCTCCACCCTGTTCTCTTCTCATCCCTGGGCTACAACACCGCCAGTTGTTGCTCGAAAGTGCTGTTAGCACAGTCAACACTTGCTCCTGTGTTACTGGGGTTCAGTAATGTCAGCTGTTCCCCTGCTGTGTGAATGGCAAAAAGTCCTGCTGCCTCCACCCTGTTCTCTTCTCATCCCTGGGCTACAACACCGCCAGTTGTTGCTCAGAAGTGCTGTTAGCACAGTCAACACTTGCTCCTGTGTTACTGGGGTTCAGTAATGTCAGCTGTTCCCCTGCTGTGTGAACGGCAAAAAGTCCTGCTGCCTCCACCATGTTCTCTTCTCATCCCTGGGCTACAACACCGCCAGTTGTTGCTCAGAAGTGCTGTTAGCACAGTCAACATTTGCTCCTGTGTTACTGGGGTTCAGTAATGTCAGCTGTTACCCTGCTGTGTGAACGGCAAAAAGTCCTGCTGCCTCCACCCTGTTCTCTTCTCATCCCTGGGCTACAACACCGCCAGTTGTTGCTCGGAAGTGCTGTTAGCACAGTCAACACTTGCTCCTGTGTTACTGGGGTTCAGTAATGTCAGCTGTTCCCCTGCTGTGTGAACGGCAAAAAGTCCTGCTGCCTCCACCATGTTCTCTTCTCATCCCTGGGCTACAACACCGCCAGTTGTTGCTCGGAAGTGCTGTTAGCACAGTCAACACTTGCTCCTGTGTTACTGGGGTTCAGTAATGTCAGCTGTTCCCCTGCTGTGATAACGGCAAAAAGTCCTGCTGCCTCCACCATGTTCTCTTCTCATCCCTGGGCTACAACACCGCCAGTTGTTGCTCGGAAGTGCTGTTAGCACAGTCAACATTTGCTCCTGTGTTACTGGGGTTCAGTAATGTCAGCTGTTCCCCTGCTGTGTGAACGGCAAAAAGTCCTGCTGCCTCCACCCTGTTCTCTTCTCATCCCTGGGCTACAACACTGCCAGTTGTTGCTCGGAAGTGCTGTTAGCACAGTCTACACTTGCTCCTGTGTTACTGGGGTTCAGTAATGTCAGCTGTTCCCCTGCTGTGATAACGGCAAAAAGTCCTGCTGCCTCCACCATGTTCTCTTCTCATCCCTGGGCTACAACACTGCCAGTTGTTGCTCGGAAGTGCTGTTAGCACAGTCTACACTTGCTCCTGTGTTACTGGGGTTCAGTAATGTCAGCTGTTCCCCTGCTGTGATAATGGCAAAAAGTCCTGCTGCCTCCACCCTGTTCTCTTCTCATCCCTGGGCTACAACACCGCCAGTTGTTGCTCGGAAGTGCTGTTAGCACAGTCAACACTTGCTCCTGTGTTACTGGGGTTCAGTAATGTCAGCTGTTCCCCTGCTGTGATAACGGCAAAAAGTCCTGCTGCCTCCACCATGTTCTCTTCTCATCCCTGGGCTACAACACCGCCAGTTGTTGCTCGGAAGTGCTGTTAGCACAGTCTACACTTGCTCCTGTGTTACTGGGGTTCAGTAATGTCAGCTGTTCCCCTGCTGTGATAACGGCAAAAAGTCCTGCTGCCTCCACCATGTTCTCTTCATCCCTGGGCTTCAACACCGCCAGTTGTTGCTCGGAAGTGTCATTGGCACGGGTACTCACTCCTGCCCAGACTGGTAACAGCATTCCATCTGTTTCCTGTCAGTGTAAACGTCACTTAGCCTCCAATAAGTTGTCCTGTCGTGTTGCGGTCGGGTTAGCCGACTCTATGGTGCTTGGAGTTTAGGTGCTTCCTATGTGTGCTGCGGGATATGCAAATAAAAGCTGTTTCCGTTGTGACAATAGGACAATCACCCACTGTAGTACTGTGGGATTCGGTAACTGCGGCCGGCTCGCGGCCACTCATCTTAAATTTCCATGGGTACCTTCTGCTACCCGTCCGGGTTCCAGTACCGTCAGCTGGTTCTCCGCAGTGCCTTTGGCCTAGGTGCCTCCATCTCGGTATCCGAGTTCCAGCAATGTCTGCTGGTCCTTGGTAGTGCTTTGGAGCACAGGTACCTCCTGCTTAGTAACCGTGTCTCAGTAACGTCAGCTGGTCCTCGGTTGTGCCATTGGCTCTTTTCCTTCTGCTGCCCCTCCGGGTTCCAGCACAGTCAGCTGGTCCTCGTTACTTGCATTGACTCTTGTACCTTCTGCTACATTTACAAATTGAAGATTTTTTCAATGCTTTTTTGGGTAATCACTCTGGATCTCCAACAATGAAGACGACGACCCTGATGACCACCCCGAAGAAGATGACGACCACAAGGATGACGAGCATCAAGCCAACCAGCCTAAACACCATCACAAAGAAGAAATAAAAGATTACCAAACAGGACTAAGAAGGTTAAGACAAACTACAAGATACAGAACAAGAGACTTAAGAACAATAAGCAGAAGATCAAAAAGCAGAAGAACATGAAGTATAAGACCAAAATGAAGAGCAAAATATATGCTCTAATTTATAAGCAGAAGAAGACTAAGCAGTGTATGGGGGTGAGTCCGTTCCTCCTCGTGGTGCCCCTGGAAAATGCCTGCTGCTGCAGGCTAAACTGAACACGGACAAATACTGTTGTAATTTAAATCTTTTGTGACAGCAAGAACGGAAGGATGAATAATTCATACTTTGACAGATTACAAGTACAGGATTCTCTGTCACAAATAAGAATATGATGAAGAAGATGAAGTACAATATGAATAAGAATAATAGTTTAATAAGAAGAATCTGAGTAATGTTAACAAAAAGATGAATAGCAAGAAGTTTAAGAAGAAGATAAAGAAGGTGAAGATGAAGAATAATTTGATGAAAAAGATGATGCTGCTGAAGATTATGAAGGAGAAAGTGTGTGAAAAGTTAAAAAGGTGAAGAGCATGGAAGTTGTGAAATATACATATTTGCCAAAATAGAAAAAACGTTAACAACATTGTCAATTTCTTCGTCAATCCAAACATCTTTAAAAAAAAAAAAAATTTATGCTATTCCATTTGATTGGGTTAAACATCTATGCCTTTAATGTCTCCTCAACCTTCCACAATACATTGTACATTACTCTTTGTTGTTTTCCTTCATGTACAATTAACCAACAAGGCAAGAATGGGGTTTTTTTAATTCCGATATTTTGTTCCCATAGACTTACATGGGACTTCCGGTATCGGTATCGGGTATCGCCGATATTTTAATGGTATCGGCGATACCATCCCGATACTTTTGGATATCGGAAAGTATCGCTCAACCCTGGTGCTGATACATTGCAACGGAATAAAGCACTCTGAGACAGTGAAGGGGTGCGTACTGGACGGGGTGTACATCTCGCCCAGGTTTCTTAGCTGGGTGGCATGAGGAATGTAGGAGTGATGTATGGCAGTGCGACGTTCACTCCACTCCCCATCCAGTACAGGCTTGCAGCCCAACCCTGAGTGCACTCAGTTGTCTAATTAAGCAGCCCGAAGTAGGTGGTTGAGTTTCACAGACGGGGCTCTCAGTCTGAATCTGGCTTCAGACGCTGCTGGAGTCTCCTGGAAGCCAAGCTCTGGTAACTACAAAATATGTGTTGTTTTGGGCCAGGCTGTTAGAGCCTAGACCATGGTAGTGAGGGAACTAACTGTGTCTAGCTAGCAGCCTGCCAGGCTTAGGACTTTGTTTTATGATTTGGTTTATGTTTGTTGCTGTGCACTTTAATAAAACTGGTTGCCGCCAGTTCACACCAGTACTGCTGTCTGTGCTTGAACTTTTTCTATGCCACTCTGTCTACCCGAGACGGCGATCCCAGAGCTATACCCCCTGAACTGATTACAGCACATACAGCAAGTTTCCTGTGCTGGTACATTGCAATGGAATTAAACACACACAGCAAGTTTCCTGTGCTGGTATATTGCAATGGAATTAAGCACATACAGCAAGTTTACTGTGCTGGTACATTGTAATGGGGTTAAACACACATAGTAAGTTTCCTGTGCTGGTACATTGCAACGGAGTTAAACACACACAGCAAATTTGCTGCGCTGGTACATTGCAACAGAGTTAAACACACACAGCAAGTTTCCTGTGCTGCTACATTGCAACGAAACCAAATATACAGCATAACCAACTCAGGATATCTCAGTATCCACATTCCTATAACGTAATCAGATTATTAGAGCTAAATTCATTTGTGCCATATTTTTCTTTACCATATGACCACATTAGACGCCAAAGGATCACGCTACTTAAACATCACTCCAAAAATAAAAGGGATATTCCTCCAAAAATGGAGTGGAAATTATTATTCAGGCTGCAGTAACAAAGTGATTATGGGTATTTTAGTAGATTTTCCAACAGATAGAGACTCTTATATAAAACAGGTATATGTCAATTGCTCATTTAAACCCGATGGGGAGACTGTATTCAGATGAAATATCCATCTTGCCTCTCTCTGGAGGATCAAACGATCCCAGTCCCCCTCTAATTGTTTTTTTCACTTTTTCAATGCCCATAAATTTGATATCCGATTTATTTCCCCCATGGACTTCATTGATGTGTTTTGCGACAGGGGTATCTCTTTTATGTTCAATATCCCCCAAGTGTTCCCCTATTCTTCGTCGTAATTCCCGTTTGATCTTACCAATATATTCCATGCCACATTGGCACGTTCCCTTGTAGATAACCCCCTCCGTTTATAAAGTCCCTTATGACAAATTCTTCTCCTACATTAGAGCTTACAAAAGTTTTACCTGTCTGTATGAAGGGGCACACTACACATTTTCCACAGCTATAACAGCCTTTTACGTTAGACTTTAACCAGCTTTCCGGTTTGGGTGACACAAAATGGCTATGTACCAATCTATCTCTAAATGAGCGACCTCTCTTGAAGGTAATATGGGGATATCCTCCCAAAAACAGTTTCACTTCCTCATCCATTTCCAGAATGGGCCAGTATTTTTCAAAAATCTCTCTAATCCGATCTGTTCCATTACTGAAAGTTGTAATGAGCCTCACTATTTCTTGTTCCTCTTTTTTCTCTTTTTGAGGATTCAGGAGATCTCTCCTCTCTTTCTCCCTACTGTGTCTATAGGCTTTTTTCTACTTTTTTTACTTCTCTGGCTATATATTAATGGGAGAATTATCAGAAGAAAACCTCTTCTGCGTCCTCACCATGAAATTCAGCATCAGAAGTATGCAAAAGAACATCTAAACAAACTTGATGCATTTGAAATAAGTACTGTAGACCAATGAGGTTAAAGTAGAACTCTTTGGTTACAATGGTATGTTTAGAGAAAAAAGGGCACAGAATTTCAGGAAAAGAACATCTCACCAACCATTAAGCATGTATGTAAGTGGACCAGTCATGCTTTGGGGTTGTGTTGCAGCCAATGGCACGGGAACATTTCACAGGTAGAGGGAGAAATGGATTCTATGAAATTTCAGCAAATTCTTGATGTAAACATAACACTGTCTGTAAAAAAGCAGAATTTGAAAAGACGATGGCTTCTACAAATGGATAATCATCCTAAACACAAGTCAAAATGCAAAATAGAATGCCTCAAAAGACACAAGGCTTTCCCTCACAGTCCCCTGATCTGAGCATCATTGAAAAGCTGCGGCTTGACCTCAAAATAGCAGTGTATGCAAGATGACCCAGGAATCTCACAGAACTGGAAGAATTTTCCAAGGAAGAATGGATGAAAATACCTCAAACAATAACTGAAAGACTCTTAGCTGGCTACAAAAAGCGTTTACAAGCTGTGATACTTTGTAAAGAGGGTGCTACTAGGTACTAACCATGCATGATGCCCAAACATTTGCATCATTCAATTTTCTTTTTGTAATTTTTAAAATGTAAAAAACTACAATTTTTTTTTGCCTAAAATACAAAATAAATGTGTCATATTTAACTTTAGCCCTTTTAGAGGTAATTACATCTTCAACTTGCTCAATTGTTCACAATAACAATAATTTTGACCAGGGGTGTCCAAACTTGTGCATGCCACTGTAACAACCAAATTGTTTCTGCATGAGTTTCCTCTTTGTTATCTGCTTTCCTTCTACAGTCTAAAAGACATACTGTTAGGGGATTTGTATTACAAGCCCCCATAGGATCAGTGAGTGATGACAATGTTTATAAAGTACTATAGAGTATATCAGACTCATTCCTTTACAGTATAATCAAGCATAACAAATTGATAACAGTGTGAATTTAACTAAGTTTTAGTTGCATAACCATGTATGTGGCATAGTTCACACACAGAAGATGCATCTGGCTAACAGCCTATTAATGACACCCATACTCTTAGATCAGGCGGGCTGCCAGTGCTAACTAAAATGCATCCTGTGTGAACAGAGGCCACCATTTTCAGAGCCATCTGGGCCCAACTGCACCCTGAAAAAATAATAAATTACGTGCAAAAACACATGACAATATATGTAAGGTATTAGTTGATTTTGTGGCCAAAATATGGAAGCTCACAACCCACGTCACGGGTCCTGACAATTTCGAGTCCTACTCTAACAGCAAAACCACAAAGAGGACTTGAAAATCCTCAAAAAATCTATAAAAAAACACCAGAAAAAAGGCAGAGATGCTTACCTGCCTAGGCCTCAAACCTAATACACTAACAGGGTGCAGTGGACCCAAATATAGATGGCGGCTACACAGGTATAGTAATACCGATGAGACAGCCAGCGAAAAATCAGGGGGTGGCTATTTGGTACACCAGTGCACAAAAGATACAATCTGTATGCGGCAATGTTCACACACAGAAGATGCAGAACATCTGGCTCACAGCCTATTAATGATGCCCTTACTCTTAGATCAGGCGGGCTGCCCAGTGCTAAATAAAATGCATCCTGTGTGAACAGCGGCCACAGTTTCCAGAGCCATCTGGGTCTAACTGCACCCTGAAAAAATAATAAAGTGCAAAAAATACATAGCAATATACTAAAAATATACACAATATACATATACTAAAGTATGCATTGTTTGCCACATTGTATATAATGCAAATATGTCATTTTTAGCATTGATTTTGGCTCATGCTAGACAATCCTGTTGGAGTATATTTCATGCAGGAAACAAGAGTCTTTGATTCTTGAGAGTACAGCCAGGGGCAATTAAAGATCAGAAGAGGTAATCCGGTTATCAGCCCAGAAAATGTGTCTGTTTATTAAGCAAATGTTTTAAGATGACACAGACCATGGGATAACACATTGAAATAGCAAAGTGAGAGCTTAATCGGAAAGCATGGTGACTGTAATGTTGGAGACGTTGGTTCCTGGTATGGCTGGTGTAATGATTTCAGTGACAGACTATCAGCTGATGCAGCAGTGAATTTGTTGGCTTTGCATTCTTTTGCAATACAGTTCAACAGCAGCACAACATGCCAGGAAAAGGCCTGGGGTCATAAACTATGAAGATTAGGTTCTATGAAGACTCAGCAATCTCTGGAGAGTATCTATTCAACTTTTAAGCCTCTTGTAATTATTATATATGCTTATTGATTGCATGTTCTTTAACAGAAATGCATCATTTCCAGGAAAAAGGAAGTATTACAACATTTTACTTTATTGTTTCTTTTTTTTTCTTTTACACTGTAGCTGAAATATATTACATTAAATGCAATTGCCCTGCTGTATGCCTTCAATTATTGTACTTCATTCAATAATGTCCCAAGGATTAGGATAATGAGACAATGAGTGAGAAGTAGTCTCATGAGTATAATAAGATTATCATATATTATCATTAATAAAAACAAGACTGCAATATTTTACATATGATTTATAATATATTTTACAGCCCACAGCAATAAAGCTTATCAGGCTAATGCGCGATGACAGTATTGTCACTGATTGCCAGTGTTATGAGCCGCACTAGGGCATGTAGTGTGCGTCACCTCAAAGAATGATTCACTGTAATTAATTTATGTGTATATTCCTGTAAGTACCTAGTGCTATCTTCAAGCTGGATGATGTGAGGAAATACCAAAAATGTTGTGGATCCTTTTCATTAGAGTGCTTGTAAATAAAATTAGATCATTTCACGTCATTTTTTCATCCACATATACCCAATATTTCCATGTATTTATTTGGCTAATGAGGCTCCAGATCTAAAGCTCATCAACTTAATCAACAGGAAATGAATGTTGTTGTCTTTTGACCATAGGATCCTTTACTCCAGTATGTGCTAATCATGTATGGTCATGAAAGGTTTTGTTTGTCAGCCTCCAGACAATTCCTACTGATCCCTAATTTAGCTCCATTGCTTCCTGTCTACTCCCCCACCAGCTAGAGACCTCCTGCTAGCATCAACCATTTGAGCAGATAATATGTTTTAAGCCTGGAAGCGAAAAAAAATAAATAAATGAACATTGTAAATATGACAGTGCCAAATGTTTCATTATGAAGAGGAGATTCTATAAGTTAGTGGTAGACAGAGAGCGTTCCTGTAATAATTATATTAGGGTCCAAGTGGTACAGGAAAGAAGAATTAGATATTAGTCATGATGTCAATAATTTAAATTGATGGTTTCCTGTCGGTATGCAGCGATTAGTTGATCGCCAGGTTGTCTTTAATTGTTATATCAGTTTTTCCACCTATTGTCTCATTGATTTTAGAGTGAAAAAATGATGGATGAGAAAATATCTGTCTTTTTGCACTTAGTCAATGGGGTAATATATTTTTTTCCCATCCATCATTTTTTACATTGAACTTAATAAGGTAACCAATGCAAAACAAAAACAAATGCACATTCATTTCTCACCTTTGCCCTATTGGCTTCACTCTAAAATTGATGGATGCAGAACTGTGTATCATTTTCATTTTGCTTTGCAGAAAGGCAGTCTGCTTTTAGTTCAGTGTTTCCCAAACCCCAGTCCTCACGGTTCCAAACACCTGATGTTTTCAGGATTGCCTTAGTATTGCACAGGTGATATTGTTAAAGCATCAGAAATGGCCACAGGTTCTCTCACCTGTGCAATACTAAAAAAATTCTGTAAACATGATGTGGTAGGGGGCCGTGAGGAAGAAACACTGGTTTAGTTCATGTATAAATAATGTACATTAGTGAAGTGGATGAAGCTAAGTCACTTTTTACAATAGTGCAAAAAATGAGATGAAACAGATTTTGAATATAGAGGGTCATAAATATCTGTCTCCCTGTGCTATTGTCCTTGCAGCTCTGATGTCACTCACCTAGGCCTCTTTAGACCAGCTCAGGCACTTTTACAGTCGATGATCAGCATACCTGGATGCTGTCCAATGTGCTATTCAGCAAATCCAATGCCTCTGTATACTGCTGCACCAATACCTCTGGTCCGTGTTGCTCATCCAGATCTACAGCTTAGTGAATCCACCACACCAGCTGAGCCACACCAAATTCTCGCCAAAGTAAAATTGTGAGAGGGTGGACAAGAGCTCTGTCCCCTCAAGAAAACATTCTCTCAAGTGGATTAAAATTGCTAAAATTTGTTTTTGTGGGATGACAGTATTTGCATACATCATATATAAAAGTGCAATTTATCGTTAAGACCTGTGTGTGTCAGGTTCCTGGCGGGTTAACATCAATGTCGTTCCAAGGATGTGGGAGGAGGAGAAGATGGTTCAATACTGGAACCAGTGGGAAAGCTATAGGGATATAGTGTTCAGTGGGCAGAGTGTGGCATAAGCTGTGTGCCAGAGAGGAGGTGACAGCAGGAGGACAGGTCTAGCGTTTGTTGACCTACAAGGCTCAGCATGGAAAAAAGCTAGGTATACAGGTGGCAGGACATCACAGGCAATCGGGGACCCCTGCATCGAGGATAAAAGAGCTTAGAAGTATGTGAAAAGTACAGTCCAGCAAAAAAGGAGGGCAAGAACAAAATGGAATTTATCAGCTTTCCCCATCTTGCTCAAGCCCCCCAACAGACCTATCCATTAAAGTAAATGGCTGCTCACTGTTTCCAGTCCCACAAGCTCGCTGTCTCGGGGTAACACTTGACTCTGATCTCTCCATCAAATCACATATCCAAACTTTTTCCTCTTCCTGCTGACTCCAACTCAGAAATATTTCCCGGATTCGTACATTCCTTGATCAAGAATCTGCAAAAAGACAAGAAAATGCCATCATTATCTTTCATTTCGACTACTGCAAACTCCTGGTCTGTGGCCTCCTTCTAACAATCTCGCACAACTCCAATGCATACTAAACTCTGCTGCCCTACTAATCCACCTGTCCCTCCACTATTCCCTGGCCTCTCCCCTCTGGCAATTCCGTCACTGGCTCCCATTGCTTAGAGACTCAAGTTCAATACCCTAACCTTGGCATACAAAGCCATCCACAACCTATGTTCTCCATACATGTGTGACCTAGTCTTCAAGTACTTACCTGCACGCAACCTCCGATCCTCACAAGATCTCCTTCTCTACTCCCATCTACTTCCTTTTCCCACATTCGCATCCAAGATTTTTCCTGGGCATCCCGCTACTCTGCAACTCTCTTCCCCAACATATCAGACTCTTGCCTACTGTGGAAACTTTCAAAAGGAACCTGAAGACCTACCTCTTCCGAAAAGTCTACAACCTGCAGTAATCCTTGTTCGACCATAAAGCTGCGCAAGCAGCTCTACCCTCACCTACTGTATCACACTCACACGCCATCTCCTCATCTCACCCCCCATCTGTCGGTATCCCCAAAGGTCCAGACCCTTGCTCTTCTCCATCTACACTTTCAGCCTGGGACATCTCATAGAGTCCCATGGCTCTCAGTATCATCTCTATGCTGATGACACACAGATCTACCTCTCTGGACCTGATATCACCTGCTCATTAACCAGAATCCCACAATGTCTGTCTGCTGTTTCATCCTTCTTCTCCGCTAGATTTCTAAAACTTAACATGAACAAAATGGATTTCATCATCTTTCCCCCATCTTGTCACCCCCCAACAGACCTATCCATTAAAGTAAATGGCTGCTCACTCTTCCCAGTCCCGCAAACTCGCTGTCTTGGGGTAACCCTTGAGTCTGATCTCTCTTTCAAACCACATATCCAAACTCTTTCCACTTCCTGCTGACTCCAACTCAAAAATATTTCCCTGATTTGTACATTCCTTGATCAAGAATATGCAAAAAGACAAGAAAATGCCCTCATCATCTCCCATTTCAACTACTGCAACCTCCTGGTCTGTGGACTCCCTTCTAACAATCTCGCACAACTCCAATATATCCTAAACTCTGCTGCCCTACTAATCCACCTGTCCCCACTATTCCCCAGCCTCTCCTCTCTGACAATTCCATCACTGGCTCCCCATTGCCCAGAGAGTCCAGTTCAAAACCCTAACCTTGGCATACAAAGCCATCCACAACCTGTCTTCAACATACATGTGTGACCTAGTCTTCAGGTGCTTACCTGCACACAACCTCCAATCCTCACAAGATCTCCTTTTCTACTCCCCTCTACTTCATTTTCCCACAATTGCATACAAGATTTCTCCTGTGCATCCCGCTACTCTGGAACTCTCTACCCCAAACATATCAGACTCTTTCCTACTGTGGAAACTTTCAAAAGGAACCTGAAGACCTACGTCATCCAAAAAGCCTACAACCTGGAGTAACCCTTGTTCAACTATACTGCTGCACAACTAACTCTACCCTCACCTACTATATCCTCACCCATCCATTGTAGACTGTGAGCTCTCGCAGGTGACTTATTTTATTCAAAATTATTGTACTTGTTTTTTATTGTGTATACCCCTTTTCAGATGTAAAGCATCATGCAATAAATGATTCTACAATAATAAATAATAATAACAAAAAACAATCTGATAAAGTTTTGCAAACAATCTAGTAGTTGGAATTGTTTTCAATAATTAAATTTTTAAGTTATTTAAGTTTAACCATTTAAGGACCAGGTGATTTTTCAATTTTGCTCTTTCGCATATTTCTCCCCTTCTTCCAAGAGCAATAACTTTTTAAGTTTTCTGTCCACATGGCCTTATGAGGGCTTGTTTTTTGCAGGAAGAGTTGTACTTTTCAATGGCTCCATTCATTTTATCATGCAATGCACTGGAAAGAAGGAAAAAAATTCAAAGTATGTCGAAATAGCCAAAAAAAGCGCAGTTCAGCAATTGTTCTTTGAGTTTTTAATTCACATTGTCATTTTGCCATAAAACTGACCCTGCAATATGATTCTGCTGGTTAGTACAATTGCGGCAATACCAAACACACATAGTTTTTGTTTTATTTAACTGGTGAAAAAAAATTCAGAAATTTGTAAAGAAAAAAGTTTTGCTTGTGATGCTATTTTTAGGGAGCCGTAACGTTTTAAATTTTCAAGATATGGAGCTATGTGAGGGCTTGTTTTGCGCTCTGAGCCTATGTTTTTATTGATAATATTTTGAGGTGGATACAATTTGTTGTGGCAGCCGATAATCTGCAATTCTGATGTTTTGATTTTTTTTTTTTGCTATGCCATTTACCCATCAGATTAATTTATTTTATAATTTGATAAATCTGACCAAATATATGTATTCTTATAATTATTTTTTTAATGAAAATCACAGTCTCCTATGAACTCCAGCCATGGGCTGGCATTTACAGAAGTACCATGATGACAGGCACGGGGGTCATCAGCAGATCCCTCGCGATCCATCAATATCCCACGATCGCGCTGTGCGAGCTTTGATGGACATAGTATGTCATATGTTGCAAAGGGGTTAAAAAAAAGAAAATGGTCACAAAAGGATTCAGGATATTACACAGTACAGTATGATGATGAGTAAAGCCCCAGTATATAATTAGCAAGCAAAGGGTTTGTATAAACAAATAATTTTCTCTCATACCAATTGCCTAGCACATCGTTGGGTGCTTAACAGCACATAAGCGATTTCCAGACACGAATGCGCATGCGTGTGACGTCAGCACCCCCTTGCGACCTCTTCTGGGAGTCTCACTTACGGCTAATTAGTAAAGAAATCACATGGCACAACGCACCGCTCGTATAAGAAGGGCGCAGGGCACAATTAGTACAGAGCTCCACCGGACTTCACCGCGCACGTTCCTCAAAACAATCACAGGTAAATATGTGCACCCTTCGGTTCTTTTTTCAGGGACATTACTATGGGATCATCAGTCTGTATTCCAGTTTCGGATCACCTACGGACCGCAATCCTCTGGGTCATGTCACTTTATATGGTTTCTTTCCCTGGTTGTCCTTTCCTTTCTTGTTCCTTGCTTTTTTGTTTTTTGCTTTTTGCTTTTGTCTTTTCTTTTCTTTTTCCTATATATACACTCATATAGTTCTGAATACTAATATGGCAATTAATCTTACTATTGTGTACATAATGCACACTTAGCATCATATAGAAGCACTCCTCTGAAACTTCAGTGTACTATATATATTGTTCCGAGTTATTGCTGTTATTGCTGACGGTTTCATAACCTGACACATTAAGGGTACAAATAATATAGCACCATTTGCTTTATATATTATTTATGGAATAAACTCATTCATTATATTAGTTTTTCCTAGGCTACGTTTTGACGATTAAACGTCTTGAGTGAAATATATCTTTATCATACAAATGGACTTTATATAAGCGCATTAGTCTTTCTTTGTTATATTATATAAATTACATTCTAAATCGGTGCGTTAGATAATACACCGTATAATATGTTATGATTTTTGCATATATCTTTGTGTTATACTTGTTTAAACAGAAAAATTCCCCTTGATGAAGGCCAGAAAGGCCGAAACGTTGGGGCTGTGAATTCCTATTTTTCTAATTCTGGAGCTTTATTGGAATGCTTAAATAAAGACTTTCTACGAATGCCATATTTTCTCTGGATTTTTTCTTATTTTTGAGTGTGCTCGAGGTGTCTCTTAAATAAAATGAAAGCATTGATTGTGCAAGAATGGACTGCTATCAGTCAGGATTTGGTCCAGAAGTTGATTGAGAGCATGCCAGGGAGAATTGCAGAGGTCCTGAAGAAGAAGGGTCAACACTGCAAATATTGACTTGCTGCATTAACTCATTCTAACTGTCAATATAAGCTTTTGTTACTCATATGTTTGCAATTATATTTCTGTCTGTGATAAAAACATCTGTCAAACACACCTAAAAACCAGAGGGCAGCAGATCATGTGAAAATATAATATTTGTGTCATTCTCAAAACTTTTGGCCATGACTGTACATACCAACAAATTTATGATGCCTGAACCACGGGTGGCATAAATCAGACGTTGGCTGAGTGACTGAGATCAGGCATGTTTTACTTTGAAACACTGGAGTATCTAACCTTTCACGCCAGAATTCCTAAATTTTGCAACTTTTACTGTCTTGACGCCAGTTTCTCATTTTGGGATGGAATTGCGGCAGTGTAGTGACACCATAGCTCATCTAATTCAATACCAGCTATGGCGTTCTCTATGCCTGAAATCTCACTCAAGTAACTCATTGCAGTGAGATTTCAGGCATATCGCATGGAGGTGAGCAGCACTCATCAGATGTTCCAGAATCATGGAGAGACAGCACCTCTTCATGAATCAGGAGCATCTGACTCCAACACCCCCCTCATCAAGACTGTAGTGAATAACGCCAGTCTTGATCAATCAGACCCTGAATGTCTTTGCTCCCTAGCTAGCTTCTCCCTATGATTGACAAGTCTCTATCTATGTAAAGCATAGGGAGAAAACCGTCAGTCAACTGGATTGTAGAAGGATGAATCTCATCAGAGTAGTCAGCCAACAGACATAGTCCTCTATCTTATGTTTCCTCTGCAAGTTTGCACCATTTCAGAGTAAAACATACCTGGTTACAATCGTGCAGCCAGTGACTAATTCTTGCTGCCCTTGGTTCACGCAGCATGAATCTGCCTTAAATAAAAACTTGTTATCGAATGTCTATCTATTGTCTATTTACTATGTACGTGGTGATCTCACATGAATACTTTTTGTAAACCAGGAATAAAGGTTGCTTTTTATTATTATGCATCTTGCAATTACACATCTATTTATTTTATCTAAAAACCAAGAACGTTTTGATCTCTGAAAAGGTCTGATTATATTATTTGTTTTTTTTTGTAAAGATATGAGAAATGAGCAGTGCATGTTACAACACAGAGCACTGAAGAATTTTTATTACAGACATTCTCTAGATAACAATTCAGCTGACACTTAGGTTGTCTCACACATAAACTGATTGCTAGTCATTTGACATTACTGGAAATGTTCTCTCTGCGACTATTATACCTAGTGAGGTTTGTTTTCTTGCGTCCATTATTAAGTAATAAGGTATCTAAAGTGTCATAGTGGTGCTCAGTTGCTTATTGTGTGGACTGAGAAGAGATTTGTTCTTTACAAACACAAATACAAATACACTTGCTACATGAGAAAAAAAGAAGATTGAGACATTGGGACAAAAATATAAACCATTATCTTTTGTATTCTGGCTTTGTTCACTGCCAATTTCTGTATACTAAAGTGACAAAAAATGTAAATAAGTTGCAGACAAAATGATTTGATCGCCAGGTTCCTTTGGCCTTTTTTAAAAATGCAACCAACACCTGTATGTATTTTTTTTACGATCTGAGAACTTATTGCCGAAATGCAATATTTTTTTACATTTATAGAATAAGTGGACACATTAAAAGATCTCTTCATGACGATTATCTTTAGTACTTAGTAGAGCACCGTTTGGCTATTGTGACCTGATGCAAATGTGACGCATTGCTAGACATATACTAGGCAACGTTTCTAAAGTATCTCACCCATTCCTCAAAGACAATGGCCTTCAGCTCCTTGGATTTACATGCTGCAAACATCTTCGAATCCCCTAAAAGATTTTCTACAGGGTTCAAGTCATGACAGCCACTCCTGAATCTTCTAGAATCTCTAGTGAAATCAAGCTTTGGTGAACTTTTAGGTATGACTGGGATCAT
This sequence comes from Oophaga sylvatica, assembly GCA_033576555.1. Classification (NCBI taxonomy): domain Eukaryota; kingdom Metazoa; phylum Chordata; class Amphibia; order Anura; family Dendrobatidae; genus Oophaga; species Oophaga sylvatica. Next base: position 134,286,399 of record JARQOD010000005.1, on the reverse strand, counting down.
TGTCCTGCTGGAAGGTCCAAAGACACCAAAGCTTCAATTTGCTCACAGCACAGATGACGTTTTCTCCTAGGATTTTCTGATACTTGGTTGAATCCATCTTTGCCCCCAAGATGTAGGTTTCCAGTGCTAAATAAAGCAAAGCATCCCCAGTGCATGTCTGAGCCACTGCTGTGCTTCATTATAGGTAGATTTTTCCTTTCAGCATATGCTTCATTTTTCCTACAGACATACTGCTGATCCATAGGCCTGAAAACTTCCAGTTACTGTATGCTGTATTGCTCCAAAAAATTGAATCCTAAGACATTTGTGACTTATTTATGTGATTATGAACATTTTAGAGCTGACTTTTCTTTAGCTTTTGGGTAAGTAGAGATGTACGTATTGGCATTCAGGCTTGAAGAATTTTAGTGTTTAGTATGTACCTTACTGTGCAATCTGAAATCTCAGCACCAGCTGCCATCAAATCTTGCTGCACGTCCTTTTCAGTCACTTGTGAGTTTTTATCCACCTCTCTGCCCAGGAATCTGGTGATAGCTAGTAATTGCTCCCTTTTTCTAACAATTCCAGGTAGTGTTGCCAGTGTTCCAACTTTCAACTTGCAAACTATGCATTCAACTGTATCTCTAGGAACATCTATTTTTTTGTATCGTTTACCTTCTTTGTGCAAGGCAACGATCTTCAGCTTTTGGACCTCTCTCTTAGCCATATTTCTAATATGCAATCAAAAGTCATAGTCAAGCAAACCCCTATCCATTACAGATATTTGATGTGTTTTCTCCAGCACACCTAATGAAAACTGACTTAGGCTGGTTTCACATTTGCGTATCTGTGCTCAGCATTTGATCCGCATAAATCTGCATGCGTTATGTGTACATATCTTTAACATGGTGTACACAGGGACATGCGTTTGCATGCATTTGCGTACGCATGCATCATTTTGCGGTGTGCAGCAGTGTCCGGCGAACGCAACATGTTGCATTTTTTGAAGCGTCAAAAATCCGTCAAATATGTGCAGTCATGCGCATGCGGATGAGTGCATCAAAACAACGCATTACTGTCTATGGGAATGCATTGGTGCGCAAGGACATGCGCATGGATGCGTTTGATGCACATGCGGACTTCAGAATGCGCATGTACAGGACCTGGAAATATTAAAGGAAAATTAAATAATTATGGGTCTTGGAGCAAGGGGAGGAAAAACAAACGTTCTAAAACTAAAAATTCCTGGGGTTATGGAGTGGGGAAATAAGTATTTGATCCCTTGCTGATTTTGTAAGTTTGCCCACTGACAAAGACATGAACAATCTATAATTTTAAGGGTAGGTTAATTTTAACATTGAGAGATAGAATATCAAAAATATAATCCAGAAAATCACATTGTATGAATTATATAAATTTCTTTGCATTTTGCAGTGAGAAATAAGTATTAATAAGTAATGAGCCTTGAGAAAGGCTCAGTGTGAGCCGAAACGTCGCCCCGCCCAGACATGTGGGTGTGAATAAATCTTTCCATAAAGAAGAACATGGAATGCTGCCTTCATTTTTGATTATTTGTCTACATCTTGGGCAGGTATGGGATTTTTTAGCCTAGGAGGCCTGGCACCCACCAGTAAATTTTTGTGCTGTTCCATTTTTTTCATATAGATAGATAGATAATGGATCAGTAAATGACTGATAATGGCTGCTAATGGATCAGTAAAGCTACGGTTTTTCACTTTAATTTTTGGAGTGCTGCCTGTTTTTTCTGTTTTTCTATTTTGGAGGTTTGGACATTACCTTAACAGGTTTTATATTCTTTTGGTAGTGCTACCAAATTTTCTTGAATTAGATAGATAGATAGATAGTTGGAGTCGCCAATAATTCTAATTTGTGATTATGTTACACTTTATAACAAGTGTATGAGTTATGTGTGGAAATTAACTCTCCCTTGGCAGGATACTGGATATGTCATTCTTAGTCATTCTCCTCTGTATACCTCTTCAGCTAGTAAACTTTTATGAAATGCAATTATGATGTTGCCTCTGTGAAACCAGTTCTTCATGAGTCAGTAATTAAATACAAGCATGAATCATAAAGCTCAAAGCTCTTTCAGGTGAACTTCACAGCCACACCTGATTGACCTGTTCTGAAAAGTAAACTTTTAACCATTTTTGAAATGCATGTCCTTTTCTGTATAGAAGGTATACTTTCAGTATGCGTGTGAAGTGAAGGAAATGTGTTTGAGTGGCTCTTGTGAGCTGTGAATTCTGTAATGATGGAAAAATATCTATAAAACTTCAACACTTGGACTGGACTTGTCAGAAATGCCTTCAGAAAGGTTCACGGAGGGCCGTTTTAAATGTATAGAGTACAAATATAATGGCATCAGCACATCGTTATATGACAGCTCTGATAAAGACAGGAATTGGATTTCATCCTATTCTGAGAGACAAGAAAGCCTTTTCCCAACTCTTAAGGGCCCGTCTCACACAACGATCTCGCTAGCGAGATCGCTGCTGAGTCACTAGTTTTGTGACGCAGCAGCGAGCTCACCAGCGATATCGCTGTGACATTCAGCGACGATCACCCCCCTGCCGGGTATCGCTGATCGTCGCTGAAATGTCAGGACATTTTTTTGATCGCTGGTCTCCCGCTGACAGGCACGCATTGCTGCGTGTGACAGGCGGGAGACCAGCGATCCGCTGGTAACCAAGGTACACAGCGGGTTTCCAGGCGTGGGGCTGTGCCTAGAAACCCACTGTGTGCCTTGGATACCAGCTCCCTGAAGCAGGGAGCTGGTAACCAAGGTACACAGCGGGTTTCCAGGCACCGCGCAGCGCCTGGAAACCCGATGTGTACCTTGGTTACCAGCTCCCTGCATCAGGGCGCTGGTATCCAAGGTACACTGCGGGTAACTAAGTGATGTTTACCCGCAGTGTCGCTTGTACTGATCGCTGCCTGAGCTGCCTGTTTGGCAGCTCAGCAGCGATAATGTAGCGATACACCAGCGATCCTGATCGTTGTCAGGATCGCTGGTGTATCGCTATGTGAGACCCAGCCATTACTTTTGGAATAGCCTTTCTAATCTTAACTCGTCCTGCAGTCTTTATCAAGCAGGGCAATTGCAGTTTCCTACACAAGAAGTATAATTACAGCAAAACTGCAATGAAAATAACATAAACATTTCCTGAAAAGGAAAACATTGACAGTCTTTCCATAGGATAGCAAATATACAAAATATGGGACCTATACCATTCTAGTGAAAGGAGTGTAAGCTGCAGTAGAAGATATAGCCGCAATATGGAAGAACCATTGTGTCAGCATTAGCAATGATAGTTATGATGCTCCAGAGAGCTCCTTAGTATTGGAAGTCAGTGTGAATCCAAATCAGATCAATCACACAATACTGTCCTATATGAAATATGGGTCATCATGGATATCTTCCTATAAAACTTCCTCTTATTTTCTTGTTATATTCTGCATATGCACTAATAAAGCATGCTTTATATGTGTCAATGGACCAACCAAGGCCGGGACAGAGGATTTTGGTGCCCTAGGCAGATGAAGCCAATGGCAACCACCAACAGCGCAAAGCAAAGGAATGGCTCAGAGACTAAGGTAACAGGACCACTAATGCATCTCCCCTTCCCCTCTGATGGGTTGATGTGTAGCCCAGCTTCGCAGGTACACATGAAATCCAGGAAAGTGCACAGAAGGGTAACAGCTAAAGCTTGATATTCATTCACTCATGTCACACACATTTTAGACACACCCATAAGTCAGCTTCCTGTCTTAAGATGTGCAGGTGCAGTGAGTCAGTCTAGCCTGGACTTGGAGGGAGGAAGAAGTTCAGTCAGATCCTGTCAGCAGTTCCGAAAGTGGAGGCTAGTATGGGTGAGCCAGTTCATCCTAGCCTAGTCAGAGCTGCTCCTTAACCTGAAGACAGAGACAGTTTGAGAGAAAGAAGAGTTAGCAGCAGAAACTTCAGTCGCCTGTCCCAAGGACAGTGAAGTTCAGTCGACGTGCTCCTGAACTAGGAGAATACTGAGAATCTGTCAGCGAGCTCTAAGAAAGAAGCAAAGAAGAAGTAAGAAGGGATTGACTTGTACTACCATAAGAAGTGTGGAGTGCTTATGTTAAGAGCGGAAAGCAGGGCGAAGGGCGCAGTGGAAAGTACAGAGCAGTGCCTTAGGTATTGATTTACCTGCACTAAATCACCGCTCACTGAGGACCGAAGCATCACTATTGTTTCAAGCATAGTGACAAGAAAACCAGAGGCGTCTGGACTACAGGTCGCAAATAGCAGCCCTAAGTGTCAGTACGTAACCGGAGTCAGGTGAAATAGGGACTTTGAGCCTGATCAGCAAAAGTAAGAACCTAGTTTCATCATTGGAAGGCTCCACCACAACATTGGCCGGGCAGGAACAGCTATAGAGTTAACTTCGCTTCAAGCAAGTAGGACTCACATTATATTGAAAGTAAAGGAGGCCTCTAACCTGCTAAGCTGCTACCTGGATGTGCACTTTCCACCCCGACCAGCTCCCCGGGATCTGCATTAACATCCTGCAAGTAAAGGTATGAAAAGAAGCTATCTTGTGTGCGACTGGATTATTATTGCACCCTGTATAAGCACCACCATAGACTTCCAGGGACATGTCTCGCCTGTGGGAGACTTACTACCAAGCTGCCCCATAACATCCCCTGTGAAAGTCCTCATAGCAGCGCTGGTACACATTACCAGAAACCACAGGTGGCGTCACGAACTACCTAATATTCCCCTGTAAATATTCCCCCATTATACGCCTGACCGCCAGGGCCACGGAACGAGCCACCGCTGCCAGTGACACAAA
>JARQOD010000005.1:134232873-134281470 GCA_033576555.1 Oophaga sylvatica | reverse complement strand
AGCGACACCTTCGGAGATACCGCTTGCGTCTTACATGACGGAGTCACCCGATGGGACCGTAGTTAGAATGAGAACAGTCGCTACTCAGACTTTGATAGCAGGTCACCACCTATTTGTCATGTGCTCTAAAGAGCATCGCATTGTTCCAGCCCCCGGGATGGAAAATGTAATCGAAGTCAACCAAAAGTAAATACCGGTAGGACCCAGTCAAGGGTTTACCACAGTTAAGGATTGAAATGTAAAAAGTTTGAGAATGTTGCTAGATTTGCACTTTATTAAGTATGAGAATGTTTACATGATTGACAATTATATTGATGTTTTCTATAATAAGTAGAATACCCGTCTGGGTACAAAGTAATTGAAAATATGAAAAGTTGAATGCATAGTTTTGCATAAAATGCCCTGTTGGGTAAAAGTAAAAGTTATTGAAGAATGATGCATACTTGAAATATGTATATATATATGTCTTTTATTATGTCAATGGACTGAGAGGCTGAGGACTATGCCAGCCCAGAACTGATCTTGTAAATAAATGCACTACGGTGCATTTTCTTGGTTTTACATGAAGCCACAATTCACTACCTCTGAACATAAAACCAGTATGGTGTGGCACTGAGCGAGGTCTGCAGTCAGATGTCCTGCAGCCCACCCAGGACCCACGTTGAAGGTTTGGTGCGGGTCCTTCACAAGTATCTGTTATATAATGTTTTGATACTTTTGTATTTTCTTACTGTACAAAATGTAACGTTCAAGAAATCCTCACCTCCCGATGGGACGAGTTATAATGTTATTGTTATTGCAAAACAAAATGTTCTTTTTGTCTTTTACAGCCCGGGAGTGCTGTGTTTTACCAAGGGGGGATGTGTAGCCCAGCTTCGCAGGTACACATGAAATCCAGGAAAGTGCACAGAAGGGTAACAGCTAAAGCTTGATATTCATTCACTCATGTCACACACATTTTAGACACACCCATAAGTCAGCTTCCTGTCTTAAGATGTGCAGGTGCAGTGAGTCAGTCTAGCCTGGACTTGGAGGGAGGAAGAAGTTCAGTCAGATCCTGTCAGCAGTTCCGAAAGTGGAGGCTAGTATGGGTGAGCCAGTTCATCCTAGCCTAGTCAGAGCTGCTCCTTAACCTGAAGACAGAGACAGTTTGAGAGAAAGAAGAGTTAGCAGCAGAAACTTCAGTCGCCTGTCCCAAGGACAGTGAAGTTCAGTCGACGTGCTCCTGAACTAGGAGAATACTGAGAATCTGTCAGCGAGCTCTAAGAAAGAAGCAAAGAAGAAGTAAGAAGGGATTGACTTGTACTACCATAAGAAGTGTGGAGTGCTTATGTTAAGAGCGGAAAGCAGGGCGAAGGGCGCAGTGGAAAGTACAGAGCAGTGCCTTAGTATTGATTTACCTGCACTAAATCACCGCTCACTGGGGACCGAAGCATCACTATTGTTTCAAGCATAGTGACAAGAAAACCAGAGGCGTCTGGACTACAGGTCGCAGATAGCAGCCCTAAGTGTCAGTACGTAACCGGAGTCAGGTGAAATAGGGACTTTGAGCCTGATCAGCAAAAGTAAGAACCTAGTTTCATCATTGGAAGGCTCCACCACAACATTGGCCGGGCAGTACAGCTATAGAGTTAACTTCGCTTCAAGCAAGTAGGACTCACATTATATTGAAAGTAAAGGAGGCCTCTAACCTGCTAACTGCTACCTGGATGTGCACTTTCCACCCCGACCAGCTCCCCGGATCTGCATTAACATCCTGCAAGTAAAGGTATGAAAAGAAGCTATCTTGTGTGCGACTGGATTATTATTGCACCCTGTATAAGCACCACCATAGACTTCCAGGGACATGTCTCGCCTGTGGGAGACTTACTACCAAGCTGCCCCATAACATCCCCTGTGAAAGTCCTCATAGCAGCGCTGGTACACATTACCAGAAACCACAGGTGGCGTCACGAACTACCTAATATTCCCCTGTAAATATTCCCCCATTATACGCCTGACCGCCAGGGCCACGGAACGAGCCACCGCTGCCAGTGACACAAATCCCATAGACTTCCATGGGCTCGGCTCCGAGTACCCCATTGCCCTGGTAAACCACAATTGTGGTGCGGGTCACTCATTAGGCAGCAAACTCTGGTGACCACGTCCACTAGAATTGTTACCTTTTTCACCAAAAATTTAAACAAAAGTAAAAAAAAAGTGGTGTACTTTAGGGATGTGACTTAACAGGGAGTGCAATTTCAAAGTTAGATACAGAATTAATCATTTTTTGATGACGAGTTACACAATACAGGGGAAAAATAGTGATAGTCATCCCTGACGTCCTATATTTTAAATGTAGAGCCCAATGATAGCTCTGGAAACTAATAAAGTGTAAATAATCGATGCTGTTTGGTTTCCACTAAGATGTCCAGCATTTGGCTGATACCCTAATAGAAAATAATGAGACTCCCATTATTAATAACGGGATATGTCTGATGGGTTTTGAGGCAATCATGTGACAAATATAGCTTGCACAAAACTGATGGTGCTTATAGTGACATATTCATGTACTTATGGTTGTTCTGATGTTGTATTCATGTAGTGATGATGATTCTGGTGATATATTTATCACCAGAACCATTAGTACAGGAATACAAAATTCATCATCAGTACATGCTTAGAGCACCAGAGCTATCAATTATTTTGCTTTAATTATTGTATTGTTAACGTTGTTACCTATGATTTGTGTTTTGAAACTGTTAAACTGTAAAGCGCTGCGGAATATGTTGGCGCTATATAAATAAAGATTATTATTATTATTATTATCAAGAGTACATGAATATGTCACCAGAACCACCACCAGTACATGAATGCATCACCAGAACCACCATCAGTACAGGAATGCATCCACAGAACCACCATTAGCACATGAATGCATCACTACATCCACCATCAGTACATGAATACATCAACAGACCCACCATCCATAATTGATTACATCATCAGAACCACCGCCAGAAAATTAATACATCACCAGGACCACCATAAGTACATGACTACATGACCAGAACCAAAAGTACTTGAATACAAAAAACAAGCTTAATACAATGATCTAATGTAATATCAAGTCAGCCCCATAAACAATTGTATTGCATGAACCTACAACCCTTCAACTCCCAGTATGTACTTAACATGGTAAGGAGATACTGGGAGTTGTTATTAACAGCCATCCTCAAACTGCGGACCATACAGGAACCACAGTACTGATGAGAATTAGTATCACAAATAAACATTTACATCCAAATACCTTACAGATTACATTTTCTTTGTAGTCATCTCTTTCTTTTCATCTCCATCTTGTCTAGATGACTTGATGACTTTTCACTTCCTCAGACTTACCTCTTCTCCGTTATTGTGCAGCACATCCTGACACAGTGCCTAAAAATAAGAATGTTATAAAAATAACCTCTGCATAAAAATATCTGTTCACATTACGACCTAAATACGCTTCCCATGGTATATGACTTCCACACTGTCTACCACTATCAGTTATAACCACCATACTGTCTCCCATTATTAGCTATAACCATTACACTGTTTGCCTTTATGAACCACGCTCTATACCATGACTGTTCCCTCTGTGAATTTTCCATTACACTTTCTATATCTCCACATTGTCCTCTTGCCATGCTAACCCCTCTCCATATTGTGCCTCCATTTCACGCTGTCCCCTCTACATATACATTTTGTGCCCCTCTTCACACTATGTCCTCATATTGACCACCACACTGCATTCTTCAAACTGCAACCACTCCCCAGTACTTCTACACAGTATGATGGTCACCACAGCTGCCCATACGGTATGACATTCACAACAAGCCTCCAATAGTATGGTCACCACCACAGCTCCCCATATCTAGTCTGATGTCCACCACTGCCTCCTATACCTAATATGATGTCCCCCACAACCTCCCAAATATAGTATGATGTCCAAAGCAGTCACAAATGTATGCTATGCTATGATGGTCCCTACAGCACCCTATTCATTATTATGGCCCACAAGCAGAATCCCAGACAGTATTTTATTCACCACAGTCCCCTATCCAGTATGGTCACCACAGCCCCCAGTATAATGACCTCCACAGCCACATATACAGCATGGTCACCACAGCTCCTCATATACTTTGCTGTTCCCCTTTAACAGCCCCTCATTTCATGGCCCATATGCACAGCCCCTCATGATATGGCACCATGCACAGCCCCTCATGTCATGTCTCCTCGCACTGCATCTCATTTCATGCCCCTCTGCACAGCCCCTGATTTTATGCTCTTCTGCACAGCCCATCATTTTTTCTCCCCTGCACAGCACCTCATTTTATTCCTCATCTGCACAGCCCATTTATTTCCCATTCTTCACAGCCCCTCAGTTTAATACCCCCATCTGCACAGCCGCTCATTTTATTCCCCATCTGCATAGTCACTCATTTTATTCCTCCATCTGCACAGCCCCTCCATATATTCCACCATCAGCACATCCTATTATTTTATTCTCCCATCAGCACAGGCCGTCATTTTATTCCCCCCTCTGCAGACCTCTTCAACTAATTCCCCCCATCAACACAGCCTCTCCTCTCATTTTATTCCCCCACTCTGCACAGACCCTCATTTTATTTCCCCTGTACAGTAATATAGGAATTGAAAAAAAAAACACTTCTAATCACCTAATCCTAGCTCCTGTCCACCGTTTCCTCTTTTGCAAAGTGCAGCAGTGGATGTTGGATGGCGAGATGGCATCACTCCACCATGCCATCCAATGTCCCATCCAGTGGAAGTGACCTACGACTTGCTGGAGTTCTCGGCTGAGCAGGAGAGTGATTACAGCTTCTCTGCTCCAGTGCCGGGCAGCACACACAGCAATTGATTTTGCTTCTGACAGAAGCGAATACAATTGAGTGCAAAAAAGGAGTGATGGCCTGACCACAGGCAGAGAGAGGGGTGAGCGGAGTCAGTGGCCGTCACTGGGCTGAATATCTGCAGCCAGAGGAAGGTGCCAGGTGGCTGCAGACATTCGGTATTTTTTTTTAAAGTGCCTTCCTCGGGTAGGCAGGAGGTGACGCCCTAGGCAGGTGCCTAAACTACCTACCTCTTGTCCAGGACCTGAGGCAAACCATTCAAAAGAGTGTCATTTTGGCTGTAACTGGACAGCTATGCAAAAAACATACAGTGGTCACTGCAAAAAAATATTTACTGTTTGAAGTTTTTTTTTACAGTGTGCTGCACATCGATTACTCTAAAATTAAACTGGTTTTACACTTAGTTACACTTTCCTCATACTTTTACTTGTTCTTCTGCACTGTTTTATTGTAATGATTATTAAAATTAAATATAAAAACTTTGATGATAACTAATTTTACAATACACTATTTTCTCAGACTTAATTGTGTGGAGTCATAGTTTGAGAGTGCTCCAGCAACTTTCCCAGTAGTTTCAACAGAAAGTATTTTTCCCCTGGGCAAATTCCTGTGTCTATGCTGACCTGAAAAAATCCAAATGTGTATATTACTGTCAGATTTTGTTATGGGTGTGAATAGGTCCTGGAATCTCTATTATTATCACTACTGAATATGTAGTAAAGTGACTATAGTTTTTCATGTATTATCTGCACAACATATAGTAAATGTGGACCAGCATTATTCTTATAAACCCAGTACAAGCAGAGCAATTTGCTGTACTAATGGCAATGACTGGTGGCTTATATTTCTCATCCCCTACCTTTGCTAATAAAGATAACTTTACAGTTCTTTTGAGGCAATATTACAGGTTACCTTCAATGATTACAATGATTTTCCTTCTCATTCTGGAAATATTGCTTACGAGATTTGCTGCACATCGTTTCTTGATTGTGATGCCTAATCAGTAGAGGGCAAGAAGAAATTTCAAAGCAAGTCTCTATTATGGTCTACAGAAACAGTTTTAAAAATTTCGATTCTATTGGGAGAGAATCACCACAACTGGGTAAGAATTCTATGCAACAGTACTGAAAAATGTGTTATATTTCATTTGCCAAATTTTGTGTTTCTCCAAAATCTGTGCAACTATTTTCACAGTTTTGAACTGAGAGTAAGGAGTCTGAAAAGAGTTATAAAACACTAAAGAAAAATATTAAATGTGCCCTATTTACTGAAAGATTTATAACAGAGCAGAAAGATGACAGTCGATTAGAATAAATTAGAATGACTCAGCTTAAAATTGCACAAGTGAAAAACGTTCCAAGTTTATGTCATCTGATAATGCGTGTACATAATTACTAATTCACACCGATATTTTGCTCTATGAACTGCTATATTTCTTTAAAGAGTTTGTCTCATTTTAAGACTTTTCAAAACTGTGAACATAGTAAAAAGTGGAGAAATAACTAATAATGTAATCTTTCTCTTTTTTTGGCATTGCCCACATTGTGTGAACATACATTAAAGACACGAATCAGAAATCACCAAGGTGCATAGAAAATAGATGTGGGAGTAATAAAATGCCAAATGACACCAATAGGACAGAAGCCACTAGACAATTAGACGTAATAATGTATAATCTTTTATTCAGAAAAATATATATATATATATGAATATACAATTATGCACAGAAACATGAAAATATTTAATTAAAAAAGAGAGGGGAACCAGACATGAAAATAGCCAATAAAACGGGACCAATTCTAATATTCAGGTAATTTAGTATAAACATAAAAACTCCCTTATTCAAACAAAATATGCATTATTTGCGCACGGCATAAATAAATCACATAAAATCGTGACCAGGATAATATATTGACTCAAATTAAATAAAAAGAAATAATGGTGAACAATGATGTAAAAAATAAATGAATAAAGTGTACACAGCTGAAAAATCACAAATAAAACCTCAGTGTAAAAATCAATATATAAAGCGATTCTGACACATTGTACCAGACATGTATACTATATAGTGCTAAACCAAGGTGTATTACTGTGAAAATGAATCAAATAAATGACTGGAAACCAGCCAGTGCATTAATTGGTGTGCAAAAATCAATCACCTAAAATGACAAAAAAATGCGCTGTGAATAAGATCGTAAGTGCGCTATAGATGTGGCCTTAAGTGCGCTATAGATGTGGCCTTAAGTGCGCTCTAGATAGCATATCAAGGGAAAAATACCTGAGGGCCCAATGGCTCACTGGTGTACCACCTCAAACACGCCCCGACGCGCGTTTCGGAATTGCTTCCTTCGTCAGGGGGATGGTGAGACTAGAAACCGCCGTCCTTATATAGTGCAGGCGGTGATTCGGCAGAGGGCGTACCAGCGCACTCGTGGCCAGCGCAACCCGGAAGTCGCGTCGCACCCGGCGTCACATGATACAGCGCAGTCAGATGACCCGGCGCATGTATTCATGTATAGACGCCGTTGCCACGCGAACATCACAGGTGCGTCGGCCGGGAATGCGCACAACCCAACGCCGAAGCGACGCCAGCACCACATATAATATCTAGCCTATGAGCCAATGAACAATATAATCAATGGCTGCAATGTCTTGCCAGCACACACTAATCATTTAGAACAATGGGAATCTTATTCAGAACATACATATTGTCCAGCATGGACAGATTGTATGAAACATAAAAATGATAAATGAATAATACTATAACAATAATGAATAATTAATAATATCACAAATATATATGTATCACTCAAATATATACCGCCTCTGACAAACGTATATAAAATATACAAATAATATATATATTACCTTTGCCTTCGGTGGAGTAGGAAAACCCCTCTCCTATCGAAGTGTTAGTTGGGGAGATGGAAGATTTGACACCGGGACCTGAATTGTAATACTTAAATGTGACAGGTGACAAATTTGTTAAGGCGCAACTCCGCGGCCCCTACGTTGAGTCTAGCCCGTGAAAATTTACTGGTTGTCAATGGGGAACCCCAACACCCCGGGGCAGCTACAGTATTTCAACAATTAGAGCTGAACCAAGATTTGCTGTATCAGGTTTATAAAATACATGTTGAAATTTTTTAACAATTGCTGCTACCGCAGTCATATCGGAGGTTGGTAATGGACTTAGCGCATGCGCATGTACTAGGGTGACATTTGTGCCAAAAGAAAACCCTACACAGAATTATACAACGGTTTTACTGGCAGGGGGTCTATCAAGAAGTTAAACGGTATTGTAACTCTTGTCGCATGCGCCAGGTACACAGTCCTCAGCCTCATTTAGTGAGTCCCTTGGTGCCATTAAAAATTTTAGAGGTCCAGTTTGAGAGAATACCCATGGATCTGGTGTAGCTGGTTAATAAATCAGCAAGAGGTCATCAACAGGGGCAATAAAAGGGGCACTGTGTGGGTCACCAGTTTTGAGCACACCCGAGTTCAAAAGAGAATTCATTGTCCAGACTGATGCGTCAGAGGTAGGTATGGGTGCCGTGTTGTCTCAGGACTGGAGCTTAACGGGGAGGAGCATCCCATTAGTTTCCTGAGTCGAAAACTTACTCCATCAAAAAACAGAGACAGCATTGTAGAGAGAGAGTGCCTGGCGATAAAGTGGGCACTGGAGTCGTTGCGCTACTATTTGTTGGGGGTAACATTTTGTTTTGTAAATGATCATTCCCCTGTGACTGGCAGTGTTGTAGCCCAGGGAGTAGAGTTCAGGTGGTAGAAAGATGAACATAACAGGAGACTTGGAAAACATTGGCAAACAGTTATTTAATCTGAAAACGGACAGGCAAATTCAGGTGAGATCCATGCCTTGTTCATTTTCAGAAAAATAAGCCGGTCTACATTGTCTGAGGATAGTCGCATGCGACGGTCTGTTAGTAAACCACCTGCAGCACTAAAGACGCGCTCAGATAATACACTGGCAGCAGGGCAAGCCAGCACCTCCAAGGCATACCACACATCAAATACAAATATAGCAGTAATAATAATATTATTAATAAAAAATGAAATTGCACACACAGTACACAGACACAGCTCATATGTGTGTATAAGAGAGAGTGTTTCTGTGTGTAGTTCATGCCTCTAGCCTAGAAGATCAGTCTTGCTAAAATCTTTAACACTGACCCCTGTTCTGTTCTTAAAATGGTGGATGCTGAACTGCTTCTCAGCCCCCTCATACACAATCATTATGTGGCACTGCTGGGCTCAGTGAGAGGCATCAGATTGAACTAGGCTGTCCTGAGTCATTCTCAATAGAACATTTTGTTCAGCAGTTCATCTAGTTCATTTAGTTCAGAGGTCACATGATGCATTTCCTATCAGCTCCTCACAGGATAGGGTGGAGAAAAACTGAACTAAATGAACTAATCTTTTGAACTAATCTTTTCAGTGAACTAGTTCATGGTGAACTAATCAACAAAATTAACTAGATTTCCCATCACTATGGTGTACACCTTGGTGGCGCTGTCACAAAACTTCGCCACATTTGTAACATACAGCTCTTGCCCTGTGCAGAGGCGCTGCTTGTGCTCCCTCTTGTTGCAGAGGTGTCTACAATGCCTCGACGCACAGAGCTGCTTTGTAAAGCAGTAGCAGCAGCAGCGCTCTCGGCTGGAATGGAGAACATTATGGATTTCAACAGTGTGTCTTGGTCCTCCAGCATTTTACGGTCCCGGTTCAACGGTGTGATGAGGCTTTGTAAGTTGTCCCGGTAACGAGGGTCTAGGAGGGTGTACACCCAATAATCTGACGTGGTGAGAATGTGGCCGATGCGGCGGTCGTTTCTCAGGCAGTGCAGCATGAAATCAACCATGTGCTGCAGACTCACAAATGGCCAACAAACGCTGTCCTCTGGAAGAGCGTCACACTAATAGATTTTTGTAAATTTTAAATAGAAGAAAGCAGCAGCAATTTTTAAAAAATGACAAGGATGAGCCAGTGACAGACACTCAGCAGAGTACACGCTGCAGTGGTTGAAGTAAGTGGAGCGGGATCTACACTCCTACAAAAAAATTAAAGCTCAGACTAGAGTGAACACTGAAACACAAGTGTTCACTTGCTGTGAAAGGCCTTTTTGTGGACTTCTATTATGTTTGCAAGCAATGTATTGTATTTTGATGGAAGAGCATCACACTAATATATTTTTGTAAATTTTAAATAGAAGAAAGCAGCAGCAATTTTTGAAAAATTACAAGGATGAGACAGTGACAGACACTCAGCAGAGTACACGCTGCGGTGGTTGAAGTAAGTGGAGCGGGATCTACACTCCTACAAAAAAATTAAAGCTCAGACTAGAGTGAACACTGAAACACAACTGTTCACTTGCTGTGAAAGGCCTTTTTGTGGACTTCTATTATGTTTGCAAGCAATGTATTGTATTTTGATGGAAGAGCATCACACTAATAGATTTTTGTAAATTTTAAATAGAAGAAAGCAGCAGCAATTTTTGAAAAATTACAAGGATGAGCCAGTGACAGACACTCAGCAGAGTACACGCTGCGGTGGTTGAAGTAAGTGGAGCGGGATCTACACTCCTACAAAAAAATTAAAGCTCAGACTAGAGTGAACACTGAAACACAACTGTTCACTTGCTGTGAAAGGCCTTTTTGTGGACTTCTATTATGTTTACAAGCAATGTATTGTATTTTGATGGAAGAGCGTCACACTAATAGATTTTTGTAAATTTTAAATAGAAGAAAGCAGCAGCAATTTTTGAAAAATTACAAGGATGAGCCAGTGACAGACGCTCAGCAGAGTACACGCTGCGGTGGTTGAAGTAAGTGGAGCGGGATCTACACTCCTACAAAAAAATTAAAGCTCAGACTAGAGTGAACACTGAAACACAACTGTTCACTTGCTGTGAAAGGCCTTTTTGTGGACTTCTATTATGTTTGCAAGCAATGTATTGTATTTTGATGGAAGAGCGTCACACTAATAGATTTTTGTAAATTTTAAATAGAAGAAAGCAGCAGCAATTTTTGAAAAATTACAAGGATGAGCCAGTGACAGACGCTCAGCAGAGTACACGCTGCGGTGGTTGAAGTAAGTGGAGCGGGATCTACACTCCTACAAAAAAATTAAAGCTCAGACTAGAGTGAACACTGAAACACAACTGTTCACTTGCTGTGAAAGGCCTTTTTGTGGACTTCTATTATGTTTGCAAGCAATGTATTGTATTTTGATGGAAGAGCGTCACACTAATAGATTTTTGTAAATTTTAAATAGAAGAAAGCAGCAGCAATTTTTGAAAAATTACAAGGATGAGCCAGTGACAGACGCTCAGCAGAGTACACGCTGCGGTGGTTGAAGTAAGTGGAGCGGGATCTACACTCCTACAAAAAAATTAAAGCTCAGACTAGAGTGAACACTGAAACACAACTGTTCACTTGCTGTGAAAGGCCTTTTTGTGGACTTCTATTATGTTTGCAAGCAATGTATTGTATTTTGATGGAAGAGCGTCACACTAATAGATTTTTGTAAATTTTAAATAGAAGAAAGCAGCAGCAATTTTTGAAAAATTACAAGGATGAGCCAGTGACAGACGCTCAGCAGAGTACACGCTGCGGTGGTTGAAGTAAGTGGAGCGGGATCTACACTCCTACAAAAAAATTAAAGCTCAGACTAGAGTGAACACTGAAACACAACTGTTCACTTGCTGTGAAAGGCCTTTTTGTGGACTTCTATTATGTTTGCAAGCAATGTATTGTATTTTGATGGAAGAGCGTCACACTAATAGATTTTTGTAAATTTTAAATAGAAGAAAGCAGCAGCAATTTTGAAAAATTACAAGGATGAGCCAGTGACAGACGCTCAGCAGAGTACACGCTGCGGTGGTTGAAGTAAGTGGAGCGGGATCTACACTCCTACAAAAAAATTAAAGCTCAGACTAGAGTGAACACTGAAACACAACTGTTCACTTGCTGTGAAAGGCCTTTTTGTGGACTTCTATTATGTTTGCAAGCAATGTATTGTATTTTGATGGAAGAGCGTCACACTAATAGATTTTTGTAAATTTTAAATAGAAGAAAGCAGCAGCAATTTTTGAAAAATTACAAGGATGAGCCAGTGACAGACGCTCAGCAGAGTACACGCAGCGGTAGTTGAAGTAACTGGAGCGTGATCTGCACTCAAAAAAAAAACAAAAAAAAACACAGACTGCAGTGAACACTGAAACACAACTGTTCACTTGCTGTGAAAGGCTCCTTCGTGGACTTCTATAGTGTTTGCAACCAATGTATTGGATACGGATGGAAGCGCGTCACACTATTATTTCAATTACATGGAGCAGCAAGAATTACACTGAAGAAAAAAAAAATAGTCTGTGAGTGACACGTGCAGATGCCTACAGACAGCGTTGCATACAGAGCAAACTGCAGCGTCACCTGCACTCACACACACCTTGCAGAGCTGTTAAAACAACACTGCAGGCAAAAGGAAGCTTTACACAGCCGGTGGTAAACTAGCCTGCCTAAAGCACAGTACACTAAATCGCAATCTCTAACTGTCCCTCAGAGTCAGCAGAGCAGCGTTCTTTCCCTAACTGAGTTCACAGCACAGTGACGCTAAAATGGCGGCGGCGCCTTTTATAGTGCATTCTGACATCATTTCAGCATCCAATCACAGCCATGCCATTAGTTAACATGACCGAAGCAGTACAGGATGTGCCCACACTTCTTAGGATTCCTCATTGGCTGACTAATATCACATTGCCTCTCAAAGAATTATGGGAACTTCCGATTCCGGTATACGATATATGGAAAATATCGGAACTAAGTATCGGAATTCCGATACAGCGAATATCGGCCGATACCCGATACTTGCGGTATCGGAATGCTCAACACTAATTATTACGTCTAATTGTCTTGCGGCTTCTGTCCTATTGGTGTCATTTGGCATTTTATTACTCCCGCATCCATTTTCTATGCACCTTGGTGATTTCTGATTTTACCGGATGGTCAGCCATCCATTTTTCTGGGGATTGTTGGATCATTGCTTATTTGTATGTAGTAATCGTACATTTTTATTTTTATTATCTATATTTTGTTACTATTTGATTTGACTCCCCTTGTGTATTAAAGACACGAAGCAGGGTATGAATGAAAAGATTATCTAACATGCTTAGTCAGATGTGAAAAAATATTTTCTTTTAACATACACATTATGTCATACATTTGATGTAATGTGAATCACCATGTGATGCTAGTCACTTGTCACAGCCAAGTCGTGACTGAGTGGTCAAGGAGTCAAGGTCAGAAGCCAGGAGGGTACATCATAAACAGAAGGAAGAGACAAAAGAGTAGTCAGGTAACGTTCCAAGGTCAGAGTACTGGGAGTATAACAGATCAGAGCTGAAGGGGTTAAACAGGCGGATGTTCAGAACGAAGTCCAAGGTCACGCAACAGATCAAGCATATGGAACTTAAGGCACAGGAGAACAAACCTCACAAGCTAAATGTACGTCTGACAGAGTTCTGGGAGACACAGCTCAGTTAAGAAGCATGACAATTACCTGTAATAATGAACACTTGGAGACAGCAGACGCCTCACAGTCTCAGATTGGATAGTCGAGCTGTCAATCAACACACTGACATCTCAGCATGCCCCTGTACCAGACTGGATGGCCAAGCTGTCAATTAAAGTACTGAGAGCTTCAGTACACCCCTATACCAGATTGGATGGCCGATCTGTCAGTATCTGCATCCCAGACACACTGAGGGGTTGAACAATGACACACTGAGGGGTTGAACAATGACACACCAGCTTAATTATTATTATCATAGCACCATTTATTCCATGGCACTTTACATGTGAAGAGGGGTATACATAATAAAAAACAAGTACAGTAATCTTAAACAATACAAGTCACTACTGGTACAGAAGGAGAGAGGAGCCTGCCCGTGAGGCATGCAATCTTTTTTACACTCACATTGTGCTCCATTGTTTTTGTTAAAGTGGATTTGTCCTCTGCCTATATTTTTGTATGTAAGGTCTCAGTACTGATATAAGGACAGCCTTCCTCTTCTTTTCGCTAAAACGGCAAAAAAATATTGTGCCATTATGGAAGTGATCAGAGAATACACAGGATACAGTGTAGAGTATAAGCAACAGCTGGCAGCTATCTGCTCTGTACTGCATCTCCATATATAGTAATCATTGTAAGGTGGGTGGGGGTCAGTGGAGAGAGGCGGGGGTGTGGCATGGAGGCGGGTGGGCAGGAGGGAGGGGAGGAGGGTTGCTTCTTATAAGAATATATTGGACCCTATTTAAAGGGAATCTGTCACCCTAAATTGGCGGGATATTTAAATAATAGCAGTCAGGTCAGATGGGCGGTGTTTTGGGCACTTGCCTTAACATGTTGTTCGCCGCTGTCTTCATTATTTCTGGGAATTGTAGTCGCTGCCCTCCATATAACGCCCTGCGCATTGCAATCTTGAATTGCGCACGCGCAGTATGCTTTGCACGCAGATTGCAATGTGCAGGCGCATTATATGGAGGGCAACGACTACAATTCCCAGAAATAATGGAGACAGCGGCGAACAACATGTTAAGGCAAGTACCCAAAACACCGCCCATCTGACCTGACTGCCATCATTTAAATATCCCGCCAATTTAGGGTGACAGATTCCCTTTAACACTTTGGCCCTGATTCTACAAACAAATGATAAAAACATTTTGAAAAGTCACAAGGTTTTTGTGCAACACAGAATTACACAAAAATTTAGCAACTTTTAGTATTTTTACTCTAGTTTGGGTCAAAATGGGCATACTGGTGTGGAACAAGTATGATATGGGGCTGCCTCCACCCATCTAATTTATGAGGATCTGTAATTTACTTCATGTCACAAATCTTATTCTTACTCTAGTCTCTGACGAGCAGTTAAACAGCAAACATATCCACAGTGTCACAGCAATGTGCTGCTACTAATAACCCAAATTTCAATGTACAAAATAATATCATTGCCATGCAGGTACTAAGTAAGCGTTAATACAGAGGTAGCAGATAGCTTGTAGTGAGAACTAAAACAAGCAAGCAGAGAGCAGAGTCTCCCTGCATTATGAGAGAAGTCCAAAAGAGATGGAGAATTAGAGGCTAGACAAATTAAGAGAACAGACAGGTAGAAAACCAGTGTTTGGCCACCTGAAAACCATAACAGATTTAAAGAGGATGTACCACATTGATGTTGCACTATTGAAATTAAAAAATGTTTAAATATTTCTTGGCTGCCCATACACTATGAACTTCTGGACGGTCCACACTTTACTCTGTACTGATGTTTTAAAATGTCAATTCAAAGTTAACAGCTTTCACAATACTGGGCAGCTGTGGGGGTGGGGATCTGACTATTTGTTACAGCCAGACGCCCCACAGATAATTCGAACATGGTTTATTACTATGTTTGTCTTCTTGATTGACCTATATGCAATGTTTAAGCAGCGCATGTGTATACAAGTTAGGAAGCAGAAACATCCATTTTTTTTTCTGGAACTATTTACAATTTGATCGCAAGGTGTAGGGAGAGGGGGAATTAAACAAAACTAAAAATAAATTAAGACACTGCCAGATTGAATCAAATAAGGATTTCTATAGGAAAGGAAAAGCAATCTAAAATGTTTCTCAGTCGTACGTGGTTGTAAAAAAAAAATATAAAACCGTGAAAATATTTTCCTGTACATTTCCACCCCAATGTCACTAAAAGAAAAGGAATATAAAAATTGCATAAAAATTAAGTCTCATGGATTTGTGAAAATAAAACATTTTTTGCAAGAAATTTTTTAGAGAGGTTAAAAGTGCATGTACGATAAAACTTGAAAATGTGCCTAGGAAAGATTAAAAAATGTTCTGGTTCTGAATTAGAACTATGGTAAGTACAAAAAAGCTTATGTGTTTTATTGAAGCTCTAACCACTCCACAACACTGAAACAGCAACAATAAGAAGCAAGAATTGTACAATTATGAAAATCACAGAATAATTAGACATGTTAATGATATGCTAGTGATGAAAAATGGAAAAACAGGCATCATGTGTAATTTTACTGTATGACAGCCCCGGGAACACGAGTGCCAACACGCTAGAACGAAGCTGGCACAGAACCTGGGTATAGGTTTATTTATTTTATTGGGGCATTACAATTAGTTTAAGAAGAGTTTGTTCTAGTAGTGAACAACCCCTTAAATAATTGAAAAAAATGGCATGTGGCCGCCCCCATTTTTGGCAACCAGCCAAGCTAAAGCAGATAGCTGGGGTCTGTTATTCACAGACTAGGAAGGGGCTATGTATATTAGCCCTCACCACCAACCTAAAAATAGCAGCCTGCAGCCACCGCAGAAAAGGCACATCAATTAGATGTGCCAATTCTGGCATTTTGCCCGACTCCTTCCCACTTGCCATGGTGCAATGGAAAATGGGGTAATAGTTGTGGAGTTGATGTTAGCTGCTTTATGGCCGCTAACATCAAGCCCACAGGTTAATAATGGAGAGACATCTATAAGACTAACCCCATAGCAAGATTGTAATAAAGACACAGCAAGAATAAAGTCCATTCTTTGAAACAAAACTCCCTACTCTCTTTTACCAATTGATTTAAAAAATTCAAAATAAAAAAGCAAAGTTATACTCACCTGTTTAATGAGAAGGTATTCCACCAATGCCCATGTCCCCTAAAAAAGACAAAAAAATTAAACACCATATTCCTCACCTGTCCGACAAGAAGATAGAGCAGTCATATCAGTGATGCGACTGCTCTCCATGCCAGCTGGAACATACTGAAAAAGGAGGGTGAAAAGCTCTGACTGCCTGTGACCTGCAGTGACGTCATTGAGATATAGATGATCACGGCAGCACTTCTCACTCTCTGTTCAGTGTATTCCGGCTGGTGTGGAGAGTAGTTGCATCACTGATGTGACTGCTCTCAAAATCATCATGGCACAGATATTGATTATCTTCTTGTCGGATAGGTGAGGCATATGGTGTTTTATTGTTTTTTTGTCCTTTACAGGGGATATTGGCATTGATGGATTATCTTCTTGTCGGACAGGTGAGCATAACATTGCTTTATTATTTTTTGTGCATAAATGGGTAAAAGAGGGTGGGGAGCTTTTACTTCAAATAAAACCCTTCATTCTTGCTGTGTCTTTATTACATTATGACTATGTAGCCTCTCCATTAGTAACCACTGGGCTTGATGTCAACAGCCATAAAACAGCTGATATCAACTTCAAACCTATTACCCCACTTGCCATTGCACAAGGGCAATTGGAAGAGTTAGGCAAAACGCAGAAATTGGCGCATCTAATAGATTCACTTTTCTGGGTTGGCAGCAGGCTGTTATTCTAGGCTGGGGAGGGCCAATATTCATGGCCCCTTCCCAGTTTGAGAATACCAGACCGGTGATTATTATATGCTTATAAACATAATGGAAGCAGATGCAAACCCAGGCACTTTATCAGAGGGGATCTAACTCGGACGTTCTGTATCATATGGACCATATGCTTTCTATCCATATCATCGGATGCCAGATAACATAGTTATTAAGGTTGAAGGAAGACTTTAAGTCCATCTAGTTCAACCCATATCCTATCCTAAGCTGCCCTAACATGTTGATCCAGAGGAAGGCAAAAAAAAAACCCAAGTGGCAAACAGTAAGCTTCACATTGGGGAAAAAAATTCCTTCCCGACTCCACATACGGCAATCAGACTAGCTCCCTGGATCAACGCAATATCTAGGAAACTAGTGAATATAGCCTGTAATATTATACTTATCAAGAAAGGCATCCAGTCCCTTCTTAAATTTTAGTAGGGAATCACTCATTACAACATTAGATGGCAGAGAGTTCCATAGTCTCACTGCTCTTACAGTAAAGAATCTGCATCTGTGATTATGACTAAACATTCTTTCCTCCAGACACAGAGGATGACCCCTTGTCCCCGTCACAGGTCTAAGAGTAAAAAGATCATTAGAAAGGTCTTTGTACTGTCCCCTCATATATTTATACATTGTAATAAGATCACCCCTAAGCCTTCGTTTTTCCAAACTAAATAACCCCAAGTGTAATAACCTGTCCTGGTATTGCAAATCCCCCAGATAAGTTTATTATTATCATTCACACGGTTATCCCACTCCTGATGAACCTCAAGAGAGGGGGAAATGAATCAAGTGCTGTGAGTGTGTGTTAGTCAGTGAACACCTGACTGTTTTCTTGCTGACAAATTGTTCATCATGATTTCACTGGTTATGCTGAACCCTCTATTTCAAGTTACTCTACCATTGTTTTTTATGTGTGACTTACCCATTATTTGCATATAAAGCATGAGGCACTTTATTCAAGACTACTGCAGTGCTATGCACAAAAAGAAAGGAGAAAAGTTTCTTTGTTGCTCAGTGAGACTGTACTGTAGTGCTGTGCAACATTTATCGCAGCCTTGAGGCATTTTGCCCACTGTTCATATGAGAGGCTACTCTTTAGTGATAGGGTCATGGGTCATCTGTTAGGTGCAATACATGTATGTTGGTCAGTGAACACAGGACTGACTCTGTTGCTGTCATAGACTGCTTTATTATGATTCCTCTGGCACATGTTGAATCCTCCATTCTACGGTATCCTGTGTATCATTTATAACATAACTTACCCACTATCTGTATAATAGGCACAAAGCACTTTATTTAACCCCTTAACGACCGCCGACACACCTTTTAACGGCGGTCATTAAGAGTACTTAAACCACAGCACCGTTAATTAACGGCGCTGTGGAAAAAGCCTATAGCGCCCCCCAGAGTCGGATTTTCTCTGGGGTCTTGACTACTGGGGGTAGCCGAGACCCCAGAGAACATGATTCGGATCGGTTTTTACCGATCCCGCTTTTGCGATCGCCGTTATTAACCCTTGTGACGCTTCCCACGGCTGCGGGGCGTCGGGACATGGCATAGCTTGCCTAACTAGCCAATGCTCCCACGCCGCCAGTCCACGACGACGTGAGGCATACGTCCCAAATGGTAAGAGAATGTGAACCCACTGGACCACGGAGGGAGACCCGGGCCTGCCCGGACTAGGGAAGGGCAGCGACCGGGATCCGTGGCAGCTGAGCATGTGGGCAAGATGGCGACCTGCAGGACTAGACAACACCGCACAACTTCAGGTATGAAGAAACATAAAGTTTACTTAAAGAAACACACAGTACATAAACAGAACATAAGGCCGGGCTCCCGATTCCGCACATCAGAGAAGGTACACGACTCAGGATCACAGACGAGTGCAGGAGGACATCACGGGTAGATGCAGTCCAGGGTTATCTGGCACGGGCATACTTGGGCGGCCTCTCTCTCAGGCCTCAGGCGTAACACAGGCTCAGCAGGAGAACATCAGACACCGACCTCAGACAGACTTCAGACGATGGCGGGGTCATCACGGGTAGATGCAGTCCAGGATCATCTGGCACGGGCATACTAGCATGGCCTCACTCTCAGGCCTCAGGCGTAGCACAGGCTCAGCAGGAGAATATCAGACACCGGCCCAGGACGAACGTCAGACGATGGCGGGTCATCACGGGTTGATGCAGTCCAGGGTCATCTGGCACGGGCATACTAGGACGGCCTCTCTCTCAGGCCTCAGACGTAGCACAGGCTCAGCAGGAGAACATCAGACACTGACCAGGACAGACGTCATCATAGGGTAGACTACGGAGGAACCGGCAGGACATCGGGACATCAGGAACACGGACTGGATCTCAGGTACTCAGGAACACAGACAGGATATCAGGAACACGGATTGGATCTCAGGGACACAGGAACACGGACAGGACATCAGGAACACGGATTGGATCTCAGGGAGTCAGGAACACGGACAGGACATCAGGAACACGAATTGGATCTCAGGGTGTCAGGAACACGGACAGGACATCAGAAACACGGATTGGATCTCAGGGAGTCAGGAACACCGACTGGATCACAGGAACATCAGATTGGATCTCAGGAACACGGACTGGAACATCAGAACACTGGCATCGGACTCCGGACATCTGGCAACGATCGGCAGGCTCCGGACATCTGGCAACGATCGGCAGGCTCCAGACATCAGGCAGAGAAGGATAGGATCCGGACATCTGGAAGTGGTCATCGGACATCAGGCAGTGGTCATCAGGGAGGACACGGTCCTCGGACTCCGGACATCTAGTATCGATCTGAAAAGGAACCCCAGCGGTCTGGTGCAAGCCCCGCCAGGCTCAACGGGAGCTGGCGGGGGATTGCACAGAAGCTGAGCACAGAGTAACAGAAACTCAGCACACACACCGGACTCCTCCTTCCACGATGAACTCAGGTTATATAGCAAGGAATCACAGTCACTGGTACAGGGTTCTGGACACAGAAGGACTTCAGGAACATAACACAGAGGACACAGTTCAGACAGTCAGGTACAGGATCAGATCCAGGATCAGGAATTCAGGTAATAAGACACAGCAGGAACAGGCCTGGATATGCAGGCTCCAGGAAGGACGATCTGGGTAGTCAGCCCCCAGCATAGGCGAAAACACAAGACACAGTTCAGACATTCAGGTACCGGGATAGATCCAGGATCAGGGATTCAGGGAACAAGATACAACAGGAACAGGCCTGGATATACAGCCTCCAGGAAGGGCGATCTGGGTAGTCAGCCCCCAGCATAGGCGAAAACACAAGACACAGTTCAGACATTCAGGTACCGGGATAGATCCAGGATCAGGGATTCAGGGAACAAAATACAACAGGAACAGGCCTGGATATACAGCCTCCAGGAAGGGCGATCTGGGTAGTCAGCCCCCAGCATAGGCGAAAACACAAGACACAGTTCAGACATTCAGGTACCGGGATAGATCCAGGATCAGGGATTCAGGGAACAAGATACAACAGGAACAGGCCTGAACATACAGCCTCCAGGAAGGGCGATCTGGGTACTCAGCCCCAGCATAGGCAGAAACACGAGACAAGACAAAGGGAATCAGCTCTCCAGAGCTGATCGCACTCAGAGCAGGAGCTGAAAAACACAAACACACACAGCTAGGTTCAGGAACTCAATGCAGACTCAATGCAAAGCTCTGGCAATGCCCCACAGGCCTGGGGAACTTTATATATGAACTGCTTCACAGCGATAGGCTGGAGCAGTAATTCTAGTGCAC
Source organism: Oophaga sylvatica (assembly GCA_033576555.1). Lineage (NCBI taxonomy): Eukaryota > Metazoa > Chordata > Amphibia > Anura > Dendrobatidae > Oophaga > Oophaga sylvatica. Next base: position 134,260,362 of record JARQOD010000005.1, on the reverse strand, counting down.
ACCCATTCCTCATAAAAGCAGGACAGGTGTGGGCCGCGCCCCCTATGCAGAGCCAGACAACTCATCACAGAGGGACACCTGACAGTGGCTGCTGCCACACACGTAGTAAGTCATGCACCACTGCAGAGGACTTTACCACCTACGGATGGCTTCTACAGCAGGTCAGGGACCGCACATGCGGGTGGTCATGCAATGCAGCAGAGACACTCACGCAAGTACGGCTACGCAGCAGAGCTGGGAACTGAGCAGCATCCATACAGGTAACAGAAAACAGTATCCCAGCTGGTTAGGGGGAAAGGAGCAAAAGGGTTAAAGCAAAGACATGCAGAGTAACGCTGGAAAACAAAGTACAGATAATACCAGCGTTACAACCCTATAACAGCGATCGCAAAAAAAAGCTATTTTCCCTTTAATTTCTCTCTCCTCTGATATGATCGCACATCAGAGGGGAGAGAAATGGGGTCCCTGGGACCCCCGATCAGCCCCCCATGCCTCCCGGTGTCCCCCCAAACCTCCTGTGGCTCCAGCAGCTCCCGGCGTCTTTTTCCAGTAAAAAAAATGGCGGGGCATGCGCAGTGCGCAGTGCGCCCGCCGAGCCTGACTTTCTCCGGGGTCTCGGCTACCAGAGGTAGCCGAGATCCCAGAGAACATAATTAGGGTCCCCCCCAGTCGCCCCGCTTTTGCGATCGCCGCTATTAACCCTATAACTGCGATCGCAAAAGAAAAGAAAAAAGACGCGATCCTGCCTGCAATTTGAAATAGGGTCCCCAGGACCCCTGATCCCCCCCGGTACCTGTAGCAGTTCCCCCATGGCCCCTCTGCGCTCCTGCAGCGCCCCCTGTCGTCCGATCCTCCAGCGTCTTCACCCTGTAAAAAAAAATGGCGGGCGCATGCAGTCCGTTAACGCTACCATTCACCCCCATTTGAGGGCGCATCGCGACGCATGCCGTAAAGCGGCATGCATTCGCGACGTGCCGTCATTCAGTGACGGAGCCTCGGACGCGGGCTGCAGCGCCTTGGCTCCGTCACCGCTAGCGCAGATGAATCATCTGCTGATTCCTCTGCGCTAGCGGGTATAGCATAACGCGATCGCGTTATGCTATACCGTTATCAGCCCGTCAACGCTATGTGTTGAACGAGCTGGTAAAATGCAATATGATCCTAGCCTTAGTGTTAGGGTTATAATTAGGGTTAGGGTTGGAATTAGGGTTAGGGTTACAATTAGGTTTAGGGTTACAATTAGGGTTAGGGTTACAATTAAGGTTATGGTTACAATTAGGGTTGGGATTAGGGTTAGGGTTGGGATTAGGGTTAGGGGTGTGTTGGGATTAGGGTTGGAGCTAGAATTGAGGGGTTTCCACTATTTAGGCACATCAGGGGGTCTCCAAACATGAATTGGCGTTCAAAAAGTCAAATGGCGCTCCCTCCCTTCCGAGCTCTGCCATGGGGGTTTAAAGTGCTCACCACACATCTAGATAAGTTCCTTAAGGGGTCTAGGTTCCAAAATGGGGTCAATTGTGGGGGGTTTCCACTGTTTAGACACATCAGGGGGTCTCCAAACACTACGTGGCGTTCAAAAAGTCAAATGGCGCTCCCTCCCTTCCAAGCCCTGCCGTGCACCCAAACAGTGGTTTACCCCAACATGTGGGGTATCAGCGTACTCAGGACAAATTGCTCACCAATTTTGGGGTTCTAATTTCTCCTGTTACCCTTGGGAAAATAAAAAATAGCTGGCTCAAATAATCATTTTTGAGGAAAAAAAAATATTTTTTATTTTCACGGCTCTGCGTTTATAAATTTCTGTGAAGCACTTGGGGGTTCAAAGTGCTCACCACACATCTATATAAGCTCCTTGGGGGGTCTAGTTTCTAAAATTGTGTCACTTGCAGGGGGTTTCTACTGTTTAGGCACATCAAGGGCTCTGCAAACACAACATGACGCCCGCAGAACATTCCATCAAAGTCTGCATTACAAAATGGCGCTCCTTCCCTTCCAAGCTCTCCCATGCGCCCAAACAGTGGTTTCACCCCACATATGGGGTATCAGCGTACTCAGGAAAAATTGCACAACAACTTTTGGGGTCCAATTTCTCCTGTTGCCCTTGGGAAAATAAAAAAAATAGCAGGCTAAAGAATCATTTTTGAGGAAAAAAATGATTTTTTTATTTTCACGGCTCTACATTATAAACTTCTGTGAAGCACTAGAGGGTTCAAAGTGCTCACCACATATCAAGATAAATTCCTTAAGGGGTCTAGTTTCCAAAATGGTGTCATTTGTGGGGGGTTTCCACTGTTTAGGCGTATCAGGGGCTCTCCAAACACGACATGGCGTCCAATTTCAATTCCAGCCAATATTGGTTTGAAAAAGTCAAACGGTGCTCCTTCCCTTCCAAGCCCTGCCGTGGTCCCCCCCCACATATGGGGTATCAGCGTACTCAGGACAAATTAGACAACAACTTTTGTGGTCTAATTTCTCCTGTTACCCTTGGAAAAATAAAAAATTGGGGACTAAACGATCAGGTTTGTGGAAAAAATATGATTTTTTATTTTCACGCCCGGGCGTTATAAACTTCTGTGAAGCACTTGGGGTGCAAAGTGCTCACCACACATCTAGATAAGTTCCTTAGGGGGTCTAGTTTCCAAAATGGGGTCACTTGTGGGGGGTTTCCACTGTTTAGACACCTCAGGGCCTCTACAAACGCGACATGGCGTCCAGCCAATTCTTCATTGAAAAAGTCAAACTGTACTCCTTCCCTTCCAAGCTCTGCCATGCACCCAAACAGTGGTTTACCCCCACATATGGGGTATCAGCATGCTCAGGACAAATTGCACAAAAACTTTTGGGGTCTTGTTACCCTTGGGAAGATAAAAATTGGGGTGAAAAGATCATTTTTGTGGAAAAAATATGATTTTTTATTTTCACGGTTCTATGTTATAAACGTCTGTGAAGCACTTGGAGGTTCAAAGTGCTCACTACACATCTAGATAAGTTCCTTAGGTGGTCTAGTTTCCAAAATGGGGTCACTTGTGGGGTGTTTCCACTGTTTAGACACATCAGGGCCTTTACAAACGCGACATGGCGTCCAGCCAATTCTGCTCTGAAAAAGTCAAACGGCGCTCCTTCCCTTCCAAGCTCTGCCATGCACCCAAACAGTGGATTACCCCCACATATGGGGTATCAGCATGCTCAAGACAAATTGCACAAAAACTTTTGGGGTCTTCTTACCCTTGGGAAAATAAAAATTGGGGTGAAAAGATCGTTTTTGTGAAAAAATATGATTTTTTATTTTCACGGTTCTATGTTATAAACTTCTGTGAAGCACTTGGAGGTTCAAAGTGCTCGCCACACATCTAGATAAGTTCCTTAGGGGTCTAGTTTACAAAATGGGGTCACTTGTGGGGTGCTTCCACTGTTTAGACACATCAGGGCCTCTACAAACGCAACATGGCATCCAGCCAATTCTGCGATGAAAAAGTCAAATGGCGCTCCTTCCCTTGCGATCTCTACCGTGCGCCCAAAAAGTGGTTTACCCCCACATATGGGGTATCGGCGTATTCAGGAGAAATTGCACAACAAATTTTGTGGTTCATTTTTTCTTTTAACACTTGTGAAAATAAAAAAAATTGGTTCCGAATTAAAGTTTTTGCAAAAAAAGTTAAATGTTAATTTTTTCCTTCCACATTGCTTCAGTTCCTGTGAAGCACGTAAAGGGTTAATAAACTACTTGAATGTGGTTTTGAGCACCTTGAGGGGTGCAGTTTTTAGAATGGTGTCACTTTTTCGGTATTTTCTATCATATAGACCCCTCAAAGTGACTTCAAATGTGATGTGGTCCTAAAAATAAATGGTGTTGTAAAAATGAGAAATTGCTGGTCAACTTTTAACCCTTATAACTTCGTAACAAAAAAAAAATGTTATTCCCAAAATTGTGCTGATGTAAAGTAGACATGTGGGAAATGTTATTTATTAAAAAATTTGTGTGACATATCTCTCTGATTTAAGGGCATAAAAATTTAAAGTTTGAAAATTGCTAAATTTTCAAAATTTTCACCATATTTCTGTTTTTTTCATAAATAAACACAAGTCATATCAAAGAAATTTTACCAGTAACGTGAAGTACAATATGTCACGAAAAAACAATCTCAGAATCAGCTTTATTCGTTAAAGAGTTCCATAGTTATAACCTCATAAAGTGACAGTGGTCAGAATTGTAAAAATTTGCCAGGTCATTAAGCTGCAAAATGGCTCTGTCACTAAGGGGTTAAAAAAGGTGGTTACAGTGTTGTGCGTATGTTATTACAGTTCAAGGAGACTATAATGCTGTGCACCATGTTTCGATGTCTTCAGGCATTTACCCAGTGTTTAGACTAGAGGCTAATCCATGATGACAGGATCATAGGCAATCTAGTATGGCTATACAGACCATATTGCATCTCATTTTTTAATATTATTTCTTTAACTGGGCATGTTTGTATATGAAGTATCGTGATAGGGTATAATACCAGACATCTTAACTATTTGTTATCTACTCATAACCTATGGAGTGATCTTTAGGCAACCATCATATCCCATCTATATTTGCCACACACCACTTTATTTATCATCCTCTCCTTCTCACCATGTCAATTGGCACCAATGTCCAGTAAGGGACAGAAGGGACAGCAGCCGAGGAGCGGGGGCGCCATTCTCCTTCTGATAGGCAGTCTCACAGTAGGGGTAAGTATACCATCAATCAATATGTATACACATATAATTTTTCCATTTTAGACAATTGTTTGGACCCTGACATCCAATTGGAAAACACATAAAACATTCTAAGATTTTCTTATCTATCATTTCTCCTTTCTCCCCTGCCCCACAACAGGGCCAATAGGGCCAAAAGGGTGAGCCACCGACGAGCAGGGTCGACATTGCGCAATATCTAGGGTGCCAACCTCCGCTGTCAGGTAGGGTAACTATAGCATATTATAGGGATATGTACCTCCCTAGGTTCTCCTACAAGTGTCTATGACACTCTGGTGGTGGTCTGTGTGGAATTCACGCTATTGGATAATTTTAAAGGGAACTTGTCTGTTATGTCCCATGAATGAGACATTTTACAGACTGTTCTGTGCATTTTACATGCTGTATTTCAGTCTCTCATATTGTTTACTGTTGCTATGTGTCCCTGTGTTTGCATAGCTGAAATCCTCCCTTTCCATCGAGTTTGTCCCTTTCTGTCTCTCTGTCTCCCTCTTCTGGTATGATGTCATTTCCTTCTTCTTTCTCCTGTGTTTCATTCTCCATCTTGATTTTATCAGAATCACATGTGTTTTCAGTCTGTCTGAAGAAAGTCTTTTTTACCTGCTGCTGTTTGTATGCATTCAACAAGAATTCTTAAAGAAATCAAAGTCTCTTCTGGATTCTTCATAACATGTATGCCGGCAGCTGAGTTAAGCTATCTGCGACCATCGCCAATTGTAAGTAAGATGAAGAGATCCAGCATCTCATAGAGACATATTTACAGCCACAGGCCCCGGGGACAGAATACTGTCACCTCCTTTTTCGGATTTAAGATGCGGCCACCGCCTTTAGGGGCTTATCTACAGCATTCTGGAATGCTATAGATAAGCCGCTGATGTAACCTGAAAGATAAGAAAAACAAATTATATTATACTCACCTGGGGGGGCGGTTCGGTGCAGTCCGATACGTCAGCGTCGCAGGTCCGGGTCCGGCGCCTTCCATCTTCTTGCGATGTCGTAATCTTCCTTGCTTGCTGTCTCGGCTACTGTGCAGGCATACTGATTTGCCCTGTTGAGGGCAGGGCAAAGTACTGCAGTGCGCAGGTTCCGGGAAAGGTCAGAGAGGCACGGCGCCTGCGCACTGCAGTACTTTGCTCTGCCCTCAACAGGGCAAATCAGTACGCCTGTGCAGGAGCCGCGACAGGAAGCAAGGAAGGCTCTAACACCTCCCCTGATGAAGCTGCACTGCGGCAGCGATACGCGTGGGGCCTTCCCACACCCTTCCCTCCGGCACCTTATGCACTCCACTTCGGAGTTCACCCTGATTCTGCTTCACCAGGATTATTTGAGAGTTTTTTCATTGATACCTTCATGGGATTTTCAGATCATGCTTACTTTGAGCAACTTCCTCTCCTGGTTCTTGTAATGCATGGGGCACATTTTGTATTGTTTATCATCCTATTATTATTTGCCATGTGCTTCCTATATGCATTTTTGTATGTCTTACCAGCAGGGACTTGTTTGGTGCTTATTTTACTTAACCCCTCCACTACACCACTTGGCTCTTCTACCAACAGGTACTCATAAGGCTTTCTTTGGGGATGCCCATTGATTGCCTATGTGGGTTTTGACCATGAGATATATTATTTGTTGGGTTTCTCATTCATGAATATAGTGACCCAGCTCACCATAATTATGATGTATATTCTGTGATTAGCAACAAGCCAGATCAGGTTTATTGTATTTGACTGGTATTTATATGGTGACTTCATGTAATTCTTATAGTACCTGTGCCATAAGTATTATTGTGTGGGTTATACATTTATACATTTTTGTATAGGACTTTCCATCACGATGGTTATCCTTTCTTAGGGAAGGATGCTCGTATCATGTTTTTATCTTGTTTTTAATGTTTCCCTTGTTTCTCTGGTATAATACAATTTATGCTTTAATATAATACAGGTGTGCACAGGTTTTTATGCATTGGTCTCTTCTTCTCCCTTGTCATACTATTTTTCCATGCATTCTGTAGCACCCTGATTTATGCTATATCCAATATTTTGATATTGTGGTGCACCCGTTATTTCAATTTTCATTCAGGAAGCAAGGAAGATGACATTGCAAGAAGATGGGAGGCGCCGGACCCGGACCCGCGACACACATCGGACTAGACCGCACCCGACCGACCCCACATGTGAGTATAATATAACTTGTTTTTCTTATCTTTCAGGTGACATCGGGGGCTTATCTACAGCATTCCAGAATAAAGGCGGTGGCCGCATCTTATATCAAAAAAATACCCCAAAAAAATGATGGACTAAGAGCAATTATAAAAATTGATGTTTTTATTCTTACAAAAAATATATAAAAAACAATCAGATTTTAATACATATCATAACTAGTGTTGAGCGATACGATAATGCAAATATCGGCTATCGGCCGATATTAGCTCTATCGGCCTTTCGATAATTCGTTTCGATATTTTCGTCTTATCGAATACCGGAATCGGATTTGTCACTGTCACTGTGAGTGTCCGTCGGTCGGGTCTGTCAGGAGTCAGCGGCACTTACCTGGCAGAAGATCTCCGGCGGTCACGTCCTGGACTGCTTGATGGCCGCCATTATCTTCTCCCTGGCGGTCACATGCAGTTTTTCGCGATAACTGCAGTGACTGCAGGGTAATCCCGGCCGTAAAGCAGTCAGTCCGATGATGTCACCGCCGGGGAAGCAGGTAATCAGCTGTGCTGCGCCGGGATGACAGGCTCTGCCTGTCATTCTGATGTAGCAGAGCTGGATCGTCGTGGGACACTCGTTACTATGGACTGCGTCGGTCAGGTGGTATACTTTTTTTTTTTTTTTTCATTTTTTTACAGGAGATCGATGGAGTCGCAGCAGGATGAGACAGTAATAAAAGAAATGAAAACTGTGTTTTGTTTTTTTTTATTAAATTAAAAAAAATTTTTTGGAACATTCACCCGTCCGGGTACATAAACAAGTTAACTATTTACATACAGGGACCCTGTCCGGGTTATTTAGACTTCTTTGGCTGGCCTATTCCAGGTACCACCTGGTACTCTTCTTGAGATTGCCAAACATCCGAGGCACCAAGGGCCACCAGGACCTGATGACGACGTGTGGCCTGTACAGTGACGTCGTGACCCGCTATCTGGGTCTGTGTGGCCACCTCTTTCATCTCCCTCCGGGTCTGGAGCCCTATGTCCCGGACTGTACGAACCCCAGGGTGCCTAACAGGCGCCTGGTACGGGCCAGCTATACTTATCATGTCCATAGCTGGGGCTGCTGAGGAGACCACTGAGGGAGGCTGGGGAGATTTACGGCGTGGGGTGGGCACTTTTGCAGAGGCCTGTATGTGGGAGGCTGAAGGCTTCGAGGGTCTCACAGGTTCCTGACACACTGGGAAGTAGGGGTCGCACCTGGTAACATTTAGGGCGTACCACCCATTGTAACCCCAGTGTCGGGTGTAAGTCACCAAGTCTCCTGGCAACAGGTCCCTCCCCGGGTGTCCTTCTGGGAGGTGAGCCTCCACGTCCCGCCGGGTCACAAAGACTTCTAAATAAAGTCCAGGCTCCTTGATGAAGCCCCAACCACCTTTCAATTTAAAGCTCCGTACTGCATCCTTACGCCGCGGCTCACTCAGGGTTCCTTTATCCTTTCTCATCCGGTCCTTATCTGCCCGGTCCTTCTCCAGGTGACGTTGGCGAAGTTTTAGGGATTCTCGCTGCTCCCTTTGTCGCTCTGCTTCCCGCTCCCAACGTCTCCACTCTTCCTCCTGACGCCGGTTGAAATTCTCCTCCACCAGCTGCTCCATGTCTCCACCACTCCACTGCAGCTTACAGTGTCCGGTTTGCGGCAGCTCTCCTGTCGCCCCCCAGTCCTGGCGGCGCTCCCCTGCGGAGGAAGCAGACGGCTCTAAATCAGATGACAGTCGGGGCTCCGGTACAGGCAGGTAGTGCTCTGGTGCCTGCGCGGCCTCCTCCATGAGGACGGGTGTCGCTTCTTCTGTCTCAGCGACGGGGGCAGACAGCGAGATCTGGGGTGCTGCTGACGGTGCTGCGGTTTTTGCAGGAACGGGTGCCTCCACTGCGACAACGTCAACCGGATCACATTGCAAGGACTCCTCTACTAGAACGGGTGCCTCACCTTCCGGTACAGACACTTCAGGTAAGAGGGATTGGCGCCGCTCCAAGTTTATTTTTAGGGCACGCCAGCTGGCTTCCATCCTGGCGACCTCCTCCCGGTGCCGGGCCAGGCCTCTTAGGGTATCCGCCGCTTCTTGCAGCGTAGGAGGGTTTACAGGCCAGGTGCCCAACGGTGATTCTGTGGCGATCGGGTCGCTTCCGTGGGGGGAGAGCTCTGACTGCTCCATCCCTTCCCACTTCTGCTCGTCGTGTCCATTAGCCATCTCTGCCAAGTCACATGTGTCATATCTGGAGAGGGCCCCTCTTTTGTAGGGAGGCGGGACCTTCGTGTTAGTTTCCGCACACTGAGGAGGATGAGGAGGCGGAACTCCAGAGCTGTGGGGCACATGTTACATTGCAGTACCATTTACAGTGGGCGGCCATCGTTTTCACGCCACTGAGTGAGTGACACCCAGGAAGAGCACGCCCTTCTTCTTCACCAGTGCCTCGTCGTCACGCAGATATGGCGGAAAAATGGCAAATACATTCTCTGATGATTTTAGCAATTCTCAAGCACAAAACCAGTGCAATTCAGGCACACAGGACTCGCTTATAGCGAGCTACAGAATCCTGTTCGTGACGCCCAAGTTGAGTCGCACAGAGCCAGAGGTTTTCGGGGTACTCGGCACCGAGCCCGTCGACTTCTATGGGGTATGTCACGTCTTTACCCGGCAATTGAATTAGAGTCGATTTTACTATGTAGAAGTGTATAAACTATAAATATATGTATATATATATATATATATGTCACAATGACATGTATATATATATATATATATATGTATTCTATGTGTGTATATTTTGTGTTTACAACGAAAGAAAGTTTTTTTTTTGTTGCGATATTTTGTTCCCATAGACTTACATGGGACTTCCGGTATCGAAATCGGATATCGACGATATTTAGTGCTATCGGCGATACAATTTCGATACGATATTTTTAGATATCGAGCAATATCGCTCAACACTAATCATAACACATAATACAAGGGAAAAAGCAATATCTAGATCTCACATAAAGCAAGAAAAGTGTCACGAATGAGAGTGTCCACGCCCCCGAGGAAGCAATACAGTGAAACGCGCGTAGGGGTTTTCCTACTCACATTCAGTAAGTCTTGATGTCAGAATTGTCATGTATTATTACTCTTAGGTGTGTGGTAACTGCCCACTGTGGATAAGCAAACTATTTACTCTATGCTAACTCTGGTAATAGCCACCCACAATTGTTTTCATATGATATGGTAGATGACTATAGGAGACAATTTGCACTGAGCACTTTGTTCCATCATATAAATATATCTGCTATATGTGAGATATTATGTATATCTGCTGGCATAGATGACCAATATATACTGAGGCTATCTACCACAGTGGATATATCAGCCACTGGCTGTATTCCCACCCTGATATGTATAAGCTACCTGCTTGCATAGTGTGTCATTCTTTTATGAATTATTGATTATATACTCAAATTTTGGATTAGATTGCACTAGGCACTTTAATTTTTTGTGATACATTGTTCATATGTGATGGTAGTATACAACATTGGCAGATTATATATTTTCTCTCTACAGGATTGATTTAACGCATTATGCACTTTATTAAAAAATACCTGTAGATTAATATGCACATGGGATTTCTGTACTCCCCTGAACAATTTATTTTGAGATAAATATTATAATAATTGGATCAATACTTCATGAATGGTAGCTTTGCACATATATTAATGTGTGATTATCTTGATGTAAAATTGTCAGGAAATTCGTGACACTCTTCTTGCTTTATGTGAGATCTAGATGTTGCTTTTTCCCTTGTATTATGTGTTATGATATGTATTGAATCTGATTTTTTTTATATATTTTTTGTAAGAATAAAAACCTATCAATTTTTATAATTGCTCTTAGTCCATAATTTTTTTGGGGTATTTGTTCATTATATGGATGAGTATATCTTTATTTAGCCTGTTTTCTTTAGGGTTTATATCCGAAGCAGGAGGTGACAGGTTCCTTTTCATTCTAGTTTAAGATTGGAGTATTTCTGCTTTGGTGACTTCTGATCTTCAAATCATCATGGGACAAATAAGGATTATATTCTCGTCGGACAGGTGAGGCATATGGTGTTTTATTATTTTTTGTCTTTTACAGGGGATATTGGCATCGATGGATTATCTTCTCGTCGGACAGGTAAGTATAACATTGCTTTTTTATTTTTATCTTTTGTGAATGAATAGGTAAAATAGGGTTGGGAGTTTTTATTTCAAATAAAGGACTTTATTCTTGCTGTGTCTTTATTACATTCTGACTATGTAGCCTCTCCATGACAAACCCCGGGGCTTGATGTCAACAGTCATAAAACAGCTGATATCACCAGGGCAAGCAGGAAGAGCAGGGCAAAGCGCCGAAACTGGCGCATCTAATAGATTCACCTTTTCTGGGGCATCAGCGGGCTGTTATTTTAAGGCTGGGGAGGGCCAATATCCATGGCCCCTTTACAGTCTGAGAATACCAGACCTCAGCTGTATGCTTTAGCTTGTCTGGTTGTCAAAAATGGGTAGACCATTCATCTGACAGCATGGGAACCGCAGCACTCAGAGTGGTGGTAACGAACTTACCCCTGATCACAGCCGCGTTTTTTTTTCAGCTGTCACACAGATGATAAAATGGGAAACAGCCAATGTTCTGGCTGCCAAACTCAAACAGTAAAACGGACTTTCTGGAGAAGTCATGTTCGACATCCGTGGACGGACACTAGGTGTTCGGTACAGATTCCAAACTTTACTATTCGGATTCACCAATCACTAGTCGGCATCATGTTTAATCGCAATGCACTGAAATATACAAACGCTATCAATGAGGTTGGCTGAGTAATGTTCTACCACTGCTCACACTAGGCCACACAAATTATCAAGGCACACTGTCAATTCCCTTTGCAATGATATTCCAAATGTGCTAGATGGGAAATAAATAGTGATGAGCAAATAGTGAAATATTTGGATTTGGAAATATCGGTACAAATACTTTCTAATATCCGTGTATTTGTACCGAATAACGAATCCAATGCAAGTCAATAGGAAACCTGAATATTTTTCTGGTGGACCCAACAAACAGGTCTGGGAGCATGGGAAAAAAGCTGAAATGGAAGGAATAGATCAATAAATACCATAGATATAGATGAAAAGCCAGCAATTCATTTGCCGCGTACTGTAAAATCACAGCGTGACAGGTTAGAATAGAATAGATATATACACATAGAATAGATAGATATATAGATGTCAGTGACACACACACATATATATATCACTCACAAAGAAAAGCGGTTGGCACTGCTCACACCACCTGTGCCATTAGGCAAACTCTGCAGGAGCTGCAGCCGGCTCCAAAGTCCAAAACCCACGGGTGCTTATCCAAAAAACAAGAAATCCAAATACAACATAGGAGAAAAAGATGGAAATCACTCATCGGGTAAAATTCAATCCTTTATTCAGACATGCGCTGTGGGAGAACGGGAGCTGTGGAGAAGCAACGTGACGCCGATCGTTTCGCGCACACTGCGCTTCCACAGGTCACAAAGCAGCAAGGAGGAGACGGAAAGAGAAGTACCTGCACCCAGGTAAACCACTCCCACCGACCCCAAAGCTGCACAGATGCAACAAACAGCAAGAATGATAAACACACAAAATTAAAAGCATATTACATATATATTTATGTGTGCAAAATTAAAAATACTTAGTATAAAGAGCAAAAAATCACCTTATTACAAACAAATTGACATATCTAACCGTTCATTCAGACCAATAGGGCCCAAAGCACCTCTGTGCATAATCCACCTCGCCTCTCTTCTAAGCAAATTCTTATGTAGATCGCCCCCTTGTGGAGGCAAGGTTACCTTCTCAATTCCAGCAAAAGACAAAGACTCAGGTCTGCCCCCATGAGTCTCCTTGATATGACTAATCAATTTTGGGACACCTTTTCCTGACAAAATAGAATTGAAATGCTCCCTGAACCTGACATAGAGCGGACGGATGGTTTTGCATGTCTGAATAAAGGATTGAATTTTACCCGGTGAGTGCTTTCCATCTTTTTCTTCTATGTTGCATATATATATATTGTAAGCTTTTCAGGGGATATAGCTCTGGGATCGCCGTCTGGGTAGACAGAGTGGCACGGAAACAGTTCATTCACAGCAGTACTGGTAAAAACTGGCCGCAACCAGTTTTATTAAAGTCCACAGCAAACAAGACATAAAACAAAATCATAAACAGAAGACCTAGGCTTGTCTAGCCACTAATTACACTTAGATAGATTTCCCTATCTATCCGGGTCCCGACTCTACCAGCCGGGGCCAAAACAACACATATGTTCAGCATTTACCAGCATTTACCAGCATTTACCAGCATTGAGGTTCACAGAGTCTCCTCCTTGTGTCTGAAGGCACCTTCAACGTCCAGACTTGAGAGAGCTCCCCTCCCATTCAGCAACTACCAGCATGGATTTTCACAGAGACCACTCCTGTGTCCGGGGTACATCGAGAACCCAGACTGAGACAGCTCATACTCCTGGAGACACCTTCTGTGCCTGGACCCCTCCTGTGTCCAGACTAAACGGGCTCTCTGTCTGTACTCCAACACACCTACTTCTGGTCTCCTAATTAACACCTGAGTGATTTCAGGCCTGAGCTGCAAGTGTGTACTGAATGTAAGGTGTAGTGACCTTTCTCTACCACTAGGTCTACAAAGCCACACACCTCCCTTATACCAGTCAGCAAAGTAGCTAGGTGAAATATACACCCCATTCAATACACATACTCTCACTGTCTCACAATATATATATATATATATATGTATATATATATATTACATCTATCTTTCTATCTGAAGCCCCCGTCTCACATAGCGAGATCGCTGCTGAGTCACAAGTTTTGTGATGCAACAGCGATCTTCCCAGCGATATCGCTGTGTGTGACACGCAGCGATGATCAGCGCCCCTGCTGGGTCCCTGCTGGGTATCGCTGATCGTCACTGAATGTCCTGGACATTTTTTTGATCGTTGGTCTCCCGCTGGCCAGCACGCATAGCTGCGTGTGGCAGGCGGGAGACCAGCGATCAGTGAGCTGGTAACCAAGGTACACATTGGGTTTCTAGGCGTCGGTGCCTAGAAACCCGATGTGTACGTTAGATACCAGCGCGCTGGTGCAGGGGCGCTGGTAACCAAGGTACACATCGGGTTTCGAAACTCGATGTGTACCTTGGTTACCAACTCTCTGCACCAGCTCGCTGGTATCTAAGGTACACTGCGGGTAATTAAGCGACGTGCATCGCTTGTTACCCGCATAGTCGTTGTCCTGATCGCTGCTGAGAGCTGCCTGTTTGGCAGCACACCAGCGATCCTGACAAGTTCATATCGTTGTTGGGATCGCTGGTGTGTCACTATGTGTGACGGGACCCTAAGAAAAGCCAGCAATTCAGCAGCCCAGTCACGTACTGTAAAATCACAGCAGGAGCAGACAGGATAGAATAGATAGATTACACTCAATATATACACATAGATATATAGATATTCAGATGTCAGTGACATATACAATTAGTACAATGTGTGTGCAGTTTACATGTATTTAATTATTAAAAGATTATTTTTCTGAAAAAATGGCGTGTGCTCAAGCGTAATCCTCTTAACCGGCAGATGTTTTTAGCCTGGGAAGGGTAATACCCATGGAGCTTCCCAGGCTATTAATATCAGCTCACAGCTGTATACATAGCCTTTACTGGCTATTAAAATGACATAGGGTCCTCTATAATTAATAACCAGCAAAGGCTATGCAGATAACTATGGGCTGATATTAATAGTCTAGGATGGGGCCATGGATACAGGCCCCCCCAGGCTAAAAACATCAGCTCTCAGTCGCCCCAGAAAAGACGCATCTCTAAGATGTGAGAATTCTGGCAGTTAGCCTCGCTCTTCCCACTTGCACTGTAGCAGTGGCAAGTGGGGAGATAGTTGGGGAGTTGATGTCACCTTTGTATTGTCAGGTGACATCAAGCCCAGTGGTTACTAATAGAGAGGCATCAATAAGATGCACACATTACTAACCCCATAGTCATATTGTACAAAAACACACACAACACACAGAAAAAAAGTCCTTTAATTGAAAGAATGTAATGGACTCCTTTAATAAATCTTAATTAAACCATACTTATGACCTCGCCCATTCCAAAAAACACCATTGTCTTCTGCAAAAGAGTTAAAATAAAAAACAATATTCCTCACTTTTCCGCAGAAAAGATGATAATCCATTTGTCCCGCGACTAGTCTAGCTCTGCTACATCTAGATGGCAGGCTAAATGGTTGTATAATGCGACCATACAGCCTGTCAACCAGCAGAGACACTGAACAGCATCTGCTACTGCTACCCAGTGTCTCGCTGTGAACTGGTAAGACCTGTCTGACATCACCACGAGAGTGAGAAAGTTCTCACACTCCCGGTGCAGTCCGAAAGGTCCTGGGAGTTCACAGGGAACTCAATTCAACTTTCTGACAGTTAGAAATTTTCCTACGGCGCTCGTGCTAGCATCAAATTGGTACTGGAGATGTCAGTGTCCTTGTGTGTAATACATGTTGCACATGTGTGGCAACCATTTGCCACCTGTGTGCTGCATCAGTACCACACAGTGGGCTCCAGGGAAGCAGTGGTAAAGTGAGCGCTGTTCCCCGGCTCCGTGCGCTGAAGACGACTCTCATCATTCTCCCCTGCTCTGCCGGCAATCAGCACAAGCAGGAAAGAATGATGACAGTTTTATTCACGTGAGAACAATGACAGCAGGTGGTGGCTGATGGGACTATTACTCCCATCAGCCAACACCTTCTGCAACTAATAACAGTAAGATCAGGAGCAGCTGATGGGAGTATTCATCAGCCAGCTCCTGCGCTATAAATAAATGAATGAATGAATGAAAAAAATGACGCGGGATCTCCTGTATTTCTATAACCAGCCAGGCAAAACTGACAGCTGGGGGCTGCAACCCTCAGCAATAGCAAGGCTGGTTATCAAGAATACAGGGGTCCCCATGCCGTATTTTTTAATGATTTTAATAAATAATAAAAAATGACTTGGGGTCACCCCATTTTTGACAATCAGTCAAGCTAAAGCAGACAGCTGGGGGCTGGTATTCACAGGCTGGTTAAGGTGCCATGTATATTGACCACCACAGCCTAAAAATAACAGCCTGCTGCTGTCCAGAAAAGGCACATCTATTAGATGCGCCAATTCTGGCGCTTTGCCCAGCTCTTCACACTTGCCATGTAGCGGTAGCAAGTGGGGTTCAAATTTGTGGGGTTGATATCACCTTTGTATTGTCAGGTGACATCAAGCCCATTGCTTTGTAATGGAAAGGTGTCTATAAGACACCTATCCATTAATAATAATTTTATTTCTATAGCGCCAACATATTCCGCAGCACTTTACATTTTAGAGGGGACTTGTACAAACAATAGACATTACAGCATAACAATAAACACATACAGTAGATCAACAGATACCAAGAGGAGTGAGGACCCTGCTCGTAAGCTTACAATCTATGAGGAAATAGGGGAGACACGAAAGGTGAATGGTAACAATTGCTTTCATTGTTTGGACCAGTCATAGTGTAAGAAATTGGGTGTTCATGTAATGCTGCATGAACCAGTTATCAGCCTGAATATTTACCAGTGCAGACACAGAGGGCTATTAAATGCATAAAGCGTTTGAGAACATGAAACGAGGAACCTGGTTATGGTAAAAATTTTGGATGGGCAACACAGGGATAGTTAGATTATTGTGTTGAGGCGGTAGGCCAGTCTGAAGAAATGCATTTTTAGGGCACGCTTAAAACTGTGGGTATTTGGGGATTTATCGAATTAACCTGGTTAGTGCATTCCAAAAAATTGGCGCAGCACTTGAAAAGTCTTGGAGATGGGAGTGGGAGGTTCTGATTATTGAGGATGTTAATCTCAGGTCATTAGCAGAATGGAGGGCACGTGTAAGGTAGTAGACTGAGACGAGGGAAGAGATGTAGGGTGGTGCTGAGCCATGGAGTGCTTTGTGGGTGAGGGTAATAAGTTTATACTGAATTCTGGAGTGGATGGGTAACCAGTGTAATGACTGGCACAAGGTAGTGGCATTGGTGTAGTGGTTGGTGAGGAATATGATCCTGGCTGCAGCATTCAAGACAGATTGGAGAGGGGAGAGTTTGGTAAGAGGGAGTCCAATTAGTAGAGAATTACAATAGTCCAGACAAAAATGAATAAGAGAAACAGTAAGAGTTTTTGCAGAGTAAAAAGTAAGAAAAGGTCGAATTCTAGAAATGTTTTTGAGGTGCAGATAACAAGAGCGAGCAAGTGATCTGATGTGAGGGGTGAATGAAAGTATGACCCCAAAACAGTGGGCATGATGCTGGAGAGTAATGGCAGAGCCACACATGGAAATGGCAATGGCAATTACTAATCCTATAGTTATTTGGTAAATACACAGCCAGAGTAAAGTCCTTTATTAGAAATAAACTAAAACACACTTTTCCATTTTTATTTAAACAAACACAGTTATACTCACCCAATGCCTAATTCCACTGAATCCCTCATCTCCTGTAAGAAAACAAAAGTAAAAAACAACAATATCCCTCACCTAGCCGTTGTTCGGTCCCACGCCACAATCCATGTCTAGGGCGGCAATTACAAAAAAACTCCTGGCTCAAAGAGAAGCCAGTTGGATTGTTCACCTCAACACTATAACTCCTAGAGTTTTAAATGAGTCTCAGCTTTTCTTTGTTCTTGTGATTAGATTTTTGCAATGTTTATCCCTTAGAGCAGTGGTTCTCAACCTTTCTAATGCCGTGACCCCGCAATACAGTTCCTCATGTTGCGGTGACCCCCAAACCAAAAAATAATCACAGTCCTCCATACAATATTATGGGCACCACATAGTCCTCCATACAGTATTATGGGCCAAATATAATGCTCCATAAAGAATACTGGTCCCCATATAATGCTCCATACAAAATATAGAGCTCTCCTCTGCACTGTGCTGCGTTCTGCACTGTTACGGCTCAGGAAAGGGCACTGTGGAAAGACTCCCCATTATCATCATCATTGCCTCCACATTATCATCATCATTGCCTCCCCATCATCATTCCTCTCCATCATCCTTATCATTGCCTCCCCATCATCATCATCATTGCCTGCCCATTATCATCATCTTTGCCTGCCCATCATCATTGGCTCCCCATCATCATCGTTGCCTCCTCACCACCATCACTGCCTCCCCCATCACCATCACACATACAGCACCACACACAGACAGCACCACAGCACCCTCTCACATACACACACGCAGGCAGACACACACACACACACTGATACACACAGACACATACACCTCACATCTCACCTGTCCGGCGCCGCGCTCTCTGCCACAGCCGGCCGCTGAATGATGACGTCATCCAGCGTCGCTGCTGTGACAGGAAGCGCGGGCGCCCTGCAGGCGCCCCCTGGAGCCCAGAGCTACGGAGGCACGGGGAGAGGTAAGTATTGCGCCGCCTGCTCAGGCCGGGTCCCCCCTCTCCCCACACAGTGGACTCACCGACCCGCCGCTCAGCTCCGGAGGGTCCCGGGCAGCTGCACTGTGACTCCGTGGGAGGAGGAATTGCTGCTGCTGCCACGCCACCCCACACACGTGCTGCCTGGGGCGGACCGCCCCCCGCCCACGCTATGCCCCTGCTACGCCACTGGGCTAAAGCCATCGGAAATATGCTGTATATATGGCTCCGCTCCCATCCTCCCATCCTGTATATATGGCTCCGCTCCCCCTCCCATCCTGTATACATGGCTCTGCTCCCATCCTCCCATCCTGTATATATGGCTCCGCTCCCCCCTCCCATCCTGTATACATGGCTCTGCTCCCATCCTCCCATCCTGTATATATGGCTCCGCTCCCCCTCCCATCCTGTATACATGGCTCCGCTCCCCCGTCCTCCCCCATCATACTTACCCTCCTCGCTCCATTGCTGCAGGTCCCTGCATCCCTGTCGGCCCGGCAGCTTCCTCCTGTGCGCAGCGGTGACATAATATCGCTCATTAAGGACATGAATATGGACGCCACGCCTATGGGAGTGGCGTTACATCCATATTCATTACCTTAATGAGCGGTACTACGTCACCGCACTGCCAGGAGGAAGCTGACGCCGCGACAGGGATGCAGGGACCTGCAGCGACGGAGCGAGGAGGGTAAGTATGGATGTCTAATGAAGCCGGCGGCTGCAGCTGTCACTACAGTGCTGCAGCCGCCGGCTCCTTTAAGCGACCCCTGTGTTTTGGCCGTTCGACCCACAGGTTGAGAACCGCTGCCTTAGAGGTTGCCACCTGTTCCATCCTCTTTCTTTTTTGTTTGGATTTCGGATCCTTTATGATTTTTATGTTTATTTATCCTAATATTTTGTTTACTATTATTATTTTTCAGTCTCTTATAGTGTTTGAATTCATCACTGACCTGAATTGTATCATATTTTCTGCCATGGGATCAAGGCTCATACCATCCAGAAAGATATTCACATTTGAATGCATTTATATATTTATTATTATTTCTTATATCTTGTGATGTCTTACTTGATTATGGGATTCTGTAATTTAAGACCTGTTATATGACGGCGGTGCGCATCCACGCTGCTTGCCTGCCTTCTCTTGTGTTGGTGTAGCGTCATTTATACCTCGCACACATGACTGGGGGATTTGTAAATTTCTTTTACCCCCCACGCATATGTGGTGATGTCTGATGCTTCTTACTAACGCAGGACCGGGGGGCTGCAATGCGCTTGCGCCGACAAATCCGAAATCATTGGTTGTTATGTACCATGTGACCGGTCACGTGACCGGCCACCAATGATATTTTAAAGTCCTTGAGACTTTGAATCTTGCACATCCCATTGAGAAAGCAAGTATCAACAAGCAAAATGTGCATTGGGGGCTTTATAGGATCCGACCTGGTGCCTCTTGTCTGCCACTTTCACTGGTAAGCGTTGCTCTTAGTTTTACAAATGTGTTTGGGTTACCTTATATACTTATACTAGTTGCCACACTGAGCGGCTCTCTGCCCATATTTACCCATATATTTGTGGGGCTGGCAGTTGGTACCGGTGTCTTTCCTTTTCCACTCTTGTGCACTTTAATTACTATATTCTTTGTATATTGTTGTGTAATATTTTAATGCATGTTTAATAAAAAATATACCTTTTATATCAATACGCTCCTTTGTTCTCCTCCTTTACAGTTTTCAGCCTGGACGGTGCCAAGATGCGACCATCCAGGCTGAGAACCACTGGTGAATGAGCTGCTGTGAGCACAGCCTCAGTGACTAGTGGTGACGTCATTGAGGTTACCTCCGGCAAGTGAGGCTGCATTCCCAGCCGGGCTGAACTGTGGTGAACTCAGCACCATGGGAAAAAGTCAGTGATGAGTGTTCTGCCTTCATACACGTTGACACGGTGTGCATTCTAGCATACAGCTAAACCATCATTCTATCTTCCAAAATGAGCAGACTGTCCTCTGTAGTCTAACTTGTTTATTGGTGAACAGTATAGAACATGCACGCGGTAAAACTATAAAAAATATAAATGACATAGATAAGTATTGGGCAATAATCACACAGCTGACACTTTACAATTAACAAGAAAGTATACAGTATGATGCAACCATAACATGAGAAAACACAGGATTCTAATAACATCTCCTATGCACTGGCTGCTATACAGTTAATAGACTCCAAAACACTGCATTGCTAACCATCTCCTATGCACTGACTGCTATACAGTTAATAACCTCCTAAACCCTGCATTGCTAGAGAAGATATTGATCTTACCAGATATGCTTTACCAGGATAGCAAACTCAAGTTGGAGAAGTTACAGGAGAGCACATGAAACACGTGTATTCCCTGAAGTACATGGAAGAAAATGGAGTTTCTTCATCCCAGAATACCTTGCTTCAATCCCACAATGCAATACTCTATCTGCTTGTTAAAGGCACAGGCTATAAATTCAGCCACCACTAGATGGTGCTATAACAAACAAAACTAGTACACAATAAGAAACATGCTGCCCAGTACTCAGAATGGACAGAACAATGAGGTCACCGCAGTTCAAGCTCAGTGACTTCACAGCAGATCACCATGAGAATTTCTCAATGTGATCTGCGGTGAAGTTACTGAGCTTGAACTGCGGCGACCTCATCAATGGCTTTTTTCCTACGGTGTTGAGGTCACCGCTGTTCAGCCTGGCTGGGAATGCAGTCTCACTGACCAGCGGTAACATCGATTATGTCACCGCTAGTCACTGAGGCTGCGCTCACAGCAGCTCAGTCACCAGTGGTGCTCAGCCTGGACAGTTGATACCTTCTGTGCTACAATTGAAATTGGATATAATTCATCAAGCCTACAGTATCAAAGAGTGTCTACACAAACCATCAGAAGGTGTTTGCATTACATATGATGTGGGGTGTTGTGGCATAGTATACAATGACTAGCCCCTCTAGTCTTCATTCTTGGTACATTAACAGCTTGGTGCCAAGTTGATTTGTCTGTGGAATGAATGGTATAACCATTTCTCCAAAATGTCCCAGGAGCCATTTTTCAACACATCAGAAAGCCACACATTGCTCATGCTTCTACTATGGACAATCTTTGTGACCTAAACATGCTATGATGGCCACTGGATTTGTTTCCCATCAAGAACATTTGGGACATCATTGGTTGGCAATTGCAAAGGGAGCTACCAGTAGAGGACCTTGATGATTTGCATGCCCAAGCATTTAGCATAGAAGAAAATTCCTCAGACAACATAGTATAACTTCATTAGTACCACAGCAAGGTATATAAGTACATGTATTTCTGCATGTGGTATTCAAACATGATACTGAACAAATTAAGATGTGTTCGCATGTTTAGAGTTATCTTGTGATTTTGGGAATAACCCTATAATTAAACTCAAGTAAAAATCTGTCCATCATGTTTAACATCATTAGTTGCTATGGCCGCAAATCATGTCTTCCTGGCTCTGTAATTATATTTCTCGTGTTAGGTATTTCCAAGTATTTGCGGTTCAACTAACAGGTAGAGCTGCAGATAGGCTAAATCACTACATACAAGTTAGATAGCGGTCAGCAGCTATATCTACCAGCTCTCCCATACACAGGAGCACTCGCACAGCTGAATACTCCTGTGTTCTCTGTGAGAGTGTAAGGAGGTGGCAGGTCCCCTTATTTGCGCCCTCTCCTCCTTCCATGTGACTCCCTGTGCACTTAGTATAAATATGTTCATTATTGTAATGTAATCTAATGAATATGCTGTATCTGTATTTGCATTGTGGATGTTTCCCTTAAATTGACTGTGTGAATAGAGTAGGGAAAGAGTTACTGTTGTGGGCTGGACTTGAAGCCACAGGTGAAAGGAAGCTGCTGCTTCCTCAGAACTGCCCAGAGACTTTGGCCAGGGCAGACATGCTGTACAGACGGGGCACTGCCAGACTCCCTAGATGGGAGAAGTCTGTTGTCCTGGACCCTAAGGACTTCAGAGACTTAAGAGAGGTCCCACAGGCTAAGGACAAAAGACCGAAACACAGGCCCCAGGATTCTGGAAGGGACGCCGCTGGAGGGGTGTCAAGGGCCCAGGACTCCAGCACGTAGACTACTGTCTACCTTTGGCTGCCACAGCTGCTGTGGGTGCGGCTTCGGAGTGTTTCAAGGAAAGATTAGGAATCCAGTGCTGAAATCTCTTGTTGTTCTACTACATCCCTGTTTATTAAAAGTTATTTTCCCTGCTGGAAAACAGCTGCCTTTCTGGAGTCTTAATTGCCTGAACTGCTGTGACCAGAAACGAGAAGGTAATCTGTGGGGAGGCTGAGTTTGTCCTGTCCATTTATGTAGAAGGGGCTGGGGGAAGCTCGCTGACTGTCTGCTCAGGGGACTCTGTTTATGTCAAGTGCCTTTAAATACTCGGCTACAACTACCCCCCCCCCCCGTGTCCCCTTGTTACAAGAAAACTGCTGCCACACATCTTTGGAGACAGCTTATCTCCGGGAGAATAAAAGGATTAGCAGTCTGAAATCGGACATGCCGGATTTTCAGATTCTACCTACATTAAACTAATCTATATGGGGAGCTAAAGTCAGTGTTGATACTCTTTACTAATGGAGGTTTGCTTGCTCAAATAAGCCCCCGTCTCACACAGCGATCTCGCTAGCGAGATCGCTGCTGAGTCACTAGTTTTGTGATGCAGCAGCGATCTCGCTGTGTGTGACATTCAGCGACGATCAGCCCCCCTGCTGGGTATCGCTGATCGTCGCTGAATGTCCTGGACATTTTTTTGATCGCTGGTTCTCCCGCTGACAGGTACGCATCGCTGCATGTGACAGGCGGGAAACCAGCGATCCGCTGGTAAACAAGGTACACAGCAGGTTTCCAGGCGCGTGGCTGTGCCTGGAAACCCGATGTGTACCTTGGATACCAGCGCCCTGATGCAGGGAGCTGGTAACCAAGGTACACAGAGGGTTTCCAGGCACCGCGCAGAGCCTGGAAACCCGATGTGTACCTTGGTTACCAGCTCCCTGCATCAGGGCGCTGGTATCCAAGGTACATTGTGGGTAACTAAGCGTTGTTACCCGCAGTATCGCTGTGCTGATCGCTGCCTGAGCTGCCTGTTTGGCAGCTCAGCAGCGATCATGTAGCGATACACCAGCGATCCTGACAAGTGCATATCGTTGTCGGGATCGCTGGTGTATCGCTATGTGAGACCCAGGCTTTAGACTATTCTGATCCAGAGCACACAAGATATGACACACACAATTAGATCGCCCAACTTAATCTCCATATTTCACATAAACTGTACCTAACCAGAAAGGCAGGAAGTGGATGAGTATGCATTAATCATTTGTTATTGAAAGTATCTGGTACAAAGTTGAATTTTTCCTGTCAAGAAAGCGGTGAGCTCAGATTACAGAGAGTCTTCTCGTCAGGGCATGTCTAGGAATCGTTGTAATTGGTTTAGCTCCTCCACGCTTTTACTGGACAGTAACATTACAACACTTGTCTTTTCAATGGAAGGTCTGTTTACAAATAAAAACGTGCTGTGATACAAGCAAAAACAATTACAGTTACAAAGACAAGGAGATTTACATGATCAATTAAAAACCATCTGCATTGTTTAAGACATTTACTAAAAAGTGCATTTCTCTTTCTGCACATGATATAGTCTGCTTTGTCCCTAATTACTTTACAAGTGATACAATAAAACATTTTCCATATACAGCTGATAAATGTATAAAGTGATCAATGAGACTTTGCATACTTTGCATATTATCTCTCCAAGAATAATCAGCTTAACCATACGAGTAGAGCTACATTCACACAAGTGTCCAACGTGCCTTGAATACAGAATTCATGTCAGTCAATGCTATTCACATTACTATAATTATAACATCTGTACTTCAAGCATAGTATTACCTGCATCACTGAAGCAATAAGAATGACACTGCAAGCCATTGAGGACAATGTCAATTTTGCCCTTAACCCTCCATCAGGGGCAGCTCTGACACTCTCTAGTTCAGGCGCAGTGCGCCTGACAAGCACAGGTTAGAAAACCACTTATAATTAGGGATGAGCGATATTGCCCAATATTGTATCGGAATTCCAATTTCGATATTGGAAAATATCGGATATCGGAATTTCCGATTTCCGATATCAATGCAAGTCAATGGGAGAAAAAAATCGGAATTACAAAATGACCACTACAGTGCTATATAATGGATAAAATGGAGGGGAAACACCTCAGGATAATGGGGAAAGAGTTTGCAGAGGCAGAGGAGCAAAAAAAAATCGCTAGAATAATGCACAGAGCGAAAACTGTAGCAGGAAAACTGGTCGCCATCTTCTAATTCAATTGCCGGCTTTTGTGAAATTACAGAACCACCCGACATGAAATGATTCATGGTTTACATACAGTTAACCATGTCATTTCATGTAGTTTGATATATGCTTTTCACTAACAATTACATAAGTGTATGTGTGCAAAATTTCACGAATTTACACCTTTAATTAACCCCTACATGTCGGAAATTTTTGCACACAAACACTCATGTAATTGTTAGTGAAAACCATATATCAAACTACATGAAATGAATGACATGGTTAACTATGTAAAAAATGTGTCATTTCATGTCGGGTCTGTAATTTCACAAAAGCCGGCAATTGAATTAGCGGCTATTATACTATGTAGAAGTGTATGACCTCTATATATATATATATATATATATATATATATATATATATATATATATTTGTGTCACAATGACATGTGTATATATATATGAGGTGTACATCTCGGCCAGCTGTACTCTCGCGACAGCTGGCCGTGAGAAATACAGATGACGTCACCGCCAGGGAATCTCCACCGGTAAGCAGCTCTGCTACATCTGGATGCCAGGCTCAGCCTGGCATCCAGATGTAGCAGAGCTGGACTCGTCGTGGGACACTCGTTATCTTGGACTACGTCGGACAGGGAGTATTTGTGTTGGTTTGCTATTTTTGTTTTTTTACAGGAGATCGATGGCGTCGCAGGATGAGCGTGCAATAAAAAAAAATTAAAACTGTGTTGTGTTTTATTTCATTAAAAGACTTTATTCTGACTGTGTAGTTTTTTAAACATGTACAAACTTTATGATTAATACTGGATCGGTGTCTTATTGATGCCTCTCCATTATTAACCGGGCTTATTGTCACCGTTCAATCAAAGGTGACATTAACCCCTTATTACTCCACTTGCCACTGCTACAGGGCAAGTGGGAAGAGCTGGGTAAAGTGCTACAATTGGCACATCTTTTGATGCACCAATTGTGGGGCTGCTGCAGCCTGGTATTTTTAGGCTGTTGAGGGCCAAAATCCATGGGCCTTGACAGTTTTTTAATACCAGGCCGCAGCAGTCTGCTTTTTACTTGGCTGGTTAACAAAAATAGGGGGACCCCCATGCCATTTTTTTCTCGAGGGGATCCCCTATTTTTGTTAACCAACCAAGATAAGCAGACTGCTGTGGCCTGGTATTATCAGGCTTGCAAGGTCCATGGATATTGAATCCTTACCAGCCTGAAAAACCAGGCCTCAGCAGTCTGCTTCATCTGGCTGGTTAACAAAAATAGGGGGACCCAACACCTTTTTTTTTCGAGGGGATCCCCTATTTTTGCTGATCAGTTCACTTTAGGTGAAAGTGGGAAGCAATCAATTAAGCTTCCCACACTAATCACTTCCTCTCCTGTCAGATGGGAGAAGAGATAATTCATTTGGGGGATTTACTGCGAGGCTGGCAGCATTAGCTGCGGTCCCTGCAGTAAACATTAACCCTTTCAGAAGGATTACATCGGGGGACCTGACTGAACACCGGATAGGTAAGAATAATGTTGCCTTATTATTTTATTTTTATTACAGGAGAACAAGGGATTCGGATGGAGTACCAGTAAAATAAAATTTGGTCAAAAACTATGTGTATTTATTTCATTAAAATCATTTTAAATTAATGTGTGTGTTTTTTTAACCATTTAATACAATAGGATTAATAATCGAAGTTGTCTAATTGAAAACCTCCTTTTTAAACCCCGGCGTAAAGTACCTTCCAATAGAAGGGTTTTTAACCCCTTTTTAACCCTCCCCCCTAAGGCAAGGGAATAGACGGCAAATGCCAAAAAGGGTGCATCTCATTATAGAATGCCTTTTCGGGGGTGGCGGGGGCGATTTAGTAGCCAGGGGGGGGCCAAAAAAAATACACCCCCCTAGCTTTACTATCTGCCCCACTCGCGGGTTTTAACCTTTCGGTTGAGAAAATAGCACGGACCCCCACGCATTTTTTTCAACAATTTCCCAACCTTTAATTAACCCCCTAGATGTTGAAAATTTTTTCACACATACATCAGAATTTTTAGTGAAAACCATTATCAAACTACAGAAATACATGGTTTAAAGTATTAAACCATGAGTCCCTTTCTGCGGGGGTTCTGTAATTTTACAAAAACCGCAAAATTTAATTAGCGGCTATTTTTCATGTAAAGGGGATGAACATAAATATAAATAAAAAAGATTCGTGTGTTAAAAACTGTAGCAATTTTTCACTCCCCGATTGGCTCTACGAGCCCCAAAAGGCTGAAGGATTATTTTGGGATTTCCGATGTAAAAAAAATTTTGGAATCAAACGGAATTCCCAAAAAAATAGCAAAAACGGGCCGATTCCGATATACAATACGGGAAAACCATCCCACCTAAATATCAATTATCAAATTTTTTGGGCTCAAACCGTATCATGACCTTCAAAGGAGATTAAAAAAAGGGGTGCCAAAATCGAGCAAATAAAAAACTTTTAAAAACCATGCATGTAATCAACACAAATTCAAATTTCACAACTACCGCCAAAAATCCCATTTTCAGATTAACATACAACTTAAAAATTTGGAAAAAAAACCTTACTATAAGGCACAAGAGCTACGGGGTCATATTTACTCAGATTTAGACATTTAAAAAATTCA
>JARQOD010000005.1:134132437-134232773 GCA_033576555.1 Oophaga sylvatica | reverse complement strand
TCCACAACACAAACAAACAACTCCCACCGGGAACCCGGGTATTCGGGGGCTATTTCACCCAAAGCCCGAACACGTGCTACAATTTCCCCTCACCGGGAGGTGCCGGTATTCGGGGGGCTTTTTTCAGCCGACCCTAACCACACATTCATGACACACGGGCGCAAAGCACTAATGCTTTTACACTACGCATTCCCGCAAGGCCAGCAACCCTTTTTAATCCCAAACTACAGGCCTCCGAAAAGGACCAATGAAAACTTTTCCAAACACATTGTTTCAGACCTTCTGGGGGACTAATGGGAGCGCTCCCAACAGGATGAATTTCCCAATCAAAACAGGGCGGTCACACCCTTTATTCTAAAAAGCACTTAAAATAAATAAGAAACTAATCTGACTGAAAAAAAAATTTTAAGTAAAAAAAAAGAAAAATCATTTAACACTGACCATTACACAGGAAAAACCAAAAATAAAGACAAAATACCAAAAAAAAAATAAAAAATTATTGCAAAAAAGCATGAAGAGTAATAATAATAATAGGGGTATTTTATAAACATAATTTTGATCAAAAGAATGTCAAGCCATTCTCCCACGTCAAGGCAACCCTTGGGGGACAGCCAAACCTTGTATTTGTTCAAAGGATCTTATGCAATAAGGGTGACCGCCCTTTTCGATCTGGAAACCTTCTTCTGGCCTATGTTTTTACGGTGGTTCATCTCTCTGCCCTTTTGTTCACATTTTGTCACTTGACAATTGAAAATTTTAAACAGAGTAGGACTGTCCAAAAAGGGTTCCTTGACGGGCGGGTGGCTTTACATTCTTTTGATAAAAATTTATTTTACTAAATACCCTTATTATTATTACTACCTTCATGCATTTTTTGCAATATATTTTTTTATTTTTATTTTAGGATATTTGTGTCTTGATTTTTGGTTTTCTCTGTGTAATGGTCATGTGTTAATATGCATTTACATTTTGCATACATATTAATTTAATTTTTCAGCTCAGATTTAGTTTTCTTCTTAAGCAGCTAAAGATAGCAAGGTACTGGGAGAGCGAGTTTCCCTGCTGCTTAAAAACAATGAGGGAAACAAAAAATGTGTGAGCTTTGCCTGTCTGGCTTATGCGCCTGAAGCAGGGAAATTACAGTTTTTTTGTTTATGCCTCTTTGTATTCTTGTAGACACAGTTGTTTTTGATTTGTTGGGTAATTTAAATTTTCAATTACTTCACTTTGTAGGGCAAGTAACACATAAGGCTAGTTTCACACTAGCGTTTCACCGACCTGCTCGGTCTGCGCACGGCCGCCGCTAAGCTCCGCCCCGGCCGCCCCTCCTCTCGGCCCCTCCGCCTATGGGCGCAGGACGCTGCATGCGACCTGCGAAACCCTATCTTTAGCATTGGGTACACAGGCCGTGCGCTGGTATGCGTTTCCCGGGCACATGCTTCCTTTGACGGTGTGCCGACCGGTTACTTGTTTTAATGTTAGAGTAGTGACTTGCAAAAATTGGGGACCCTTGTCGTGGTTGCAAGCTTATATATCTTGGCCAAAATAGTAACCAATACCCCATTTAATGTATTTATCATATGCATTGAATTTTTTTGCATATTTTTTAATTTTTGCAGGATGTGGCTAGGCCTCTTTTGGTTGGCATAGTTAGGGTGTCTGTCCCCCTGTGTGTTGCATATTATCGTGCTGAGCAGCCTGCCTCTTAATATGAGGTGTTAGTAATAGGTTGCAAGTCAGACACTGTGCTTCACATTTATCTGTGTGACTGTCGTCCTATGCAAGCCGTATCTGTTATGAATGTTTTAGAAATGAATTCTGAGCAGAAGCTCCCTCTGGTGGTTACAAACAGTACTAAGCCATTCAGTGAGGATTGGCAATCAGGAATCACAGATTGCTGGAAATAAGGGAGGTTTTCCCCCATCATGGTTGCCGGTGATTAATTGTTCTTGTCTCAACGTTGTTTCCTGGTTCACTTGGAAGCTTGCTGAGTCTTGCCTCTTCTCCTGCTCTCAGATAAGATATTTTCTGTTTTTTGTTTTTGTGCTTGCCTTTTACATTTTTCTCTGCATTTCTGTGAGATTGGCCAGGTCCCCTTTCCCTGGGGCTTGGGCTCCTCTCGGTTTCCAGTTTTTTCTGTGGCTGCGGCTTGGTTCTGTTACACCAGAGAACTAATTTAGGTGGTAGAGGTCGTGTGATCTCAGGTGTTTTTGCAATTTAGTAGCGTTGGCTTTTTTTTAGGTTTTCTTTTTGGATTGCAGTAAGTATCCTTCCTATCCTATTCTGTCTAGGAAGATTGGGCCCCAGCGTTTGCTCATACTATTTTCTGTCTGTGTCTGTATTTCCTCTTGTCTAACCGCCATTACATGTTTGGGGGCTTCCTATGTTCTTTGGGGTCTGCTCCGGGCAGATAGCTTTCCTCTTTCTATCTTAGGTGTAGTTAGCCTCTCAGGCTGTGACGAGGCGTCTAGGACCAACGTAGGAACGCTCCACGGCTGCCTTTATTGTGGTGGTTAGTCAGGGTACTGCAATCCAGTAGATTCCAACCTCTCTGGTGTATTGCCGTTTTTGCCTGCTCTCCTCAGCTACCAATACATAACAGTATCACCCGCCAAACTGAAAATTATATGTACTCACAGAAGGAAAAATAGTGTGGAAAGAAAAAAGTTGTCAGAGTTGTCAGAGATTTTTTTTTTTTTCTGTTTGTTGCATTTTTTTTCCCTCTTTTTCTCTGGGTGCTGAGGAGGATTTTTTTTCTCTCAATGGAGTTTGCACAGTTGTCTGGCCGTGTGGATTAGCTTGCCACTGAAGTTCGATATTGCTACCTATCTTGCAGGGTTGCCGGTTTGTGGAACCTAGGATCCCCATGCCAGATTTGTTTTTGGGGATCGAGCTAAATTTCTGAATTTCAAAAATAACTGTAAGTTGTTTTTTTTGCCTTAAAACCTAAGTCCTCAGGGAACGCAGCACAGCAGGTTCAAATTGTCATCTCTTTCCTGCGCGCGATCCTCAGATTGGGCTTTTTTCCCTGACACCTGGGGACCCTGTTTTGAGTAATGTTTGAATAGCATTTTTTCTGGCTCTGGGGTTATTGTACGATGAACCTAATGTCACTGATCAAGCTGAAAAAACCTCGTTGGCATTAAATCAGGGGCTTGAGGACGCTGAAGTGTACTGTCAGAAATTCCGAAAGTGGGCAGTTCTGACCAAATGGAATGATGATGCTTTGGCAGCCCTTTTTCGAAATGGTCTGTCAGAGAATGTAAAAGATGTTATGGTGGGTTTCCCTGATCCTTCTGGTCTCAATGATTCATGTCATTGGCGATTCAAATTGACAGACATTTGCGTGAGCGTAGAGGTATGCGTGGAATGGTGTTGCCTTGTGAACCAGCTTCTGAACCAATGCAGTGTGATAGAGTGGCTTCTGGGGCACAGCGTCATGAGTTTCGAAAACGCAATGGGTTATGTTTCTACTGTGGTGATGCCTCTCATGCTATTTCAGTCTGCCCTAAGCGGGGAAGACGTTTTGCACGCTTAGTTGTCTTGGGTAGTGTTCAGACTAAATTTCTGCTGACTGTTACCCCGATTTGCTCCCTGTCCACATTTTCTGCTCAGGCTTTTGTTGATTTGGGAGCAGCTATTAACCTGATGGATTTTGATTTTGCTAAACGTTGTGGGTTTCCCTTGATACCCCTACAGAAGTCTATTCCCCTACTGGGGATTGATTCTACCCCTTTGGCTGAGAATAAACCCCAGTTCTCTACACAAGTGATAATGAGGGTTGAACCTGATCATCAGGAAGTTGCAAATTTTTGGTGCTGTATAATCTGCATGACATTATTGTACTAGGTTTCCCTTGGTTGCAGTCTCATAATCCTGTTTTAGATTGGAAATCTGTGTCTGTAACCAGTTGGGGCTGCCAATGTGTTAATGCCAACACTCCTGTTTTTTTCTGCCTCTCCCCAGGCTCAAGTTGTGCCTGACTTTTTGACTGATTTTTCTGATATGTTTAGCGAAAGTAAATCTGCATCCTTGCCCCCCCATAGGAGCTATGACTGCGCTATTGAATTAGTGCCTGGTAGTAAATTCCCTAAAGGTCGCCTGTCAGTATTCCGGGTTTTCTAGGTAACTTTGTCAATGATTTTGCCCTTTGTTAAAATGGAGTTTGCTGTTTTCTGTGCCCTACTTCCTGTTCGTTTGTTTAAAACCCGGCTCAGGTGCTGGCTTCACTGCTGGAATATTCTGCTTCCGTTTCCCTGCAAACCCAGCTGCTTTGTTCCTCACAGATCTTTTGTGTATTTACCAGGAAAGTGCATAACCTTATCTTCAGGTGTTTCTCAGCCACAGCAGTTTCTACCCATGGCTCTGGACATTCTCTGCATATGTAAGTTGCACATACTGTGTTATCACTAAACTGTTGACTTGGGAATTTAAACCCTTGGTTCACTCCATCTGATAAGAACTGTTTCTGAACTGTTGCTGTTTAACCCTTCGTGCATTACCTCTGGTGATAGCTGTTGGAACTGTTACTGGAATCTTACTGACATATGAACTTGTTGTTGGACTTCTCTGAATTAAGCCACAACTGAGATTAACTTGTTCCTGGACCTCCCTGTGTTTTCTGCATACCTGGATCTGACTCTTCACACACCAGCAGTGTGTAAAATCCAGCCACGTTACCTGTGCATCAGACTTACCTTGTGGTCACATTTGTGTGAGGACTCCGTCGTAAGAACTTTACCACCCTCGCTATAGAGGTTCAAGGACTTATATATCCGAATTCATATAACTGGACTTGTGTATATATATATGGACTCATTGCATGTCACTACGGGTTGTTTGAATATTGTTTTTGGGTGTTTTGCTGTTTCACAAATACATTATTTGCATTCAAAGAAACCCGTCTCTGATTGTTCATTGCCCCACGCTATCAGAATCCTCGAGTTCCTACAATAGTATTACAGGATATTCCAGCCTAAAAAAGAGGATTCTGCTGGGGCAATGACGGAGACACGGGCAGACAAATTGTTCACCATAGTTAACTCCTTGCAGCAGGAGGTGGCGGCTGCACTCAATCAGATTAGAGACTTGGAGTCTCGGGTTAACCACAATGCACAGGGTTTGGTCAGGCTCTCCAAGATCTACGTTCTAGGTTAGGAGTTCTGGAGGCCTTACCTACTGAGCCTACCTCATCCACCAGTATGCCCAAATTGCCTCCATTCCGTTTTAAAATGGTGACCGAAGTCAATTCCGTGGGTTTGTTAATCAATGTATATTATTTTTTGATGTACATGCCTCCTACTACCGGTCTGATAGATCTAAGGTTCTATGTATTATTATTTGTTTGACATCACGTGCACTGGCTTGGGCAAATCCTATGGTTGAAAGTCATGATCCCGTCTAAATAATTTGGACAATTTTCTGGCAGCCATGGCGCAAATGTTTCGACGATCCCAACCGCCGTGCTACCGCTGAATCTGCCTTGCTTCCTTACGCCAGGGGAAACGGTCAGTCATAGAATATGTTACTGAATTTAAAAGGTTAGTGGTGGACACCCAGTGGGAAAACAATGCTTTATTACCAATCTTTAGAAAAGGTTTGTCAAATGCAATCAAGGATGAGCTAGCTCGTTTCAGAGTCTCCACAGGAGTTTGAATTGTTTATACAGCACTGTGTACGTATTGATATCCGTTTAACTGAACGCAGACAAGAAAAATGGGCCGCTGTAAATCGCATTACTAATTACTCTCTTCCGTCCAGGAAACCACAGGCAAAAACCCGCGAGAGGCTGAGGAGGTGCCTATGCAGGTGGACTCACTGCAGAGACGTGAGAATAATGAACGCCGCGAACACCGTCTCCGTGAGCGCTTATGTTTCTATTGTGGTCAATCGGACCATTTCCTCATCAATTGTCCTAAATGTCCTAGGCGACCCAACAAGGTGTTGGCGTAGTAGGGGATTATGATAACAAGACGCTGAGTCTGAAGTTTCGGAAACCAGTCTACATCTAGATGCGGTTTTTTCCCCCAATACTGATGCCGACTTCCCCTAAAGATCAAGGGAGAAATATTCACATTGTTCTCTTCCTATACAGATTCAGTGGGAGGAACAGTGGATATCAAGTTTGCCATGATAGACTCTGGAGCAGGTGGGAATTTCATGGATTCTTCTTTTGCAGAGGAACATGGTATAAAGACACAACTAAGAGCTTCACCATCACTATGGAAACGGTGGATGGTTCCCCATTAGTTTCTGGACCAGTAGATCGGGAGACAGTGCCTCTGGAGTGTAAGATGGAACCAGACCATCAAGAAACACTTTCATTCATGTTAATATCTTCTCCTCATTTTCCTGTAATTTTAGGAATTCCCTGGTTACGGTCACAAAATCCAATCATCAATTGGGAAACCAAGGAGATAACCTTTCTCCCGAAGTGCAGTTCTACCATCAGTCCAACTGTGGCGGTCCAGTTACCCAGAACTTGGAAGAGGTGATACAGGTACCTACTCTCCCTCTGATTTATCAGGAATTCTCAGACATTTGTGATAAAAGGAAGGCAGATCAACTTCCCCCACATAGACCGTATGACTGCCCCATAGAATTGCTTCCTGGAGCAGCGATTCCTTTCGGCCATGTTTACCCGTTGGCGGCTCCGGAATTAAAATCTTTACGAGAGTATATAGATGAAATTTAGCCAAGGGGTTTATCCGACCATCTTCTTCACCAGCGGGAGCTCCAATATTCTTTGTAAAGAAGAAGGATGGTACTCTAAGACCCTGCATTGACTACCGGGAGTTAAATAAGGTAACCATTCGTAACAGGTACCCGTTGCCCCTAATTCCAGAATTGTTGGAAAGAGTTCGCCAGGCCAAAGTATTTACCAAATTAGATCTTCGTGGGGCATATAATTTACTCCGTATACGGCCCGGAGACGAATGGAAGACAGCTTTTAGATGCCGGTATGGACATTTTGAATATTTGGTGATGCCATTCGGACTCTGTAACGCTCCTGCTGCTTTTCAACATTTAGCCAACGACATTTTCAGGGATTTATTGGACCAATATGTGGTAATTTACCTTGATGACATCTTAATCTTTTCTGACTCCTTACAGGAACATCAGGAACATGTCAAGACCGTACTTAGACGTTTGAGAGATAATCATTTGTACATCAAACTCGAAAAGTGTGAGTTCCATTGTTCTGAAATTCAATTTTTGGGCTATGTTATCTCGCCTCAGGGATTGAATATGGAGTCCAGCAAGATCCAGGCAATCTTGGACTGGCCGGTACCAGGAAACATTAAGGAGGTACAACGATTCATTGGCTTTGCTAACTTTTATAGACGGTTTTATCCGAAATTTTTCAGAAATTGTCCGTCCCATCACTCTCCTCACCAAGAAGGGGAAGAAGTTTGAATGGTCTTCGCAAGCTCAGGAAGCCTTTGATCGCCTGAAGGGTTGTTTTACCACGGCTCCAATATTGATGCATCCGGATCCTGCACAGCCTTTTATCGTGGAGGTGGACGCGTCTGACTGTGCATTGGGAGCTATCCTCTCACAACGTACCGGAGACAAAGGTTTGCTGCACCCGTGTGCCTTCTTCTCTCGTAGGTTATCTTCTGCAGAACTGAACTATGATGTGGCAGATAAGGAACTTTTGGCAATTATTTCTGCCTTTAAGGAATGGAGACACCATTTGCAGGGGGCAACTCAGCAGGTAGTAGTACTCACGGATCATCGCAATTTGGAATTCCTTAAGTCTGCCAGGTGTCTTTCTCCTCGACAAGCTAGGTGGAGTTTGTTCTTGAACCAGTTTAATTTTATTATTTCGTACCGCCCAGGTTCACGTAATGGGAAAGCTGACGCATTATCCCGAATCCATACCGTGGATTCCGTGCCTGGGACCCCGTCGAAGACCATCTTGTCGGAGGCCAATTTCGTTGGAGTGCTCCGGAACCGGGACTTGTGGCAGGAGATCAAGCTGGCCTATGACGGTGACGTATTTCTTGCAGCTCCACCTGACAATGTGAATCTTGTCCTTCGGAATGGTGTGTGGCTTAGAGATCGATGTATTTATGTCCCAGAGGCTGTAAGACTTCGAGTTCTCAGATTGGTCCACGACTCTAAATTGGCTGGTCATAGGGGGGTACAGAAGACGCAGGAATTGTTAACTCGTTTTTTTTGGTGGCCTACCTGCTTGAAGGATGTGAATGACTATGTCCGCTCTTGTGAAGTTTGTGCCCGGTACAAGGTTCCTCGCGTTTCACCTACTGGTCTTCTTAAACCGCTACCTGTACCGTCTCGCCCTTGGGGGTCTATTTCGATGGACTTTATTGTGGAGTTACCCACCTCTGGTGGTAAAAATACTATTTTGGTGGTAGTAGATCGTTTAACGAAAGCTGCTCATTTCATTCCGTGTGCTGGTCTTCCCTCAGCTACAGAGACAGTAGATCTAGTTATCCAGAACATTTTCCGGCTGCATGGGGTACCAGATGACATCATTTCTGACCGGGGAATACAATTTACCTCTAGATTTTGGAAAGGATTTTGTTCTGCGCTCCACATTAATGTTTGCTTGTCTTCTGCATACCATCCTCAGACCAACGGCAGACCGAACGGACAAATCAAACCTTGGAGCAATATCTACGCTGTTACGTCAGTCATTTGCAGGACGATTGGCTGAAGCTACTTCCTCTAGCGGAATTTTCGTACAACAACTCCCAAAGCAGTTCCACGAAGGTAACGCCTTTTTTTGCCAACCTGGGTTATCATCCAAGTATTTTGCCTAGGACTCCGGTTACGATTTCGGTACCAGCGGTTGAAGACAGAGTGACGGCGTTGCAACGTAATCTTGAAGTTTTGAAGGACTCCCTGACCACAGCACAGGAGCGTTACAAGAAGTCGGCCGATAGATTCCGGAAACCAGCACCTATGTATAAGGTAGGAGACTCAGTTTGGTTGTCCACCAAGAATCTAAAATTGGGTGTTCCTTCGCAGAAACTGGGACAGAAATTCATCGGTCCATTCAAGATCACTGGGATTGTGAGCTCTGTTGCCTGTCGGTTGAAGCTACCACGGACTTTAAAGGTACACCCAGTATTTCATGTTTCCTTATTAAAACCAGTCTCTCCTAACACGTTTCAGGGACGTATCGTACCTCCCCCTCCACCAGTGTTGGTTGATGGCGAAGAACAATTCGTGGTACAGGATATTGTTAATTCGAGACTTCATAGAAACCGGCTTCAGTATCTAGTTAGATGGCAAGGTTACTCTCCTGAAAATGATTCTTGGGAACCAGTAAGTAACATCAATGCGCCTCTGAAGATTGCTCAGTTTCATCGGAGATACCCGGACAGGCCTGGTCCAGGACCGTCCGGAGGCCGTCTTTAGGGGGGGAGTAATGTCAGTATTCCGGGTTTTCTAGGTAACTTTGTCAATGATTTTGCCCTTTGTTAAAATGGAGTTTGCTGTTTTCTGTGCCCTACTTCCTGTTCGTTTGTTTAAAACCCGGCTCAGGTGCTGGCTTCACTGCTGGAATATTCTGCTTCCGTTTCCCTGCAACCCAGCTGCTTTGTTCCTCACAGATCTTTTGTGTATTTACCAGGAAAGTGCATAACCTTATCTTCAGGTGTTTCTCAGCCACAGCAGTTTCTACCCATGGCTCTGGACATTCTCTGCATATGTAAGTTGCACATACTGTGTTATCACTAAACTGTTGACTTGGGAATTTAACCCTTGGTTCACTCCATCTGATAAGAACTGTTTCTGAACTGTTGCTGTTTAACCCTTCGTGCATTACCTCTGGTGATAGCTGTTGGAACTGTTACTGGAATCTTACTGACATATGATCTTGTTGTTGGACTTCTCTGAATTAAGCCACAACTGAGATTAACTTGTTCCTGGACCTCCCTGTGTTTTCTGCATACCTGGATCTGACTCTTCACACACCAGCAGTGTGTAAATCCAGCCACGTTACCTGTGCATCAGACTTACCTTGTGGTCACATTTGTGTGAGGACTCCGTCGTAAGAACTTTACCACCCTCGCTATAGAGGTTCAAGGACTTATATATCCGGATTCATATAACTGGACTTGTGTATATATATATGGACTCATTGCATGTCACTACGGGTTGTTTGAATATTGTTTTTGGGTGTTTTGCTGTTTCACAAATACATTATTTGCATTCAAAGAAACCCGTCTCTGATTGTTCATTGCCCCACGCTATCAGAATCCTCGAGTTCCTACAATAGTATTACATCGCCTTTTTAACTTGTCTGTACCTGAACATGACGCTATGCGGTCTTATATCAAGGAGTCATTGGAGAAGGGTCATATCAGACCATCCTCTTCACCTTTGGGTGCCGGTTTTTTCTTTGTGGCCAAAAAGGATGGTTCATTAAGGCCGTGTATTGATTATTGTCTCTTGAACAATATCACTGTGAAATATCAATACCCGTTACCCTTGATTTCTGACCTGTTTTCCAGGTGAAAACGCTACTTGGTTTACCAAGCTTGACCTCAGGGGGCGTATAACCTTATTCGCATTAAGCACGGGGATGAATGGAAGACGGCGTTTAATACCCCAGAGGGGCATTTTGAGTACCTAGTGATGCCCTTTGGGCTCACTAATGCTCCTTCCGTCTTCCAGTCCTTCATGAACGACATTTTCAGGGATTTTGTGGAAAAATTTTGGATTGTTTATTTGGATGATATCTTGATTTTTTCCAATGACTGGGACTCTCATGTGAAACATGTTCGGACTGTGTTCCAGATTTTGAGAGAGAATGCTCTGTATGTGAAGGGATCAAAGTGTCTTTTTGGCGTACAGAGGATCTCATTTCTGGGATTCATTTTGTCTCCATCTGTTATTGAAATGGACCCGGTCAAGGTTCAGGCCATCTGTGATTGGGTCCAACCTACTTCATTGAAGGCTCTTCAGAGATTCTTGGGTTTTGCCAATTTTTATCGTAAATTTATTGGTAATTTCTCTGTTATTGTTAAACCATTGACTGATTTGACCAAAAAGGGTTCTGATGTGGTGAATTGGCCTCCTGAGGCAGTCTCTGCGTTTCAGGAACTTAAACAGAGATTCACTTCTGCTCCTGTTCTACGGCAGCCTGATGTTTCTTTGCCATTTCAGGTGGACGTTGATGCCTCTGAAATTGGGGCAGGTGCCGTTTTGTCCCAAAGAAATCCTGAGACCTCTGAAAGTAACCCTTGTGCTTTATTCTCTCGAAAATTTTCTCCAACTGAATGTAATTATGACGTGGGTAATCGGGAGTTATTGGCCATGAAGTGGGCTTTTGAAGGGTGGAGACATTGGCTGGAGGGAGCCAAACATCAGGTGGTGGTCCTCACGGACCATAAGAATCTGGTTTATCTGGAATCAGTCAAGCGACTTAATCCTAGACAGGCCAGGAGGGCCTTATTTTTCACACGTTTTAATTTTGTGGTTCCTTTTCTTCCTGGCACTAAGAATGTTAAGGCGGATGCCCTCTCGAGGAGTTTCCTTGCGGACTCTCCTGAGTTATCTGATCCTGCTGTTATTTTGAAAGAGGGTGTAGTTCTTTCCGCCATCTCGCCCAATTTGAGACTGGCTCTGGAGGGGTGTCAGGAGGATAAACCCGAGCGCTGCCCTGTTGGGAAATTGTTTGTCCCAGACCAGTGGAAGAAGAGTGTGATGTCTGAGATTCATTGTTCCGCATTGGCCGGTCATTTTTGGTACCAGAGACTTGGTGAGTCGGTCCTTTTGGTGGCCTACTTTGTCTCGTGATGTAAGGGAGTTTGTGCAGTCCTGTGGGACTTGCTCTCACTCCAAACCTTGCTCTCGCTCTAGTGGTTTGTTGATGCCATTGCCTGTGCCCAAGAGACCATGGACCCATATCTCTATGGATTTTATTTCCGACCTCCCTGTTTCTCAGAGAATGACCGTTATCTGGGTGATTTGTGATAGGTTTTCCAAGATGATACATCTTGTACCATTACCTAAGTTGCCTTCCTCCTCAGAATTGGTGCCTTTGTTCCTTCAGCACGTGGTTCGGTTACACGGCATTCCTGAGAACATTGTGTCTGACAGAGGAGTCCAGTTTGTTTCCAGATTTTGGAGGACTTTTTGTTCTAAACTTGGTGTTCAATTTTCTTTCTCCTCTGCTTTTCATCCTCAGACCAATGGACAAACTGAGAAAACAAACCAGACATTGGAGACTTATCTGAGATGCTTTGTGTCTGCTGATCAGGATGACTGGGTCTCTTTTTTGCCTTTGGCTGAGTTTGCTCTTAATAATAGGGCAAGCTCTGCCACTTTGATGTCTCCATTTTTCTGCAATTTTCGGTTTCACCCTCGATTTTCTTCGGGACAGACGGAGGCTTCTGTCTGTCCGGGTGTTGACTCTGTTGTGGAGCGTATGCAGCAGATTTGGGACCAGGTAGTGGAGAGGTTGTCCCTCTCTCAGGAGAAGGCCCAGCGGTTTGCCAACCGGCATAGGACTGATGGTCCTCGGTTTAAAGTGGGGGACTTGGTCTGGTTGTCCTCAAGAAATATCCCTATGAGAGTTGCATCTCCTAAGTTTAAGCCTAGGTTCATTGGACCTTATAAGATCATGGAGATTCTTAATCCTGTTTCCTTTCGTTTACTTCTTCCAGGGACATTTAAGATCCATAACGTGTTTCACAAGTCCTTATTGAAGAGGTTTGTCGAGCCAGTGATTCCTATGGCTGCGCCCCCTGACCCTGTTTTGGTTGAGGGCAATCTGGAGTATGTGGTTGAGAAAATATTGGATTCTCATTTTTCTAGACGGAAACTCCAGTATTTGGTTAGGTGGAGAGGTTATGGTCAGGAGGACAATTCTTGGGTGTTGCTTCGGACATCCATGCTAGGAGACTGATCCGTGCGTATCACTGAGCTCATCCTGACCGACCTGGTTGCACAAATGAGGGTTCTGTGACCCCTCCTCAAGGGGGTGGTACTGTTATGAATGTTTTAGAAATGAATTCTGAGCAGAAGCTCCCTCTGGTGGTTACAAACAGTACTGAGCCATTCAGTGAGGATTGGCAATCAGGAATCACAGATTGGCTGGATATAAGGGAGGTTTTCCCCCATCATGTTTGCCGGTGATCAATTGTTCTTGTCTCAACGTTGTTTCCTGGTTCACTTGGAAGCTTGCTGAGTCTTGCCTCTTCTCCTGCTCTCAGATAAGATATTTTCTGTTTTTTGTTTTTGTGCTTGCCATTTGCATATTTCTCTGCATTTCTGTGAGGTTGGCCAGGTTCCTCTTCCCTGGGGGCTTGGGCTCCTCTCGGTTCCTCTGGAGCCACTGTTGTTTGTTCATTTGCCTTTTCTAGTTTTTTCTGTGGCTGTGACTTGATTCTGTTACACCAGAGAACTAATTTAGGTGGTAGAGGTCGTGTGATCTCAGGTGTTTTTGCAATTAGTAGCATTGGCTTTTTTTAGGGTTTTTTTTGGATTGCAGTAAGTATCCTTCCTATCCTATTCTGTCTAGGCAGATTGGGCCACAGCGTTTGCTCATACTATTTTCTGTCTGTGTCTGTATTTCCTCTTGTCTAACCGCCATTACATGTTTGGGGGCTTCCTATGTTCTTTGGGGGTCTGCTCCG
The DNA here is from genome assembly GCA_033576555.1 of Oophaga sylvatica. Classification (NCBI taxonomy): domain Eukaryota; kingdom Metazoa; phylum Chordata; class Amphibia; order Anura; family Dendrobatidae; genus Oophaga; species Oophaga sylvatica. The sequence goes on along the minus strand of JARQOD010000005.1, from coordinate 134,219,157 downwards.
GGGCAGATAGCTTTTCTCTTTCTATCTTTAGGTGTAGTTAGCCTCTCAGGCTGTGACGAGGCATCTAGGACCAACGTAGGAACGCTCCACGGCTGCCTTTAGTTGTGGTGGTTAGTCAGGGTACTGCAATCCAATAGATTCCAACCTCTCTGGTGTATTGCCGTTTTTGCCTGCTCTCCTCAGCTACCAAAACATAACACGTATCAATGTGCTTTTTTTCTACTAGGCAGTTAACCCCTCCATATTAGGTGTTGGGGTGGCTGTTTTTATTAGTAGTTTGCACCTGTGCTGCACTTTGCCTTTATTAGTGGAGGCCTGCTGCATCCTGCTAGATGTGAATTTGTCATCAGACAGTGTTTGTGAAGGCCAGATTTCAAGGTATGTTAGCTGTGTCAGGAGGATAAACCTGAGCGCTGCCCTGTTGGGAAATTGTTTGTCCCAGGCCAGTGGAAGAAGAGTGTGATGTCTGAGATTCTTTGTTCTGCGTTGGCTGGTCATCCCGGGATTTTTGATACCAGAGACTTGGTGAGTCGGTCCTTTTGGTGGCCTACTTTGTCTCGTGACTTCACGGACTTTGTGCAGTCCTGTGGGACTTGCTCTTGTTCCAAGCCTTGCTCTCGTTCTAGTGGTTTGTTAATGCCATTACCTGTACCCAAGAGGCCATGGACCCATATTTCTATGGATTTTATTTCCGACCTCCCTGTCTCTCAGGGAATGACCGTTATCTGGGTAATCTGTGATAGGTTTTCCAAAATGATACATCTTGTGCCATTACCTAAGTTGCCTTCCTCCCCCGAATTGGTGCCTTTGTTTTTTCAGCACGTGGTTCGGTTACATGGCATTCTGGAGAACATTGTGTCTGACAGAGGAGTCCAGTTTGTTTCCAGATTTTGGAGGACATTTTGTTCTAAACTTGGTGTTCAATTATCTTTTCCTCTGCATTTCACCCTCAGACCAATGGACAAACCGAGAGAACAAACCAGACCTTGGGGACTTATCTGAGATGTTTTGTGTCTGCTGATCAAGATGACTGGGTCTCTTTTTTGCCTTTGGCTGAATTTGCTCTTAATAATAGGGCTAGCTCTGCCACCTTGATTTCTCCTTTTTTCTGCAATTCTGGGTTTCACCCTCAATTTTCTTCAGGACAGGCGGAGGCTTCTGTCTGTCCAGGGGTTGACTCTATTGTGGAGCGAATGCAGCAGATTTGGGACCAGGTAGTGGAGAGTTTGTCTCTCTCTCAAGAGAAGGCCCAGCGTTTTGCCAACCGGCACAGGACTGATGGTCCTCGTTTTAAAGTGGGGGACTTGGTTTGGTTGTCCTCAAGAAATATCCCTATGAAGGTTGCATCTCCAAAATTTAAGCCTAGGTTCATTGGACCTTATAAGATCATGGAAATTGTTAATCCAGTTTCCTTCCGTATGCTTCTTCCAGGGACATTTAAGATCCATAACGTGTTCCACAAGTCCTTATTGAAGAGGTTTGTCGAGCCAGTGGTTCCTATGGCTGCGCCTCCCGACCCTGTTTTGGTTGAGGGCAATTTGGAGTATGTGGTTGAGAAAATATTGGATTCTCGTTTTGCTAGACGGAAACTCCAGTATTTGGGTAAGTGGAGAGGTTATGGTCAGGAGGACAATTATTGGGTGTTTGCTTCGGACATCCATGCTGGGAGACTGATCCGTGCCTATCATCGAGCTCATCCTGATCGGCCTGGTTGCGCAGGTGAGGGTTCGGTGACCTCTCCTCAAGAGGGGTACTGTTGTGAATACTCTGGAGGCGACTTCTGAGCTGGGGCTCCCTCCGGTGGTTGCTGAGGGTAATGAACTAATTACTGGATGGCCTTCAGCTGGCTTTGAATGGTCTGATATAAGTGACCTGAGTTCCCTTCAGCCTTGCCGGTAATCAATTGTTCTTCCTGGTCTTGCTTGGAGCTCAGTTTGCATTCCTGCTCTCATTCAGATAAGTGATTTGCTGTTTTTTTTCCTCTGGTTGGATTTTCCTTGCTGGTTTGCTGCTTGCAGTTGACTTGAGCCTGGTCCCGTTTTGGGGTCTGGCGCTGCAATTGTGCTCATTTTTGTTTGCACTTTTGCTCTGTTCCTTTGTCACTTTTTGTTTGCTGAGTTGCTGTGTGTTACACCAGAGATCTGATTTAGGTGGTAGAGATCGTGCGGTCTCAGGTTTTTTATTAATCAGAAGTGTTGGTATTTTTGTCAGGGTCTTTTTTGGGTTGCAGTCAGAATTCTTTCCTATACTTTTCTATCTAGACAGATTGGGCCCCAGCGTTTGCACATTCTATTTTCTGCCTGTGTCCGTATTTTGTTCTTGTCTAACCGCCATTACATGTTTGGGGGCTTCCTATTTCTTTGGGGGTTCTGCTCCGGGGCAGAAAGCTTTCATCTTTCTGCTTTTAGGTGTAGTTATCTCTCCGGCTGTGACGAGGCATCTAGGATCACCGTAGGTACGCTCCACGGCTACTTCTAGTGTGGCGGTTAGTTTAGGGTACTGCAATCCAATAGTTTCCAGCCTCTCTGGTGTATTACTACTTTGCTATTTTTGCCATTTCTCCTCAGCTACCGAAAAATAACACTGATGTGATATATCTGGACTTTGCAAAGACATCTGATACTGTACCACATAACAGCCTTATACTGAAGTTACAGAAGCAAGGACTGGGGGAAACTATATGCAGATGGGTAAGACATTGGCTAAAGACAGGAAACAAAGAGTTGTCATAAATGGTACGTTCTCTAAATGGGATATAGTCAGCAGTGGGGACCGCAGGGATCTGTGCTAGGACCATTTTTTAAAAATCTTTTTATTGATGACCTTGTGGATGGGTTTGAGAGTAAAGTGTCAGTCTGTGCTGATGACACCAAACTATGTAGGATATTGAAATCTGAACTTGACATTACAATATTGCAAAACAATCTGGATAAGATGACTGAATGGGCAAACACTTGGCAAATGAGGTTTTATGTAGATAAAAGTAGAGTAATGCACATAGGATGGAGTAATCTATTGCTGCATTTATATTAGATTGAAGTATACTCTGGACTACAGATCAAGAGAAGGATTTGGGTATTTTGGTTACAAGTAAGCTGAGCAGCAGTACTCAATGTCAAGCAGCAGCCACAAAAGCAAACAAGATCTTAGGGTGTATAAAAAGAGAAATAAAATCCTGTGGTCCCATCGTATTGATACCCCTCTATAAATCACTTGTGAGGCCAACACTATGGCAGCTTTTAAAAAAGAGCTGGATGATTTCCTCGATACACATAACTTGGCGGGTTGTAGTTAAATTAGTGACAAAATGTACAATTGGTGGTGAAAGGTTGAACTTGGCATTAATACCACAGGTCTAAAATGTACAGAGATTGACTTGGTTAAACGCTTGGGAAAAGGAGATCATTTTTATAAGAGATTTCTTCATCAAGAATCTAAATGGATTTTTCTTTTGGAGACTATAGCACCTAAAGGTTTAAATGAATATTTTGTCTACTTCATCTACATTCCCAGTGTGTTTGGTTATATATTACTATATATTACCTTATATCTTTCCCTTTTTGGGTTTGGGTCAGTGTTCTCTTCTCATTCTTCTGTATGCTTTTTAACGTAATGATTTTTGACTCTGGATTATATCTATTTGTGACACACAAGGTCCACTTTACTGTCTTTTACCTCTATTTGTTAAACATCGCTGTATATTAGAAATTATGTGAAACATAGAGAACTCTCCTTTTATTCTGCAGCTACTCTGTGTCTATAAATTATATCATGCTGTCATCCTTAAATAGCTGATATACCAAGAGATTAATTTACCGTCCATAAATAGACCCAGAATCATTGCTTGATTTACTGTCGCTTTGTCAATTTGGCATTGTTACTGCTTTTCATCCAGCCACTTAGCATCAGATCCATCGGCTTTCTCTATTATTATTGTCCCGCTGTGTATATATTGCTGTATGCAGGACAGGGAGCATTTCTGGCGCCCTGAGGGTCCAGTCACCACAGAGATGCTGCATCGCACCCAGCTGTGACACCTGACTCTCAGGTAAGGAGGAAGCACCCCATTAACTCCAACCACTGCATCCAACATACACTATGCTGGCTGAGCTCAGGCGGACCCTTCGGGAGGATGGTCTGACTCAGGCTGGTTAGAACAGGGTGTAGCTAGTTGGGTGGGAGGGGCTTAGGCAGCATTAGGCTGTGTGTGAGATTAGAGTTTCCAGTTTTAGACAGGCAGTCAGTGTGTGGGTACTGGACTGTCCTGCTGCTCCTCTGAGTCACCTCAGGAAGCCGTGCTGAGAGAGAGAAAGGGTCCAGGGCGAGACAGCAATAGAGGCTGTGCCCCATCCTGAAGAAAGGAGGACCAGGCGAACATCGGGGACCGGTCCCTATACTAGTGGGAAAGTTCAGCTCCACTAGTAACACCGAGAACAGTGGGTCTCTTCAAGGGGCCACTAGCCACCATAATCTCACCGGGAGGAAGCTTAGGGGTCAAGTACGTCCAGGACCTCCATACCGAGTGGCCGGTTGAACCACAGGTCTGGCCTGGTAACTGAAAGGGCCCAACCAATACTCCCTCGTCCGAGGGCTCTGTGGTGGCGGGGTGCATGGAAGTTAGGAGAGTAGCACCTAGAGAAGAAGCCGGAAAGGAACATACTGAAAGGGAGTCTTTGGAAGTGCGACTAACTTACCCGAGGGTTGCTGGACCACTCTCTTGGAGGACAAAGCGCCCGGCTGGCATCTGTATTAGCGGTGACAGAATTGTGAGTAAAACCCTGAAACTGCAACAGAACTGTTTCCTGATTATTCCAGCGACGCACACTCCCCTCTGCTACATCCTCCTGCACCATTGCTACTCATATCCACTTTCTGCCCTGGAAGGACTCTGTCTCACCTGTGGGAGACTTAACATCTAGCTGCACAACACCATCCCTTCCAGAGGACCTGCACAGCAGCGCTGGTCACTCTGACCAGTTACTACAGGTGGCGTCACGAAACAACATACGAACATTTATTCCCCTGTAAATATCCCCCATTTTTGGTGAGCGCCCAGGGCCACTGACCGAGCCGTGGCTGCCCGTGACATCCCCCATAGAAGTTGACAGGCTCGGTGCCGAGTACCCCACGGCCCTGGCGGGCAGCTCACATTTTATACCTTTCCTTCCGTCACTGCATAAGGGTGTGTTTCCACGGTCAGGAAACACTCAGTAATTTCTGCGTGTTTGACGCTGTGCGCTGGCGCAGCGTCAAACACGCAGCGTCCAAATGTTACAGCATAGTGGAGGGGATTTCAAGAAATCCCGTCTCCACTATGCTTAAAAACATGCAGGTGGCAGACCTGCGTTAACGGACATGCTGCGCGTCTTTTTAGATCGCAGCATGTCCTATTGACTTGCGGCGACGCTGTGGCGCCGCAAGGGAAATGACACAGGCCTGCGTAGCCCTGCGGTCATTCCGGATATGTTCCGGATGTGTTCAATGAACACATCCGGATTGACCGCACGTTCACTAGGGGGCGGGGCTTTGGGCGGAGCGGACTTTCCGCTCCGTCCAAAGCGCTGTGTCTCCTGATCATGGAAACACAGCCTAAGTGGGACAACTAGTGACGTCAAACAATATATAGAGGACATTTGGCATTTGGTGAAAATATGTGGTGGAAAACAACTGATTGGGTGAACGGCAGGGCTTAGAAGGGAAGGAGCGCTATTTTGGATAGAATAGGTTGCGGACACCATGTCTCACTTGAAGAGCCCCTGACTTGCGAAAACAGCAGAAACCCCCATAAGTGACCCCATTTTCAAAAATACACATCTCATAGAATTCATCTAGGGGAGTAGTGAGTATTTTTAAACCCTCAGGCGATTTATAGTCATGTATAACTTTGGAATGAGTAAATGAAATATTACCATTTGCCCTCTTAAATCTTTCTTTGACCCAAAGTTTGTAATTTTCAAAAGTGATAATGGGAGAAAACGAACATTAGAATTTATTAAGCAATTTCTCTAGAGTATGCCAATACCCCATAAGTGGTCAAAAACTGCTTTTGAGGCATGGGAAGCAGCGCCATATTACAGTACAGATTTTGCTGTTATGGTTTGCGGGTGTCAAGTTTCTTTTGGGGGCAAGGAACCATAGTGCTTTACCAGAACCTTTGCACTACCAGTAATGTGGAAGCTCCCTATATTTCCATTAACAGATGATGGACCGGAGTGGGGACTTGCTCTTTTTGTGGATTGGGTTGAAGCTTTTATTGGGAACATTTTACATAACGTTTGGGATCACATTTATCCGGAGCTCTACGCTGAGCACTTACATCAAGGTTTCCATCTAAATCTCCAAATGATGTGATTCAGATAAATCCCCCGAGGGATCCATTCACTATAATGAGGCAGCAGAGTTACTCTAGAATCCATCTAGCCTCTGTTCAGCTGTCTTCTTCTTTTCAGAAATGCACAAAACTGTGGTGAACCGCTCTTTTATGCACGCCTAAAAAGACGGACACCATAGCATCACAGGTCCTATGGCATTCACAGTGCCTCCATCTGCCTCATTATAGGGAATCTTCGTCCAGAGTTTCAGTCTGAGGGCTCATACCCATTTGTGGAAAAAAAAAATGGTCAGTTTTCTGGATGGAAAAAACGGTCCGGATATATACAATTGTCATGCGATTTGTATGCAATTTTTAATTGCTCCATCCATTTTCCATCAGTTTTCCATCTGTATGCAATGCGATTTTAACATGACGTTTTACATAGAGCAGTTATCTCTATGTAAAAAGTCATGTAAAAATCAGATTGTAAAAAAAAAATGTACACAAAAAGCAAATAATTATATATATAATATATATATATATATCATACACTTCTACATAGTATAATAGCCGTTAATTCATCCCCGGCTATACTGTAAAATCACACTGACAGCTTTAATAAAGAATAGAAACAATACATATACAGTCAGGGCCAAAAGTTTTGAGAATGACACAAATATTATATTTTCACATGATCTGCTGCCCTCTGGTTTTTATGTGTGTTTGACAGATGCTTTTATCACAGACAGAAATATAATAATTGCAAACATATGAGTAACAAAAGCTTATATTGACAGTTAGAATGAGTTAATGCAGCAAGTCAATATTTGCAGTGTTGACCCTTCTTCTTCAGGACCTCTGCAATTCTCCCTGGCATGCTCTCAATCAACTTCTGGACCAAATTCTGACTGATAGCAGTCCATTCTTGCACAATCCATGCTTTCATTTTGTCAGAATTTTTAGGTTTTTGTTTGTCCACCTGTCTCTTGATGATTGACCACAAGTTCTCAATTGGATTAAGATCTGGGGAGTTTCCAGGCCATGGACCCAAAATCTCTATGTTTTGTTCCCTGAGCCATTTAGTTATCACCTTTGCTTTATGGCAAGGTGCTCCATCATGCTGGAAAAGGCATTGTTGATCGCCAAACTGCTCTTGGAGGGTTGGGAGAAGTTGCTCTTGGAGGACATTCTGGTACCATTCTTCATTCATGGCTGTGTTTTTAGGCAAGACTGTGAGAGAGCCGATTCCCTTGGCTGAGAAGCAACCCCACACATGAATGGTTTCAGGTTGCTTAACAGTTGGCATGAAACAAGACTGGTGGTAGCGCTCACCTTGTCTTCTCCGAATGAGGCGTTTTCCTGATGTCCCAAACAATCGAAAAGGGGATTCATCAGAGAAAATAACTTTACCCCAGTCCTCAGCAGTCCACTGCCTGTACCTTTTGCAGAATATCAGTCTGTCCATGATGTTTTTTCTGGAGAGAAGTGGCTTCTTTGCTGCCCTCCTTGAGACCAGGCCTTGCTCCAAGAGTCTCCACCTCACAGTGCGTGCAGATGCACTCACACCTGCCTGCTGCCATTCCTGAGCAAGCTCTGCACTGCTGGTAGCCCGATCCAGCAGCTGAAACACTTTTAAGAGACGGTCCTGGCGCTTGCTGGTCTTTCTTGGGCGCCCTGAAGCCTTTTTGGCAACAATGGAACCTCTCTCCTTGAAGTTCTTGATGATGCAATAGATTGTTGACTGAGGTGCAATCTTTCTAGCTGCGATACTCTTCCCTGTTAGGTCATTTTTGTGCATTGCAATGATGACTGCACGTGTTTCTTTAGAGATAACCATGGTTAACAGAAGAGAAACAATGATGTCAAGCACCAGCCTCCTTTTAAAGTGTCCAGTGGTGTCATTCTTACTTAATCATGACAGATTGATCTCCAGCCATGTCCTCATCAACACCCACACCTGTGTTAATGGAGCAATCACTGAAAAGAGGTTAGCTGGTCCTTTTAAGGCAGGGCAATTGAAAGGTGACTTTAAGCCAGGTTAATAATTGAGAGTTGTCAATTTGACAACTCTCAATTATTAATCCTATTGTATGAAAGGAAAAAAACCACACACATTAATTATTAATCCTTTTAATGAAATAAAGACACAGTTTTGGATCATATTTTATTGCTTAGCTGTTAACCCCTGAATGAATCAGTTCCTCTCCCGGCGACAGTAGAGGAAGTGATGAGTGTGTGAAGCTTAATTAATTGCTTCTCACTTTCACTTCAGGTCAGGTCAGGGTGACCTGACCTGAAGTGAAAGTGGGAATAAATCAATTAAGCTTCACACATTAATCACTTCCTCTCCTTTCGCCGGGAGAGGAACTGATTCATTCAGGGGGTAACAGCTCAGCAGGTAGCATTAGCTGCCTGCTAGCTGTAACCTGTTAACCCTTTCTGATGGATTACAGCATGGGACCTGACTGTGCATCGGATAGGTAAGAATAATGTTGCTTTTTTATTTTATTTTTATAACAGGAAATGGTTTTAGCAGGAAAATAAAAGATGGTCAAAAACTGTTTAATTATTTCATTGTGTGTTTGATTTTTCTTTCATACAATAGGATTAATAATTGATAGTTGTCTAATTAACAGCTCTCAATTATTAACCTGGCTTAAAGTCACTTTTCAATTTCAATGTGGCTTTAACCCCTTATTAACCCATTCGCCACAGCTACAGGGCAATGGGAATAGATGGGCAAAGTGCCAGAAAGGGCTAATTTAATTATAGATTTGAATTTTCTGGGGTGTCTGGGGGCAGATGTTAGTAGCCAGGGGGGACACAAAATAAATGCACCCTCCCTGGGCTATTATTATTTGCCCCCACTCGCTTGCTTTGTCTGTCTGGTGGAGAAAATACAGAGGGAGCCCACACATTTTTTTTCAACGAATTTACACCTTTAATTAACCCCTACATGTCTGCAATTTTGAACACATACACTCATGTAATTGTAAGTTACAACCATATATCAAAATACATGAAATGACATGGTTAACTGTTTGTAAACCATGTGTCATTTCATGTCGGGTTCTGTGATTTCACAAAAGCCGGCAATTTAATTAACGGCTATTACAGTATGTAGAAGTGTATGAACTATAAATATATGTATATATATATGTCACAATGACATATATATATATATATGTATGTATTCTATGTGTGTATATGTATTGTTTCTATTCTTTATTAAAGCTGTCAGTGTGATTTTACAATATAGCCGGGGATGAATTAGCGGCTATTATACTATGTAGAAGTGTATGAACTATAAATATATATATATATATAATATATATATATGTATGTGTTACAATGACATATATATATGTATTCTATGTGTATGTATCTAGTGTTTTGTGAGCTGTCAGTGTGATTTTACAGTAGCCGGGGATGAATTGCCGGCTTTTCAAAGGAGACTGGTGCGTATAAATCGGACAGCACTCTCATGGTGAGAGTGCTGTGCAATGATTTCTCACACCCATTGACTTGCATTGGCGATTATCATGCCAAATTCGCATCAAATCGCAGAATGTTGCGATTTTTTTCTCACACCGATTTCGGCTGAGAAAAAAAATCGCAAATGAGATGTCACCTATTGAATAACATTGGTCAGATTTGAATCCGATTTATTATCGGCTGAATATCATCCGTTTTCGTCGCCAGTGAGTATGAGCCCTGAATCAAGTATTTCAGAGATTTACATGGAAAACCCGGTGTAAGAACTCAGCTTGGAGCGAATGATAAATGTGCGCCGAGCCTTACTGCGATCTTTGAGAGGCAGAATGAACAAATCAACAGCAGATGAAAAATTTTTTTTATTTATTTTAACTCCATTCCTCATGCGGTATAAATGATTAGAAGACTTTATTCTTCGGGTCGGTCTGATTACAGCGTTACCAGATTTATATTTTTTTTTCTGTTTGCCTGCTATCAGACAATAAAAGATAAATTTTTTGCAAAAAAACAAAGTTTTTGCATCGCCATATTTTGAGAGCTATAATTTTATCATGTTTCTGCCAACAGACTCAAGTAAGGACTTGTTTTTTGCAGGACGAGTTGATGTTTTTATTGGTACCATTTTTGGGCTAATAACATTTTTTGATCACTTTCTATTCAGATTTTTGGGATGCCTAATGAATCAATTTTTGATTTTTTTTTTAAACCGTTCTGAATGTCATAAAATTGCTAGGGCAGCTTTATCCTTTGGGTCAGTACGATTACAGCAATACCACATTTATGTCTTTTTTATGTTTGGGTAGTTTTACACAATAAAAACTATTTTATAGAAAAAATAAATGTTTTTTCATTGTTTTGTTCTGTAACTTTTTTATTTTTCCGCTAATGGAACTGTATGGAGGCTTGTTTTTTTGCCTGACAAAATAATGTTTTCAGTTATTCCATTTTTATTTCCATTTGACTGTTTGTTCATGTTTTATTCCACTTTTTGTTAGGCATTATGATGAAAAAGCATAGTTTTTGCCTCGTCATTTTTTTTTACGGTGTTCCCTGAAGTGGTTAACTAGTGTGACAGTTTTATAGATCGGGTCATTGCAGAAATACCAATTATGTGCACTTTTTTTCTTTATTACATAAATATACAGATTTATTGATTTAAAGGGAATCAGTCACCCCATTTTTCGACCATCAGCTGTAGCCACCGCCATCAGTGGCTTATCTACAGCATTCTGTAATGCTGTAGATAAGCCCCCGATGTCACCTGAAAGAGAAGAAAAACGAGTTATATTATACTCATCAAGGGGCGGTCCGCCGTCCTGCCCGGTCCGATGGGCATCGCGGTCCGGTCTGGCGCCTCCCATCTTCTAGTGAAGTCGTCCTCTTATTAGCTTCCTGTCGCGCTCCGGTGCACTGCTCTGCAGTACGCAGGCGCCGGACCTCTCTGACCTTTCCCGGTGCCTGAGCACTGCAGCAGTCTGCTCTGCCTTCAACAGGGCAGAGCAGTGCGCCTGCGTTGGAGCCGCGATGGGAAGCTAAGAAAAGGACGGCTTTGCTAGAAGATGGGAGGCGCCGCACCGGACCACGACGCCCATCGGAACGGACAGGACGGCGGACCGCCCCTGGATGAGTATAATATAACTCGCTCTTCTTCTCTTTCAGGTGACATCGGGGGCTTATCTACAGCTGATGGTCGAAAAATGGAGTGACAGTTTCACTTTAATATTTTTTCATTTTTTTTATTTTTTTTGTAACAGCTGAAAAAAATTATTATTTTTTTTACTTTTTTTTACTTAGTCCTTGTATGGGACTTCAATTTTAATATGTCTATGCACATGCAGGGCTGCCACTAGTAATTTCGGGGCCCCCGTGAGACTTTGCCCAGGCTCCACCCCTCAAACTGTCCACAGTCCCACCGCTCTCTCTTGGAAAAACTCGACTTGTCGCCAATCACATATTAACAGTTCCCATCACCAGATCACACATATAGCCAGCAGCTTTTGTTTTCGCAAAAAAATATTTTTTAAGCTGCCACCATGACAAGGTAGACTCTTTTGGCCGTGCCCTACTCCACTCTAACCTATTAAACATTTGCTAAAATATCTAATAGAAATTAGGTATATTTTTATTTATTTTTCAATTTTTAAAATGACCAATAATATCACACACAAGGGACAAATACCACCGCACCATGACCAGACACCATATTACCAGCACATAGTGACCTATAATACCACATACAAGGAACAGATACCGCCACACCATGTCCAGATCACATATTACTGCCATATGGTGACCAATAATACCACACGCAAGGAAAAAATACCGCCACACCTTGGCCGGACAACATAATACCACCACATAATGACTGAATACTACAATACTGATTAATAAAAAAACACAATACTAATATCACCATAAGTGTCATTATATACAGGAGATCTGTACTTAGTATGCAGTGTCTGTGTACAGGTAATACAGTGATTACCGGTGACATTATACACAGGAGCTCTGTATATAGCATCAGTGTACAGGTAATGCAGTGATCAACAGTGGCATTATACACACGAGCGCTGTATATGTTGTACAGGTTATACAGTGATCAATGACATTGTACACAGGAGCTTTGTATATAGTGTCAGTGTAAAGGTAATACAGTGATCACTGGTGACATTGTACACATGACCGCTGTATATAGTATACAATGTATAGTGTCAGTGTACAGGTAACACACTGACTCACCAGTGACATCTCTAGGTGAAGTCCTTCATCTTCGCTTTTCATCTTCATCCAGCACAGACCGCCATCACTTCTTTCAGCCAAGGCTTGTCTCTGCAGGAAATAGCACAGTTATCTAGAGCACCGCTTGCAGAACACATTACTTAATTTTTTCCCAACTTCTAAACTACACCAGATGAAGAAAAAAAGGTGACATAGTATCGCTCTGCATGGTAACAGTACCGCCTCCCCCATTTAAAACAGTATCCTCAAAAAATAAAATAAATACATCACTGCAGTAATATTATTCCTAAATTTGCCCCTATTGTAAAAATATCCCCCATCCTGGCCCCGTGTGTCTCATTCCTTTCTCCAGCCACATGTTCTCCCATCCTGGCCCCATATGTTCTCTTATCCAGCCCTCATGAGTATCCATTCTTCCCCATGTGATGTCCCATCTTGCCCCATAAGTCTCCATCCTGCCCCATCTGTACCATGATACTGCCCCATAAGTCTCCATCCTGCCCCATGATCCTGCACCATCTGTCTTCATCCTGCCCCATCTGCCTCCATCCTGCCCCCTGTTTCTCCATCCTGCCCCAGTGTCTCCATCCTGCCCCATATTCAGGTTCGGCATCAGCACCCGGCACACCTGGGCAAGTGCCGGGGCCCTGAGCAGGCAGGGGGGCCCACTCACCGTCGGGCACCCCGGCGCCTGTTAGCGGAGGAGTGGTGTCAGCGCCGCCACTGCCCCCCCTTGCTCAGGGCCCCGGCAGTAGCTGGCACAATACTTACATCTCCCCGTGCCTCCGCTGCCGCAGCTCCGGGCTCCAGGGGGCGCCTGCGCTTCCTCTCACAGCAGCGCCGCTGAATGACGTCATCATTCAGCGGCCGGCTGTGGCAGAGAGCGCGCGGACGCCAGACAGGTGAGATGTGATGTGTATGTGTGTGTGTCTGTCTGAGTGTATCAGTGTGTGTGTATGTAGTGCGGTGCTTTGTGTGTGTATGTGAGAGAGTGCTTGTGTTCTGCGGTGCTGTCTGTGTGATGGTGGTGGGGAGGGCAGTGATGATGATGATGGGGAGGCATTGAAGATAATGGGGAGGCATTGATGATAATGGGGAGGCAATGATGATGATGAGGAGGCGATGATGATGATGGGGAGGCGATGATGATGATGGGCAGGCATTGATGATAATGGGCAGGCATTGATGATGATGGGGAGGCATTGAAGATAATGGTGAGGCAATGATGATGATGGGGAGGAGATGATGATGGGGAGGCGATGATGATGATGGGGAAGCAATGATGATGATGGGGAGACAATGATGATGATAATGGGGAGTCTTCCCACAGCACCCTTTCCTGAGCCGTAACAGTGCAGAATGCAGCACAGCGCAGAGGAGAGCTCCATATTTTGTATGGAGCATTATATGGGACCAGTATCCTGTGTGGAGCATTATATGGGGACCAGTATCCTGTATGGAGCATTATATTGGGTCCAGTATTCTATATGGAGCATTATTTTGGGTCCAGTATTCTGTATGGAGCATTATATGGGGGATGGGGGGTGACATCCTGCATGGGGTATTATATGGATGATGAGGGGGAGACTATGTGGTGCCCATAATATTGTATGGAGGACTGTACTGTCCAGTCTGTACTGTGCGCTGCGAGGATTTGGCGGTTTTTGAGCTATTGTACAATTTACAATAGATATCACTCATGTAATGGAAGAAGTGAAGTATTGGGCATTGTACTGTACCTATATTTCTCTGCCGTATCTGTGCATCATGAATCGTGGTCTGTGTTAAAGGGGCCCACTGAGGCTCTTTCGCCCGGGGCCCATAAAAACCTGGAGCCGGCCCTGCCCATATTCCTGCCCCATCTGTCTCCATCCCGCTCCATGATCCTGCACCATCTGTCTCCATCCTTCCCCATCTGTCTCCATCCTGCCCCATCTGTCTCCATCCTGCACTGTGTCTCCATTCTGCACCATGTGTTTACATCCTGCCCCCATGTCTCCCATCCTGCCTCATGTCTCCTTCCTGCCCCCGTGTCTCCCATCCTGCCCCATGTCTCCATTCTGCCATTGTGTCACCATTCTGCCCCTGTGTGTTAGAACTCTCCTGTTAGGTTTTTTCTATCTTGCTGGTCACATGACCTTTTTTGCCTATTTAATCCTGCTCCGCCCTTCTGGCTTTGCTGGACTTCATTGTAATTTCTACTCTTAAGCTAGTCAGGTGCTTTGTTACCTTACTTAGTCAGTTTTGCTTGGTCTTCGGACCTCTATGTTCTATGTTGTTTTTTTTTGTCTTTTACTGCTACAACTTCTGTTAGGAGGTGTCCATCTTTCTCCCAGTCCCTAGTTCTTGTAGGGATCCCTTCCTCGCATCTATAGGTCTTCGTACAGACTAGCTGAGGACTTTAGCGGGTCTGATCGCAGGATCAGGTTCCCCGTTACATCGTAGGGATCTAGCTTAGTTCTATCGTAGGGACAGATCTCCCTTCTTTCCTTAGTGCTTGTAGCAGAATATAACAGTAAGTCCAGCCCAAAAATATCTCTAAGGAAGGATTTCCAGTTTCCATCATGGTGTCGGTTCAGGACTTGGCACAACGCCTGCAGGGACTCTCTCTGGAGGTGGTCGAGCTCCAGCAACAAGTGAGTAGCTGTTCTGGAGCACATTTAGTGGAGCCAAAGGTACGTTTGCCTGATTTATTTTTTGGTGAACAACAAGATTTTTTTTCTTTTAAAAATGCTTGCTTGTTGTATTTTCGTTTGAGACCCAGATCCTCTGGTGATGAATCACAGCGCATAGGGTTCATAATGTCACTTTTGCGCAAAGAACCTCAGGAGTGGGCCTTTTCTCTACAATCTAGTGATCCATGCTTTAGATCAGTGGATAGTTTTTTTTCTGCTTTGGGGTTATTGTATGATGATCCTGATCGTGTCTCATCAGCTGAGACAGAATTGAGACGTTTGAGGCAGGGATCAGGTAATGTGGAAAAATATTGTACTCATTTCCGACGTTGGTCTACTCAGGTGGGGTGGAACGATTCAGCTTTGAAAAATTTGTTTCTTGCAGGGCTAGGTGAAAGGGTTAAAGATTTGCTGATTGCTTATCCCACACCTGGTAACTTGCAGGAGGCTATGCAATTAGCTATACGGGTGGATAGGAGACTGCGTGCAAGGGTTAATGAGAGTAAATCCTCTGCCATGTCAGCTCCAAGTCTTGAGAGGGTCTGTACTGACATTGGAGAGCCGATGGAGATTGGAGCGATGGCACCTCGCTCTCAGGAAAAAGACCGCAGGTTTTCTGAAGGTTTGTGCTTTTATTGCGGCAAATCTGACCATTTCATTAAGAACTGTGTGCTTTGTATGAACAAAGAAAAAAAAAAAAGGTCAGTACCGCCCGTATAGCCTGTTTAAACACTAAGGGCGTCTTTCTTTCTGCCACTACTGCTGCTCAGGAAGAATTAATGGAATTTCGGGTATTTGTCGATTGTGGTTCTACTCTGAATGTGATTGATGGGGGATTCTTGGAAAAACTTAAATTAAAACCAAACTTTTGTCATCCCCTATTGCCGGGTTTCTTTTGATGGCTCTCCTTTGAAGAATGTTACTCACAAGGTCTGTGAATTTCCCCTCACTATTAATGGTGTTCACCAAGAGAATTTGGATTTGGTAGTATTGAATAATTTGCCTGCTCAGGTGGTTTTGGGGTTACCCTGGTTAAAATTGCACAATCCTGTACTGGATTGGTCTACCAATGAAATTAAGCCCTGGAGCCCTAAGTGTTATGACAAGTGTTGTAACGGGTGTATTGCTGCTGTGGATAAAGGGGAATTACCTGTACCTATTCAGGATTTTTGGAAAGTTTTTTCTGAGAAGGAATCGCAGATTTTGCCTCCCCATAGAGACTATGATTGTACTATTGAATTTGTCCCTGGAGCGACTCTTCCTAAAAGTCGTTTATTTAATCTTACTATTCCTGAGAGAAAGGCTTTGGAGGAATACATACAGACAAGCTTGGCCGCCGGTCACATTAGGCCTTCCAAGTCTCCTGTGGCTGTTGGATTTTTTTTTTGTTAAAAAAAAGGACGGTGGTTTACGTCCTTGTCTGGACTTTCGTGAGATTAATAAAATTACGGTACGCAATCCCTACCCACTGCCATTGATTCCTGATTTGTTTAACCAGTTAGTGGGGGCCAAGTGGTTCTCTAAAATTGATCTTCGGGGGGCATACAATTTGTTGCGCATGAAGGAGGGTGACGAATGGAAGACTGCTTTTAACACTTCTGTGGGTCATTTTGAGAATCTGGTTATGCCTTTTGGTCTTACCAATGCTCCTGCATTTTTTCAGAATCTTATTAATGACATCCTTAGACCTTTGATTGGCAAAAATGTGGTTGTGTATTTGGATGACATTTTGATTTATTCGCCGGATCTGGAGTCTCATTGGCGGAGCGTACGTGAGGTATTACAGTTATTAATTGACAATTCGCTTTTTGCTAAGGTAGAGAAATGTGAGTTCGCTGTACAGAGAATTAGTTTTTTGGGCTACATTATCTCCAGCAAAGGTTTTGAGATGGACCCGGTGAAAGTTCAAGCTGTGCAGGAATGGCCTAGGCCTATTGGTTTGAAATCGATACAGAGGTTTTTGGGTTTCGCCAATTATTATAGAAAATTCATTAAAAAATTTTCTATTATTGTCAAACCACTGACCGATCTCACCAGGAAAGGTGCTAATGCAGTTCAGTGGACTACTGAGGCCATTGAAGCTTTTGTGTTTCTAAAGGAGAGGTTCAGCTCTGCACCCATCCTTATGCAGCCTGATGTGACTAAACCGTTTTTGGTTAAGGTTGATGCTTCTTCTGTGGGGGTCGGCGCGGTGTTGTCTCAGAAAAACAGGGATGGAGTACATCCCTGTGCCTTTTTTTCAAAAAAATTTTCTGAGACTGAACTGAATAACGATATTGGTAATAGGGAATTGTTGGCTATTAAACTCGCATTTGAACACTGGCGTTATCTCTTGGAAGGTGCTGAACTTCCGTTCAGGTTTTCACTGATCATAATAATCTGATCTATCTTGATGCTGCCAAACGCTTGAATGCCCGTCAGGCTAGGTGGGCACTGTTTTTCTCGCGGTTTAATTTTTCCGTTACTTACATCCCAGGTACTAAGAATGTTAAAGCTGATGCTTTGTCTCGCAGCTTTTCTCCCATGGTCAGTGCTGAGGAGGAGGAGAACATTTTACAAGAAGGGGTTGTGATTGCTGCTTATTGGTCTGTGTGGAAGATGAGATTCTTAAAGCACAGGAGAATGCCCCATCTAACACTCCCCATGGGAGGTTGTTTGTGCCTGGGACCTTTAGGAGAGATTTGTTTGTTGAGTGTCATGAGTCTCGGTTGGCAGGTCATCCTGGAATCTCTGAGACCAAGAGACTTGTGGGTTGCAGTTTTTGGTGGTCTGGATGGCAGAAGGAAGTCATTAAGTGGGTGCGTCAATGCACTGTGTGTGCTAGATCTAAGTCTTCACATACTCCTGCTGCGGGGTTGCTTTGCCCTCTGGAGGTTCCTAGTGCACCTTGGACACATTTGGCTATGGACTCTATTACTGACCTTCCCATCTCTGAGGGTTTCACTGTCATCTGGGTGGTCGTGGACCGTTTTAGCAAGATGTGACACTTAGTTCCTTTCATCAAACTGCCCTGCGCTAAGACTCTCGCTAAGGCCTTTGTCAAAGAAATTGTCAGACTACATGGCATTCCTACTGACATTGTTTCTGATAGGGGACCTCAGTTCGTGGCTCGTTTTTGGCGCACCTTTTGTGACAGGTTGGGAGTTCATTTGTCGTTTTCATACGGATATCATCCTGAGTCTAATGGCCAGACAGAAAAGAAAAACCAGAATGTTGAGCAGTTCTTACGTTGTTTTGTGGCAGACAATCAAGAGGGGTGGTCTGAGTTTCTGCCACTTGCTGAATTTTCTCTTCTGCTGGTTGTTCGCCTTTTTTTTGTTGTACTAGGAGACATCCGTCGTTTGAGTCATTCTCCAAATTGATATCGGCCGTGCCTGAAGAGGAGAATTTTTCCGGTGATTTGGAGAGAGTTTGGAAGGATGTGCGTGTTAATCTTCAGGAGGCTAACAGAAAATCTAAAAGGTACTTTGATAGGAAACGGCAAGAGGTTTTGTTTGCTATTGGTGACATGGTTTGGTTGTCCTCTAAGAATCTGCGGTTGTGGATTCCTTCTAAAAAATTGGGTCCCAAGTTTGTAGGGCCCTTTAAGGTGCTTCAGGTTGTTAACCAATCTGCTGTTAGGTTGGAGGTTCCTACCTCCTGGAAGATTAATCCGGTGTTTCATGTTTCTCTGTTGAAAAGAGCTGACGTGTCGGATGGAGACGCCTCTGCCACTGTTCCCCCGGTGGTGGAGGATGGGGAATATGAAATTTCCCGCATCCTAAATTCTAGACGGTATAGAGGGAGTTTGCAGTATCTCGTCGCTTGGAAGGGTTTCGGACCCGAGGATAACTCATGGGTGATGTTTCTGCGACCAGACTTGTCAGAGCGTTTCACAAGAGGTTTCCGGACAAGCCTGGGCCTAGAGGATCCGGAGGAACCTCTTAGAAGGGGGGGTACTGTTAGAACTCTCCTGTTAGGTTTTTTCTATCTTGCTGGTCACATGACCTTTTTTGCCTATTTAATCCTGCTCCGCCCTTCTGGCTTTGCTGGACTTCATTGAAATTTCTACTCTTAAGCTAGCCAGATGCTTCATTACCTTACTTAGTTTTGCTTGGTCTTCGGACCTCTATGTTCTATGTTGTTTTTTTTGTCTTTTACTGCTACAATTTCTGTTAGGAGGTGTCCATCTTTCTCCCAGTCCCTAGTTCTTGTAGGGATCCCTTCCTCGCATCTATAGGTCTTCGTACAGACTAGCTGAGGACTTTAGCGGGTCTGATCGCAGGATCAGGTTCCCCGTTACATCGTAGGGATCTAGCTTAGTTCTATCGTAGGGACAGATCTCCCTTCTTTCCTTAGTGCTTGTAGCAGAACATAACACTGTGTCTCCCATCCTGCTCCCGTGTCTACCATCCTGACCCATGTATCCATCCAGCCCCCGTGTCTCCCATCCTGCCCCCGTGTCTCCCATCCTGCCCCCGTGTCTCCCATCCTGCCCCGTGTCTTCCATCCTGCCCCGTGTCTCCCATCCTGCCCCTGTGTCTCCCATCCAGCCCCTGTGTCTCCATACAGCCCCCATGTCTCCCATCCTGCCCCGTGCCTCCCATCCTGCTCCGTGTCTCTATTCTGCCCCGTGTCTCCATTCTGCCCCGTGTCTCCCATCCTGCCCCTGTGTCTCCCATCCTGCCCCTGTGTCTCACCATCCTGTCCCGTGTCTACCAATCTGCCCCATGTCTCCATTCTGCCCTAGTGTTTCCATCCTGCACTGTGTCTCCATTCTGCACCGTGTCCCCCATCCTGCCCTGTCTCCCATCCTGCCCCGTCACCATGTCTCCATTCTGCCCCGTGTCGCCATTCTGCCCCTGTGTCTCACATCCTGCCCCCATGTCTCACATCCTGCCCCCATGTCTCCATTCTGCACCGTGTCTCCCATCCTGCCCCTGTGTCTCACATTCTGCCCCCATGTCTCACATCCTGCCCCATGTCTCACATCCTGCCCCCATGTCTACATCCTGCCCTATGTCTCCATTCTGCACCGTGTCTCCCATCCTGCCCCTGTGTCTCACATCCTGCCCCGTGTCCACATCCTGCCGCCCTGTCTCCATTCTGCACCGTGTCTCCCATCCTGCCCCTGTGTCTCCCATACTGCCCCGTGTCTACATACTGCCCCCGTGTCTCCATTCTGCACCATGTCTCCAATCCTGCCCCAGTGTCTCCCATCCTGCCCCATCACCGTGTCTCCCATCCTGCCCCTGTGTCTCACATCCTGCCCGTGTCTCCCATCCTGCCCCGTGTCTACATCCTGCCCGTGTCTCCATTCTGCCCTGTGTCTCCCATCCTACCCTGTGTCTCTCATCCCGCCCCGTATCTCAATTCTGCCCCATCTGCCTCCATCCTGCCCCGTGTCTCCATTCTGCACCATGTCTCCCATCCTGCCCTGTCACCGTGTCTCCATTCGCCCCCGTGTTGCCATTCTGCCCCATGTCTCCATCCTGCCCAGTGTCTACATCCTGCCCCCATGTCTCCATTATGCCCCATGTCTCCATCCTGCCTCCATGTCTACATCCTGCCCCATGTATCCATTCTGCACCGTGTCTCCTATCCTGCCCCTGTGTCTCACATCTTGCCCCTGTGTCTCACATCTTGCCCCCGTGTCTCCCATCCTGCCCCATGTCTACATCCTGCCCCATGTCTCCATTCTGAACTGTGTCTCCCATCCTGCCCGTGTCTCACATCCTGCCCCTGTGTCTCCCATCCTGCCCCGTGTCTCCCATCCTTCCCCCGTGTCTCCCATCCTGCCCCATGTCTCCCATCCTGCCCCCGTGTCTCCCATCCTGCCCCGTGTCTCCCATCCTGCCCCATGTCTACATTCTGCACTGTCTCCCATCCTGCCCTGTGTCTCCCATCCTGTCCCATGTCTCCATTCTACCCCCTCTGTCTCCATCCTGCCCCGTGTCTCCCTTCTGCACCATGTCTCCCATCCTGCCCAGTGTCTCACATCCTGCCCCGTCACCGTGTCTCCATTCAGCCCCCGTGTTGCCATTCTGCCCCATGTCTCCATCCTGCCCCGTGTCTACATCCTGTCTCCGTGTCTCCATTCTGCCCCCATATCTCCATTCTGCCCCATATCTCAATTATGCCCCCGTGCTCCATTCTGCACCCGTGTCTCCATTCTGCTCCCGCGTCTCCCATCCTGTGTCACGCTGTATAGCAGATATATATATGTGATGTCAGTAATCTATATCAAAAGGGCAACATACTATATAACATGCGCATAGATATATGATAACATAGATTTACCTGACAGAATGTCCAGAGGGTCAAAACGGAATCCGTTATACGCTGTCTCCGGCTAGAGGGTGACCGGGGTCTAAGCTGACCCTAAACTGGGGTCCTAACTAATCCCTCAACCTGGAGGTACTGTTAAAGGTACAGAGGTCCAGGCCACCAGCGTAAACCCTGTCTCCTATCAATCCCTGCCAACTGTATTCTAGTCCTAAGAAGGACCCTGAATACCACCAAAGGGAATGAACAGGTAACGGTTAATGAACAGAAAGACAAACAACAAAGACAAGAAATAAAGTAAATAAAGTCTTACATACAACACTCACACACAGTAGGAACACCTAAGGTCTCAGAGAAAAACTATAAGCTGTAAGAGTAAAAACAACTAAGGAGCTCTTAGCTTAAATATTCTCAGAACCGATCCAGTCTGCTAAACTACATGAATGCTTTCACCGGCGTCTAACACCCAGACTGGCAGAAATATAAAGGAAACTAATTAGAACATAATCAAAAGCAGCCGGGCGAGGCTGCACCTAGCCTTAGCAAAGAGCTAGGAAAAATTAACTCTCTCATTACCAAAAAACAAAGAAACAGCAGCTCAGCTGTGAGAAGTCAGAATGTGCAATCGCGACGATCTTCATGGCGATGCACCCATGACAGTACCCCCCCTTCTACGAGGGGCCTCCGGACCCTCATGACCAGGTCTGTCCGGGTGAGTTGTGTGAAAGGTCCGAACCAATCGATCTGCGTTAACATCAGACGCAGGGACCCACGTCCCCTCCTCAGGACAATACCCCCTCCACTGAACTAAGTACTGAAGGGATCGGCGACTGAGACGTGAGTCAATGATTTTCGACCCATGAATTTCCACGTTATCATTGACCACCACTGAAGGAGGTAGAGGTGACGGTATGACTGGTGCCACATACTTTTTAAGTAATGACTTGTGAAACACATTATGATTTTTAAACGTAGGAGGGAGGTCCAGACGAAATGCCACAGGATTAATTATGGAACTGATCCTGTACGGCCCGATGAATCTGGGACCCAACCTCCAGGAGGAAACTTTACGTTTTATATTCCTGGTAGACAACCAAACCAGATCGTTCACCTTCAGATCTAGACCAGAAACTCTCCTCCTATCAGCCATCCGTTTGTAACGGTTCCCCGTAACCTTCAGTTTTAAGCGATCTGGAACTATCAGTCTCCCTGGAAGTCCCACAGGGGCGTCCCCCTGAGCCCCCAATACCTCCCCCTCAAGCTCAGAGCATACAGCTGACACTACAACTCCCTCCTGAGGAATAGGAACCGGATCATCCGTCTTCCCGGCCCTTGGGAAAGTACGAGATAAGGCATCAGGAAGCAACTTTATTGAGCAGTCATATGCGCGATGAGGAGGAAACTCTTTACACCCCTCCTCTGAGAACATCTCCCCAAAGTCCTCCAGAAAAGGAGACAAAGTCCTAGGCACAACCGCACCGATGACCGTGCTCATGCAGTTATTCTTGCAAAATTCACCCCACTGGCTTATCTTTCTGGATTGCCAATCAATCACTGGGTTATGTTTAGCCAACCAAGGAAGTCCCAACACAATAGGAGTAGGTAGACCCTCCAACACATAACAAGACAATTGCTCTTTATGTATTGCCCCTACTCGAAGATCTATGTTATGAACAGCTTGTACCAAGCTACCTTGACCAAGAGGTCTAGAATCAATAGAGAGTATAGGGACCGGTTTGGCCAATACACTCAGTTGCATACCATGCACCTGGGCAAACCGAGCGTCCACCAAATTAGCCCCGGACCCACTATCAAGAAAAACAGAAATCCTCTCAGTTCTAGTACCAATCACCACCTCCGCAGGCACGAGAAACTGAGAGGGATTTGGGGACGAAATACACACTCCCAGGTTAACTCCTTGGCTCAAAGAGGTCCGGGATGGACACCCCCCAACAAAATGTCCCTCTCTCCCGCAAAAGAAACACCTTCTAGTCTTGCGGCGCACCGCCGATTCCCTCCTACAAAATTATGTCCCTCCCAACTGCATGGGTTCCTCAGAACAGACCAGGGGAACCTCAGTATAAGGGACTTTAGTAGTAGGTGGAGTCATCATGGGGGGCGGAGTTACCTCGCGTCTTCCCCGAAGTCGTCTATCAATGCGAATAGCGAGGGCCATAGCAGCCTCCAGTGATGGAGGAGAATCATACTGAGCCAACACATCTTTTAATTTGTCAGACAACCCTTGACAAAACTGGCTCCTAAGAGCTGGGTCATTCCACTGAGTATCCGTTGCCCATCTACGGAACTCAGAAGAATATTCCTCCGCTGGACGATTTCCTTGCCGTATTTTACGTAACCTTGTTTCAGCAAGGGAGACTCGATCCGGATCATCATATACCAGACCCAGGGCAGTAAAAAATCGATCCACTGACTGGAGATCTGGGGAGCCTGGAGGAATAGAGAACGCCCAAGATTGAGGGTCCCCTTGTAAGAGCGAGATAACAATTCCCACCCTCTGCTCTTCACTCCCAGATGACCGAGGCCGCAGCCGAAAGTACAATTTACATGCCTCCCGGAAAGTAAAAAATTTGTCCCGCCCACCAGTGAACCTGTCCGGAGAGCAACCTTAGGTTCAGATCTGGTTTGCTCCGGGAGGGACAAAACCTTGGACTTAATGTCTGCAAATTCCATGGACAACCCCTGCAACTGCCGGGCCAGCTGGGCTACTGGATCCATGACAGTTGGGGAGAATCTTTAGTTCGGCCGGTGAAAATGTCACGCTGTATAGCAGATATATATATGTGATGTCAGTAATCTATATCAAAAGGGCAACATACTATATAACATGCGCATAGATATATGATAACATAGATTTACCTGACAGAATGTCCAGAGGGTCAAAACGGAATCCGTTATACGCTGTCTCCGGCTAGAGGGTGACCGGGGTCTAAGCTGACCCTAAACTGGGGTCCTAACTAATCCCTCAACCTGGAGGTACTGTTAAAGGTACAGAGGTCCAGGCCACCAGCGTAAACCCTGTCTCCTATCAATCCCTGCCAACTGTATTCTAGTCCTAAGAAGGACCCTGAATACCACCAAAGGGAATGAACAGGTAACGGTTAATGAACAGAAAGACAAACAACAAAGACAAGAAATAAAGTAAATAAAGTCTTACATACAACACTCACACACAGTAGGAACACCTAAGGTCTCAGAGAAAAACTATAAGCTGTAAGAGTAAAAACAACTAAGGAGCTCTTAGCTTAAATATTCTCAGAACCGATCCAGTCTGCTAAACTACATGAATGCTTTCACCGGCGTCTAACACCCAGACTGGCAGAAATATAAAGGAAACTAATTAGAACATAATCAAAAGCAGCCGGGCGAGGCTGCACCTAGCCTTAGCAAAGAGCTAGGAAAAATTAACTCTCTCATTACCAAAAAACAAAGAAACAGCAGCTCAGCTGTGAGAAGTCAGAATGTGCAATCGCGACGATCTTCATGGCGATGCACCCATGACATCCTGCCCCCGTGTCTCCCATCCTGCCTCGGGCCGCTTTCAATAAATAAATTTAAAAAAAAAAAACCTCTTCTTACCTGGCCGCACTCCTGCGGCGATGCTCCCTCCATGCAGTTCAAGCGCTTATTCACCGACAAATGACAATGATGTCATAAGCCGCTGATGTTAGCTGACAGTCTCCGATTGACTGGCGGCTTTTAACTTTTTCCATGCTCCCTCACAGCAATAGAGTTTAACTGAACCTGCGTCTCGGACGCAGGTTCAGTTACTGCACCGGCAGAAGCCTGCCGCTGGGGCCCGATGGGCAGATGAGACTGTGCCCAATGTGGGCCCCCTCTGCTCATCGGGCCCCATACACCAGTCAGGGCAGTAATGCCCTGATGGTGGCCCTGTGCATATATATTGCAGTGCTTAAGAATTGTCAGTATTAGGCCGGCGTCACACTTGCGAGTACAATGCGAGAAACTTGTGCGAGTCTCTCTCCTCAATACTCGGCACTGCCGCCGGCACTCAGACCGGAGCGTTCAGCTGCATAGAAATACATGCAGCTGCACACTCCGGTCTGAGTGCTAGTGGTAGTGCCGGGTATTGAGGAGAGAGACTCGCACAAGTTTCTCGCATTGTACTCGCAAGTGTGACTCTGACAGAGTTTGATCCCAGTGACATTAGCATAATTAGCCAAATTCTCTCACATGAGAGAATATATGACAGTGTGACCCCGGCCTGATACTTAAACACTGAAAGACATACCATCATTCTGTGTCTTATGCTCATGTCAACATGCAATGTGTATTCTTTTTCAATTTTGTTTCCCTTAAAACAGGGAAAGTTTTTTTACCGCTATTTAAAAAAAATTCAATTTCAATAAATATAATGTTAAAAAGGTAGGAAAATACTCACTGAACTTACATTATGATTGGTTGCCAATGTCATGCATAGATTTGTTTACACAGTTTGGATACATATGCTCTGATGTTGCTATATTTTCACCTAGGCATTATCAGGGGTCTTGGTTTTTCTTTTTTGTTAATACAGTGTCAAGTGAGACCCAGCCATTCATCCAAAAAGTCAGCATGTAAAGGCCCTCATACATAGATAAAGGTTATCCAAGCCAGAGGCATAGCTAGAGTTTTGGTCCAGGGGGGAAATTTCTGAATGAGCCCCTAATCAGGTAACCCTGATTACAACTATGGTTGTGCATCCTAATAGTGGATGTAGGAGAACCTCAGTAGATGACCGGGCTGTTACTAAAATAATCTGTATACAAAGCCCAACACTGATATTACCGCCATATGGTGACCATATAGTGATAGATACCAGTGCTGAAGAACATGTAAGAGATTACTGTACAGTTACAGACAGTGACATACAGATGACGTTCTTTCTGGTGGAGTCGTTCGCTTTTCCTGTCTTTTCCATCTGGCCAAAACCGACATGACAACTTGTCCAGCCAGGACTTGTATGCAGAAATTACAACAAAGATTCATTTCACTCCTCACATTTCAGGCACCCTATCCATCTATCCTCAACCTGCACAAACTCTGTATCCTACTGATATACCAATACTGAGCCACTGTTGCTGTATGTGTCACTATTACTGCACCCACTGTGTGGTACTGTGTGCCCTCTAGATAGTAAAACAAACCTCTATAATATATTAATGCCCTATGCGAGCGCCCTAGAAAGCAGAGCCCACATTTGACAATCACAGTAATCAGAGTGCCCCTATAACAATCAGTACCCACTTAACATTTAATAATGTGCCGAGTCTCCCCCCTGTACAGCTCCCCTCTATGAACGGTATGATGCTCTCTTATACACAATATAATGCCCCCACACAATATACTAACCCCTTAGTAGTCACCAAACTGTTTGATGACTCCAACACTGTATTATGGCTCCCACACTGTACAAAGACGCCACATTAGCTCCTACACTGCATGATGACCACCTCACTGTAATCTCCACACTGTATGATGGTCCCCTCACTGTATGAAGGCCCCCTAAATAGCCTTCATATAGCATAGTGCACCCAATAGTCCTCAATATAGTATACTGCATGCCTCACAGGCCTCCATATAGTATAATGCACCCCCATATCCCTCCATAAAGTATAATACACTACCCAAAGGCCTCCATATATTATAATGCACTCCCCATAGGTACTCCCCATTGGCCTCTATACAGCATAATACATACGCCAAAATCATACATATAGCATAATGGACTCCCCATAGGGATAGATCCTTTTGTACAGTGGGAAGATAAGCCATTGCAAGAGGAGCCTTGCAGCGGCTCTCTAATAAAAAATACAGGAATGGCCGGCTGAGCTCTGCATTCCTGTGTGTGAAGGAATAGGGAAAGATAGATGTTTACTGAATGATTGTTTGGCCCAACAGTTATCTAATATGGACAACTTTCTGTTAGAAAAATTAGACTGGTTTCACATTTGCGTTCAGAAGGGCTGCGGATGGCTGCCTACTTCCTCCACCTACGCTTTGCCTACTTCTGTATGCGTCCTGCGTTTCCCTGCATACCTATCTTTAACATTGGGTATGCAGGGACATGCGTTGTATGCGGATGAGTCTGCATGCAACGATTTGACGTGTGCAGTGACCGAATGAAAACGCAAAATTTTGCGTTTTCGTGCAGTCACTGCACACGTCAAATCGAGGAAGAAAGGAGGAAGTAGGCAGCCATCTGCAGCCCTCCTGAACGCAAACGTGAAACCAGCCTTAATTACCAGGTAGGAGCAGGACCCAAAGCCACTGAAGTCCCAGTATGAAAAATGACAATTTTACTGTCGTCAAATAAGTTTTAGTTTTTGTTTCAATTAAAAAGTTTCAATTATGACTTATTAGATAGCAAAATGTTTTTATGTGATACAATTGCAATTCATATTATATTTTAGATTAAATGTTTTGTCTGGTGTAAGGAAAGACCTGTTTCTTGCCTTTACACCAGCCATGACCTGACCATGTCTTCTTCTATAAGGGCTCACACTAATTTGTGAGAGAAACGGATGAGTGCAAATTTTTGCACGGCGCTCACGCTGACGTAAGAAAGGTGAAGTGAGTTCATTGGCTGTGGACTCCCAGGACCTGTCTGACGGCACCGTGAGCAGGAGAACTTTCTCACACTCACGGTGCTGTCAGATAGGTAATAGGAGTTTACAGGGAGACACTGGACAGCGATAGCAGATGCTGCTAAGTGTCTCTGC
The DNA here is from genome assembly GCA_033576555.1 of Oophaga sylvatica. Classification (NCBI taxonomy): domain Eukaryota; kingdom Metazoa; phylum Chordata; class Amphibia; order Anura; family Dendrobatidae; genus Oophaga; species Oophaga sylvatica. Next base: position 134,190,931 of record JARQOD010000005.1, on the reverse strand, counting down.
TAGATGACAGGCTGCATGGTCACATCATGTAACCATTCAGCCTGCCATCTAGATGTAGCAGAGCTACCTACACCCATCGTGGGACAAATGGATTATCATCATCTCTGCGGAAAAGGTGAGGAATATGGTTGTTTGTTTTTTTTAACTCTTTTGCAGAAGACAAAGGCATTGGTGAAATAGGTAATGTAGTAAGTTTGGTTTAATTAAGATTTATTAAAGGAGTCTGTGTCATTCTTTCAATTAAAGGACTTTATTCTGGGTGTCTGTGTTTTCATATAATATGACTATGGGGTTAGTAATGGGGGTGACTTATTGAAGCCTCTCCATTACTAACCTTGGGGCTTGATGTCACCTGACAATACAAAGGTGACATGAACCCCCCACTATCACCACAGTTGCCACTGCTACAGGGCAAGGCTGCGTTCACATTAGCATTCGGGGGCTTTGCGGAAGGCTGCGTACTTCTTCAGTTAAGCTCCGCCTTCTTCAGCATGCGTCCTGCGTACCTATCTTTAACATTGGGTACGCAGGACATGTTGATGTATGCAGATGCGTCGATTTGACGCGCCCGCCGTCCGCGCAAAACGCAACTTGCGGTCATCTTAGAGATGCACCTTTTCTGGGACGACTGAGAACTGATGTTTTTAGCCTGGGGGGCCAGTATCCATATATTACATATAATATAAAAAGTATATAAAAGTTCAAATCACCCCTCTTTTGCCCCATTCAAAATAAAACAATAAAAAAATCAAACATACACATTTTGTATCGCCGCATTCCGAATCGTCCAATCTATCAGTAAAAAGTAAAAATGCCAGAATTACGTTTTTTTTTGGTCGCTACGACATTGCATTAAAATGTAGTAACGGTCGATCAAAAGATTGTATCTGCACCAAAATGGTATCATTAAAAACGTCAGCTCGGTGCGCAAAAAATAAGCCTTCACCCAACCCGAGATCACAAAAATGGAGACACTACGGGTATTGGAAAATGGCGCAATTTTTTTTTTAAACAAACTTTGTAATTTTTTTTCATCACTTAGATAAAAAAGAACCTAGACATGTTTGGTGTCTATGAACTTGTAATGACCTGGAGAATCATAACGGCAGGTCAGTTGTAGCATTTAGTGAACATAGTAAAAAAGCAAAACATAAAGCAATTGTGGGATTGCACTTTTTTGCAATTTCACCTCCCTTGGAATTTTTTTCCCATTTTCCAGTACACAATATGTTAAAAAGTGTCGTTTAACCCCTTCACCCCCAAGGGTGGTTTGCACGTTAATGACCGGGCCAATTTTTACAATTCTGACCACTGTCTCTTTATGAGGTTATAACTCTGGAACGCTTCAGCGGATATTCGCGATTCTGAGAATGTTTTCTCGTGACATATTGTACTTCACGTTAGAAGTAAAATTTCTTCGATATAACTTGCGTTTATTTTTGAAAAATAGCAAATATGGCAAAAAATTTTAAAATTTTGCAATTTTCAAACTTTGAATTTTTATTACCTTAAAACAGAGAAATATATCATACAAAATAGTTAAGAAATAACATTTCCCACATGTCTACTTTACATCAGCACAATTTTGGAACCAAAATTTTTTTTTGTTAGGAAGTTATAAGGGTTAAAAGTTGACCAGCGAGTTCTCATTTTTACAACAAAACTTACAAAGCCATTTTTTTTAGGGACCACCTCACATTTGAAGTCACTTTGAGGGGTCTATATGGCAGAAAATACCCAAAAGTGACACCATTCTAAAAACTGCACCCCTCAAGGTACTCAAAACCACATTCAAGAAGTTTATTAACCCTTCAGGTGCTTCACAGGAACTAAAGCAACGTGGAAGGAAAAAATGAATATTTAACTTTTTAGCCACAAAAATTATCTTTTACAAACTTTTTTTTTATTTTCACAAGGGTAAAAGGAGAAAATGGACAGATAAGGTTGTTATGCAATTTCTCCTGAGTACGCCAATACCCAATATGTGGGGGAAAACCACTGTTTGGGCACACGGCAGAGCTCGTAAGGGAAGGAGCGCCGTTTGACTTTTTCAAACTAAAATTGGCTGGAATTTAGATTGGATGGCATGTCGCGTTTGGAGAACCTCTGATGCGCCTAAACAGTGGAAACCCCTCACATGTGACACCATTTTAGAAACTAGACCCCCTAAGGTACTTATCAAGATCTGTTGTGAGCACTTTGAACCCCCAAGTGTTTCACAAAAGTTTATAATGCCTGGGTATGAAAAAAAAAAAACAATTTTCCACAAAAATGATTTTTTTAGTCCCAAATTTTTGAATTTTCCCAAGGAAATTGGACCCCAAAAGTTGTTTTCCAATTTGTCCTGAGTACGCTGATACCCCATATGTGGGGGGGTAAACTGTTTGGGCGCCCGGCAGGGCTTGGAAAGGAAGTAGTAACGTTTTGGAATGCAGACGTTGATGGGGGTCATGTTCCGTTTGCAGTGCCCCAGATGAGCCTAAACAGTGGAAACCCCCCACAAGTGACCCCATTTTGGAAACTAGACCCCCTAAGGAACTTATCTAGATCTTTGGTGAGCACTTTAAACCCCAAAGTACTTCACACAAGTTTATAATGCCAAGGCATGAAAATAAAAAAATCCTATTTTTTTCCCACAAAAATTATCTTTTAGTCACTAATTTTTTATTTTCCCAAGGGTAACAGGAGAAATTGGACCACATAAGTTGTTGTACAATTTGTCCTGAGTACGCTGATACCCCATATGTGGGGGGGAACCACTGTTTGGGCGCACGGCAGAGCTCGGAATGGAAGGAGCACCATTTGACTTTTTCCAACCAAAATTGGCTGGAATTGAGATTGGATGCCATAATGCATTTGGAGAGCCCCTGATGTGCCTAAACAGTGGAAACCCCCACAAATGACCCCATTTGGGAAACTAGACCCCCTAAGGAACTTATCTAGATCTTTGGTGAGCAATTTGAACCCTCAAGTGCTTCACACAAGTTTATAACGTAGAGCCGTAAAATTTAAAAATCATATTTTTTCCACAAAAATGATCTTTTCACCCCAATTTTTATTTTTCCAAGGGTAACAAGACTCCAAAAGTTATTGTGCAATTTGTCATGAGTGCGCTGATACCCCATATGTTGGGGTAAACTACTGTTTGGGTGCATGGGAGGTTTGGAAGGGATGGAGCGCCGTCTGACTTTTTCAACGCAGAATTGGCTGGACGCCATGTCGTGTTTGGAGAGCTCCTGATCTGCCTAAACAGTGGAAACCCCCATAAATGACACCATTTTGGAAACTAGACCCCTCAAGGAACTTATGTGTGGTGAGAACTTTGAACCCGCAGATGTTTCACTAAAGTTTATAACGTACAGCCGTAAAATAAAAAATCCTTTTTTTTTTACAAAAATGATTTTTTCGCCCCCAATATTTTATTTTCACAAGGGTAACAGAAGAAATTGGAACCCAAAAGTTGTTGTCCAATTTGTCCTGAGTACGCTGATACCCAATACGTGGGCGAAAACTACTGTATGGGCACACGTCGGGGCTCGGAAGGGAAGTAGTGACGTTTTGGATTGCAGACTTTGATGGAATGGTCTGGGGGCGTCATGTCACATTTGGAGAGCCCCTGATGCGCCTAAACAGTGGAAATCCCCAACAAGTGACCGCATTTTGGAAAATAGACCCCACAAGGAACTTATCTAGATGTGTGGTGAGCGCTATGAAGCCCCAAGTGCTTCACAGAAGTTTATAATGTACAGCCGTAAAAACAAAAAAATAATTTTTTTTTGTACAAAAATGATATTTTCGCCCCCAGTTTTTTATTTTCCCAAGGGTAACAGAAGAAATAGGACAAATTGCATGTAACGAATGGAAGCGGAGGCAGAGGTGGTGAAGTTCACATTCGTTTTTATTTTTAAATGTGGAACCTCTAGACCACGGTCCGGGGGGCTCCAAAGGGGGCGTAACTAGTGAGCCCTGGGTACCCGTAGTAAGGCCCCTCAAACAGGACCAGAATGGAATACCCGGAGGACACAGGTGCTACCTCCAGTTAGACCCCAGACACATGGCAGCTGTCCCAGAGGGACCAAAAGGTTAACAGGTGTTTACAGAGTCCGTGGAGGGTTCTCGACAGAGAAGGGTAAGGTCCTGGTCCAGAATAGATGGTATCAGGCTGGCTTCAGTGACCTTGTCACGGTCCACGGGTACAGATGGCTGATGGCGGAACGGGATGACTCTTGCGCCAGTAATAGCTGAGATTGTCCGGGTTAGCCAGATACGGGTTAGCAATGATCTGAGGAGACAAACAGTATCAGCGAAGCACAGAGACTGCAAACGCAGCGCAGACAGATCAGGAACAGAACCGGATGTAGCAATGATAGAACACGTTGCTCCGGCACTCCCCTAATGGTGGAGTGACCAGATATAGTACTGAGTGTGCAGCCATTGGTTAATTAGCTATTTCAAAAAATGCATGCTGCCCCTTTAAGAGAGGCGGTGGGCGCGGCCTCGCGTCCTAAGCCGTCTATCAGGAGGCCTGCCAGCAGCGTGCCAGGAAGTGGAGGAGGACACAGGACGCCGTGGAGCAGATGGGACATGAGACCCCAGCCCACGCACAGACTGCTGCAGAGGAACAGGTGAGTGAGCCGAACAGAGTGCAGAGCCAGCGCTGGGACCGGGTGTAACAGTATCCCCTCTTTACTCCCCTCTTTTTCAAGCCTGCGTGAAATCTTTTAAGAAGAAGAAGAGCCTGGATGTTCTCCTCAGGCTCCCAAGACCTCTCCTCAGGACCAAAACCCCTCCAGTCCACCAGGTAATAGATCCTACCTCTTACTCTCTTAGAGGCCAAGATATGTTTTACCTCAAAAACATCATTCTCAGAGACCAGATCGGGAGTGGTACCCGAGTCCTTAAAGAAGGAACTCAACATTACTGGTTTGAGGAGAGAAACATGAAAGGAGTTAGGTACACGTAGAGAATTAGGCAATTTCAGCTTGTAAGAGACCGGGTTGATTTGTCTCAAGACTTCAAAGGGACCAATGAAACGAGGACCCAATTTGTACGATGGTAACTTCAGACGGATGTACTTGGAGGATAGCCATACCTTGTCTCCTGGACGAAAGATGGGAGCCTCCAAATGTCTTTTGTCCGCATGCGTCTTCATACGTTGGGAAGCTTTCTCCAAAGCCGACCTGGTCTCACTCCAAATGTCCGAGAAATTTTTAGACAAGATATCGACTGCCGGAACATCAGATACACCCGAAACAGGAAGAGGAATTCCAGGTTGCAGTCCAAACACAATCTGAAAGGGAGACTTTGCAGAAGATTCACTTACTTGATTGTTGTAGGAGAATTCCGCCCAGGGCAGTAATTCTACCCAGTCATTATGATGAGCGTTGACGAAGTGACGCAGGTATCCAGCCAGGATTTGATTGATCCTCTCCACTTGCCCATTAGACTAGGGATGATATGCAGAAGAAAAGTCTAGTTCAATTTTTACCATTTTACAGAGTCCTCTCCAGAACTTAGAAGTGAACTGGACGCCCCTGTCGGACACGATGTGGAGAGGAAATCCATGTAGACGGAAGATGTGCTGAATGAAGTGAGCGGCCAGTTCTGGAGCAGACGGGAGACCAGATAGCGGAACGAAGTGAGCCATTTTAGAGAAGCGGTCCACCACAACCCATACCACTGAGCAGCCAGAAGAAATGGGAAGATCTGTGATGAAATCCATCGCAATGTGCTGCCAGGGAGCGGACGGAATCGGAAGAGGTAGAAGTCTGCCAGCTGGTAGATGTTTAAAAATTTTGTTACGGGCACATGAAGGACAGGCTGAAACGAACTCCTGGATATCCTTGCCCATGGTAGGCCACCAGTAATAACGGGAGATGAGTTGCTGCGTCTTTTTCTGACCAGCATGGCCAGCCAACTTAGAGGAATGACCCCAGCGCAGAACACGGGTACGATCAGAAGCAGACACAAAAGTCTTCCCAGGAGGAAGCCGGGCCAGATCACTGGAGGCAACAGAGACTAACTTAGAAGGTTCAATAATGTGCTGAGGTTCTTCCTCCAGTTCAGGGGGCAAGGCTCTAGAGAGTGCGTCTGCCTTGATGTTTTTGTCAGCTGGACGAAAATGAAGTACAAAATTGAAACGGGCAAAAAATAATGCCCAACGGGCCTGACGGGGATTCAGTCTTAAAGCAGTTTGGAGATAGGCAAGGTTTTTATGGTCGGTGAATATGATTACCTGGTGATGAGCTCCTTCAAGAAGATGTCTCCATTCTTGCAGAGCCAATTTGATGGCCAACAGTTCGCGATCACCGACAGAGTAGTTCCTCTCTGCAGGAGAAAAAACCTTGGAGAAAAAACCACACGAGACCATCCGCCCGGTAGACGACTTCTGGGTCAGAACTGCACCTGCACCTATGGAAGAAGCGTCAACCTCAAGAAAAAATTGCTCACTTGAATTAGGACGATGGAGAACGGGTGCGGAAGCAAAAGCTTTTTTTGAGAAACAAAGGCCTCTTCTGCCTCGGAGGACCATTCCTTAGAGTTTACGCCTTTCCGGGTTAAGGCTGTGATTGGAGCCACTCGGGTGGAAAAGTGTGGAATAAATTGACGGTAGTAATTGGCGAACCCTAGGAACCTTTGTATGGCTTTTAGCCCAGACGGACGAGGCCAGTTGAGAACTGGAGACAACTTCTCCGGATCCATCTTTAATCCTGTGGAAGATACAATGTACCCAAGGAAAGGCAAAGAAGACTGCTCAAAGAGGCATTTCTCATATTTGGCATATAGCCTGTTCTCTCTGAGTCTTTGTAAGACCTGGCGTACTTGTCGCCGGTTGTGACGTTAAATCAGCAGAGAAAATCAAAATATCGTCCAGGTAAACCACGACACATGTATAGAGCAAGTCCCTGAAAATGTCATTCACAAATTCCTGAAAAACCGCAGGTGCATTGCTTAGGCCGAATGGCATTACTAGGTATTCATAGTGGCCGTCACGGGTGTTGAAGGCTGTTTTCCATTCGTCCCCTCTCTAATTCGGATCAGATTGTAGGCCCCTCTGAGGTCCAATTTGGTGAAGATCTTGGACCCTCGGAGACTATCAAACAACTCTGAAATAAGAGGTAATGGATACCTGTTTTTTACCGTGACCTGATTCAGACCCCGATAGTCAATGCAGGGCCGCAAGGATCCATCCTTCTTCTTCACAAAGAAGAATCCAGCTCCTGCCGGTGACGATGACTTTCGGATAAATCCTCTATCCAGATTCTCTTGGATGTAGTCCGACATGGCCTGAGTCTCTGCCTGTGAAAGAGGATACACTCTCCGCGGGGAAGAGATGCTCCAGGAAGAAGCTCTATCTGACAGTCATACGACCTGTGTGGAGGTAGTCTCTCAGCCTCCTTTTTCTCAAAGACGTCAGAGAAGGACCAATAGGCGGAAGGCAACCCTGGCAGGGTATCAGGCTGGACAGGAGGCGAAGCAGGTTGAATCCGGGTTAAGCAACGATTCATGCAGGTATCTCCCCAACGCAGAACTTCTCCAGTTTTCCAATTCAGGACTGGTTCATGCATCTGGAGCCAAGGTAAACCTAAGAGCATGGGATGGGATAAACCGGGATATACATAAAAACGCATTAGTTCAGTATGCATTAGACCTACCCGGAGTTCCACCAACTCAGTTTGAAACTGGACGAGCTCGGTCAGCGGTTTGCCATCCACAGCGGACACCTGTAACGGATCAGGAAGACGCTGGACAGGTAAGCGGTAATGATCCACAACCGCCTGCTGGATGAAGTTCCCTGCAGCTCCAGAATCCAGTAGACAATGTTCGGAAAATTTTATTGCCCCATAGGACACGGAGACTGAGATGTGTAAAGAGGGAGAGGACTGTTCTCTACCTAGGTTGGCCCCTCCTACCGGACCTAGGCACTGGAGTTTCCCGACTTTTTAGGACAGAGATGGATCAAATGTTCAGAACTACCGCAGTAGTAACAACTTCCCTCCTTGCGACGTGACTCCCGACGGCGGGTGGCCAAACTTACATGGTCCACCTCCATGGCCTCGGAGGAGGAAAGCGAGGTACATGTTTTATACAAACTAGAGTCCAGGTGATAGGACCTTTTGTCCCGCTTGATCTCCATAGAACGCTCCTGAAAACGCAGGTCAATTCGGGTTGCCAAAGATATCAACTCCTCCAAGAGGGTAGGTCTGTCCCGTCCCGCCAGCTCATCCTTGATTCTTCCGGATAAGCCCTCCCACAAGTTTGAAACCAGGGCCTCATTGTTCCACGATAATTCAGACGAGAGGGTGCGGAATTTAACAGCATACTGAGCTACCGTGAGAGTACCTTGGCGCAGGCGGAGCAGAGCTGAGGCAGTTGAAGTGGTGCGACCAGGTTCATCGAAAGTCCTGCGAAAAGCCTCTAGGAAAGATTGAAGATCGTTAACCAGCGGATCCCCTCTCTCCCATAGCAGGTTTAGCCAGGCGAGGGCCTCTCCTCCAGGTGTGACATGATGAAGCCCACCTTGGCTCGGTCAGAAGCAAACATATGCCCCAAGATTTCGAAGTGTAGAGTGCACTGATTGAGAAAACCCCGACACAGAGTAGGATCACCCTGGAAACGGGTAGGAGCCGCCAGACGGGGACCTTGACTTGTCATGGGAACTGGTACCTGAGTATTGATAGGAGACTCAGGTGCAGACGAGGAACCCAAGGAATCCATGCGGGAAGACAAGCTGCGTAGATAAGTCGTGATCTTGTCCTGTTGAACTCCCAAACGGGTCACCTCCTGGTACAGGTCCGTGGTCGGAGATTTCTGGGATCCAGCGGGTTCCATCGCCGGAGCAATCTGTAACGAATGGAAGCGGAGGCAGAGGTGGTGAAGTTCACATTCGTTTTTATTTTTAAATGTGGAACCTCTAGACCACGGTCCGGGGGGCTCCGAAGGGGGCGTAACTAGTGAGCCCCGGGTACCCGTAGTAAGGCCCCTCAAACAGGACCAGAATGGAATACCTGGAGGACAGAGGTGCTACCTCCAGTTAGACCCCAGACACGTGGCAGCTGTCCCAGAGGGACCAAAAGGTTAACAGGTGTTTACAGAGTCCGTGGAGGGTTCTCGACAGAGAAGGGTAAGGTCCTGGTCCAGAATAGATGGTATCAGGCTGGCTTCAGTGACCTTGTCACGGTCCACGGGTACAGATGGCTGATGGCGGAACGGGATGACTCTTGCGCCAGTAATAGCTGAGATTGTCCGGGTTAGCCAGATACGGGTTAGCAATGATCTGAGGAGACAAACAGTATCAGCGAAGCACAGAGACTGCAAACGCAGTGCAGACAGATCAGGAACAGAACCGGATGTAGCAATGATAGAACACGTTGCTCCGGCACTCCCCTAATGGTGGAGTGACCAGATATAGTACTGAGTGTGCAGCCATTGGTTAATTAGCTATTTTAAAAAATGCACGCTGCCCCTTTAAGAGAGGCGGTGGGCGCGGCCTCGCGTCCTAAGCCGTCTATCAGGAGGCCTGCCAGCAGCGTGCCAGGAAGTGGAGGAGGACACAGGACGCCGTGGAGCAGATGGGACATGAGACCCCAGCCCCCGCACAGACTGCTGCAGAGGAACAGGTGAGTGAGCCGAACAGAGTGCAGAGCCAGCGCTGGGACCGGGTGTAACATTGCACAATAACTCTTGGGGTCCAGAGTACGCTGATACCCCATATGTGGGGATAAACTACTGTTTGGACGCATGGCAGAGCTCAGAAGTGAAGGAGCACCGTTTGACTTTTTCAACGCAGAATTGGCTGGAATTGAGATCAGACGCCATGTCACATTTGGAGAGCCCCTGATGTGCCTAAACAGCGGAAACCCCCAATTCTAACTCCAACCCTAACCCCAACACACCCCTAACCCTAGTCCCAACCCTAACCACAAACCTAACCCTAACACACCCCTAATCCCAACCCTAACCCTAATCCTAACTTTAGCGCCAACCCTAACCCTAACTTTAGCCGCAAACCTAACCCTAACCCTAATGGGAAAATGGAAATAAAAACTTTTTTTTAATTTTATTATTTTTCCCTAACTAAGGGGGTGATAAAGGGGGGTTTGATTTACTATTTATAGCGGGTTTTTGTGATTGGCAGCTGTCACGCTAAAAGACGCTTTTTATTGCAAAAATAGTTTTTTGCATCGCCACATTTTGAGAGCTATAATTTTTGCATATTTTGGCCCACAGAGTCATGTGAGGTCTTATTTTTTGTGGTACGAGTTGACGTTTTTATTGGTACCATTTTTGAGCACGTGACATTTTTTGATCATATTTTATTTCGATTTTTGGGAGGTTAGAATGAACAAAAATCAGCAATTCATGAATTTCTTTTGGGGGAGGCGTTTTTATTGTTCCGCGTGTGGTAAAATTGATAAAGCAGTTTTATTCTTCGGGTCAGTACGATTATGCCGATACCTCATTTATATCATTTTTTTATGTTTTGGCGCTTTTATAGAATAAAAACCATTTTATATAAAAAATAATTATTTTTGCATCGCTTTATTCTGCGAGCTATAACTTTTTTATTTTTTCGCTGATGATACTGTATGGCGGCTCGATTTTTGCGGGACAAGATGACGTTTTCAGCGGTTCCATGTTTTTTATATCGGTCTTTTTGATCACGTGTTATTCCACTTTTTGTTCGGCGGTATGATGATAAAGCATTGATTTTCTGCTTTGTTTTTTTTTTTTTTTTAAGGGGTTCACTAAAGGGGTTAACTAGTAGGACAGTTTTATAGGGGGGGTCGTTACGGACGCGGCGATACCAAATATGTGTACTTTTATTGTTTTGGTTTTTTTATTTACAGGAAGAAATGAATTTATTGGGGAATATTTTTTTTTTTTATTATTTATTTTGGATTTTTTTTTAAAACATGTTTATTTTTATTTTTTTCACTTTTTTACTTTGTCCCAGGGTGGGACATCACTGTATTTTATCAGATCGCTGGTGTGACAGTGTGCACAGCACTCTGTCACACCAGCGATCGCTCTGGCAGTGCTGCAGGCTTCTCAGTGCCTGCTCTTAGCAGGCACTGAGGAAGCCGCCTCCCTCCAGGACCCTGGCGCCATCTTGGATCCGGGTCCTGGGAGGGAGGAAGCCCTCAGAACAGCGCGATCACATTGCGCTGGTCTGAGGGTCTCAGGGGGGCGCGCAGGGAGCCCTCTCCCTGCGCGATGCTTCCCTGTGCCCCATTACACCGCGATCATGTTTGATCGCGGTATGCAAGGGGTTAATGTTCCGGGAGCGGTCTGTGACCGCTCCTGACACACAGTCACGGGTGTCAGCTGTGATAATCAGCTGACACCCGGCGGCGATTAGCTGCGATCCCTCCGGGAGCGCAGCTGATCGCCTATGACGTACTATCCCGTCCATGGTCAGATTGTCACGGGTTTTATGGACGGGATAGTACGTCTAATGTCAGAGAGGGGTTAAAAGTACAACTCATCTCGCAAAAATCAAGCCCTCACATATTTACCAAAAAATAAAAAAGTTATCGCCCTGGGAAGAAGGGGAGCAAAAAATGAAAATGCAAAAACAAAACTACCTCCGGTCACGAAGGGGTTAATAGCCTGGGAAGCTCCATGGGTATTTCCCCTTCCCAGGCTATAAACATCTGCCCCCCAGACATTTTTTTCTTTAAAATAATCTTTTAATAATTAATATCTTTATATCTATTTTATGTGTATATATCTATTCTATTCTAACCCGTCATGCTTAGGGATGAGAGAATAGTGAAATACTCGACATCGCTGTGCTCGTTACGAGTAGCTCCTAATACTCGGGTATTCGTAGTAGTGAGTCCAATGTAAGTTTATGGGAAATGCGAGTAATGGGCAGAGAATATGAGTGGGCGGAGAATGTGTGTGGGCAGAGACTATTTGTGACGAGGTCTGTGGGGCTGTGCGTGTGTGTGCGTGTGTGTGTGTGTGGGGCTGTGCCGGGCTCAGCCGGGCCTGTGCGGGGCTCTGCCGGTGCGGGCTCTGTGGGCTCTCCCGGGCCTGTGCGGTGCTGTGCCAGCCTGTGCAGGGCTGTGCTGGCCTCTGCCGGTGCTGTGAGGGGCTGAGTCAGGGTCTGCCGGTGCAGTGTGGGACTGTGTCGGCCTCTGCCGGGACTGTTTGGGGCTCTGCCAGGCTCAAGTTCTGCTGGCTGTGCGGGCATCATCCGATGGGACTACTAGCGGATGATGGGAAAGTAGTATTCCCATCATTCGGCTAATGTGGTGAATGTAAAAAAAAAAAAGACATACAGAACATACAACATATAACATACAGTACATACACATAACATACAACACATAATATAGAGTACATACTCACCGCACACAACTAATTCCCCGAAGCCCTTGTCTCCTGTAAATAATATTAAAATAATAAACCAACCTACACTCACCTTTCCGCCGCAATCCATTAATTACGAGTGTCCAACGACGATCTCCCGTGGAGAGAAGCCACATCAGCTGATGCGACTGCTCTCCGCGCTGTATCACTCCGCCGGGAGGTCACAGGAGTTCACCTGTGACTTACTGCAGCACTACAGCGTGAGAAATTTTCTCACGCAGCAGTGCTGCCGTAAAGTGAACTCCAATGATACATTGCGGGAGGGTTATCTCCGGTCAGTATGACATTGGAGCCCCTGGAGAGCAGTCGCATCAGCTGATGTGGTAGCTCTCCACGGGAGATCGTCGTGGGACACTCGTTAATAACTGGACTATGGCGGAAAGGTAAGTATAGGTTGTTTTTTTATTTTATATTTATTAAAGGAGATGAGAGCTTCGGGGAATTAGTTGTGTGCGGTGAGTATGTACTCTATGTTATGTGTTGTACACAGCCCTGGCAGAGGCCGGCACAGGCCCAGCAGAGCCCACCAGAGCCGGCAGAGCACAATCCGGCAGAGCCCGGCACAGCCCCGCACACACACATACACACACAGGCTCACAGACGCCCGCACACATTCTCAGCACACACATAGTCATAGCCTATGACTCATAGCCTATGACTATGACGCTGTGCGGCCAGCCAATCACAGCAATGCCACAACAAAGAAGGCGGCGACTTTACTTTGATTGGCTAAAACATGCCGGGCGGGAGATCCGAATATTGAGAGGCGACTAGTAAAATTTGACTGTACCCGGCAGATGAATTGCTGGCTTTTATTCTATCTATCTATCTATCTATCTATCTATCTATCTATCTATCTATCTATCTATCTATCTATCTATATGTTTTGAAGAATATTTCCTTTGAAAATTATGTGTAAATGACATAGAGAATTTCTCTATGTAAAAGCTCATGTTAAAATCTCATTGCAGTTGGATAGCAATCGCACTGCATTCGGATGTAAATCAGAATGCTAGATTGTACTCGCATGACACTAGCATGACACTCATCCATTTTTTTGGTCCTGATATGGGAACTTTTTTTTCACACATATGGGTATAAGCCCTAAAGATCAGAACTGGATTAGAGGCTACAAGATCCAGGCCTAAGAAGGTGTGAGTGTGTGAGAAACAAGCACCCTACTGTTTTTCTCATTGCTTCCGATATGATAATATCATTGTGGTTTTTGATCTCTGTACTTTTTCATGAGATTGTCTGGGTGTGGATTCATCTAACATGCGGCCATTATGAGTTGTCAAGGCAAGGAATGCTTATGTAAACACAACATGCTTTATGCAAATTACAGCAAATGTCTAAACTCTTCACAGGCTTAACTTTTATTTAGGTGAACATTTCCTTATTGGATTTTACTGTAGGAATGGATTGCTCTCCTTTCTTTATTAGACTGCTTTCACACATCAGTTTTTTGACGTCAGGCGTGATCCGGCGTGTTTTTAAAAAAACGGATCCGGTACCGGATGCGTTTTTTTTGGCATTGACTTTCATTAGTGCCGGATCACGCCTGATGTTGTTGCGTTGTATCCGTTTTTGGCCGGATCCGGCGGAAATGTACATTCCGGCGGCCAGACAAAACAGTCACTGCAACGTTTTTTTTTTCCCGGACCCGCCTGATAGTGCCTGAATCGGCGCATCAGGCGGCCGGAAATAATACAAGTCTGTGGAACCGGACCAGTCTTTTATGAAATCCGTCAAAAGACTGATCCGGATTCTGGAAATCTAGGACTACTACTACTACTACTACTACTATTACATTTTCCACTCTCTCCGGACAAGCGTACCTGCATTTTCCGGCTGCAAAACTTCTTTTTCCGGGTTCAAAAGTTCAGGTCGGATCCAGCAAAAAAACTGATCCGTTGCATCAGTTTTTTCATTTCAGCGCCGGATCTGTCCTATCAGGTATTCGACGGATTATGCCTGACACAAAAAAACTGATGTGTGAAAGTAGCCTTAGTTAGAGTGCATTTACACTAAAAGATTATCGTGAATGAGCATTCATAAGAGAGAGCTTCTGACAGACTTCTCTGGTGGCAGCATATCTCCATGAAAACAAAAAGGTTGTCAGTCCGAATTCAGCCCACCCGCATTATCTCTACCACATCATCTGTCGGAGGAAAGTCGCGATGCCCCCAGACTATTAGACTGTCTGCCAAGCCCATCGATATCACCTTTAGCTTACACCTAAAGTACCAGTCAAAAGTTTGCACACACCTGTTCATGCCATTGTTTTCCTATATTAATTTGAATATGCAGATTCAAAATTCAGACTGAAGGCAACAAAACCACAAAATCTTTATGGCCATAGTACTGAAAAGCTGCCATTAACGAGGACCAGAAACAACAAGAAGCGACTTGTTTGAGCCAAACAACACTAAGAATGCACATTACACTATAGGGATACAAGGAGTAAAGGAATACATGTGAAACAAACTAGAATACGTGTGAAACCTTATATTCCTCAAAGTATCCCCTTTTACTTTGAAGCTTTACACATCCTTAGCATTCTCTCAAGAAGCTTCATCAGGTAGTCTACTTGAATGGCTTCCAATAAACAGCTATACTGTTATGTTTCGGTAGCTAAGGAGAAAAAGCAAAAATGGCAATACACCAGAGAGGCTGGAACCTATTGGATTGCAGTAACCTGAAATAACCACACAACTAGAGGTAGCCGTGGAGCGTTCCTACGTTGATCCTAGACGCCTCGTCACAGCCTGAGAGATAACTACACCTAAAGGCAGAAAGATGAAAGCTATCTGCCCCGGAGCAGATCCCCAAAGAAAATAGGAAGCCCCCAAACATATAATGGCGGTTAGACAAGAAGAAGCATGGACACAGACAGAAAATAGAATGAGCAAACGCTGGGGCCCAATCTGTCTAGACAGAAAAGTACAGGAAAGAATTCTGACTGCAATCCAACAAAAAACCCTAAAAAATACCAACTCTTCTGATTGCAAAAACACCTGAGATCACACGATCTCCACCACCTAAATCAGATCTCTGGTGTAACAAAACAAAGCTGCAGCCACTGAAAAAACAGGAAAAAGCAAATGAACAAATAACAGTGGCTACAGATAAACTGAGAGGAGCACAGGCCCAAGGAGGGGACCCGGCTGACCGCCACAAAAGTGCAGAAAATTATGCAAAAAGCAAGCACAAAAAGAAAAGCAGAAAATATCTTATCTGAAAGCAGCTGATGCATGCAAGACTACAGCAGACTTCCAAATGAACCAGGAACCACAATTGAGACAAGAACAATTGATCACCGGCGACCATGAAGGGAGGGAACCTACCTTATATCAGTCCAGTTCGTGATCCCAGATTGCCATTCCTCGCTATGAGGTTCAGTACTGTCTGCAACCACCAGAGGGAGCCTCTGCTCAGAAACCATCTCCAGCACATTCATAACAGTACCCCCCCCCTTGAGGAGGGGTCACCGAACCCTCACTTGTGCAACCAGGCCGATCAGGATGAGCTCGGTGATAGGCACGGATCAGTCTCCTAGCATGGATGTCTGAAGCAAACACCCAAGAATTGTCCTCCTGACCATAACCTCTCCACTTAACCAAATACTGGAGTTTCTGTCTAGAAAAACGAGAATCCAATATTTTCTCAACCACATACTCCAGATTGCCCTCAACCAAAACAGGGTCAGGAGGCGCAGCCATAGGAACCACTGGCTCGACAAACCTCTTCAATAAGGACTTGTGGAACACGCTATGGATCTTAAATGTCCCTGTAAGAAGCAAACGGAAGGAAACAGGATAAAGAATCTCCATGATCTTATAAGGTCCAATGAACCTAGGCTTAAACTTTGGAGATGCAACCCTCATAGGGATATTTCTTGAGGACAACCAAACCAAGTCCCCCACTTTAAACCGAGGACCATCAGTCCTATGCCGGTTGGCAAACCGTTGAGCCTTCTCCTGAGAGAGAGACAACCTCTCCACTACCTGGTCCCAAATCTGCTGTATACGCTCCACAACAGAGTCAACACCCGGACAGACAGAAGCCTCCGCCTGTCCCGAAGAAAATCGAGGGTGAAACCCAGAATTGCAGAAAAATTGAGACATCAAGGTGGCAGAGCTAGCCCTATTATTAAGAGCAAACTCAGCCAAAGGCAAAAAAGAGACCCAGTCATCTTGATCAAAAGACACAAAACATCTCAAATAAGTCTCCAAGGTCTGGTTTGTTCTCTCGGTTTGTCCATTGGTCTGAGGATGAAATGCAGAGGAGAAAGAAAATTGAACACCAAGTTTAGAACAAAATGTCCTCCAAAATCTGGAAACAAACTGGACTCCTCTGTCAGACACAATGTTCTCCGGAATGCCCTGTAACCGAACCACTTGCTGAAGGAACAAAGGCACCAATTCGGAGGAGGAAGGTAACTTAGGTAATGGTACAAGATGTATCAACTTGGAAAACCTATCACAGATTACCCAGATAACAGTCATTTTCTGAGAAACAGGGAGGTCAGAAATAAAATCCATAGAGATATGGGTCCATGGCCTCTTGGGCACAGGTAATGGCATTAACAAACCACTAGAGCGAGAGCAAGGCTTGGAACGAGAGCAAGTCCAACAGGACTGCACAAATTCCCTGACGTCACGAGACAAAGTAGGCCACCAAAAGGACCGACTTACCAAGTCTCTGGTACCAAAAATCCCAGGATGACAAGCCAATGCGGAACAATGAATCTCAGACATCACACTCTTCTTCCACTGGTCTGGGACAAACAATTTCCCAATAGGGCAGCGCTCAGGTTTATCCTCCTGACACCCTTCCAGAGCCAGTCTCAAATTGGGCGAGATGGTGGAAAGTACTACACCTTCTATCAAAATAACAGCAGGATCAGATAACTCAGGAGAGTCCGCCAAGAAACTCCTCGAGAGGGCATCCGCCTTAACATTCTTAGTGCCAGGAAGAAAAGAAACCACAAAATTAAAACGTGTGAAAAACAAGGCCCACCTGGCCTGTCTAGGATTAAGTCGCTTGGCTGATTCGAGATAAGCCAGATTCTTATGGTCCGTGAGGACCACCACCTGATGTTTGGCTCCTTTCAGCCAATGTCTCCACTCTTCAAAGGCCCACTTCATGGCCAATAACTCCCGAATACCCACGCCATAATTACGTTCAGTTGGAGAAAACTTTCGAGAGAAAAAGGCACAAGGGTTACTCTTAGAGGTCTCCGGATCTCTTTGGGACAAAATGGCACCTACCCCAATTTCAGAGGCATCAACCTCCACCTGAAACGGTAGAGAAACATCAGGCTGCCGTAGAACAGGAGCAGAAGTGAATCTCTGCTTAAGTTCCTGAAATACTGAAACTGCCTCAAGAGGCCAATTCACCACATCAAAACCCTTTTTGGTCAAATTAGTCAATGGTTTAACAATACCGGAGAAATTACCAATAAATTTACGATAAAAATTGGCAAAACCCAAAAATCTCTGAAGAGCCTTTAATGAAGTAGGTTGGACCCAATCACAGATGGCCTGAACTTTGACCGGGTCCATTTCAATAACAGACGGAGACAAAATGAATCCCAGAAATGAGACCTTCTGTGCGCCAAAAAGACACTTTGATCCCTTCTAGTGTTGAGCGATACGATAATGTAAATATCGGCTATCGGCCGATATTAGCTCTATCGGCCTTTCGATAATTCGTTTCGATATTTTTGTCTTATCGAATACCGGAATCGGATTTGTCACTGTCACTGTCTGTGTCCGTCGGTCGGGTCTGTCACTGTCAGTGTCCGTCGGACAGGTCTGTCAGGAGTCAGCGGCACTTACCTGGCAGAAGATCTCCGGCGGTCACGTCCTGGACTGCTTCATGGCCGCCATCCTCTTCTCCCCGGCGGTCACATGCAGTTTCTCGCGATAACTGCAGTGACTGCTGGGTAATCCCGGCCGTAAAGCAGTCAGTCCGATGACGTCACCGCCAGGGAAGCAGGTAATCAGCTGTGCTGCGTCGCGATGTCAGGCTCTGCCTGTCATTGCGATGTAGCAGAGCTGGATCGTCGTGGGGCTGTCGTTATGGACTGCGTCGGACAGGTGGTATACTGTTGGTTTGTTTTTTTTCTTTTTTTACAGGAGATCGATGGCGTCGCAGGAATGAGTGTATAATAAAAGAAATGAAAACTGTGTTGTCTCTTTTATTTCATTAAAAGACTTTTTTCTTGCTTTGTCTTTTTTTTATGCATTTAATAACTTTGGGATTAATAATGGATCGGTGTCTTATTGACACCTCTCCGTTATTAACCGGGCTTATTGTCACCGTGCAATCAACAGTGACATTAACCCCTTATTACCCCGCTTGCCACCGCTACAGGGCAAGTGGGAAGAGCCGGGTAAAGTGCCACAATTGGCACATCTTTTGATGCGCCAAATGTGGGGCTGCTGTAGCCTGGTATTATCAGGCTGTTGAGGGCCAAAATCCATGGGCCTTGACAGTCTTTTAATACCAGGCCGCAGCAGTCTGCATTTTACTTGGCTGGTTAACAAAAATAGGGGGACCCTACGCCGTTTTTTTTTTCGAGGGGATCCCCTATTTTTGTTAACCAGCCAAGCTAAGCAGACTGCTGTGGCCTGGTATTATCAGGCTTGCAAGGTCCATGGATATTGGATCCTTACCAGCCTGAAAAACCAGGCCTCAGCGGTCTGCTTCATCTGGCTGGTTAACAAAAATAGGGGGGACCCCACGCCAATTTTTTTCGAGGGGATCCCCTATTTTTGTTAATCAGCCAAGATATGCAGACTGCTGTGGCCTGGTATTATCAGGCTTGCAAGGTCCATGGATATTGAATCCTTACCAGCCTGAAAAACCAGGCCTCAGCGGTCTGCTTCATCTGGCTGGTTAACAAAAATAGGGGGGACCCCACGCCATTTTTTTTCGAGGGGATCCCCTATTTTTGTTAACCATTTCCCTCTGACGTCACTGATTGTGTCCCTGGCTGACCTGAAGTGAAAGTGGAAAGCAATCAATTAAGCTTTCCACTTCCTCTCCTGTCAGCCAGGAGAGGAACTCATTCATTTGGGGGTTTACTGTGAGGCTGCAGCATTAGCTGCGGTCCCTGCAGTAAACATTAACCCTTTCTGATGGATTACACCGTGGGACCTGACTGTACATCGGATTGGTAAGAATAATTTTGCTTTATTATTTTATTTTTATTACAGGAAATGGTTTTAGCAGGTAAATAAAATATGGTCAAAAACTGTGTGATTATTTCATTAAACTTCTTTTTTATTAAAGTGTGTGTGTTTGATTTTTCTTTCATACAATAGGATTAATAATTGATAGTTGTCTGATTGACAGCTCTCAATTATTAACCTGGCTTAAAGTGACCTTTCAATTGCAAGGTCATTTTAACCCCTTATTAACCCATTCGCCACCGCTACAGGGCAATGGGAATAGACGGGCAAAGTGCCAGAAAGGGCAAATCTAATTAGAGATTTGCCCTTTCTGGGGTGTCTGGGGGCAGATGTTAGTAGCCAGGGGGGGGCCAAAAATAATGGTCCCTCTCTGGGCTATTATTATCTGCCCCCACTCACTGGCTTTGTCTGTCTGGTTGCGAAAATAGGGCGGGAGCCCACGCATTTTTTTTCAGCAATTTTACACCTCATATATATATATACATGTCATTGAATTTGTGACACATATATATATATTTATATTTATAGTTCATACACTTCTACATAGTATAATAGCTGCTAATTCAATTGCCGGCTTTTGTGAAAATGCAGAACCCGACATGAAATGACACTTGGTTTACATAGAGTTAACCATGTCTTTTCATGTAGTTTGATATCTGATTTGCACAAACAATTACATGAGTGTATAGGTACTGCCACACTTAGCTATCCCGCTAGCGATCTCGTTAGCGTTGCATACTAATGAGATCGCTAGCGGGATTGTTTCTATATCGCTAAATGCTGCCGCATTTAGCGATATAGTTAACGACGCTATCGCCGTTAGCGATCTTCTTAACGACTTTAGCGGTACAAAAGTACCGCTAAATCGCTAAGAAAAGGTGCCACACAGCGATTAGATACTTACCCAGCGGGAGCGCCAGCGATGAAATAGGGTCCGGAACGATTCCAGCGACGAGCGAGATCACAGCAGGAAGCTCGTCGCTGGAAGCTGCCGCACTGAACAACATCGCTAACGGGATCGCTAAATAGTGACGTTTTTTAGCGATCCCGTTAGCGATATTGTTTAGTGTGGCATACCCTTAAGTGTGCAAATTTCACACCTGTAGGGGTTAATTAAAGGTGTAAATTCGTAGCAAAAAAGTCAGTTTTTTTACAACGAATTTACACCTTTAATTAACCCTACAGGTGTGAAATTTTGCACACATAGACTGATGTAATTGTTTGTGCAAATCAGATTGCAAACGACATGAAAAGACATGGTTAACCCTATGTACACCAAGTGTCATTTCATGTCGGGTGCTTCTGTCTTTTCACAGAAGCCGGCTTTACCCGGCAATTGAATCAGAGGATATTTTACTATGTAGAAGTGTATAAACTATACATATATGTATATATATATATGTCACAATGACATGTATATTATATATATATATATATATATATGTATTCTATGTGTGTATATTTAGTGTTTACAAGGAAATAAAGGTTTTTTTTAGTTGCGATATTTTGTTCCCATAGACTTACATTGGACTTCCGGTATCGAAATCGGATATCGACGATATTTAGTGCTATCGGCGATACAATTTCGATACGATATTTTTAGATATCGAGCACTATCGCTCAACACTAATCCCTTCACATACAGTGCATTCTCTCTCAAAATCTGGAACACAGTCCGAACATGTTTCACATGAGAGTCCCAGTCATTGGAAAAAATCAAGATATCATCCAAATAAGCAATCAGAAATTTATTCACAAAATCCCTGAAAATATCATTCATGAAGGATTGGAAGACGGAAGGAGCATTAGTGAGCCCAAAGGGCATCACTAGGTACTCAAAATGCCCCTCTGGGGTATGAAACGCCGTCTTCCATTCATCCCCGTGCTTAATGCGAATAAGGTTATATGCCCCCCTGAGGTCAATCTTGGTAAACCAACTAGCACTTTTCACCCTGGAAAACAGGTCAGAAATCAAGGGTAACGGATATTGATACTTCACAGTGATCTTATTCAAGAGACGATAATCAATACACGGCCTCAATGAACCATCCTTTTTGGCCACAAAGAAAAAACCGGCACCCAAAGGTGAAGAGGATGGTCTGATATGACCCTTCTCCAATGACTCCTTGATATAAGATCGCATAGCATCGTGTTCAGGTACAGACAAGTTAAAAAGGTGACCTTTAGGAAATTTACCACCAGGCACTAATTCAATAGCGCAATCATAGCTCCTGTGAGGGGGCAAGGATGCAGATTTACTTTCACTAAATACATCTGAAAAATCAGTCAAAAAGTCAGGAACATCCTGAGACTGGGGAGAGGCAGAAAAAAGAGGAGTGTCAGTATTAACACATTGGCAGCCCCAACTGGTCACAGACACAGATTTCCAATCCAAAACAGGATTATGAGACTGTAACCAAGGGAAACCTAGTACAATAATGTCATGCAGATTATGCAGCACCAGAAATTTGCAACTCTCCTGATGATCGGGTTCAACCCTCATTATTACTTGAGTAGAAAACTGGGGTTTATTCTCCGCCAAAGTGGTAGAATCAATGCCCAGTAGGGGAATAGACTTCCGCAGGGGTATCATGGGAAACCCACAATGTTTGGCAAAGTCAAAATCCATCAGGTTAATAGCTGCTCCTGAATCAACAAAAGCCTGAGCAGAAAATGTGAACAGGGAGCAAATCAGGGTAACAGTCAACAGAAATTTAGTCTGAACACTACCCAAGACAACTGAGCATGCAAAACGTCTTCCCCGCTTAGGGCAGACTGAAATAGCATGAGAGGCGTCACCACAGTAGAAACATAACCCATTGCGCTTTCGAAACTCATGATGCTGTGCCCCAGAAGTCACTCTATCACACTGCATGGGCTCAGAAGCTGGCTCACAAGGCAACACTATTTCACGCATACCTCTACGCTCATGCAAACGTCTGTCAATTTGAATAGCCAATTACATAGAATCATTGAGACCAGAGGGAGCAGGGAATCCCACCATAACATCCTTTACATTCTCTGACAGCCCCTTCTGAAAAAGGACTGCCAAAGCATCATCATTCCATTTGGTCAGGACTGCCCACTTTCGGAATTTCTGACAGTACAACTCAGCGTCTTCAAGACCCTGATTTAATGCCAACAAGGTTTTTTCAGCTTGATCAGTGACATTAGGTTCCTCGTACAATAACCCCAGAGCCAAAAAAAATACATCAATATCATTCAAAACAGGATCCCCAGGTGTCAGGGAAAAAGCCCAATCCTGAGGGTCGCCGCGCAGGAGAGAGATGACAATTTGAACCTGCTGTGCTGCGTTCCCTGAGGACTTAGGCTTTAAGGCAAAAAATAACTTAGTTATTTTTGAAATTCAGAAATTTAGCCCGATACCCAAAAACAAATCTGGCATGGGAATCCTAGGTTCCACAAACGGCAACATAGCAAGATAGGTAGAAATAATCCAAACCTCAGTGGCAAGCTGATCCACACGGCCAGACAACTGTGCAAGCTCCATTGAGAGAAAAAAAAATCCTCCTCAGCACCCAGAGAAAAAGAGGGAAAAAATGCAACAAACAGGAAAAAAAAATCTCTGACAACTCTGACTTTTTTTTTTTCTTTCCACACTATTTATTCCTTCTGTGAGTACCATATAATTTTCAGTTTAGGCCGGTGATACTGTTGTGTTTTGGTAGCTGAGGAGAAAAAGCAATACGGCAATACACCAGAGAGGCTGGAACCTATTGAATTGCAGTAACCTGAACTAACCACACAACTAGAGGTAACCGTGGAGCGTTCCTACGTTGATCCTAGATGCCTCGTCACAGCCTGAGAGATAACTACACCTAAAGGCAGAAAGAGGAAAGCTATCTGCCCTGGAGCAGATCCCCAAAGAAAATAGGAAGCCCCAAACATGTAATGGCGGTTAGACAAGAAGAAGCACGGACACAGACAGAAAATAGAATGAGCAAACGCTGGGGCCCAATCTGTCTAGACAGAAAAGTACAAGAAAGGATTCTCACTGCAATCCAAAGAAAACCCTTAAAAAATACCAACTCTTCTGATTGCAAAAACACCTGAGATCACACGATCTCTACCACCTAAATCAGATCTCTGGTGTAACAAAACTAAGCCGCAGCCACTGAAAAAACAGGAAAAGCAAATGAACAAATAACAGTGGCTTCAGATAAACTGAGAGGAGCACAAGCCCCCAGAGGGGACCAGGCTGACCTCCACAGAAGTGCAGGGAACTATGCAAAAGCAAGCACAAAAAAAAAGCAGAAAATATCTTATCTGATAGCAGAAGATTCAGGCAAGACTCAGCAAACTTCCAAATGAACCAGGAGCCACAATTGAGACAAGAACAATTGATCACGGCAACCATAATGGGAGGGAACCTCCCTTATATCAGACCAGTCAGTGATCCCAGATTGCCATCCTCGCTGAAAGGTTCAGTACTGTCTGTAACCACCAGAGGGAGCCTTTGCTCAGAAACCATCTCTAGCACATTCATAACAATTGACTATCCCAAACGAAACGACAACACTATACTGATTGCTGGGACCCTGATAATGTTCTCCCAGTTACCTTTTTACCCTCTGGTATCAGTCTCCCTGTCTTACTTTTAATACCATTATATTTATAGTCGTTATTCGCATCAATGGTTATGTCTGGGTGTGTAAATAACACGTTCCCATATTTCTTGTTAGGTAATATACCCTGATCCATATCGCCAGAGTGTTCAATGTGAGTTTATTCCATAGCATTGATGATTCAAATTGCCAACAAAATTGCTGCAATTCTCATATCCAGATTCCAGAATCTTCCATGTTTTAATTCACGCTTCATTTAGGATCCTGGGAAACAAGAACAAGAGCGGCATCAAATTCTGATCAGTTATATCCGTTTAAAGACAGAAAATAGAATGAGCAAACGCTGGGGCCCAATCTGTCTAGACGGAAAAGTACAGGAAAGGATTCTCACTGCAATCCAAAAAAAACCCTTAAAAAATACCAACTCTTCTGATTGCAAAAACACCTGAGATCACACGATCTCTACCACCTAAATCAGATCTCTGGTGTAACAAAACTAAGCCACAGCCACTGAAAAAACAGGAAAAAGCAAATGAACAAATAACAAGTGGCTTCAGATAAACTGAGAGGAGCACAAGCCCCCAGAGGGGACCAGGCTGACCTCCACAGAAGTGCAGGGAACTATGCAAAAAGCAAGCACAAAAATAAAAGCAGAAAATATCTTATCTGATAGCAGAAGATTCAGGCAAGACTCAGCAAACTTCCAAATGAACCAGGAGCCACAATTGAGACAAGAACAATTGATCACCGGCAACCATAATGGGAGGGAACCTCCCTTATATCAGACCAGTCAGTGATCCCAGATTGCCATTCCTCGCTGAAAGGTTCAGTACTGTCTGTAACCACCAGAGGGAGCCTCTGCTCAGAAACCATCTCTAGCACATTCATAATAATTGACTATCCCAAATGAAACGACAACACTACACTGATTGCTGGGACCCTGATAATGTCTCCCAGTTACCTTTTTACCCTCTGGTATCATTCTCCCTGTCTTACTTTTAACACCATTATATTTATAGTTGTTATTTGCATCAATGGTTATGTCTGGGTGTGTAAATAACACGTTCCCATATTTCTTGTTAGGTAGTATACCCTGATCCATATCGCCAGAGTGTTCAATGTGAGTTTATTCCATAGCATTGATGATTCAAGTTGCCAACAAAATTGCTGCAATTCTCATATCCAGAATCTTCCATCTTTTAATTCACGCTTCATTTAGGATCCTGGGAAACAAGAACAAGAGCGGCATCAAATTCTGATCAGTTATATCCGTTTACAGACAGAAAATAGAATGAGCAAACACTGGGGCCCAATCTGTCTAGACAGAAAAGTACAGGAAAGAATTCTGACTGCAATCCAACAAAAACCCTAAAAAATACCAACTCTTCTGATTGCAAAAACACCTGAGATCACACAATCTCCACCACCTAAATCAGATCTCTGGTGTAACAAAACTAAGCCGCAGCCACTGAAAAAAACAGGAAAAAGCAAATGAACAAATAACAGTGGCTACAGATAAACTGAGAGGAGCACAAGCCCCCAGAGGGGACCAGGCTGACCTCCACAGAAGTGCAGGGAACTATGCAAAAAGCAAGCACAAAAATAAAAACAGAAAATATCTTATCTGATAGCAGAAGATTCAGGCAAGACTCAGCAAACTTCCAAATGAACCAGGAGCCACAATTGAGACAAGAACAATTGATCACCGGCAACCATAATGGGAGGGAACCTCCCTTATATCAGACCAGTCAGTGATCCCAGATTGCCATTCCTCGCTGAAAGGTTCAGTACTGTCTGTAACCACCAGAGGGAGCCTTTGCTCAGAAACCATCTCTAGCACATTCATAATAATTGACTATCCCAAATGAAACGACAACACTACACTGATTGCTGGGACCCTGATAATGTCTCCCAGTTACCTTTTTACCCTCTGGTATCATTCTCCCTGTCTTACTTTTAACACCATTATATTTATAGTTGTTATTTGCATCAATGGTTATGTCTGGGTGTGTAAATAACACGTTCCCATATTTCTTGTTAGGTAGTATACCCTGATCCATATCGCCAGAGTGTTCAATGTGAGTTTATTCCATAGCATTGATGATTCAAGTTGCCAACAAAATTGCTGCAATTCTCATATCCAGAATCTTCCATCTTTTAATTCACGCTTCATTTAGGATCCTGGGAAACAAGAACAAGAGCGGCATCAAATTCTGATCAGTTATATCCGTTTACAGACAGAAAATAGAATGAGCAAACACTGGGGCCCAATCTGTCTAGACAGAAAAGTACAGGAAAGAATTCTGACTGCAATCCAACAAAAAACCCTAAAAATACCAACTCTTCTGATTGCAAAAACACCTGAGATCACACAATCTCCACCACCTAAATCAGATCTCTGGTGTAACAAAACTAAGCCGCAGCCACTGAAAAAAACAGGAAAAAGCAAATGAACAAATAACAGTGGCTACAGATAAACTGAGAGGAGCACAAGCCCCCAGAGGGGACCAGGCTGACCTCCACAGAAGTGCAGGGAACTATGCAAAAAGCAAGCACAAAAATAAAAACAGAAAATATCTTATCTGATAGCAGAAGATTCAGGCAAGACTCAGCAAACTTCCAAATGAACCAGGAGCCACAATTGAGACAAGAACAATTGATCACCGGCAACCATAATGGGAGGGAACCTCCCTTATATCAGACCAGTCAGTGATCCCAGATTGCCATTCCTCGCTGAAAGGTTCAGTACTGTCTGTAACCACCAGAGGGAGCCTTTGCTCAGAAACCATCTCTAGCACATTCATAACAATTGACTATCCCAAACGAAACGACAACACTATACTGATTGCTGGGACCCTGATAATGTCTCCCAGTTACCTTTTTACCCTCTGGTATCAGTCTCCCTGTCTTACTTTTAATACCATTATATTTATAGTCGTTATTCGCATCAATGGTTATGTCTGGGTGTGTAAATAACACGTTCCCATATTTCTTGTTAGGTAATATACCCTGATCCATATCGCCAGAGTGTTCAATGTGAGTTGATTCCATAGCATTGATGATTCAAATTGCCAACAAAATTGCTGCAATTCTCATATCCAGAATCTTCCATCTTTTAATTCACGCTTCATTTAGGATCCTGGGAAACAAGAACAAGAGCGGCATCAAATTCTGATCAGTTATATCCGTTTACAGACAGAAAATAGAATGAGCAAACGCTGGGGCCCAATCTGTCTAGACAGAAAAGTACAGGAAAGAATTCTGACTGCAATCCAACAAAAAACCCTAAAAAATACCAACTCTTCTGATTGCAAAAACACCTGAGATCACACAATCTCCACCACCTAAATCAGATCTCTGGTGTAACAAAACTAAGCCGCAGCCACTGAAAAAACAGGAAAAAGCAAATGAACAAATAACAGTGGCTACAGATAAACTGAGAGGAGCACAGGCCCCAGGAGGGGACCCGGCTGACCTCCACAAAAGTGCAGAAAATTAAGCAAAAAGCAAGCACAAAAAGAAAAGCAGAAAATATCTTATCTGAAAGCAGCAGATGCATGCAAGACTACAGCAGACTTCCAAATGAACCAGGAACCACAATTGAGACAAGAACAATTGATCACCGGCGACCATCATGGGAGGGAACCTCCCTTATATCAGTCCAGTCCGTGATCCCAGATTGCCATTCCTGACTGTGAGGTTCAGTACTGTCTGCAACAACCAGAGGGAGCCTCTGCTCAGAAACCATCTCCAGCACATTCATAACATATACGTTGTCAAGAGTTCATTGGTGGAATCACTGGCTTTCAGAAACTGCAACTATTAGGTGTGTTTTGTAGAGGCAATGTTGGTACACAGTTCCATACAGTGCTGATCCCATTTCACAACTGTTTTAAACCAGAATAAGGGAAAAACCACTCAGCTAGATACAGAGAAATGACAGTACATTATTATTTTAAGATACGATTGTCAGTCAATCCAGAAAATTGCTAGAACCTTGAAGGTATTCCCAAATGCAGACATGGAAATTGAGGACTGTCACAGGACAGGAATAACAAGAATTATCGCTGCTGCAGAGCACAAGTTCATCAAAGTTACCAGCCTCATTAAATGGATATTGCAGCACCTCAAGTAATAGTCCTCATAAATGATGCACAGAAATTAGGTAGTAGACAATATTAGACAATATTAACTGCCCAGTAGAGTAAACTGGGAGGAGCATGCCGTTACAGTCAAATTGCGGCAAAGAAGCCACTACTGAAGAGCAGAGATGGGTGATCCCAAACAGTAAAGTTCAACGTCCGTACTGAACACCTGGTGTTCGGGCACGGACACTGAACACGGACTTCACCAGGAAGTTCATGTTACTGTTCGGGTTCAGCCCTCCGAACACCGGGTGTTTGTCACACTGTCATTTGAATGACAGCGTAGCAAACACTGAATCTGATCTCCGGTAAAATCATTACCGCCAGTCAGACAGCAGCGGTTCCCACGCTGTCAAATGACAGCGTCAGCCTTGCAGCTGTGATTGGAGGTAAAAAGTTTACCTCTGGTCGATGGCATTGGCTGATGGGACTACTGAAAATTTCACTCTCCCGGAAGCAGGTTTTGGCGCTGAAATACAGGGGTATCTGGTTCCACAGTCCTGTTATGGTAAATAAAAATGTTATTTCTTACCTTAGATTCTTTTGTTCTGGATAAATTGCTTTTCTATAGAATGCCTTGAAAGGGGATATATATCCTTACGGTACACTCTATTGACTATTTATAATTTATACTTTACCACTCACTATTATATACTTAACTACTCACTATTTATATTATGTTGGTCCTGTAATTCTTTAGGGTATGTGCACACGATCAGTAAACTTGTAGTTGTGCAGCATCCAACCCACAGCGTCCAGATGTTACAGCATAGTGCAGAGAACGCCTGCAGCTCACCCGTGGAGACGGACATGCAGCACGTATCTCCAGCATTTCTACTTCTCTTGCGGAGACGCACCTACAGGTGCATCTCACAACATTAGAATATCATCAAAAAGTTCATTTATTTCAGTTCTTCAATACAAAAAGTGAAACGCATATATTAGATGGCACTGTTGAGGTGTTATGGAAGCCCAGGTTGCTTTGATAGCAGACTTCACCTGGTCTGCATTGTTGGGTCTGGTTTCTCTCATCTTCCTCTTGACAGATTGCTCGCCAATCAAGCACAGTGATACTGTTGTTTTTAAACCAGATATTGGTACTTTTGTCAGTGTGGACAGGTGCCAAGTCCTGCTGGGAATTAAATTTCCATCTCCAAAAAGCTTGACGGCAGAAGGAAGCATGAAGTGCTCTAAAATTTCCTGGTAGACGGCTGCACTGACTTTGGTCTTGATAAAACACAGTAGACCGACACCAGCAGATGACATGGCTCCTGAATCCATCATTGATTGTGGATACTACACGCTAGACCTTGGAAATCAAGGTACCAGAGTCTGGAGAAAGAGTGGAGAGACAGACAATCCAAGCTGCTTTAGGCCTAGTGTGAAGTTTCCACAATCAGTGATGGTTTGGGGAGCTATGTGATCTGCTGGTGTAGATCCACTGTGTTTTATCAAGATCAAAGTCAGCGCAGCCGTCTACCAAGAAATTTTAGAGCACTTCATGCTTCCCTCTGCCGACAAGCTTTTTGGAGATGGAAATATCATTCTCCTGCAGGATTTGGCACCTGTCCACACTGCCAAAAGTACCAATACCTGGTTTAAAACCAACAATATCACTGTGCTTGATTGGCCAGCAAACTCACCTGACCATAACCCTATAGATAATCTATAGGGTATTGTAAAGAGGAAAATGAGAGACACCAGACCCAACAATGTAGATGAGCTGAAGGCTGCTATCAAAGCAACCTGGGCCTCCATAACACCTCAGCAGTGCCACAGGCTGATCGCCTCCATTTCACGCCGCATTGATGCAGTAATTGATGCAAAACGTGCCTCGACCAAGTATTGAGTGCATTTACTGAATATACATATCAGTAGGCCAACATTTTGGATTTTAAAATCATTTTTTCAAGTTGGTGTTATAAAGTATTCTAATTTGCTGAAATAATGACTTTTGGGTTTTCATTGGCTGTAAGCCATAATCATCAACATTAACAGAAATAAACACTTGAAGTAGATCACTCTGTTTGTAATGACTCTATATAATATATGAGTTTCACTTTTTGCATTGAAGAACTGAAATAAATTAACTTTTTGATGATATTCTAATTTTGTGAGATGCACCTCTAAGTACTGTATATTATTTTGATGCACTATGCTGTTTATTTTTTTACTGCAGGGTTTTAATCTTTAGGGTATGTTTCCACTAAGCGCATTGCCTGTGCTTTGGACAGAGCGGAAAGCCCGCTCCGCCCAAAGCCCTGCCCCCTTCTGTATGCGCAGTGATTCTGGATGTGTTCATTGAATACATGCGGAATCACCGCATCGCATACATAGACCGGATTATTTATCTTGCGGAAACTGAGCGTCTACGGAAGGTAAATAAACATATAGAGTGCTCTCAGTGGGAGAAGCAAAATAGGAATATTGTGGGTATGATACCTTTTAATGGCTAACAAAATATAGTGAATGATATTACAGAGCAAGCTTTCGAGACTGCTTACGTCTCTTCATCAAGCTGGTATTGATACCGGCCGCGACCCTTGTCTGCATGTGCACAGGGCTTTTAGTCAGAAGTTTTAAAGGGCTGGCGGCCCACTTTGTAGTTTATAGCCGCCGGCCCACTGGGCATCGGCCCGTCTTGGCAGATTGCCAGTCCAGGCCTGCTGGCCACACTGATGAGCGTGGATAGAGGATAGCGGTCACTCTACTGCTTTTCACAGTCACCGGAAACATTAGGGAACGTGCACTACGGCGGAGCTTTGTGGTAACATTTTGGGTAATAAATTGTTAAAAATGCAACATCTTACAGTTGTAGCAAAGTGGATGGAATTTATGGAAATCTTATGCCCAGTGTACTTCTTTTTAACGCTGTGTAAACTGACCTGTGGTGAGTTCTGTGCAGATTTTCCCCACAGACTTACATTAGATGCAGAAAATCCGCAGTACAAAAATGCACGTATTTATAGTGTGTATCAAAATGCATGTAATCCGCACTTAAATATATCAATAAAGTTTTGTCAAAGCAAAAAAACAGGAAGTATTAAAAACAAAGCAGCTTTATTTAAAGCATGGAGAGAATAGAAGAAAGGAAAAAAACAGCTCAGCTCACCCCTCAATGTAGTTCGGTCTGCACAGAAGCCTATGATCCATGCCAAAGCACAGCGTAATTTTTTCTTCCTTATTTAAAGAATGACTCACCAAAAATAGATTAAAAAAAAGCAGAGTCAAAACCGCATGTTAAAAGAATGCAGACGAAAAAAGACAAGTAACTTCATTTAAATAATAGGTGCAGAAATTCTGCAACATAAAAAAGCAGCAAAATCTCATCATGAGAATGTAGCCTAATAGTTTGTGATGCTGTTCACATGTCCATGTATTTTTGAGGATATAATCAAGGATATATGTCTAATATTGATCTAAATCACAGACCAAACTCACCAATGCATGTCTATTTGTCAGTGAGTGAAAAAATCGGACAGCACTCTGATGCCAATTGTGTGCTGTCTGTCTATCATGGATTGTTAGGAGATATTTGAAAAAATTCCATCAATTTCTTTTTTTTTGCATATGAGAAATACGGATGAAACACTGATGTAAAAATAGACACTGAACAAAGTCTGAAGAAAATCTCATCGAAATCAGAGATGGAAATCAGTCAGTTTTTTGCATGCGAGAAAAATCACTGAAGTCTGAATTTGAACGTGAAGCCATCTTTGCCTGGTGGTTGTTAACCCCTTAAACCCGGGGACATTTTCCGTTTTTGGATTTTCGTTTTCTGTCCCCTTCTTCCCAGAGCCATAACTTTTTATTTTTCAGTCAAAATGACAATGTGAGGGCTTGTACTTTGCGGGACAAGTTGTACTTTTGACTTGGTTTTAACATATCATGTACTGGAAAACGGGAAAAAAATTCCAAGCGCGGTGAAATTGCAAAAAAAGTTTGTTTGTTTTTTTACCATGTTCACTAAATGCTAAAACTGACATGCCATTATGATTCTCCTGGTCATTACGATCTCATAAACACCAAAAATGTCTAGGTTCTTTTTTATTTAAGTGGTGAAAAAGAAATTCAAACTTTGGTTAAAAAAAAAAAATAGCACCATTTTCCGATACCTGTAGCGTCTCCATTTTACGTAATTTGGGGCTGGGTGAAGGCTTATTTTTTGCATACCGAGCTGACGTTTTTAATAATACCATTTTGGTGTAGATACGATCTTTGATCGCCCGTTATTGCATTTTATTGTAATGTAGCAGCGACCAAAAAACATAATTCTGCCGTTTTTAATTTTTTTTCTCGTTACGCCGTTTACCAATCGGGTTATTTCTTTTTTTATATTGATAGATCGGGCGATTCTGAACGCGGCAATACCAAATAATAAGTGTATGGTTTATTTTTTTATTGTTTTATTTTGAATGGGGTGAAACTTCTATATTTTTTTTAATATTTTAAAAACATTTTTTTTTTACTTTTTGCATGTGTCAATAGTCTCCATGGGAGACTGGAAGCTGCAGTTTGTCCGATCTGCTCTGCTACATACAGGCGATGATCAGATCGCCTGTATGAAGCAGAAATGCTTATTTGCTATGAGCGCCAACCACCGGGCGGCGCTCATAGCAATCTGTCTATGACAACCATATTGGTCTGCTGGAGACCTCTGGTTGTCATGCAACTCATCGGTGGCCAGCGATCACGTGATGGGATCACGATGGGCGGGATTTCCGGCGCGATTGACGGAAGAGCAAGTTAAATGCCGCTGTCAGAGATTGACAGCAATATTTAACACTAGAACTACTGATGGAGTCATTTTGACTCCTTTCGTTTTTATTTCTCTTCTGTGACTACATTTTTCAGAATTCCGGCTTGAAACTCGGTGACTTTTCCTCAAATATGATGTGAAAAAGATTTTGTGAGAATAAATAATTTTGGTGAAAAATTTGCGCGTTTTTTTCAAAATTTACCAAGAACTACTGAAGGGAGTCATTTTGACTCCCTACTATATTTTGAGGTCCTTTTGTCACTAAATGTTGCTATAAAGTTTTGTGCATAATTTTTTCACTCTGTCTTATTTACCCTGATGTTCATATAGATGTAGTTCAATTTACATGTCAACTTTTCACATTTTCCTTGTGTTTTACCTGCTTGTATTACTGTGTAATGCTGAACAAAATAGCTTGTTTACTCTAGGCTCTTATCTTATGCTAATTTTTGATTCATATATATTGACACATATAAAGAACTGTACGCTTGCAGAAGCATGCAGGAACAATAATTTACAGTTTACTCTATCTGATGAGGAGCTAGATGCATTCATTGCGATATTCTATGCTCGTGGAATATCTGGCACGAACCGTCACTCGATTAGCAGTATTTGGTGTAATGACTGGGGAATACCGTTTTGCAAAGCGACAATGTCTAGGGACCGCTTTGTTGAAATTATGAGGTTTCTCAGATTTGATGAGAAATCTACTCGATCGGAGAGACTGCAAACGGACAAGTTTGCTCTATTTTCTACTGTGTGGGACAGGTTTATTGAAAATTGCATTGCGTGTTACAAACCTGGCCCATACATAACGGTGGATGAGCAACTTTTCCCAAGCAAAACTAGGTGTCCATTCACGCAGTACATGCCTTCCAAACCAGATAAATATGGCCACAAATATTGGCTAGCTGTTGATAAGGAGAGCAAATATCTGGCAAATGGCTTCCCTTATCTAGGCAAAGATGACACCGCCGTGCTGAGGACCGTTTAGCTGACCATGTGGTAATGAAGTTATTGGACCCGTTTTTGAAAAAAGGTCGCAATGTTACAACCGATAATTATTTTACTTCAGTAAAATTAGCTAAACAGCTAAAAAGCAAAGGAACAACCAT
Organism: Oophaga sylvatica; assembly: GCA_033576555.1. Lineage (NCBI taxonomy): Eukaryota > Metazoa > Chordata > Amphibia > Anura > Dendrobatidae > Oophaga > Oophaga sylvatica. The sequence continues at coordinate 134,156,743 of JARQOD010000005.1, read as the reverse complement.
CGTGGGAACACTGAACAAGATAAGGCGAGAAGTGCCTAAAGAAATAAAATCCATGAAAGAGGAATTGTACAACACTAAAGTGTTTAGAAATGAAGACAATTTTACACTTACAGTATATCAAGGAAAGCCCAACAAAAATGTTGTCATTTTGAGTTCCGTCCATCCAGATGTTGTTGTTGCGTCTGATTCCGCTAAAAAAAACTCCAGAAACGGTAAAGTTTTACAATGAAACAAAATATGGAGTAGATGTAGTGGATCAGATGGCACGAAAATATACCACACGAACATGCACAAGGAGATGGCCTGTTCATGCATTTGAAAATGCCTTAGACTTTGCGGGTATAAATGCATGGATAATATTCAATGAGATAACCCACCAAAAATGTCACGCAAGGCATTTTTGCAAACGCTTGTGAGAGAGTTGAGTGGTCCTTATGTCACAGATAGGGAAAAGGGTTCCACGTCCCAAGTTTCTACATGCTCAGAAGTGATGGTTCAAACAAAATTTTGCCAGATCAAAGAAAAGTGCAAGAAAAATAGATCTGTCGGCAATTGTAAGACTTGTGGTAAGTCTTTGTGTGGGCAATGTACTGCCATAAATCAAAGGCAATGCCTAAAATGCGAAACACCAAATGTTTAGAAGGTGAATTCTGCGCCTATTTTCATTTTTATGCTCCTCCACCTACATTTCTCTGCTTTTTGTTCTTCAGTTGTTGTTTATATGTGTGCACTTGAATAAAAAAAAATGTTTGAAAAACGTCTATTATAATTATTGTTATTTTCTGTAGAAAAATAAGAAAAGCAGAAAAAAAACAATCAAAAGCATTACTGTTGGATCTCACAATAATAATACATTACAAAAAATATAATTATTAATAAATAACCACAAATGAAACTCTAAAAATAAACGAAAACAAGCAAGGAGTCAAAATGACTCCTTTCAGTAGTTCTAGGCGGGGTCACGAGTCCAGTAGTCCTAGTGTTAACAGGTTAACAGCTGCGGTGGGATCGGGATTCCACCCGCAGCTGTTAGAGACACGTCAGCTGTTCAAAACAGCTCACATGTGACGTGAAAGAGGTGGGCTCAGCGCCGAAGCCCACATCAAAGGGAGGGATTCTGACGTGGGCGTACTATTACTCCCAACGACGGAAAGGGTTAAAGGTGTGTCAGGCCTTAGGCTACAAGTCTGCTGTCACTCTATGTGACTACAGATTTGTGAATCCTCACAAAATGCACACTGTGAGGCTTGAACGTTAGTGGGAGTGGACGGTCATGTGACCACAAGTACATGATTTGCATACTTCCAGCTACACTCCAACTAGACTGTGTTCAGCCTTAGGCCAGGGTTAAACTTGCGACTGCAATGTGAGAAACTCGTGCCTCAATACCTGGCACTGCCGTCGGCACTCGAACCAGAGCATTCAGCTGCATAGAAATACATGCAGCTGCACTCTCCGGTCCCGAGTGCCGGCCGCACTGCTGGGTATTGAAGCGAGAGACTCGCGCGAGTTTCTCGCATTGCAGTCGCAAGTGTGACCCCGCCTTATGCTACAAGTCTGTCATCACTCTATGTGATAGCAGGCTTGTGAATCCTCACAACGCGTGCACTCCGAAGATTCTGCAGCAGTGGGAGTGGACGGTCATGTGACCACAAGTACGAGATTTGCATACTTTGGACACATTCTGACTAGACTGTGTCCAGCCTATCTCAATACACTCGCACTGAGAGAGGCAGCATCCATCTGGCTAGCGCGTGGCATACTTGCTGTCATACATCCGCAGCTCCTGGCGCTGGAGAATCCTCACAGTGAGCAGTGTGCGTGCTGTGAGGACTCACAAGTCTGCAGTCACACAGATAACTGCAGACCTGTAGCCTGAGGCCGGATAACCCCTAAAAGCATCTCCTTGTTTTTATTATTAGTAATCTGGGTGACAACCAATATGTCCACCATTATAATGCCGACACGGGTGTCAGCCAGCTTCACTACAGTCCTGAATATAGAGGAGTAACTAGCACAACTGGCAGCATAGCCATTAAAGCTTCTGGAAAGCTGGGTGACTACCTGGTGCAACCACCATTGCTGAAAAATTGGGCACAAAGCTTTCCTCAAAGCAAATTAAAAAAAATAATTTGACAGAAACTGAAAACTGAAAGACTTTGATGGACGTAAGTGCAAGGTGTCGTGATGAGGACATGTATAACGAGACGTTATGAGGCGGGTAATGGGCGGAAAAGGTGATTCATTGGACGGACTTCATGGAACCATCCTAGCAATGCCGCGCACAACCAATCACGGGCCGCGCCCCGGCAGCCAATGGGAAATGACTCATGTTTGACTAATGAGAGGACTTTCTCTGCAGCTAATCAGCCAAGCCAATCACGGCGCGACTTTCCAGACTGACAGCCCGAGCAGCCAATGAATGCGAAGAAGTCACAAAATGCAAGTGTAATTGAAGATAAGTAGAGTGTGGGCTGCCTCAGAGAGGAATGGAGAGCTGCGGGCGCGGAGCGCAGCAGAGCCGGAGCTGAGCCCAGTCTCCTTTGTTGCATGTGGAGCTGATGAAGTGAGCTGCTGCCTTCCCTCTCACTCCAGCAGCGGGCGAGCGGCAGCCGGGAGCCATGAGAGAATACAAAGTGGTGGTGCTGGGCTCCGGCGGGGTGGGAAAGTCTGCCCCACCGTGCAGTTCGTCACAGGCTCCTTCATAGAGAAATATGACCCCACCATTGAGGACTTCTACAGGAAGGAGATCGAGGTGGACTCGTCGCCCTCGGTGCTGGAGATCCTGGACACGGGGGGCACGGAGCAGTTCGCCTCCATGAGAGATCTGTACATCAAGAACGGCCAGGGCTTCATCCTGGTGTACAGCCTGGTGAACCAGCAGAGCTTCCAGGACATCAAGCCCATGAGGGACCAGATCATCAGGGTGAAGAGGTACGAGAAGGTGCCCATGATCCTGGTGGGCAACAAGGTGGACCTGGAGGGGGAGAGGGAAGTCTCCTTTGGGAAGGCAAAGCTTTGGCCGATGACTGGAACTGTCCCTTCATGGAAACTTCTGCCAAAAACAAAGCCTCTGTGGACGAACTGTTCGCAGAGATCGTCAGGCAGATGAACTATGCTTCCCAGCCCAATGGGGACGATCAGTGCTGCTCGTCCTGTGTCATCCTCTGAGGTGGCCGCTCCTGGTTTACAATGCACTGTGTCACTTGTTGTAACATGATTGCGACCAACTTTGCGTCTGTGGATTTCAGCTGTGAAGGATCTGTCCTGCTGGGGTCTGCAGAGTGAGGGGTCCTCTCCAGGATGGGCCCAGGGGGCAGGGGCTCACCCCTCTGACCGTCATGTCACACACTTCTATGCAAAGTGGGATGATTGTTCCAGAGTATCCATTCATAAGTATTGCACATCTACAGTGATGCCAGCCGGTGTGGGCAGCCTGCCCTGCTGGTGTATGTGAGCGTGTGGGGATGAAGGGGGAAATCTATTTTGTTTACCTGCTATATAAAATGGGAATTTGGGAAGATTGTTAATATTTTTATCAGCTGTGAAAGTTTTTTTTTTTTTTTTGTCATGTGCTGGCAATAACTGGTTTTTGATGCCCAGCTATATTTAATAAGACAGTGAAACAATGACTTGAGTACCAGGGTCACCAGCACCCAGTGTCCTTAGTGCCTTCAAAATTCAGCTGTTTGTTCCAGCCGGTGCCAACCTGTGAAATCTCCACACAATCCCATTATCTCCTATTCTGCAAACTACTTAACAGTTTCCTCTTGGTGGTCACACTGAACAAGCCTGGACAAAGGGAACTATTGTCCCTGGAACCTATATCTGAGCCTGTAAATGTCATTTCCATGTCTTGCACATTTTAAGGGGGGGGAGAAAGGATTTGGTTGTTAACAAATTTTGTGTTACGCCAACAATAGTGGCACAGAAAGGGTTACAGTCTCCTGACTCCTTGTTTTAACTTTTACTTGGCAAGCAGTGGTCTTATCATTGCACAGAGGCCCGAGATCTTCGGAAAAGGAAATGTGATGTATGACAAGACTATAAACCAGTGTAATTTTATTTCTTGGACATGCTAGAACAAGGTTTTTCTCTTATGTTTTAAAGTATGTTGAATACAGATTCATTGTGACATAACATGATGTGGCTTCTTTACTTTTGGGTGGAGGACGGAGGGTGGAGTTACTGTACGGGTGGGTGCTCATGAAACATGCTGGTTGTGATGGCTGGCCTCATTGGGTTGGTGCCACAGTGTGGTGTTCCCTCCAACTACTGAATTGGATTTTTTTTTTGTTTGTTTACAAGTTCTGTTTATTTTGCTGCCTTGTTTCATAATTTGTCAATAGACAGATGTATCAGTGTTGAGTTTGTCACAATATTTGCAGAATTTAACTGTACTTCCAGTTAACCCACGGTGATCCGACTCTTATGCCACATTCAGTATTTGTAAGCCAAAACCAGGAGTGGGTGAAAATTGCAGAAGTGGTGACTTGTTTCTATTATACTTTTACTTTGTTCTGCTCCTGTTTTGGCTGATAAATACTGATAGTGTGAACATGGTCCTAAAAGAATCTACTCTTGTGAAATGATTCTTAGAATAGAAATGGAGTTTCAGGCTTTTATGAGACCCTTAGGGTGAGTTTCCACGGTCAGGAAACGCTGCGTGTCTGGCGCTGTGCGCTGGCGCAGCGCCAAACACGCAGCGTCCAGATGTTACAGCATAGTGGAGGGGATTTCAAGAAATCCCGTCTCCACTATGCGTAACAATACGCAGGTGGCAGACCTGCGTAAACGGACATGCGGCGCGTCTTTTTAGACCGCAGCATGTCCTCGCGTATTGCGGCGACGGTGCGTCGCCGCAACAGAATTTAACACAGGGCTATGTAGCCCTGCGTTCTTTCCGGAGGTGTCCTGAACACCTCCGGAAAGATCGCGCGTCATAAAGGGGCAGGGCTTAGACGGAGCGGAATTTCCGCTCCGTCCAAAGCGCTGTGGTTCCGGACTGTGGAACCACAGCCTTAGGGTATGTTTCCACGGTCAGGAAACAGTCCGGATTTGCTGCGTGTTTGACGCTGTGCTCTGGCGCAGTGTCAAACACACAGCGTCCAGATGTTACAGCATAGTGGAGGGGATTTCAAGAAATCCCGTCTCCACTATGCTTACAAACACGCAGGCGGAAGACCTGCGTTTACGGACATGCGGCGTGTCTTTTTAGACCACAGCATGTCCTATTCCCTTGCGGCGCCGCAAGGGAAATAACACAGGGCTATGTGGCCCTGCGGTCATTCCGCATGTGTTCCGGATGTGTTCCATGAACACATCCGGAATGACCGCGCGTTCAAAAGGGGGCGGAGCGGACTTTCCACTCCGTCCAAAGCGCTGTGTTTCCGGAACGTGGAAACACAGCCTTAGGGCTCATACTCACTGGCGCCGAAAACGGATGATAATCAGACGAAAAAAAATCGGATTCAAATCTGACCAATGTTAGTCAATAGGTGAGTTCTCATTTGCGATTTTTTATTTTTTTTCTCATCAGAAATTGGTGTGCGAAAAAAATTTGATGCGATTTTGGGATGATAATCGCCAATGCAAGTCAATGGGTGCGAGAAATCATCGCACAGCACTCGCACCATGCAAGTGCTATCCGATTTATACGCACCAGTCTCCTTTGAAAAGCCGGCAATTCATCCCCGGCTACTGTAAAATCACACTGACAGCTCACAAAACACTAGATACATATATATATAGATATATATATCTATATCTATAGATATAGATATATATAAATATCTATAGATATAGATATATCTATAGATATATCTATAGATATAATATATATCTATAATATATATATATATATATATATACATATGTCTTTGATAGATATATATATTATATAATATAGAATATTATATATAATATATATATCTATATATATATAGATATCTATATATAGATATATATATCTATATATATATAGATATATATATATTTCATACACTTCTACATAGTATAATAGCCGCTAATTCAATTGCCGGCTTTTGTGAAATCACAGAAGCCCACGTGAAATGATACATTGTTTACACACAGTTAACCATGTCATTTCATGTATTTTGATATATGGTTTTAACTTACAATTACATAAGTGTATGTGTGCAAAATTTCAGACATGTAGGGGTTAATTAAAGGTGTAAATTCGTTGAAAAAAAAATGCGTGGGCTCCCGCTGTATTTTCTCCACCAGACAGACAAAGCAAGCGAGTGGGGGCAGATAATAATAGCCTAGGGAGGGTACATTTTTTTTTGTGCCCCCCCTGGCTACTAACAACTGCCCCCAGACACCCCAGAAAGGGCAAATCTCTAATTAGATTTGCCCTTTCTGGCACTTTGCCCGTCTATTCCCATTGCCCTGTAGCGGTGGCGAATGGGTTAATAAGGGGTTAAAGCCACCTTGCAATTGAAAGGTCACTTTAAGCCAGGTTAATAATTGAGAGCTGTCAATTAGACAACTATCAATTATTAATCCTATTGTATGAAAGAAAAATCAAACACACACACTTTAATAAAAAAGTTTAATGAAATAATCAAACCGTTTTTGACCATATTTTATTTTCCTGCTAAAACCATTTCCTGTAATAAAAATAAAATAAAAAAGCAAAATTATTCTTACCAATCCGATGCACAGTCAGGTCCCACGTTGTAATCCATCAGAAAGGGTTAACAGGTTACAGCTCGCAGGCAGCTAATGCTGCCTTCTGAGCTGTAACACCCTGAATGAATAACTTCCTCTCCCAGGGAAAGGAGAGGAAGTGATTAATGAGTGGAGCTTAATTGATTTATTGCCACTTTCACTTCAGTGACCTGACCTAAAGTGAAAGTGGGACACAATCAATTAAGCTTCATTCATTAATCACATCCTCTCCTGTCGGCAGGAGATAAGCTCTTTCATTCAGGAGCTTTCAGCTGAGCACGCAGGATTACTTGCGCTGCTTAGCTGATTGCTAGTTAACCCTTTGTGAAGGATTACAGCGTGGGACGTGACAGATCGCCAGATAGGTAAGAATAATGTTGTTTTTTATTATTTTTTCTTTATTATAGAAAATCAAGGGCTTCGCAGGGATTAAGAGTTAAATAAAAGATGGTCAAAAAAATGTGTTTTTATTTCATTAAAATTATTTATTCTTAAAGTGTGTGTGATTTTTTTTATTTCCTTCAATAGGATTAATAATTGATAGTTGTCTAATTGACAGCTCTCAATTATTAACATTGCTTAAAGTGACCTTTCAATAGCAAGGTGGCTTTAACCCCTTATTAACCCATTCGCCACCGCTACAGGGCAATGGGAATAGACGGGCAAAGTGCCAGAAAGGGCGAATCTAATTAGAGATTTGCCCTTTCTGGGGTGTCTGGGGGCAGATGTTAGTAGCCAGGGGGGGCACAAAAAAAATGTACCCTCCCTAGGCTATTATTATCTGCCCCCACTCGCTTGCTTTGCCTGTCTGGTGGAGAAAATACAGCGGGAGCCCACGCATTTTTTTTCAACAAATTTACACCTTTAATTAACCCCTACATGTCTGAAATTTTGCACACATACACTTATGTAATTGTAAGTTAAAACCATATATCAAAATACATGAAATGACATGGTTAACTGTGTGGAAACAATGTATCATTTCATGTCGGCTTCTGTGATTTCACAAAAGCCGGCAATTGAATTAGCGGCTATTACAGTAAGTAGAAGTGTATGAACTATAAATATATGTATATATACATATATATGTCACAATTACATATATATATATATATATATATATATATATATATATATATATATATATATATATATATATTCTATGTGTGTATATGTATTGCTTCTATTCTTTATTAAAGCTGTCAGTGTGATTTTACAGTATAGCCAGGGATAAATTAGCGGCTATCATACTATGTAGAAGTGTATGACATTATATATATATATAATATATATAATTTTTTTTGCTTTTTGTGTACATTTTGTTTGTTACAATGTGATTTTTACATGACTTTTTACATAGAGATAACTGCTCTATGTAAAACTTCATGTTAAAATCGCATTGCATACAGATGAAAACTGATGGAAAACGCATGGTGCGATTTAAAATTGCATCAAAATCGCATGCCTTTTTACAACAAATGTACCGTTTTTTTCCTGCAGAAAACGGACCGATTTTTTTCCAGCCAGTGAGTATGAGCCCTTATAGTGTTAATTAGAAAGAATATTCACACAGGCTATCTGTTTTATTTGGCTTTGCTCAGGAAAGCTGAAGACAGTGGATAGACTTTGATGCAGATCTAACTAAAAGGCCGGGGCCACACTTAACGTATGAGAGTCGCACAAATGTTCTCCGTATGGTCATCCGTGTGTAAGGCGTGTGCAATGCGATGATGCGTTTTTTTTATTTTTTTTTTCTCTCCTCTGTGTATCTGTATGTCATGCGTATGGCTTTACATTTCTCTCTGATTTTCCCCATTGAATTAAATTGCTCAGTGGGCTGAAATGAGGAAAATGTGTGCGTATTTCTCGCAAGCTACACTGATGGTCCATGTGGAGTCCAAGGGTTTTTTTTTTTTTATTTTGCATCCATAGACTCACATTGACGAGACTGGGCCGATATACGCGTTCAGTCGCAGCATGCTGCGATTTTACACGCACACAGAATATGCCCGAGAAAAAAACGGTGATGGGCGCTGCCCCATAGAGTAACAATGATCCAAGTACTATGCAGTGTTTTATCACATAGCACTCGTCTGTATTCAACTCTAGTGTGACCCCGGCCAAACTGGGAGTATCTGATACTCTTATGCACCCTAAGCCTACGTTCCCACAATGAGCTTTTGGTGAGATTTTGATGTTGCAGAATTTCTGCAGTGATTATTTAAATTTGTTTACTTGCGGTTTTCACTCCTTTTTTTGGTCTGTTTGGCATGCCATGCTTTAAATAATGCTGTTTTTTTTTTTTTTTTGTTGCTTTAACAAAACTTTATTGCTATACTTAGATGCGGACTCTTTTGATGCGTTTCCGACTCGTAAATGCACTAAAAACACGTGCATTTTTTACTTTTGCTGCAGATTTTATGCATCTAATGTAAGTCTATGCGGAAAATGCGCACAGTAAACTAACCGTACCCACAAGAGAAATTGACATGCTGCGGATTTGAAATGCGCACAGCGGGTGAGTTTACACAGCGTTAAAAATTAGCACAGTGGACATGAGATTTCTATAAATCCCATCCACTTTGCATGAACTGTTAAGACTGTGGTTTTCAGCTAAAAAAAAAAAACATGCAGCACCAAAAGCTTATCCTGGGAACTTGCCCTAAAGGTATGTTTTTTTTGTTTTCTCTAAAGGGAATGCCACACTAAGCGAGATCGCTAACGAGATCGCTACTGCGTCACCATTTATGACACAGTAGAGATCTCGTTAGCGACTTAGCTGTGTGTGACATGTAGCAGCGATGTGGCCCCTGCTGAGATGTCGCTGATCGCTTATGAACGTTCTGAGCCGTTTTTTAGTCGTTGGTGTCCCGCTGGGGAGCCTGAATCGCTGAGTGTGACACCCTTTATGAACGACTTCACCAGCGTCGCAGGCGGGACTAGGTTTTCCCAACGACGGCAGAGGTCGTTATACAGATCGCTGATGAGTTGTGTTTGGAATCCAACTAGCGATCACATAGCGATCGCACTAGCGATCTCGCCAGGTCGTGTCGTTGTCGTGATCGCTAAGTGTGGCAGTGCCTTAAGCCTTGAGGTCCACCAGAAACAAATCCTCGTATGTATGCAACATCAGCGATTTTTATGATTTCAGAAGCATGTATAGCTGTTTAATATTATACTGAACGTAGGTTTTCAGCCTTCTAACTGCTCACAGATGGTCCTGAGTCTTTGGTTCCTGTACCTAGCTTCGCTCAGATACTCCAACTAGAATGTTACAAATGCTTTTTCCGGTCATATTGAGTTTGGAGAGGAGAAGTCGGCTAAATACAAACTTTGGTGTTCTCTTCTTCCTGTTTCTTTCTAGAGGCGGAAATGCTGTAGTATATCAATGCTGATTAAAGCAATGACATCCACCATGGTCTGTGACTGTGTGACTCTTTGCGTTACTTCTCTGCATAAAGCTAGAATTATAAGAGAACAGGGAATGCCGTGCTTGCCGTTTAAATACAGGTAGTAATAAATATTGAGATTTGCATTTAGATCTCAGTGACTGTATATGGGCCTCTGCAGATGTTGAAGATTTGTCATAAAAGCTGAAGGGTTTCCTGATGCCAGTAAGGTGAATGAGAATCCTGAAGTCTCATGCACAAGTTGCTTACAGACTTTAAATCTGCAGCATGTCAAATCTTTTTTTTTTTTTTTTTTTCCTTTTGCTGCAGATTTCAGCCATACTAATGAGGGGCTGGGATCTGCCACAAAAACATCTATTTTACGCAGCTTTTTACCTGCCAAGAGATGCAGAAATTTTTGATAACCTGTCAGCAGGATTTAGCCCTATAAATTTAAAGTCATGGCTATTATGGCACTGTGATGCTGATTAATATGATGCCTGATGTGAAGGGTTTGGCTCAGTTGCTGCTGAATATTCACCTTATGAAGTTTTCTGTGACCAAGCTCCTCTGTTCCTTGCACAGGTTACTGATTATTCAATGACCTGACTCCTTTTTTTAAATTCTGTGTGGGAGGCAGGTGCACAGTGGGAGCCGACATCCTGTGTGCAGGATGTCAATAAAATGGACGTGGCGCATGCGCATTTAGAGATTTCGACTCTGAACTGAGCAAAAATCTTGATCTGCACATTCACTGCCATTTTATTTCAGTCCTCCACGCAGGACTCACACGCCGCCCACACAGTGACGGTGCTCTGGAATTTTAAAATGGAGGCAGGTCACTGAATAATCATTAACCTGCACAAGAAACAGAGGAGCTTGGTGGGGGTGGGGTAGACAACCAGAAGAAGACCCTTCCCCCACATCCCGCCTCGAAGCGCACAAGACACACTTTTGTGAACACCTCACAAGGTGAGTATTTGGCAGCCACTGAGCGCATTCCTTCAGATCAGGTATCAAATTAATCAGCGCCATTATAGCCATACCTTTAGTTTATAGGGCTAAATCCTGCTGACTGGGTGTGCACACACGTTAAAGAGACCCTGTCAGTCCATGTTATATGTGGATACTATGTTATTTGTCAATGTAGTCTTTTGTAATTGTTTTCTGTTCCAGAAATTTTGTTTACCTTTACAGGACTTTTTTTTTTTTTTTTTTTTAAAAGGATCATAATTTCCAACATGTCCATTTTAGAAAATGCTTTTATTCTCATCTTCTTTTATAATTTGCCATATTGTTCCTCTGTGATTCATCCTAGAAATGTTTGACTTGATAGAGTATTGCCCTTTTGTAAAAGGGAGGTCCCATATACAGTCATCCCAGATTCCTCAGTGTAACCGTATGGAGGGACACACCCTCAAATGGTAGAATTCTGTTGTCAAATTTGTCCGTGAATATCTAGAGAATAACAAAGGGACGACACAATGCTGGGTTAAAAAAAAAAGGATACTCTAAGATTAATACTTGCATTTTTTACCATTAATTAACAATTCCGTAAGGTAGGAGAGATGACATGTCACCTGATTTGTAGTGGTGGGAGTTGTCTCTTGCTTACCTTCTAGTGTCACCATCACTAGAGAGCAAATGATAATTGTTTCCAGTAACACTTACCTTTGCTAATGTGCTTTTAGATGTATCTGTAAGACTGGAGTCGCACACAATGTAAAAAAATACGGTCTGTTTTTCACGGACCAGAATCGCACAAATGTTTCATGAACAGTGAACCGTATGTCTTCCGATTGTAATGCGAGGAAGCGATTTTCTCGCATCTAAGCATCCGTGTGACATTTGTTTTGCATCCGTATGGCAAGATTTTCTCACCGGCTTGCAAAACGGACATATAATGGATCCCACTGACAAGTTTTAAAACACAAATGAAAGAATAGATATATACACATAGAGAATATATACAGTACAATACACATAGAGAATATATACAGTACAGACCAAAAGTTTGGACACACCTTCTCATTCAATGATTTTTCTGTAGTTTCACGACTATGAAAATTGTAGAATCACACTGAAGGCATCAAAACTATGAATTAACACATGTGGAATTATACATTACACTTTACAAAAAAGTGTGAAACAACTGAAAATATGTCTTATATTCTAGGTTCTTCAAAGTAGCCACCTTTTGCTTTGATTACTGCTTTGCATGCAGAAAAGGTGAACGGATGGACTCTACATGCCTGGTTCCCACCGTGAAGCATGGAGGAGGTGGTATGATGGTGTGGGGGTGCTTTACTGGTGACACTGTTGGGGATTTATTCAAAATTGAAGGCATACTGAACCAGCATGGCTACTACAGCATCTTGCAGCGGCATGCTATTCCATCGTTTGCGTTTAGTTGGACCATCATTTATTTTTCAACAGGACAATGACCCCAAGCACACCTCCAGACTGTGTAAGGGCTATTTGACCAAGAAGGAGAGTGTTGGGGTGCTACGCCAGATGACCTGGCCTCCACAGTCACCAGACCTGAACCCAATCGAGATGGTTTGGGGTGAGCTGGACCGTTCACCGCTTCAATTTTGAATAAATCCCCAACAGTGTCACCAGCAAAGCACCCCCACACCATCATACCACCTCCTCCATGCTTCACGGTGGGAACCAGGCATGTAGAGTCCATCTGTTCACCTTTTCTGCATGCAAAGCAGTAATCAAAGCAAAAGGTGGCTACTTTGAAGAACCTAGAATATAAGACATATTTTCAGTTGTTTCACACTTTTTTGTAAAGTGTAATGTATAATTCCACATGTGTTAATTCATAGTTTTGATGCCTTCAGTGTGATTCTACAATTTTCATAGTCATGAAAATACAGAAAAATCTTTGAATGAGAAAGTGTGTCCAAACTTTTGGTCTGTACTGTATATATGTGTGTATTTATAGTTCATACAGTTCTACATAGCATAATAGCTAAATGAATTGCCAGCTTCTGTAAAATCATTACAGAACCTGACATGAAATGACACATGGTTTACATACAGTAAGCCGTTTCATTTGATTTAGTCGTATGTATGTTTTTGACTAATAATTAGATGTGTGTGTGTGTGAAAAATTTGGGACATGTAGATGTTAAATTAACAGGTAAATTCGTTGGAAAAAAAAATGTGTGGGCTCCCGCGGTATTTTCTCCGCCAGAGAGGGAAAGCCAGTGACTGAGGACAGATATTAATAGCCTAGAGAGGGACCATTGTTTTTGGGCCCCCCCCGGCTACAAACATCTGGCCCCAGCCACCCCAGAAAAGGCGCATCTATAAGATGCGCCTTTTCTGGCACTTAACCTCTCTATTCTTATTGCCTTTAGCAGTGGCTCATGAGTTAATAAGGGGTTAATGTCACCTTGCTAAAGAAAGGTGACATTAACTCGGGTTAATAATGGAGAGGTGTCAATAAGACAACTATCCATTATTTAATCCTATAGTAGTAAAGGGTTAAAAAGACACATTAATTAAAAATCATTTTAATGAAATAATTACACAAAGTTTTTGACCAAATTTATTATGCTGCCAATCAAACTGAATCCCTTGTTCTCCTGTAACAAAAAAAACAACAATATGCATACCTCTCCGCTGTTCAGTCAGGTCCCCCACTGCAATCCATCACAAGGGGTTAACTAGTTTACAACAGGGACCGGTGCTAATGCTACTGGCTCGGCTGTAAACCACTGCAGAATGAATGAAATCATGTCTGCGCAGCCTCCCCGCCTGACCAGAGATGAACTGATTAGCGTGGGAAAGTTTCGGAACTTTTTCCCACGCTGTCAGTTCACAGCGGGTCAGGCGGGGAGTCAGCGCAGCCTCAGTGACTAATGCTGATGTCACTTAGTGAAAGTGGCTTTGTTATTTGAAGGCCTGTTACATTGTGTTTGCATGGTTGTGCTTTTTCCATTAGGTGAGAGAAAATGACAGTTTACAGACAAAAATGACCATAACTATATTTGGCAGTTATTTGAGTGTAAACTATTAGGCATCGTTCACACTTCGGCATTTTTAATCTGTAATTGACTAAAAATAGAAGAAAAATACCAGATACTGAAGTGTGAAACCAGATCTTTGTTCACTAGTTTTAATAAACCTATAGGTAAAGGGTGTAGTGCAATACAGTGGCATATTCTCCATTGGAATCCATGAGAAGAAAACTGTGTTTGCATTGGCGTCAAAAACACAGACCTGAAGCGTAGGACCATAGCAGGGTCAGAGCACCGTATTGTGAAGCGATAACATGCAGATCCATATTTCATTATTGCTCATGTGGGCTGAACTAGGCCTTTAATAAACTGCTATAGTGTAGCAAAGGACTGATGTGATCTATGACAGGCTTGTATTTTCTGTTGGTGTCGTGCCTGCACCGGTATGTTTACACCACGCTGTGCACACTGGTAGCTGAAAATAGTAAATGATAGACTACAGTATCGTTACTCATGGTGTAAACTTTAAATAGACCATAATACAAGAAGCTAACTTCAAGATCTAGAACGGGTTGTAGCTAGTAATTTGTCTTAATGTTTTGTACGTTGCTAATAGGGAATCTGCATGTTTTTGATACCTCATCTGAGAGCAGTGTGATGTAGGCAAAGAGAAGCTGAATCCAACGATGTATCATCTAGATTACTGGGTGCAGCGGTTTGGATACAACCAGAGCTTCCAAAGATTTAGAATGCAGCAGAGCTGAGAAAGCTAACCCCGCCTACACCAGGCTCTCTGTACAAAGTCCATAGACAGCGAGGGGCTTAGTTGCTGGACTAGTCCGACAATGCTAATCTGTTAGTGGTAAATCCTTCAGTTAGTAAATAACAGCACACACTTTGACAAGTGACACATCCCTGAATTCTGTGTTTCAGCCGCTATCTCCTGCTCTCTTCAGATTACATAGCAAAAACCTGCTGACAGATTCCATTTAAAAAGAATCTGTCACCATGTTTTTTTCATCTAATCTGAGAGCAGCATAATGTAGAGCTGGAGACCCTGCTTCCTGCGATGTGTCACTTACTGAGCTGCTTGTTGTGGTTTTGATAAAATAACTATTTTACCAGCAGCAGATAATCACTAAAGAACTAGTTAATGTGCGGCTATGTATGTCTACATATTCATAAGCTCTGTATAACCCCACACACCACCGCTAACAGCTTTCTGCCTATGCATAGTGTACAAAGAAAGCTGCACCCATGCTGCAAGACTGTGTCCCCATTACTTATTTTACTCATATATATATATATATATATATATATATACCGCCATTAATTCCTGAGAGCTTTACAGAGATAAGCAGCACTGTCCCCATTAGGGCTCACAATCTAGATTCACTATCCATGTGTTTTTGTAGTTTGTATGTTCTCCCCGTGTTTGCGTGTTGTACTTGGTGGGATTTGAACCCAGGACTCGAGAGCTGCTAACCACTGAGCCACCGTGCGGCCCCTGACTTCAGACCGCAGCGCCCCACAAGCACAAAACTACAGCAATAATGGCTGCCACACAGCACCAACACCAAATGTACGGAGCATTGAAACCCACCTTCATCAAGCTCTGAAATGCGAGCGAAAATAGGATTTACAGGCTCCTGCGTATTAATCACCTGTGCCAAATGGGAGGAGTGCAAGTCCAGAAAAAAAGACATCATACAATATGCTGAAAAAAAAGAATGGAAGAATGTACTAGGAAGAATTTTCCTTTAATCCCTTAATGTCCGCCGATACGCTTTTAAAGGGCTCATACTCACTGGCGCCGAAAACAGATGATAATCAGAGGAAAAAAAATCGGATTCAAATCTGACCAATGTTATTCAATAGGTGAGTTCTCATTTGCGATTTTTTTCTCATCAGAAATTGGTGTGAGAAAAAAATCGCAACATGCTGCGATTTGATGCGATTTTGGCATGATAATCGCCAATGCAAGTCAATGGGTACGAGAAATCATCGCACAGCACTCGCACCATGCGAGTGCTGTCCGATTTATATGCACCAGTCTCCTTTGAAAAGCCGGCAATTCATCCCCAGCTACTGTAAAATCACACTGACAGCTCACAAAACATTAGATACATACACATAGAATACACATATATATATATATATATATATATATATATATATACACATGTCATTGTGACACATACTATATATATATATATTTATAGTTCATACACTTCTACATACTGTAATAGCCGCTAATTCAATTGCCGGCTTTTGTGAAATCACAGAAGCCGACATGAAATGATACATTGTTTCCACACAGTTAACCATGTCATTTCATGTATTTTGATATATGGTTTTAACTTACAATTACATAAGTGTATGTGTGCAAAATTTCAGACATGTAGGGGTTAATTAAAGGTGTAAATTCGTTGAAAAAAATGCATGGACTCCCGCTGTATTTTCTCCACCAGACAGACAAAGCCAGCGAGTGGGGGCAGATAATAATAGCCTAGGGAGGGCACATTTTTTTTGTGCCCCCCCCCTGGCTACTAACATCTGCCCCCAGACACCCAAGAGAGGGCAAATCTCAAATTAGATTTGCCCTTTCTGGCACTTTGCCCGTCTATTCCCATTGCCCTGTAGCGGTGGCGAATGGGTTAATAAGGGGTTAAAGCCACCTTGCAATTGAAAGGTCACTTTAAGCCAGGTTAATAATTGAGAGCTGTCAATTAGACAACTATCAATTATTAATCCCATTGTATGAAATAAAAATCAAACACACACACTTTAATAAAAAAGAAGTTTAATTAAATAATCACACAGTTTTTGACCATATTTTATTTTCCTGCTAAAACCATTTCCTGTAATAAAAATAAAATAAAAAAGCAAAATTATTCTTACCAATCCGATGCACAGTCAGGTCCCACGCTGTAATCCATCAGAAAGGGTTAACAGGTAGCAGGGAGCTAATGCTGCCTTCTGAGCTGTAACACCCTGAATGAATAACTTCCTCTCCCAGCGAAAGGAGAGGAAGTGATTAATGAGTGGAGCTTAATTGATTTATTGCCACTTTCACTTCAGTGACCTGACCTAAAGTGAAAGTGGGACGCAATCAATTAAGCTTCCCACAGTAATCACATCCTCTCCTGTCGCCTGGAGAGGAACTTATTCATTCAGGAGCTTTCAGCTGAGCATGCAGCATTACTTGCACTGCTTGGCTCAAAGCTAGTTAAACCTTTGTGAAGGATTACAGCGTTGGACGTGACAGATCGCCAGATAGGTAAGAATAATGTTTTATTATTTTTTCTTTATTTTAGGAGATCAAGGGCTTTGCACGGATTAAGAGTAAAATAAAAGATGGTCAAAAGAATGTGTTTTTATTTCATTAAAATTATTTATTCTTAAAGTGTGTGTGTTTTTTATTTACTTCAATAGGATTAATAATTGATAGTTGTCTAATTGACAGCTCTCAATTATTAACCTGGCTTAAAGTGACCTTTCAATTGCAAGGTGGCTTTTACCCCTTATTAAGCCATTCGCCACCGCTACAGGGCAATGGGAATAGACGGGCAAAGTGCCAGAAAGGGCTAATCTAATTAGAGATTTGCCCTTTCTGGGTGTCTGGGGGCAGATGTTAGTAGCCGGGGGGGGGGGCACAAAAAAAATGTACCCTCCCTAGGCTATTATTATCTGCCCCCACTCGCTTGCTTTGCCTTTCTGGTGGAGAAAATACAGCGGGAGCCCATGCATTTTTTTTCAACAAATTTACACCTTTAATTAACCCCTACATGTCTGAAATTTTGCACACATACACTTATGTAATTGTAAGTTAAAACCATATATCAAAATACATGAAATGACATGGTTAACTGTGTGGAAACAATGTATTATTTCATGTCGGCTTTTGTGATTTCACAAAAGCCGGCAATTGAATTAGCGGCTATTACAGTATGTAGAAGTGTATGAACTATAAATATATGTATATATATATGTCACTGACATAGAATACATATATATATATATGTGTGTATATGTATTGTTTCTATTCTTTATTAAAGCTGTCAGTGTGATTTTACAGTATAGCCAGGGATGAATTAGCGGCTATTATACTATGTAGAAGTGTATGACCTATATATATATATATATATATATATAATTATTTGCTTTTTGTGTACATTTTTTTTTACAATGTGATTTTTACATGACTTTTTACATAGAGATAACTGCTCTATGTAAAACTTCATGTTAAAATCGCATTGCATACAGATGGAAAACTGATGGAAAACGCATGGTGCGATTTAAAATCGCATGCAAATCGCATGCCTTTTTACAACAATTGTACCGTTTTTTACCTGCAGAAAACAGACCTATTTTTTTCCAGCCAGTGAGTATGAGCCCAAAGGCTGCAGTTCAGGGTTCTTTTTCCTCCTCGCCGATATTTTTATTTATTTATTTTTTTAACGGCGCTGATATAAGGGTATAGCGCCCACCCCCCGCGTTGGAAAATCTCTGAGGTTTCAGTTACTGGAGATAACTGAGACCATGGAGAACATGCTCACGGCCATTTTTTACTGTCCCTTGTCACATGATCGCTGTTGTTCACTGAATAATGGTGGTCACAGAAGAAGTCCAATTTAAAATTTATTTCTCCTGACATATCAGAGAAGAGAAAAATGGGGTCCCCCCCTGATACCTCCACACTCCGATGGGCCCTTCTGCTATGTCTATGCCCTCTGCATCATGTTCCTGAAAAAAAAAATGGCGGGTGCATGCACAGTGCGCCTGACAATATTTGCTGGCTGTTACCCGGCAACAATAGGGAATTTTTCCTATTGGTTCCTTTTGATCACTGTGATAGGGTGTATCACAGTGATCAAAATAAAAAAAAATTGTAAATCAAATTCCCCCTTTTTCATCCCCTTAGTTAGATAAAAATTATAAAATATTTTTTTTTTCCACGCTTTGCAGTTACGTTTGAAGTTAGAATTGTTTTTTTTTTCAAAAGTAATAAAGGACAATAAAGCGCTGGTGTTAAGCGCAAGTGCTCACTACTCGAGTTTGCATGGGGTGCTCGGGTATGCACGTTGTATCGTGTATCCCCACATGTTTTTGTTTTTTGGACATCTAACAGCTGCAAAACATGCGGGGCAGAGACTCGAGCATGTCACTCCAGCACCCGCTATAGTTGGTGCATACCCACGCACCCGATTCAAACTGGGCTAGCGAGCACTTGTGCTCAACACCAATAATGACATATTCAATATGACAACCTAATTTATCAATTTCTGTGTCATACCTGTGGGTTCAAAATACTCACTATACCCCTGCATAAAATCCTTGGGGTGGTTTCCAAAATGGTGTCACTTGTGAGGAGTTTCCACTGTTTAGGCGCATCAGGGGCTCTCCAAACGTGACATGGCGTCCGCTCTGGATTCTAGACAATTTTGTGTTCAAAAAGTCAAATGGCGCTCCTTCCCTTCTGAGCCCTGCCGTGCGCCCAAACAGTGGCTTTCTCCCACGTACAGAGTATCGGCGTACTCAGGAGAAATTGTACAACAAATTTTATGGTCCATTTTCTCGCTACCCTTGTAAAAGTAAAGAAGTTTGGGTTTAAAATACATTTTTTGTGGGAAAATTGAAATGTTAATTTTTTTTTCTTCCACATTGCTTCAGTTCTCATGAAACAACTGAAGGGTTAATAAACTTGAATGTGGATTCGTTCACCTCACCTTGAGAGGTGCAGTTTTTATAATAGTTTTGTAAATTTTGTTGGTAAAATGAGAAATCGCTGGTCAACTTTTAACCCTTCTCACTTCCTAACAAAAAAAATGGTTTCCAAAATTGTACTTAGGTAAAGTAGATATGTGGGAAATGTTATTAACTATTTTCTGTGACATAACTCTGGTTTACGGGCATAAAAATTTAACATTTTTGATAAATTTCAGTTTTCTTGCATAAGCGCAAGTCTTATTGAAATTTTTTTACCGCTATCATGAAGTACAATATGTCACGAAAAACAATATCAGAATATGTGGGATTCGTTGAAGCGGATGAGCGTTGAGTTATTACTACATAAAGTGACAGTGATCAGAATTGTAAAATTTGGCTTGGTGATCAAGGTCAAAATTAGCTGAATCACTAAAGGGTTAAAAACCTTAGAGGACAATTTATAGGGTGATATTTAGCAAATGCTGAAAAAAAGAGCATGGACAATACCTCCAAAAAAAAATCATACATTGATCTAATGCCGCTAGATATAACTGATGATGACGTTCTTAGTGTAACATTCTGATCAGGCTTGTATGAAGCCCACTGCCACGTCACGGTGAACCTCTCAGTGGGTCCTAACTTTTGTTGCCTTAAAGGAGCGGCGTCATGTGCTAACCACCTCCGCAGCTACAATGTACCAGCAGGGTGAGCGATCTGGTGCCTCACAGCAACCATGCTGGAAGACTGAATCCCCATGACTAGTGTTGAGCGATACTGCTCGATATCTAAAAATATCGGATCGGAATGGTATCGCCGATATCACTAAAATATCGGCGATACCCGATACCGATACCGGAAGTCCAATGTAAGTCTATGGGAACCAAATATCGACATTAAAAAAAACCCATTCTTGCCTTGTTGGTTAATTGTACATGAAGGAAAACAACAAAGAGTAATGTAGAATGTATTGGGGGGAGGTTGAGGAGACAATAAAGGCATACATGTTCAACCCAATGCATTGGAATAGCATTAATATATTTTTTTTGGAAATACGTTTTGGATTGACGAACAAATTGACAATGTTGTTAACCTTTTTTCTATTTTGGCAAATATGTATGTTTCACAACTTCCATGCTCTTCACCTTTTTAACTTTTTCCAGTGCCACACTTTCTCCTTCATAATCTTCAGCAGCATCATCTTTCTCATCAAATTATTCTTCATCTTCACCTTCTTAATCTTCTTCTTAAACTTCTTGCTATTCATGTTTTTGTTTACATTACTCATATTGTTATTATTAAACTATTAATCTTCTTCATATTCAAATTCTTCATCTTCTTCCTCTTCATCTTCTTCATCATATTCTTATTTGTGACAGAGATTCCTGTACTTGTAATCTGTAAAAGTATGAATTTTTCATCCTTCCGTTCTTGCTGTCACAAAAGATTTAAATTACAACAGTATTTGTCCGTGTTCAGTTTAGCCTGCAGCAGCAGACATTTTCCAGGGGCACCACGAGGAGGAACAGACTCACCCCTATACACTGCTTAGTCTTCTTCTGCTTAGAATTTAGAGCATACTGTATATTTTGCTCTTCATTTTGGTCTTATACTTCATGTTCTTCTGCTTTTTGATCTTCTGCTTATTGTTCTTCTGTCTGTTGTTTCTGTATCTTGTAGTTTGTCTTAACCTTCTTTGTCCTGTTGGTGATCTTCTTCAGGGTAATCTTTTATTTTTTCTTTGTGATGGTGTTCAGGCTGGTTGGCTTCATGCTCGTCGTCCTTGTTGTCGTCATCTTCTTCTGGGTGGTCTTTAAGGTCGTCTAATTTCCGAGAACCAGCTGACGTTACTGGAACCCGGACGGGTATCAGATGGAACAAGAGACAATGGAAGTAACGAGGACCAGCTGACTGTGCTGGAACCCGGAGGGGCAGCAGAAGGAAAAGAGGCAATGTCACAACCGAGTACCAGCTGACGTTACTGTGACACGGTTACTAAGCAGGAGGTACCTGTGCTCCAAAGCACTACCAAGGACCAGCAGACGTTGCTGGAACTCGTATACGGAGATGGAGGCACCTAGGCCAAAGGCACTGGGGAGAACCAGTTGACGGTACTGGACCCCGGACGGGTAGCAGAAGGAAAAGAGGCAATGTCACAACCGAGTACCAGCTGACGTTACTGTGACACGGTTACTAAGCAGGAGGTACCTGTGCTCCAAAGCACTACCAAGGACCAGCAGACGTTGCTGGAAACTCGTATACGGAGATGGAGGCACCTAGGCCAAAGGCACTGGGGAGAACCAGTTGACGGTACTGGACCCCGGACGGGTAGCAGAACGCACCCATGAAAATGTAAGTTGACAGGACGCAAGCCGTCCGCAGTTACCGAATCACACAGTCCTACAGTGGGTGCTTGTCCTATTGTCACAATGGAAACAGCCTTTATTTACATATCCCACAGCACACATAGGAATCACCTAAACTGCAGGCACCATAGAGTCGGCTAACCCGAATGCAACACCACAGCACAACTTATTGGAGGATAATTGACGTTCACACTGCCAGGAAACAGCTGTCGTGCTGTAACCAGGCTGGCCAGGAGTCAGTACCCCTGCCAATTACTTACGAGCAACAAATGGCGGTGTTGTAGCCCAGGGAGTAGAGTTCAGGTGGTAGAAAGATGAACATAACAGGAGACATGGAAAACGTTGCCAAACAGTTATTTAATCTGAAAACGGACAGGCAAATTCAGGTGATATCCATGCCTTGTTCATTTTCAGAAAAGTAAGCCGGTCTACATTCTCTGAGGATAGTCGCATGCGACGGTCTGTTAGTACACCACCTGCAGCACTAAAGACGCGCTCAGATAATACACTGGCAGCAGGGCAAGCCAGCACCTCCAATGCATACTGGCTAAGCTCTGGCCATGTATCCAACTTAGAGACCCAAAATTTGAAAGGGGAAGAGGCATCTGGGAGTACACTTAGAGGGAAAGACAAGTAGTCTGTCACCATCTTACGGAAACGTTGCTTCCTGGTGACTGTAGCCGTCTCGGATGGTGTAGACCTTGCTGGCGCTGTCACAAAACTTCGCCACATTTGTAACATACAGCTCTTGCCCTGTGCAGAGGCGCTGCTTGTGCTCCCTCTTGTTGTAGAGGTGTCTACACTGCCTCGACGCACAGAGCTGCTTTGTAAAGCAGTAGCAGCAGCATCTCTCTCGGCTGGAATGTACAACAGTATGGATTGTACCAGTGTGTCTTGGTACTCCCGCATTTTACGGTCTCGGTTCCCCGGTGTGATGAGGGTTTGTAAGTTGTCCCGGTAGCGAGGGTCTAGGAGGGTGTACACCCAATAATCTGACGTGGTGAGAATGTGGGCGATGCGGCGGTCGTTTCTCAGGCACTGAAGCATGAAATCAACCATGTGCTGTAGACTCCCAACTGGCCAACAAAAGCTGTCCTGTGGAAGAGGCGTCATCTCTGCCTCCTCTGCATCACCCCACCCTCGCTCTACATACTGACTAGAGCGTTGTGTACCTCCCTCTGTAGGGATTTCTTCCTCCTCCATTGACTCCTCCTCATCCTCCTCACAAAGTGAGCCCTGCCCAGCCCTTTGTGAGGAACCACGTTGCGCTGACTGTCCTGAAGGTAATTGAATTTGTGACTCCTCATCCTCCACCTCTTCCAAAACCTCTTCCTTTAGTGCTTTCAGTGATTTCTGAAGCAGGCAGATAAGGGGGACAGTCATGCTGACTAGTGCATCATCTGCACTCGCCATCCGCGTTGAGACATCAAACGCACGCAAAACGTCGCAGATGTCCTTCATAGAGGCCCACTCAGTAGTGGTGAAGTGTGGACGGCGCAAAGAGCGACTTGATTGCGCCTGATGCAGCTGATACTCTATTACTGCTGTCTGCTGCTCATACAACTGCTCCAACATATGTAACGTGGAATTCCACCTGGTGGGTACGTCACATATTATGCGATGTTCAGGAAGGCGAAATCGGCGTTGCAGAGCAGCAATGCGCGATCTGGCTATGCTGGAATGTCGCAAGTGAGCGCACTCTAGGCGGACCTTCTGCAGCAGTCCAGCAAGATCCGGATAGTCCCTCAAAAAACTCTGCACGACCAAGTTGAGCACATGTGCCAGACATGGTATGTGAGTAAGGTTGCCAAGGCCCAGAGCTGCCACCAGATTTCGGCCATTGTCACACACTACCAAGCCTGGCTGGAGATTCGCAGGCAAAAACCACACGTCGCTCTCCTGCTTGATGGCATTCCAGACCTCCTGCGCTGTGTGGCTTAGATTCCCCATTGAAATCATTTTCAGGACGGCCTGTTGACGTTTGGCCACGGCTGTGCTCATATCGGTCGCAACAGGTAAGCGTTCACGGGTCCATGTGGAGGTATACCGTGACGGCTCGTGCAGCGATGATTCTGAGGAACTGGAGTAGGAGGAGGAATCAATGTGTACAGACTGGATTCCTGCAATCCTTGGAGTTGGCAGAACACGTACAGCGCCACTGGCAAGATCTGTACCCGG